>LR738716.1:152538587-152553830 GCA_902687465.1 Secale cereale | reverse complement strand
AGCAAGATGACATGATGTAGAGGGATAAACTCAAGCAATATGATGAAAACCCCATCTTTTTATCCTCGATGGCAACAATACAATACGTGCCTTGCTGCCCCTACTGTCACTGGGAAAGGACACCGCAAGATTGAACCCAAAGCCAAGCACTTCTCCCATTGCAAGAACTATAGATCTAGTAGGCCAAAGCAAACCAATAATTCGAAGAGACTTGCAAGGATATTATGAGCACACATAAAAAGTTCAAAGAAAAACCAAATATCTTTCATAGATAACCTTGATCATAAGCTCACAATTCATCGGATCTCGACAAACACACCGCAAAAAGAGATTACATCGAATAGATCTCCTCGAAGACCGAGGAGAACTTTGTATTGAGATCCAGAGAGAGAGAAGAAGCAATCTAGATACTAGCCATGGACCCGAAGGTCTGTGGTAAACTACTCACAACTCATGGTGAGGGCGATGATGATGATGATGAAGGCCTCCGTGATGGATCCCCCTCCCGGAACAGGCTCCAAGATGGGATCTCCACGCGAACAGAAGCTACGGCAGTGGAATTAGGGTTTTCTCTCTGCGTATGGAGTTTCTGGTGTACGTAGGTATATATAGGAAGAAGGAGGGCACTGGGGGCCTACGGCGGTGAAAAACAGCAATCTGGACTGGGCCTTTGGGTTAGTAGGTTAGTCCCAAAAATGATATAAAAGTGAATGATAAAGCCCATTAAACATCCAAGACTTCATAAATAATAGCATGGAACAATCAAAAATTATAGATACGTTGGAGACGTATCACTTACCAGCATGTCATACTTTGATTCGGCGGTATTGTGAGATGAAGCGGCCTGGACCGACATTACGCGTACGCTTACACGAGACTGGTTTCACCGTTACGAGCACTCGTTGCTTAAAGGTGACCGGCGGGTGTCTGTCTCTCTCACTTTAGTTGAATCGAGTGTGGCTACGCCCGATCCTTGTGAAGGTTAAAACAACACACTTGACGAAAAGTCGTTGTGGTTTTGTATGCGTAGGTAAGAACGGTTCTTGCTAAGCCCGTAGCAGCCACGTAAAACTTGCAACAACAAAGTAGAGGACGTCTAACTTGTTTTTGCAGGGCATGTGTGATGTGATATGGTCAAGACGTGATGAGTTATACGTTATTGTATGAGATGATCATGTTTTGTAAATTATCGGCAACCGGCAGGAGCCTTATGGTTGTCTCTTTATTGTATGAATTGCAAAGGCCATGTAATTGCTTTACTTTATCACTACGAGTTAGCGATAGTAGTAGTAGCAATAGTTGGCGAGACGGCCACGACGCTACAATGAAGATCATGGTGTCTAGCCGGTGACGATGGAGATCATGATGATGGTTTGGAGACGGAGATCAAAAGCACAAGATGATGATGGCCATATCATGTCACATATTTTGATTGCATGTGATGTTTATCTTTGTATGCTTCTTATTTTTCTTAGTACGACGGTAGCATTATTAGATGATCCCTTACAAAATTTCAAGGTACAAGTGTTCTCCCTGAGTATGCACCGTTGCGAAAGTTCGTCGTGCCGAGACACGACGTGATGATCGGGTGTGACAAGCTCTACGTTCAAATAGAACGGGTGTAAGACAATTTTGCACATGCAGAATACTCGGGTTAAACTTGAAGAGCCTAGCATGTACAGACATGGCCTCGGAACACTGGAGACCGAAAGCTCGAGCATGAATCATATAGTAGATATGATCAACATAAGATGTTCACCATTGAAAACTACTCCATCTCACGTGATGATCGGACATGGTTTAGTTGATTTGGATCACGTGATCATTTAGATGACTAGAGGGATGTCTATCTAAGTGGGAGTTCTTTAGTAATATGATTTATTGAACTTTAATTTATCATGAACTTAGTCCTGATAGTTTTTGCATATCTATGTTGTTGTAGATCAATGGCCCGTGCTACCGTTCCCTTGAATTTTAATACGTTCCTAGAGAAAGCTAAGTTGAATGATGATGGTAGCAACTACACGGATTGGGTTTGTAACTTGAGGATTATCCTCATTGCTGCATGAAAGAATTATGTCCTGGTAGCACCGCTAGGTGACAGGCCTGCTGCATGAGCAACTCCGGACGTTATGAACGTCTAGCAAGCTCGTTGCGATGACTACTCGATAGTTCAGTGTACCATGCTTTACGGCTTAGAATCGGGACTTCAAAGAAGTTTTGAACATCATGGAGCATATGCGATGTTCCAAGAGTTGAAGTTAATATTTCAAGCAAATGCCCGAATTGAGAGATATGGAGTCTCCAATAAGTTCTATAGCTACAAGATGGAGGAAAATAGTTCTATCAGTGAACACTTGCTCAGAAAGTCTCGGTACTACAATCACATGACTCAACTTGGTTGCAAAGTTGACGAAGATAGTGTTATTGATAGAGTTCTTCTATCACTGCCACTAAGCTATAAAGGCTTGGTGATGAACTATAATATGCAAGGGATGCAGAAGACAATTCCCGAGCTCTTCGCTATGCTCAAAGCTGCAGAGGTAAAATCAAAAAGGAGCATCAAGTGTTGATGGTTAACAAGACCACTAGTTTCAAGAAAAAGGGCAAGGGAAAGAAGGGGAACTTCAAGAAGAATAGCAAGCCAGTTGCTAATCCCACGAAGAAACCCAAGTCTGGAGCCAAGCCTGAAACTGGGCGCTTCTACTTCAAAGGGACTGGACACTGGAAGCGGAACTGCCGCAAGTAATTGGCGGATAAGAAGGATGGCAAAGTGAACAAAGGTATATTTGATATACATGTTATTGATGTGTACCTTACTAATGCTCATAGTAGCACCTGGGTATTTGATACTGGT
Organism: Secale cereale; assembly: GCA_902687465.1. Lineage (NCBI taxonomy): Eukaryota > Viridiplantae > Streptophyta > Magnoliopsida > Poales > Poaceae > Secale > Secale cereale. The sequence goes on along the minus strand of LR738716.1, from coordinate 152,550,973 downwards.
TCGGTTGCTAATATTTGTAACTCGAAACAGGGGCTACGGATTAAACGAAGATTAGCTAAGGACGAGGTGACGATGCGTGTGGGAAATGGTTCCAAAGTCGATTTTATCGTCGTCGGCACGCTACCTCTACATCTTCCATCGGGATTAGTTTTAACCTAAATAATTGTTATTTGGTGCCAGCGTTGAGCATGAACATTATATATGGATCTTGTTTGTTGCGAGACGGTTATTCATTTAAATCAGAGAATAATGGCCATTCTATTTTTATGAGTAATATCTTTGATGGTAATGCACCCTTGAAGAGTGGTCTATTCTTGTTGGATCTCGATCATAGTGATACACATATTCATAATATTGAAGCCAAAAAATGCAAGGTTGATAATGATAGTGCAACTTATTTGTGGCACTGCCATTTAGGTCACATTGGTGTAAAGCGCATGAAGAAACTCCATGCAGATGGACTTTTGGAATCACTTGATTATGAATCACTTGGTGCTTGCAAACCATGCCTCATGGGCAAGATGACTAAAACTCCGTTCTTCGGAACAATGGAGTGAGCAGCAGATTTGTTGGAAATCATACATACTGATGTATGTGGACCGATGAGTGTTGAGGCTCGCGGCGGGTATCGTTATTTTCTGACCTTCACTGATGATTTAAGCAGATATGGGTATATCTACTTAATGAAGCACAAGTCTGAATCATTTGAAAAGTTCAAAGAATTTCAGAGTGAAGTTGAGAATCATTGTAACAAGAAAATAAAGTTTTTACGATCTGATCATCGAGGCGAATATTTGAGATACGAGTTTGGTCTTCATTCGAAACAATGCGAAATAGTTTCACAGCTCATGCCACCCGAAACACCACATCGTAATGGTGTGTCCGAACGTCGTAACCGTACTTTATTAGATATGGTGCGATCTATGATGTCTCTTACCGATTTACCACTATCATTTTGGGTTTATGCTTTAGAGACAACTGCATTCACGTTAAATAGGGCACCGTCTAAATCCGTCGAGACGCACCTTATGAACTGTGGTTTGGCAGGAAACCCAAGTTGTCATTTCTTAAAGTTTGGGGCTGCGATGCTTACGTTAAAAAGCTTCAACCTGATAAGCTCGAACCCAAGTCGGAGAAATGTGTCTTCATAGGATACCCAAAGGAAACTGCTGGGTACACCTTCTATCACAGATCTGAAGGCAAGATATTCGTTGCTAAGAATGGATCCTTTCTAGAGAAGGAGTTTCTCTCGAAAGAAGTGAGTGGGAGGAAAGTGGAACTTTATGAGGTAATTGTACCTTCTCCCGAATTGGAAAGTAGTACATCACAAAACTAGTTCCAGTGATTCCTACACCAATCAGCGAGGAAGCTAATGATGATGATCATGAAACTTCAGATCAAGTTACTATTGAATCTCGTTGGTCAACCAGAGTGCATTCCGCACCAGAGTGGTACGGTAACCCGGTTCTGTAAGTCATGTTACTAGACCATGATGAACCTACGAACTATGAGGAAGCGATGATGAGCCCGTATTCCGCAAAATGGCTTGAGGCCATGAAATATGAGATGGGATCCATGTATGAGAACAAACTATGGACTTTGGTTGACTTGCCCGATGATCGGCAAGCCATTGAAAATAAATGAATTTTTAAGAGGAAGACTGACGCCGACGGTAATGTTACCGTTTACAAAGCTCGACTTGTTTCGAAAGGTTTTCGACAAGTTCAAGGAGTTGACTATGATGAGGCTTTCTTACGCGTAGCGATGTTTAAGTCTGTCCTAATCATGTTAGAAATTACCGCATTTTATGATTATGAAATCTGGCAAATGGATGTCAAAATTGCATTCCTTAATGGATACCTCAAAGAGGAGTTGTATATGATGCAACCAGAAGGTTTTGTCGATCCTAAAGGTGCTAACAAAGTATGCAAGCTCTAGTGATCCATCTATGGACTGGTGCAAGAATCTTGGAGTTGGAATATATGCTTTGATGAGGTGATCAAAGCATATGGTTTTATACAGACTTTTGGAGAAGCATGTATTTACAAGAAAGTGAGTGGGAGCTCTATAGCATTTCAGATATTATATGTAGATGACATATTGTTGATTGGAAATAATATAGAATTTATGGATGGCATAAATGGATACTTGAATAAGAATTTTCAATGAAAGACCTCGGTGAAGCTACTTATATATTAGGCATCAAGATCTATAGAGATAGATCAAGACGCTTAATTGTACTTTCACAAAGCACATACCTTGATAAAGTTTTGAAGAAGTTCAAAATGGATGAGTCAAAAAAGGGTTCTTGCCTGTGTTACAAGGCGTGAAGTTGAGTAAGACTCTGATACGTCTCCAACGTATCTATAATTTTTGATTGTTCCATGCTATTATATTATCTATTTTGGATTTTTAATATGCTTTATTATACACTTTTAAATTATTTTTGGGACTAACCTACTAACCCAAAGCCCAGTGCAGATTGCTGTTTTTTGCCTATTTCAGTGTTTCGCAGAAAAGGAATATCAAACAGAGTCCAAACGGAATGAAACCTTTGGGATAGTTATTTTTGGAACAATTGCAACATAGAAGAGTTGGAGTACACGCCAGGAAGCGAACGAGGCGGCCATGAGGGCAGGGGGCGCGCCCAGGGGGGTAGGCGCGCCCCCACCCTCGTGGCTCCCCTGACGCGCCTCTTCCTCCTATATATATACCTACGTACCCTGAAAACATCGAGGAGCACCACGAAACCCTAATTCCACCTCCGCAACCTTCTGTACCTGTGAGATCCCATCTTGGGGCCTGTTCCGGAGCTCCACCGGAGGGGGCATCGATCATGGAGGGCTTTCTACATCAACACCATAGCCTCTCCGATGAGTTGTGAGTAGTTTACCACAGACCTTCGGGTCCATAGTTATTAGCTAGATGTCTTCTTCTCTCTCTTTGGATCTCAATACAAAGTTCTCCTCGATCTTCTTGGAGAACTATTCAATGTAATTCTTTTTGCGGTGTGTTTGTCGAGATCCGATGAATTGTGGGTTTATGATCAAGATTATCTATGAACAATATTTGATTCTTCTCTGAAATCTTTTATGCATGATTTAAATAGCTTTGCAAGTCTCTTCGAATTATCATTTTGGTGTGGCATACTAGATTGGTAGTTCTTGCAATGGGAGAAGTGCTTAGATTTGGGTTCAATCTTACGGTGTCCTTTCCCAGTGACAGCAGGGGTAGCAAGGCACGTACTGTATTGTTTCCATTGAGGATAAAAAGATGGGGTTTATATCATATTGCTTGAGTTTATCCCTCTACATCATGTCATCTTGCTTAAGGCGTTACCCTGTTCTTATGAACTTAATACTCTAGATGCATGCTGGATAGCGGTCGATGTGTGGAGTAATAGTAGTAGATGCAGAATCGTTTCGGTCTACTTGTCACAGACGTGATGCCTATATACAATGATCATGCCTAGATATTCTCATAACTATGCGCTTTTCTATCAATTGCTCGACAGTAATTCGTTCACCTACCGTAGAAATCTGCTATCATGAGAGAAGCCACTAGTGAAACCTATGGCCCCCGGGTCTATCTTCCATCATATTAGTTTCCCATCAACTTGCCCATTTCTGTCGCCGTTGTTTTATTTTGCATCCTTTACTTTCAATCTATATCAAAAATACCAAAAATATTCTTATCATCTCTATCAGATCTCACTTTTGCAAGTGGCCGAGAAGGGATTGACAACCCCTTTATCACGTTGGTTGCAAGGTTCTTATTTGTTTGTGTAGGTACGAGGGACTTGTGCGTGGTCTCCTACTGGATTGATACCTTGGTTCTAAAAAACTAAGGGAAATACTTACGCTACTGTGTTGCATCACCCTTTCCTCTTCGAGGGAAAACAACGAAAGCTCGAGAAGTAGCAAGAAGAATTTCTGGCGCCGTTGCTGGGGAGATCTACGCAAAAGTCATATACCAAGTACCCATCACAAACTCTTATCCCACGCATTACATTATTTGCCATTTGCCTCTCGTTTTCCTCTCCCCCACTTCACCTTTGTCATTTTATTTTCCCTCTTATTTGCTTCGTGTGCTTTATCGTTTGCCTTAGCCATCATGGGTAGTCCTCCTATCATTATTAATACTCCCGAGAGTGAAGTTCTCAATTTTTAGCAAAGGGAGGGAGAAAATCTAAAAGATGCTTGGTATAGAATTTGTAATGCTCAAAATAGGTCTACTAGGAAGCTTTCCACTTCCGTGCTTCTTCGCAATTTTTGTGTAGGCATCACTCCGTGGAATAGTTATATTCTTGATACCATTACCGGAGGGAATTTCTTGGGTAGCCATACTTTTGATTCTTATAATGCTATGATAGATTTGTTTGGCCCACCACCTCTTCTGGTTAATGGAACTATCTTAAATTTAGAACACATTATGCAAAGGTTTGAAATTATTGAAAATAAAGTTTCCACTGTGGAGTTGATTGAGAATTTGGATAAAAAGATCCATAACCAAATTACCCAATATGGATCAAGGGTAGGAGTCACTCTGAAATTTTTGAAGGAAAAGGAACCCATAGTTAATGAGAAAATAGGTCATGATTCCACTAGAATAGATAAGCTTGAGGATATTATTACCAATATAGGGTCTGCCTTTCCTGCTGTGAGAAATACTTCACACCCCTCTACTACCAAAATGGCCAAGTTTATGTATGTCCCTAAAAACAAGGGTGAATCTTCTAGTAAGGGAACTGCGGATCTTAAATCAATAAGTGTTCACCCCAACTTTCTCACTATCATTAGGGAACCTTTGGCCACAAATGAATTTCTTGATTTCTTGCCTAGGAGTTTGATTATTGATAGGAAGGAAGAAACTCCTAAGAATTATAAGTGTTCAATTTAAGAATTGCCTACCAAAGATGGCAATACCTAAATCTCTTCTTGTATCATGCCTAGCTAGGGGCGTTAAATGATAGCGCTTGTTGGGAGGCAACCCAATTTTATTTTCTTTGTTTTTGCTTCAGTTTAGAAATAAATAATTCATCTAGCTTCTGGTTAGATGTGGTTTTGTGTTTTAATTAGTGTTTGTGCCAAGTAGAACCTTTGGGAAGACTTGGGTGAAGTCTTTGCGATCATGCTGTAAAAAACAGAAACTTTAGCGCTCACGAGATTAGCTACCATTGTTTACTGGGGAGTGATTTCAAGTTGATTATTTTTGCAGATGATTAATAGACAAATTCCTCACGTCCACCAATTTATTTCAGAATTTTTAGAGTTACATAAGTATTCGAAAGTTACAGATTGCTACAGACTGTTATGTTTTTGACAGATTCTGTTTTTCGTGTGTTGTTTGCTTATTTTGATGAATCTATGGCTAGTATTGGGGGGGTATGAACCATAGAGAAGTTAGAATACAGTAGGTTTAACACCAATATAAATAAAGAATGAGTTCAATACAGCACCTTAAAGTGGTGGTTTCTTTTCTTATACTAACGGAGCTCACGAGATTTTCTGTTAAGTTTTGTGTTGTGAAGTTTTCAAGTTTTGGGTAAGGATTTGATGGACTATGGAACAAAGAGTGGCAAGAGCCTAAGCTTAGGGATGCCCAAGGCACCCAAAGGTAAAAATCAAGGACAACCAAAAGCCTAAGCTTGGGGATGCCCCGGGAAGGCATCCCCTCCTTCGTCTTCGTCTATCGGTAACTTTACTTGAGACTATTTTTATTCACCACATGATATGTGTTTTGCTTGGAGCGTCATGTATGATTTGAGTCTTTGCTTTTTAGTTTACCACAATCATGCTTGCTGGACACACCTTTTGAGAGAGATACACATGACAGCATGGTAATTTGCTTTGGTTATAAAATCAGCCCTAATATGATAGGCATCCAAGATGGGTATAGTAAAAACTTTCATAATAGTGCATTGAATATTATGAGAAGTTTGATACTTGATGATTGTTTTGAGATATGAGGATGGTGATATTAGAGTCATGCTAGTGGAGTAATTGCGAATTTGAGAAACACTTGTGTTAAAGTTTGTGATTCCCGCAGCATGCACGTATGGTGAACCGTTATGTGATGAAGTTGGAGCATGATTTATTTATTGATTGTCATCCTTTGTGTGGAGGTCGGGATCGCGCGATGGTTAACTCCTACCAACCCTTCCCCTAGGAGCATGCGTTGAATACTTTGTTCTGATAACTCGTAGATTTTTGCAATAAGTATATGAGTTCTTTATGACTAATGTTGAGTCCATGGATTATACGCACTCTCACCCTTCCACCATTGCTAGCCTCTCTTGTATCGCGCAACTTTCGCCAGTACCATACACTCACCATATACCTTCCTCAAAAATACCACCATACCTACCTATTATGGCATTTCCATAGCCATTCTGCCGGTGTACAAAAGTAGGGGCTCACTTTTTTACCCCTTACCTGTACACGGGCAGTCAGAGCCACGCCTGTGACCAAACATAACAAAGCAGAGGAGGGAAGCCAGAAACACAGAGTTGCCAGAACAACGCCAAGACGGCGGCACGAGAAGACCAAGCAAGGAGATAGGCTCTCCCCCGGCAAGGACTCTTGCCGGGGCAATTCACCCAAACGCCTCCGTCTTGGCCACCCTTGGACCTAGGAACTCCAACATCATCAACAAACATTGGAGCCAAGGCTCGAGAAGCGCCCGCGTGATGGCATGCAGATCTTTGTGAAGACAAAGATCTATGACTCCCAAGTTAAGAACCAAAAGACAAGGCGATTGCAAGGCTCCTTGCTGAGGACGCCCACGAGGCCTCGGCAAGGCTCCTTGCCGAAGACACCTCGGAGCCCCAGCAAGCCTCTTGCCACGGGATGCTCACGGAGGCCCCGACAAGGGAATAGAAGAAAGAATGCGGAAAGCCCTTGTCGCCCCGTCGCCGCCCCAGCTCGGCGGCCGACCCGCTGGCCCAGGCAGGCACCCACGTGACAATACGTGGTTCCTGGGCCAACTAATCAAGCACCTGCGTGGTGGCATGCAGATCTTCGTGAAGACCCTACCACCACCCCACCTCAGCTACCTGCCTCGCTGGCCTGGACGCGCGTCGCGACCAGATAGAGCCGCCACGGACAGGACGGGCTTATTTTTCGTCCCCGATAAAGTAAATAGACACCTAAGCAGTGCATTTAATGCGTCTTGTCCCGTCATGGCATGGGATAAGCCTATACACTGTACACCTTTCCACCTCCTATGTGCCACTATGGCAGCCCCTTTTAGACTATAAAAGGAGGCCCGCGGCATACTGAAGAAGGATTCGGATCCTGGAAAGCTGGACAGGCACCGTAGCTAGCTCAAGAACTCAAGAACACTCAAATATACACCAAAGCAGGACTAGGGTATTACGCATCCTCGCGGCCCGAACCTGGGTTAATGATTGTTGTGTTGACTCTTAGACCTGCTCTTTGCACAACCTCGCGCCCGCCAACCGTAGAAGGGATTCCAGTGATCCCATAGGTGTCGTTTCGCACCGACATCTTTGGCGAGTCAGGTAGGGGGCGCAACTGTGAAAATATGGTCTAGCAGTTAGTGTAGAGATTCTTCATCTCCATGGCTCCTAAGAAGAAGACGATCGCGGCGGTCGGTTCGTCTGGAGCCGAACGTCCTGTGCTGGCACAGGCTGGCGACGGGGTGGTCGCGGATGGGAGCCGAGGCACGACCCGTGAACACCCGCGTCGTTCCAGCAGCCGAAGTGTGGCAAGCGGCGTCGTTCGTGCGCGAGACGATGAGCCGCACACCACCAAGTCAAAGGGCGGAGCCAGGCCCCCCGCAGGCAGCGCAGGGCCCTCTAAGAGTGGCGTCGTACCATGCATGGGCGACGCGGCGACTTCCAAGACGCCCACGGTGGCGCCCACAGTGTGTTCCTCCCAGGTCGTGCGCGATGAGCAGCGTCACCGCGTGGAGGACCCCGGGCGCCGCCGCGGAAAGAGCCCTGCACATCAGTCATGAGATGCAGAAGATCAACATGCTCGCCGAGGCGCTGGCGAGGATGGCATGCAGCTGCGGGACCGTGATAAAGCTCCTTCTAACATGGTTAGAAGTCGTAGCGCATCTCGATCCACGCAGCTCTCCCCGCCACCCACGCCGGCGGAAGCCTTAGCGCGCGCGCAGCTGCTCCTCGACTTCCCTCCTGCTGCGGAGAAGCTCGACGAGTGGAGAGCTACCGTTCGTAGCCTCGTTGCCATTGCCAACAAGGACGGACCTCAGCCAGCGGGGCCTTTGGGCCGACACTCTGTGGAGCCACCACACGCGAGCGATGGAAGGACCGGAGGAGCCGCAACCACGGTGCATTCTCCTCCTCCTCGCCAGCTACCACGTGTGCCGGCCCGTCGGGACGACGCTTGCGACGACGTATCCATAGCGTCGTCCGACCCATGGACCCATCGGGATCAGCGCCAAATTCTTTGAGAGTGTGCCCACGAGGACGCTCAAACCACCATCGAGCGCCGGCACGAGGCACGCCACCAGTCGGATAGGCGGCAGGGCCTGCTGCGGACAACCGAGCACCAGGAGGATCCGGAGGCTTACCTTACAAGGTAGGTTGTCCGGCCTTTACTCGTGAGCTGCGGCGTTTCCAGTGGCCCACCCACAGCACCTTCAAGCCCGATGTCGGCGAGAAGTACAATGGAAAAACTCACCCGTCAGGGTTCCTCAGCATCTGGACCATCGTGATGCAGGCTGCTGGGCTGCGCGACGACAAGGTGCCTACCAATTATTTCCCATTGGCACTTAAACCAACGTCATGTCATGGTCGATGCACTTGTCGGCGGATTCCATTTCTTCCTGGTCGGATTTGTGCCATGAGTTTGTTGGAGCCTTTACGGGAGGCCACCAGGCTCATGGCCAAGCAAGTGATTTGCATGTCATCCCCCAGAAGGAAGGTGAAAGCCTGCGCAAGTACATACATAGGTTCAGCCGAGTGCAGTACAACATCCTAGACGTTCATCCTGCCGCCATCATCAGCGCATTCCACCAGAACATGCGCAACCGCAAGATGCGTGACGAGCTGGCAATGAATAAAGTCAAGGATGTGGCCGAACTCTAAGTTCTAGCCGACAGATGCGCCCGGGCTGAAGAGGGAAGGAAGTACCCCAGCGAAGATACCGGTGTGGAAACCGGTTCCTCAGACGAAGACGCCGTCGCCCCGACGAAAAATGGCCGACGCTGCAACAGGAAACGCAAGGGCAATGCTGTACTTGCCGTCGAGGGATCCAACGACGCCGGCACCGCCAAGAAAACCAAGGCAGACGACCCTGGCAAAGAAATCGTCGGGTGTGTCACCTGCCGGGCCTTGGCGGCCACCGACAAGCCGGGAAGCTCCGACAAGCAGTACTGCAAGATCCACCGCTCCAAAGGCCATGACCTCCAGAACTGCCGACAGTCGAGCAGCTCGCAAAGAAGCAAAAGGCCGAGTATGAAAGGCGAGGCAGGGAGAATGGCCAAGATGGTGCTGAAGGATCTGACAAGAAACGTGGCGGCCAGCCTGGCCGCTGCGGCAAAGATAACCAACAAGAACGACCCGCCCGGGGCTGTGACAAGAAGCGAGAAGATGATGATTGCGATGAGGACGACGAGTCCAGCGAGCAAGAGTTCCAGAAGGCCACGGATGCCATGTCCGTCGGTGGCGGTGCCTCCCTGCACACCTCCCACAGCCAACTTAAACAGTGGGCGCATGAGATCACAACAGCGGAGCCGTCGTTCGATGCCCAGAAGCCGCTGAGGTGGTCCAGCACTCCTATCATCTTTGACGCCGAGGATCACCCTGACCGCATGACTGCGGTTGAGTGTTTGCCATTGTTGGTCTCACCAACAATACGCAACCTCAAGGTGACAAAGATGCTGGTTGATGGCGGGGCCGGCCTGAACTTGATCTCGCCCGTCGTAATCAAAAGGCTGCAAATCCCTGATGGAGACCTCGAGGAGACGGGCACGTTTCAAGGAGTCAACCCAGGAAGAAGTCAGCCCAAGGGTAAAGTCACGCTGCCCGTGACATTCGGGGGTGAGCTAAACTACAGGACGGAGAGGATTGTTTTTGATGTTGGTGAGATCCCCTTGCCTTACAACGGGATCCTCGGCCGCCCAGTGTTGGCCAAATTCATGCGGCGTCGCATTACGCCTACAACACGCCGAAGATGCCCGCGCTGATGTCCATCATCACCGTCCCCTCCGACAAGAAGGATGCACTGATCTGCACTGATCAGCTTTACCGGGAGGTAGTTGCAGCAACTACCGCCAAGGCGCTTGTTCCTGCCACTGAAGCCCCAGGAGGAAGGAAGACCGGTGAGGCCTATCGCGCCTAGTCCAGCAAGCGCTCCTCTTTGGAGTGTAGTGCTCTCGTCGAGAACACGCCAGAGAGCTCCACCGGCAAGAGCAAGAAATCCAGAGCTGCTCCACCAGAAACCAAGCGGGTGTCCGTCAAGTAGGATGGCACGGGAGGGGCTTTCACCATAAGCTCCGCCCTCGACAGCAAATAGGAAGACGCACTCATCACCTTCCTGCGGGCGAATGTCGATGTGTTTGCATGGCAAGCGTCTGACATCCCCGGCGTTCCTAGGGAGGTGATTGAGCACCATGTTGCTGTCTGCCCTCATGCGTGACCCGTCAAGTAGAAGGTCAGGAAGTAAGCTCTGGAGCGGCAAGAGTTCATCAGAGAGGAGACCAGGAAGTTAGAGGCAGCAGGCTTAGTGAGAGGAGTGCTCCATCCAATGTGGTTGGCCAATCCGGTGGTAGTGCGTAAGGCAAATGGGAAGTGGAGGCTGTGTATAGATTACACAGACATCAATAAGGCTTGTCCAAAAGACCCTTTACCATTGCCGCGCATCGACCAGATTGTGGACTCCACGGCCGGATGTGACTTGTTATCATTCCTCGACACTTACTCAGGCTACCATCAGATCTTCATGACGAGAGAAGATGAAGAGAAGACATCATTCATCACCCCATGTGGTACGTATTGTTGTATACGGATGCCTTTCGGGTAGAAGAGTGCTGGCTCAACATTTGCAAGAGAAGTCCAGATTGGTTTTGAGCCTCAGCTACATAGAAATATGGAAGCTTATATGGATGATATAGTGGTCAAAACCAAGGACAAAGCAACACTCGTACAAGATTTCGAACAGACGTTCACGAATCTACGCAAGATCAACCTTAAGCTGAACCCGGAGAAGTGTGTCTTCGGTGTCCCGTCCGGCAAGCTTCTTGGTTTCTTCGTGTCACAACATGGAATTGAGGCAAATCCAGACAAGATCAAGGCCATCGAGTATATTGAAGCACCCAGGCGGATCGAGGATGTGCGTCGGCTGGCTGGCTGCATTGCCACCATGGGCAGATTCATCTCCAAATCTGCCGAGCGCGCCCTCCCCTTTTTCAGGATTTTGAAAAAGGCGGGCCCAATGGAGTGGACCCCAGAAGCCGGAGCAGCACTGCAAGACCTGAATAAATACCTCTCCTCTACACCGATACTGGTCGCGCCTAAACCACAAGAGCCGTTGCTACTGTATTTAGCGGCAACAAACCAAGTGGTCAATGCTGCGCTAGTGGCCCAGAGGGAGGTCAATATGGAAGTGATAGCAACGACAGAACCTGATGCCACTAGGGCCAAAGCGACGCAACCAGATGGAGTAATGCAGAAGAAGATGATGCAGCACCCAATTTACTTTGTTAGCTCCCTATTACAGGGGGCTAGGTCATGGTACTCCGGCATGCAGAAATTGCTCTTCGGCCTCCTTATGGCCTCGGGGAAGCTGCGTCATTAATTCCAAGCACATGAAATTACCGTCGTCACTTGCCTCCCATTGGAGTGGATATTGCATAACCTAGATGCGACTGGGAGGATTGTGGAGTGGGCCCTGGAGCTGTCAAGCTTCGATTTGAAATTTGAAAGCACTTCGACGATTCAGAGTAGAGTCTTGGCAGAGTTCGTGGAAGAATGGACCTCAACGCCCGACGAAGAGATCTAGGAGACTACTCTCCCCGGCAAGGGTACGAGTCGCGACTGGATTATGTACTTTCACGGAGCTTTCTCGATGCAAGGCGCCGGTGCTGGTGTGCTGCTCGTTGCACCCACCGGAGAGCACCTCAAGTATGTGATCCAGATGCACTTCCCCAGGGAGGTATCAACGAACAACACTGCCGAGTACGAGGGACTGCTTGCCGGTCTCAGGATCGCGGCGGACCTCGGGATCAAGAAGCTCATCATCAGAGGAGATTCACAACTCGTCGTCAGGCAAGTGAATAAAGATTACCAGAGCCCGTTGATGGAAGCCTACGTGGATGAAGTAAGGAAACTGGAGGAGCGTTTCGACGGTATACAAGCTGAACATGTCCCCTGAGCGGAGAATGACATCGCCGACTAC
>LR738716.1:152460084-152482400 GCA_902687465.1 Secale cereale | reverse complement strand
AAGAGTCAAATAGTTGGCTTACACTCGCCACGTCACACAATTAATGCAATAGCATACAGTCGTCCAAACAACACAGGGTCCGGCTACGTACTAAATCAAACGAGAAAAGATACCACAACCACAAGTCCTTATCGCCCCTAGTAGGAACCACTACTGATCATCGGGATACATCACATACAAACTGCCACACTCTTCATCGAACTCCCACTGAAGTTCTTGTCCATATCCTGTGTCGTACTCAGTTATACCTGCATCTAGTGTGTGTTGTAATCTGTGAGTCACAAGGACTCAGAAATCCCATTCCCGGGTATCAAAACTAACAAAGACTTTTAGGTGTGGAGAGGTAATAAAGTGGCTGCAGCAAGCACTAAGCAACTAGCTTACGAAGTTAGAGCGAGGAGAGAAAAGTGCCAACGGTCGCCAAAGATGATCAACAAGTGATCCTAGCTACTCACGTTCATACATAACCCCACCGTGTTCACTTTCCGAAAACCCTTCGAAAAGAGACCATCACGGTTACTCACACAGGTAGTGTATTCTTAAGGATATGGTGTCAAGTTATCTACAACCGGATATTAACAAATTTCCATCTGCCACATAACAGCGGGCACGGCTTTCGAAAGTTCATAACCCTGCAGGGGTGTCCCAACTTAGCCCATCACAAGCTCACAATCTGCGGAATCGCAACTCCATGTTGGGAAGACCCGAGTATTCTCGGAATCCCGTGCTCAAGATATTTCGACAAAGGTAAAACTAATCCAGCAAGACCTCCCGGCGTGCTGACACCCTGATAGTAGCCGCGCGTATCTCGTCTCTGGCCAGGACCGGATGAGCGAGGCGTACAGGTGCCAAAATACCCCAACTTGCCAAGGAGCGGACCCGCACAGTGCTCTAGTTTGGACCAACACTTAGAATGAGCATTGGCCCGGGGGTTCATTAATAAATCCTCGGGTTAATTACTCCCTCGACAAGTTTTAGTTGTTAGGCAAATGTAGCGCAAAATCAAGGAACATAACACCGGTTTATCGGGTCCTAAGGTGGCATGAGTGGAACAAAACACCAAGCAGAAGGCCAAGCCTTCCACTCATTACCAATATATATGTGCATTAATTAATTAAGATATATATTGTGTTATCCCAATAAACAAGTCCAAACATGGAGCAATCTTCAAACTTCACCTACAACTAACAATGCTATAAGAGGGGCTGAGCAAAAGCATACTTAGCCAATCAACGGTTTGCTAGGAAGGCGGTTAGAGTGTTTCATGGCAACATAGGAGGCTGACAAGACAAGAACAGGCATCGAGGCATAACTATAGAGCGAGACAACTAGCAAAGCAAAGATGGAGGTGATATCGGGGAACGGTCATCTTGCCTGGGGTCCCGCAAGGAGGAAGAACAAGTCCATGAAGAAGACAGACAGAGGTAGTCGAACGAATCCTCACAACTCCGGAGCGAAACCGAAGCTAACGAGAGAAGCATACCGGAAAGAACCAAACAACATGGTAAACACACAAGCATAAACATGGCCTATGATGCACAAACAAGTATGATGTGTGTCCGGTTTAAATATGCATGGCATGGCAAAGTGCACAAACAAAACTACAAGTTAAGTGGAGCTCAATATGCAACGAGTTGCATATTGACGAAACACCACATTCTATTTATTTAGTTGACTCTCGTTCATTTACAAGACAAGATTAAATGTTTATTAACATGGCAAGAGGTGAAGCATGAGCAACTACACTATCTAGGCATTTTAAATGGGGCCGGAAATAACAACAACGATTCTAGAAAATCCCCATGTGCATATTTAGCAATTATTAATGCAAAGAACAATTTTAAGCATTTAAAGGTTGTTATCATGATGCGGGTGACAAATGCAAGTTTTATGCAATTATTATTAAAAGTGGACATGAGCTAGATATGAAGCATTTGTCACCGTGGTGGAAAGAAAGGGTGCCATGGCGACGATCCGAAAATGATGCCACGGCAACATCTCGGTTCTGACAACCCGTCGAGATGTCGGTGCAAAAGATGAAGGCTGAAAGTGAGTAGTACATGCAACGAAGGTGGGGTGATCTCGGTTACCGGGTTCCCTCGGGTTGGCGGCATGGCAACGAAGGTCAACGTGCAACAACAATTCGGACACGGTGCTACAAGCGGAACATCTCATACAACACATGCATTCGTTCACGGGCGTTGTCTCGATGGTATACGTTCGAAGCGTGCGTTTTCGGGGCGGAACGAGTCCGGCGAAAGAGGTACATGTGTCGTAGAGGAAGTAGTTGTTTACGGGGTCATCGTGGGAAGTAGTCATTCTCGGACATCGTGGAAGTAGTGGTACACGGCGATGGTAGTCGAACTTGACACTTGCATTACACTGGTCTTCGGCGAAGGTAGTGGTACACATTTTCGTAGATGAACTTGACGGATCCGAGGGCTCCGAGCGTAGTGGTACTTGGTGTCTCATCGAGTAGTCATTTGTCATAGTCGGACTTGCCGATAGTAGTGGTACACGTTTTCTATTTGAAATCATGCGGCGGTAGTGGTTCACTTGTCGGCCTTCGGCGGCGGTAGTCGTACATGGTTCAGAGTGGTACTTGGTGGATACCGAGAAGACTGTTCTTGACAACCCAAAATGCCCTTGTTCGAGGAGGTTTTGGTCTTGACGATCTCATGGACGGTAGAGGCATGGTGCAGGGCCGATGGGAGCAGGAGGTGCATGGAGGCCGAGGGAGCAAACGTGTTGGCAAGTCCCTGCCTTGCCATGTCAGGCTTGGGGTGGCCATGGAGGATGCAAGCAGCAATATCGGAGGAGGTGGCAAACGGCAATGAGCTCGCGGATGCAACTGCAGGCGCTAGCAGCCGATGAGGAGAGAGCGACCTGCAGGGGAAGGAGCTTCGCCCCGGCGGCGCCATGGAGGAGGCCGGGCGACGAGGCCAGATCGACCGACGAGGGTTGGACCTCAGGTGACGGCGGAGCTAGAACTCATTGGAGCAGGGGGGTCGCGGGTGCCATGGCGAGGTCGAGGTGGCGGAGCTCGTGGGGTCGGGGTGGCACGCAGCTGGACTGCGAGCGCGTGAAAGATCGGAGGCAGAGCTGTGGGGCTTCACCGGCGGCTGCACTCGTCGGAGATGGTGACCGAAGACAGGGAAGGTGGAGCAGAGGCAAGCCGGCGGCGGGAGGATGAGGCTGGCGGAGGTCGCCGGCGGGATTGGGCGAGCCGGATCACTTGGGCCTAAGGGAAGGCATTGTGGAGTAATAATTAGATGATGGGTTGGTAGAGTGACAGAAGCTTAAACCCTAGTTTATGTGTTATTCTGTAAGGGGGTGATTTTGATCCATATGTTTCATGCTATGGTTAGATTATCTTAATTCTTCTTTTGTAGTTGTGGATGCTTGCGAGAGGGGGTAATCATAAGTGGGTTGCTTGTTCAAGTAAGAACAACACCCAAGCACCGGTCCACCCACATATCAAATTATCAAAGTAGCGAACGCGAATCAACTAAACATGATGAACGTAACTTGACGAGAATTCCCATGTGTCCTAGAGATCACTTTGCTTTATATAAGTGAACTTCCCGACTTGTCCTTTGCTATAAAAAGGATTGGGTCACCTTGCTGCACCTTTATTACTATTTCTACTTGCTACTTGTTACAAATTATCTTGCTACAAAACTATCTATCACTACTACTTTCAGTACTTGCAGAGAATACCTTACTGAACACCGCTTATCATTTCGTTTTGCTCCTCGCTAGGTTCGACACTCCTACTTACCGAAGAAACAAGGACAACAATTGATCCCCTATACTTGTGGGTCATATACCTTCTCGAAGAAACAAGGATTCGGTAAGGAAAGACAAGTCATCCAAGAGTTGTACTAGAAGAAGACATGAAGCTCATGTCGGTGAATGGGTTTCCAGTTTCGACTCCGACAACCACTCTCAGAGAAGTTATCACACCGACCCCAACTATATTCAAGATGAAGGTGTTGCCAGACTTGCTCTCGTATCCTTAAACTCACATGACCTATTTGATTTACCAAATGAAGGAAATGGAAGATGCTTCATGGCTAAAGGCCCCAAGGTATCACATCCTAAGTATCTTAATTTCAATAGCGACGAGGATGATTTGCTAGGTGATGATCATTTTCTTATTGATAAAACTAGTGATGTCAGCTATAATGAACTTGCTAGTAATAATGCTAGTCAAGATGAAATGAGTGACAATGCTAAGAAGGAGATTGAGCGTCTAACCAAAGAATTAAACATTCTAAAGTTAGCTCATGAAACAACTCAAGAAGATCATAGATAGATCCTAGGAACTCATGAGAAGCTATGCTTTGAGAAGCTAAATTAGAGCAAGAGCATGAGCTTCTAAGAGCAATCAATGGTGATCTTCAAAAGAAGAGTTCTTCTTACATAACCGAATGTCTTCTCTTGTTTACTTTTATGCCACAAGTTAAATCTACTCAGACTAGTAACAAGAGTAAGAAAGGTTCTACCTCTAGTAGTAACAATAACAATGCTAAATCCAATGTTGCTCTAGTAGTTGTATTGATTCCACTAATGATTCTCTTATCCAAGTTACACTTGAGCAAGAAAAAAAAATATTGAAAGGAATTATATAAAAAGGCGTCTACAAGAACCTTGTAGGGAGTAAGCAATTTGAGGAAACTGTGCGCAAGCAAGGAAAGGACTAGAAGAACCAAGGTAATGGTTTTGAACGAAAGTTCAACGCCAATGGATTTGAGTCATAAGAAGATCAATACCCAAGTACAAAGTTTGTTCCTTAACAGGAGTAGTACGATCCTACTTCTTTGGAGGGAACACAAGCTCAAGATGATCTTCCACCACAATACCACAAGTTAAAAAGCCAAGACAAGCTTCAAGAAGAGTTTGACCCATTTGAAGAACCACCACAAGATTTGGTCAAATGGGTTCCCAAGACTTCATCAAGTTCTACTTGATCAAGTACTACTACAACTCCAAGGATTCCCATCAAGTTGATGTGGGTCCCAAAGAAGAAGAATTAGAGAGTTCTTGAGGGTGACTTCATGATATCTACTACACAACCTTCTTCTTGTAGACTTCTGTTGGGCCTCCAAGCGCAGAGTTTTGTAGGATAGTAGCAATTCCCCTCAAGTGGATGACCTGTAGCGACCTCGATCCGTATGGACCGGAGTCTCTGTGCTCACTGTCATCCCTGGATCGGTATGCTCACACACACAGTACTTTGATGATTTATAGCAGAGTTCAATCACACTTTATTACATCGAAAAATCTTCATAAGGAGTCTTTATTACAATAAGATGGCTGAGGGCCATAAACTAATAAGAAATCTTGCGGAAGCATCGAAGATAAGTTGTGTCCATCCAACTCCACGGCAAACATTGAGTGCATGACAATGACCTAATCGCACCTTATTCTTCATCTGTAAACTCTGCAACATGAGGTGTTGTAGCCATGTAGGTCAGCACATTGAATATGCTGGCAAGAACACACTGTAGCAAGTAATGAAGAACAAATGCCTACAACTATATGCATATATGGCTAGTGGAGGCTGTAAGGGTAGTTTTTGCATAAAGCTAATTTTTTCCTACAACAAAGGAATAATTTTTTTTTCTTTACTACTCAGCTGTTTTAAGCAATATTGAGAAATGGTTCCTCCATCTCTATCCCAAATTACCAAAATCATTAATAACCCAACAAGTTAAATTAATAGAGTGTTGAGATCAGTCCATAAATCAAATACCAGGATACTCAAGTTGTCCATAACCGGGGACACGGCTAGTCATGAATAGTTTCTACACTCTGCAGAGGTTTGTGCACTTTTCCCCACAAGACATGATCTCCTCCGTTTGATTTCTCGCAATGCATGGTGTTTGAGAAACGGATGACCGAGACACAGTCTTTCAAAAGCATTTACTCTTTACCCCATATGAACAGTTACACCTACTTTCCCCTACATCTGCTAGTTCACCACTAAAAGAGCTCGCACAACATACTCAACTATGCCAGAGCCCATAATGGCATGTGGCTGCACACGGAAGTTTCTAGGCATGAATGATATATGATCCCTTTGAGCCTGGGTGGCATTCCATAGGATAATCACACAGGTCCACCAGGATTTCCTAGGACAACACTGGATTCTCCAGGTGCCCTGCAACCAATCCACCCAGTGGTGTATTAAAGTTACCACGTTAATCATTCCCTTAGTTGTTATTACACTCACAACTTTCATGAATTCTCACATACCAAATCACATCTACAAGCATGGCTAAGCAATAATTAACAAAGCGTATATTCCATTGTGTTGATCTCAAGTCATTGGGTTCCTACCTCATGAACTACTAAGCAATACCACATGTGATCAAGTCCTACTCATGCAATCTTGGAGGGTAGAACTAATGCAATAAAAACTAGGTATTTGAAAGTATGATCAAAGTATGAACTTGCCTTGCTGACGATCGTTGAAACCTAGTGACTCGTAGTATCATGCTTTGGACTACCGAAATTCTATAATATTCAAACAATAGCATACATAAGCAATCATGCAACAAAATCGAAGAACGAAACTCGAAAGACTTCGAAAACGAGCAAATGACTCTTGTAACAGAAAACAATTTCTAATAGTACCAACATTAAGGGAATTTGGTCTTATCAGAAAGTTTAGTTCAAGATCATCGATTTGCAAAAAGAATCAACTCAAACGGAGTTACGAAACTCAAGTTACGATCAAAAGAAGTTCAAATACAAATCTGTTTGAATTCAAATTTTAAAACTATCAAAATCAAATTTGTGTTGCGTTACTGGAAAGATAAGATCGAAACGAAGAAATTGGCATTGGTCTCATCTAATACCGACTAACGAGTAAAAAGTAACGATCGTTTGAAAACCAAGGACTAATCGGTAAAAACTTTAATCGCGGATAGGTCCCTGCCAAAAAAAATAAGAGAAACGAAAAATCTAAATAGCGGACGTTCATTTTCTGAAACTAAACAGTGGACGTTCGCTGTTTAAATAAACCCTAAAAACAAACTAGGTTTTCTAAAAAAACGATCTAGGGTTAAAAAACACAAATAAAAACCGAAGAAAAACCGGGCATGTTTTTATTACCTCGTGGATCGGGTTGGGTCCGCGGGTCGGGTCTCGGGCGGCGGCGTCGCGGGCGCGGCTTCGGCCGGAGGGCGGTGGCGCGGCGGCGGTTGTGGCTACGGCTGCGGGGAGGTGGGGCGCTAGCAGCGGCGGCGCTGGCGGCGGCGACTGCGGTGCGTGCGGCGGCGGTGGTGGCAACGACGGCGACGGGTGTGGGTTCGAGGGGGGAGGGCGGCCGGCTATATAAAGGGGCCGGGGCTCGGCCTACCTTTGGGAAGGGGGCGGCCGGCCGACGTGTCCGTGCCGGACTCCGGCGGACTCCGAGCCGGCTATGGGAGGGAGAGGCGGTAGCGAGCTGGGCCGGCCCACTAATATTTTTTTTATAAAATCCTCCGAAAGTTTTTTTTAAATAAAATATAAAAAAATCCTTAAAATTCCAGAAACTATTTTCCTCGTTCCCACCTAATATTTGGGACAAAGTGAAAAAAAGTCTAAAATAAAATGCCTAAAAAATAAAATAACTTTTTAATGCAATTTTAAAATAATAAATAATAAATTAAAATCCAATAGAATTATTTTTACTCAAAATTCAACTTCCAATACTTTTATTCTGTTTTTTGAAGAAGTCATATTATCTTCTCTCATTTATTTTAAAATATTGAAAATGAAAATTGGCAAAATAATTATTTGATCCAACCTCACTAATAAATAATAAAATAGTGGGTCCTCTTCGGGAAAACTTCCAACTCTCTCACTTGGGTCCTTGAGTTGCTTATAGTTTTTGGATCAATTTTCAACTAATCTCAAATTCAAAAATGCTCAATTGATGAATGCATATGAATGATCTATGTTAACATCCAAATTGAAAATTGGGATGTTACAAACCGACCCTCCTTAAGATGAATCTCGCCCTCAAGATTTGGGTTGGCTACAAAATAGGTGTGGGTGGTCCTGGCGTAGATCATCCTCTCGTTCCTAGGTGGCTTCACCCTCTGTATGGTGGCTCCACTAAACATTGCAAAACTTGATGACCTTGATGCGGGTAACTCTGTCGGCAAACTCGAGAATCTTGACAAAGTTCACTCTCTAGCTGAATTGCTTCCACGGGTATTGTATCCTGTAGCGGAATCTAGGCCATCTCTGCATGACATTTCTTCAACTGAGATACGTAAAATACGTCATGAACTCCGGACAAGGTTTTGGGCAACTCTAGCTGATAAGCTACTTCTCCTCTGCGCTCCAAAACTTTGTACGGTCCCACGAATCATGGTGCTAGCTTACCCTTAACTCCGAAATGCTTAACTCCTCGAAGTGGGGACACACGAAGATATGCTCTATCTCCAACTTCGTAGGTCACCTCCTTGCATTTCGTATCAGCATAACTCTTCTATCGGGACTAGGCTATCTTTAGTGTGTCACGGATCAACTTTACCTTCTCTTCTGACTCTCTGATTAAGTCAGGTACAAATAATTGACGGTCTCCAACTTCATCCCACATCAATGGTGTTCTGCACCTCCTTCCGTACAAAGCCACGAAAGGGGCCATTTGCAGACTAGTCTGATAACTGTTATTGTAAGAAAACTCTGCACAGGGCAAATTATCTTCCCAACTAGATCCATAATCTAGCACACAAGCTCTCAACATGTCCTCTAGAATCTGGTTGACTCTCTCTATCTGTCCGTCTGTCTTTGGATGAAAGGCTATGCTGAACTCTAGCCTCGTACCCAAAGTCTCGTGCAAATGCTTCCAAAATTTTGAAGTAAATTGTGTTCCTCTATCTGATACAATGGTCCTCGGAACTCCATGCAAACATTCGATCCTGGTCATGTATATCTTGGCCAACTTAGCACTCGTGTAAGTGGTCTTCACAGGGATGAAATGAGCTACTTTCGTCAAGCGATCAACAATAACCCATATGGAATCATACCCTGAGCGTGTACTGGGTAGTCCTATGATAAAGTCCATTCCAAGTTTATCCCACTTCCATTCTGGTATGGGTAACGGCTGTAATAACCCTACTGGTTTCTGATGTTCTGCCTTGACTCTCTGACAAACGTCACATACTGCTACATACTCAACAATGCCCTTCTTCATTTCGGTCCACCAGAAACGCTGCTTCAAATCCAAGTACATCTTGGTGTTTCCTAGATGTATGGAGTAAGGCGAATCATGAGCCTCCTGAAAAATCAACTTCCTGATCTCCGGGTCATTGGGCACATAAATACGCTCTTGAAACCATAGTGTTCCGTGTTCATCCTCATGAAATCCTTCTGCCTTTCCTTTGTCCATTCTGCCCTTTATTTCTGCTATTCCTTCATCCGTCTTCTGGGCTTCTCGAATCTTACCCAACAACGTGGACTGAATTTCCAGTGTGGCAACATAACCCCTAGGGACTATCTCCAACTGTAAATCTCTGAGGTCCCTTGCTAACTCATATGGTAAACCTTCGGTTATGATCGTGGTAACATAAATCTTGTGACTTAACGCATCTGCCACGACATTGGCTTTTCCTGGATGATAATGCAATCTCAAGTCTTAATCCTTTATGAGCTCAAGCCATCTCCCTTGCCTGAGGTTTAACTCCTTCTGCGTGAAGATGTACTTCAAACTCTTATGATCCGTGTATACATCACAATGGTTTCCAATAAGAAAATGCCTCCAGGTCTTGAGTGCGTGCACTACGGTTGCTAAATCCAAATCATGGGTGGTGCAATTCAACTCGCGGGGGCGAAGCTGACGTGAGGCATATGAAACGACTCTTCCTTCTTGCATGAGTATGCCTCCAAGTCCTTGACGTGAAGTGTCACAATACACTTGAAAATCCTTACGAATATTCGGGAGTATCCGCACTGGGGCTGTAACCAACCGCTTCTTCAACTCTTGAAAACTGGCCTCACATTCTCCGATCCAATTGTACCTACTTTCCTTCTTCAACAATTCCGTCATGGGCTTCGCAATCTTGGAGAAATTCTCAATAAACCTCTGATAATATCCTGCGAGTCCAAGAAAACTGCGAATTTCTCCAACTGAGGCGGGTGCCTTCCATTCCGTAACGGCCTCTACTTTGGAAGGGTCCACTGCTATACTATCTCCTGATATAACATGTCCAAGAATTCCAACTTCCTTCAACCAAAACTCACATTTGCTGAACTTGGCATATAACTGATGTTCCTTGAGCTACTCTAGAACTAAACACAAATGCTCCTTGTGCTCCTCTTCGTTCTTGGAGTAAACCAATACGTTCTCAATGGACACTACCACAAACTTATCCAATAACTCCATGAATACCTTGTTCATCATACTCCTGAAATATGCATGGGCGTTAGTCAAACCAAATGACATAACTATGTACTCGTAAAGCCCGTACCTTGTGGTAAAAGTTGTCTTAGGTATATCCTGCTCTCAGATCTTCAACTAGTGATATCCAGATCGTAGATCGATCTTAGAGAATACCTTGGCTCCTTGTAACTGATCAAACATGTCATTTATCATGGGTAGAGGGTACTTGTTCTTGATCGTCACCTCATTCAGTGCACGATAATCCACAACCATTCTTAGGGAACCATTCCTCTTCTTGACTAAAAGTACTGGGGCTCCCCAAGGTGACGAACTTGGTCGGATATAACCTTTTTCCATTAACTCCTTGATCTGCTTCTTGATCTATTCTAGATCATTTGCGGGCATCCGGTACGGTCTCTTGGATATCGGTCTGGTGCCTGGTAGCAACTCAATTAAGAACTCAGCGTCTCTATCCGGTGGCATGCCTGGTAACTCCTCCGGAAACACATCGGGTAATCCTGCACAACCAGTACTTCTTCTTGAACAACTACCGAGAGTGCATTCACGTGTGTCTTCTGGGGCGTGTGCCTCGACACATACTTGATCCTCTTTCCTTCCAGGGTGGTGAGAATAATTGATCTACTGGCGTAGTCGATGTTTCCTCCAAACTTGGATAGCCAATCCATACCTATGATTACATCCAAATCCTGGGATTCCAAAAGGATGAGATCTGTGGGAAATACATGTCTTCCAATGGTCAATGGCACTTGACAACATCTTCGGCTAGCCATGTACTCTGCTCCAAGGGAACTTACTAACATCGGCGTCCTAACGGATACGGTGGGCAAATGATACTTTTCCACACAACCCCTTGATATGTATGAATGATATGCACCAGTGTCAAAAAGAACTAGGGCGGTAAATGCATTAACCAAAAACTTACCAACCACTGCATCGGGGTTCTCGTCAATCTCCTCCACATTGACGTGATTCACCTGTCCTCTGGTGAAAGGGTTGGGTTTCTTCCCTGAACTTCCGTTGCCATTTCCATTCTTTCCTTCAGGATACTCTGTGGCATAATGTCCAGTCTTCCCGCACTTGAAACAAGTAATGTGACTCAAATCTCTCTTTGCGGGCATGGATGGAGTGGAACGGTTCTGGTTGTTGTTTCCTCCATTCCCATTTACATTCTTGGGGCCACTATGGTTGTGTGAACTTCATTGTGAGAATGACCTCTAGTGGTGGGATGGTTATGTCCTCCTGAGTATGCGGAATAACGAGGCTTCTGCTGGGCTCCAGAGTTAAACTTCCCCGATCCATACTTCCTCTTGCGGGTGTCAATCTACTGCTGCTACTTTCCTTCAATCATGGTAGCCTTGTCTACCAACTCCTGGTTGTTGTTGTAGGTGGCTACCATCAGCTGCATGCTCAACTCATTGTTGAGTCCCTCCAGAAACTTCTCCTGCTTCGCGGCGTCAGTGGCTATATCATCTGGCGCGTAGCGAGCTAACTGCCTGAAGTCATCCACGTACTGCCCCACAGTACGGTTTCCTTGGTGCAAGTTGCGAAACTCATGCTTCTTCAGGTTCATGGCTCCAGCTGAGACATGTGCAGTGCGAAAGGCTTGCTGAAACTGATCCCAAGTAACTGTAGCTAGTGGATAGGTAGCGGTGTAGTTTTCCCACCAAGCGACTGCTGGTCCCTCAAGCTGATGTGCAGCAAAGCGCACTTTCCCCGCATCTGTGCATCCTGCAGTTGCTAGCTCTCTTCCCATCTTGCGGAGCCAGTCATCTGCAACAATTGGCTCGGTGCTACTAGAGAACACTGGCGGTTGCAACCTTAAGAATCGGGTCAGGTTGTCATGGGGAGGTGGAGGTGGGTTGTTGTTGTTGTTGTTGCTTTGGTTCTAAACAAGTAGTTGCATCAAAGTGTTCTGCTGCTAGATCAACTGAGTGAGCTCAGGGGGAAACTCAAATCCGGGCTCACGTCTCAGAGGCATCTGAGGGGTTTAGAGGGGAGAGATTAGAATGGAATGAGGTCTAGGGGAATCACTACCCATATGCACATGAGACAAACAAATTTTCAATTCATATCACTCAATTCAATCAAGGTCATAGAAAAGATTCTAGTACATAGCTAGCAAATGATTTCTAACTACTCGGAATAATACTAATGATTACAAGGTGGTCATCTAATCACTATCATCTGAAGACTCCATGATATCTGCTCTAGCTTCGTCTTTATAATCACTTTCATCACTGTCGGTGTCGTCTATCAGAATGTAGTTCTCCATATTAATACCCATCTCTAGTTCCGGCTTCGTCATGTTCGTTCCAACCTTCTTCTTCAGTGCTTCATTCTGCTCCAATAGTACGGCGATTTCCTCTTCATATCCATCACGTACTGTCTTGAGTTCTTCTTCTAGCTCCACGTTCCGAGTTATCACCATGTTGGTCTTCTGCATGAGCATGCAAAACTTGTTCTCGTAGCGTCGAATGTGTTGGTCCATCTCTTGGATGAATGCTGCAATGGATCCATCCTTCCTGGTACGAATCATCTCCCATTGCTCGTCTCGGCGTCAACAAATCTGATAGATGGTGTCTTCAAGATCCATGTTGTAGACTTCACATATGCATCCAAATGTGATGTGAGCTTCCATACTCTTTCCCAAGCTCCAAGTCGGTGCGTCAAAGGCAAGCCCAAGTGGTTCCATGAATGGTGCAATAGTCCTCCCAGGAACACTGACTTTGATTTTCCAGCACTCCTCTTCCGATAATGTTGCATAGAGATCTCCAGTGATACATGGTATTCCAATGCGTAGGTACCTCGTGACTTCCTTCAAGTGTCTTTCGAAAGGGGTGTCATCGTCTGGATGAGTGAACTTGCTCCCTGGGTCTGACATCTATAGAATAGAAATAGAGAAGAATTAGAATGAGTGGAGAAGAAGTAGAATGAGTGGAGAAGAACATCATGTGGCTTATCCTAGTGGTCATGTCCTACAATCAACGTGTGCTCTGATACCATCTCCATAGCGACATCGATCCGAATGGACTCAAGTATCTGTGCTCAGTGTCATCCCTGGATCGGTATGCTGACACACACAGTACTTCGAGGATTTATAACAGAGTGATACGTCTCCAATGTATCTATAATTTTTTATTGTTCCATGCTATTATATTATCTATTTTGGATGTTTATTGGACTTTATTATGCACTTTTATATTATTTTTGGGACTAACCTACTAACCCAAGGCCCAGTGCAAATTGCTTTTTTTGCCTATTTCAGTGTTTCGCAGAAAAGGAATATCAAACGGAGTCCAAACGGAATGAAACCTTCGGGAGAGTCATTTTTGGAACAATTGCAACACTGAAGACTTGGAGTACACGCCAGGAAGCGAACGAGGCAACCACGAGGGCAGGGGGCGCGCCCCCACCCTCGTGGCTCCCCTGACATGCCTCTTCCTCCAATATATACCTATGTACCCTGAAAACATCCATGAGCACCATGAAACCCTAATTCCAATGCCGCAACCTTATGTACCTGTGAGATCCCATCTTGGGGCATGTTCCGGAGCTCCACCAGAGGGGGAATCGATCATGGAGGGCTTATACATCAACACCATAGCCTCTCCGATGAGTTGTGAGTAGTTTACCACAGACCTTCGGGTCCATAGTTATTAGCTAGATGGCTTCTTCTCTCTCTTTGGATCTCAATACAAAGTTCTCCTCGATCTTCTTGGAGATCTATTCGATGTAATTCTTTTTGCGGTGTGTTTGTCGAAATCTGAAGAATTGTGGGTTTATGATCAAGATTATCTATGAACAATATTTGACTCCTCTCTGAAATCTTTTATGCACGATTCCAATATCTTTGCAAGTCTCTCCGAATTATCAGTTTGGTTTGGCCTACTAGATTGGTAGTTCTTGCAATGGGAGAAGTGCTTGGCTTTGGGTTCAATCTTGCGGTGTCCTTTCCCAGTGACAGCAGGGGCAGGAAGGCACGTATTGTATTGTTGCCATCGAGGATAAAAAGATGGGGTTTGCATCATGTTGCATGAGTTTATCCCTTTACATCATGTCATCTTGCTTAAGGCGTTACTCTGTTCTTGTGAACTTAATACTCTAGATGCATGATGGATAGCGGTCGATGTGTGAAGTAATAGTAGTAGATGCAAAATCGTTTCGGTCTACTTGTCACGGACGTGATGCCTATATACAATGATCATGCCTAGATATTCTCATAACTATGCGCTTTTCTATCAATTGCTCGACAGTAATTTGTTCACCCACCGTAGAAATCTGCTATCATGAGAGAAGCCACTAGTGAAACCTATGGCCCCGGGTCTATCTTAATCATATTAATCTTCCATCAACTATTTATCTCTACTTTACTTTGTTTTGCAATCTTTACTTTCAATCGATATATCAAAAATACCAAAAATATTATCTTATCATCTCTATTAGATCTCACTTTTTCAAGTGGCCATGAAGGGATTGACGACCAGTTTATCGTGTTGGTTGCAAGCTCCTTATTTGTTTGTGTAGGTACGAGGGACTCGTTCATGGTCTTCTAATAGATTGATACCTTGGTTCTCAAAAGCCGAGGGAAATACTTACGCTACTGTGCTGCATAACCCTTTCCTCTTCGAGGGAAAACAACGCAAGGTCAAGAAGTAGCAAGAAGAATTTCTGGCGTTGTTGCCGGGGAGATCTACGCAAAAGTCATATACAAAGTACCCATCACAAACTCTTATCTCTCGCATTACATTATTTGCCATTTGCCTCTCGTTTTCCTCCCCCCACTTCACCTTTGTCGTTTTATTCGCCGTTTTGTTTGCTTGTGTTGCCATGTGCCCTCCATCAGCTTGCATCTTCGCTTGCTAAATTATGGATCCTCATCCACTTGCTAATCTTTTTAAGAGATCCTACTATGATGAACCAATTGCTAGTGAGTTTAGTGCACTAGATTATCTTTATGAGGTTTTGCTTGAAATTCGTGAATCTAAAATTTGTGATGAAGTGTTGAAAGAAGAAATTTATGAAGTGATTCACGATAGCTCTTTGAATTAAAAACATGATTGCAATGATGTTATTATAAATTCTATTGATGTCAATTGTGTTAATGGTATTCAAAACCCTAAGCTTGGGGATGCTAGTATTTCTATGTCCACTACTTGTTGCAATGATCATGATTGGGGTGATTCTTCTTATGATCTTGAAAATTTATTTAATCCCCATGATGAATATAAGATTGATAATAGTGTTTGCAATAGTATTGAAAGTGGGTTTGGAAGAGTGTCAACTTTAGATCCCACATATTTGGAGAATGTTCAATCTTATGAAATTTTTGATAAAGGTGGGTTTGGAGAGGTCACGACTGTAGTTAATGTAGATCCCACTATTTTGGAAGAGTGTCAACTTCGTATGCATGTGGATCGTGTTGAGAATATGTTTTGTGATAGCTATATTGTTGAATTTTCTTATGATCCTACATGCAATTATTATGAGAGAGGAAAATATGGTTGTAGAAATCTTCATGTTACTAAATTACCTCTCTTCATGTTGAGATTGATCTTGTTTCTTTCTTCTTCCTTGCATATGTTGGATCTTGCTTTTCTTGCTAATTTGTTTTACTATAAAATTCCTATGCATAGAAAGTATGTTAGACTTATATGTGATTTTCACATGCTACATGATGCTCTTTTTGTGCTTCAAGTCTTGTCTTTCATGTGAGCATCATTGAATTCTCAAGCCTATCTTAATGGCTATAACGATGGCGCTTGTTGGGAGGCAACCCAATTTTATTTTATTTGCTTTTGCTTCTGTTCAGTAATAAATAATTCATCTAGCTTCTGGTTAGATGTGGTTTTGTGTTTTAATTAGTGTTTGTGCCAAGTAGAACCTTTGGGAAGACTTGGGTGAAGTTTATGCGATCATGCTGTAAAAAACAGAAACTTTTGCGTTCACGAGAATTGCTGCCATCTTTTACTGGAGAGTGCTTTTAAGTTGATTCTTTTTCTAGATGATTCATAGACAAATTACTCACGTCCACCAATTTATTTCAATTTTTTTAGAGTGACAGAAGTATTCGAAAGTTATAGATTGCTACACACGGTTCTGTTTTTGACAGATTCTGTTTTTCGTGTGTTGATTGCTTATTTTGATGAATTTATGAGTAGTATCGGGGGATATGAATCATAGAGAAGTTGGAATACAGTAGGTTTAACACAAATATAAACAAAGAATGAGTTCATTACAGTACCTTTGGGTGGTGGTTTGTTTTCTTATACTAACGGAGCTCACGAGATTTTTGCAAAGTTTTGTGTTGTGAAGTTTTCAAGTTTTTGGGTAAGGATTTGATGGACAATGGAACAAAGAGTGGCAAGAGCCTAAGATTGGGGATGCCCAAGGCACCCCAAGGTAAAATTCAAGGACAACCAAAAGCCTAAGCTTGGGGATGCCCCGGGAAGGCATCCCCTCTTTCGTCTTTGTCTATCGGTAACTTTACTTGAGACTATATTTTTATTCACCACATGATATGTGTTTTGCTTGGAGTGTCATGTATGATTTGAGTCTTTGCTTTCTAGTTTACCACAATCATCCTTGCTGGACACACCTTTTGAGAGAGATACACATGAATCGGAATTTATTAGAATACTCTATGTGCTTCACTTATATATTTTGAGCTAGATAGTTTTGCTCTAGTGCTTCACTTATATCTTTTTAGAGCAGGGTGGTGGTTTTATTTTGTATAAATTATTGATCTCTCATGCTTCACTTATATTATTTTGAGAGTCTTTTAGAACAGCATGTTAATGTTCTTTGGTTATAAAATTAGTCCTAATATGATAGGCATCCAAGATGGGTATAGTAAAAACTTTCATATAAAGTGCATTGAATATTATGAGAAGTTTGATACTTGATGATTGTTTTGAAATATGATGATGGTGATATTAGAGTCATGCTAGTAGAGTATTTGTGAATTTGATAAATACTTGTGTTGAGGTTTGCAAGTCCCGTAGCATGCACGCATGGTAACCGTTGTGTGACAAATTTGAAGCATGAGGTATTTCATTGATTGTCATCCTTTGTGTGGAGGTCGGGATCACGCGATGGTTAACTCCTACCAACCCTTCCCCTAAGAGCATGCGTGTAGTACTTTGTTTTGATGACTTGTAGATTTTTGCAATAAGTATGTGAGTTCTTTATGACTAATGTTGAGTCCATGGATCATACGCACTCTCACCCTTCCACCATTGCTAGCCTCTCTTGTATCGCGCAACTTTTGCCGGTACCATACACCCACCATATACCTTCCTCAAAACAGCCACCATACCTACCTATTATGGCAATTCCATAGCCATTCCGAGATATATTGCCATGCAACTTTCCACCGTTCCGTTTACTATGACATGCTTCATCATTGTCATATTGCCATGCATGATCATGTAGTTGACATCGTATTTGTGGCAAGGCCACCATGCATAATTTTTCATACATGTCACTCTTGATTCATTACACATCTCGGTACACTGCTAGAGGCATTCATATAGAGTCATACTTTGTTCTAGTATCGAGTTCTAATAAATGAGTTGTAAATCAATATAAGTGTGATGATCATCATTATTAGAGCATTGTCCCAAATTAAAAAGAAGAAGGAAAGGCCAAAAAAAGGCCCAAAAAAGGGAAAAGGAAAAGAAAAGAAAAAAGGGACAATGCTACTATCTTTTTCCACACTTGTGCTTCAAAGTAGCACCATGATCTTCATGATAGAGAGTCTCTTGTTTTGTCACTTTCATATACTAGTGGGAATTTTCATTATAGAACTTGGCTTGTATATTCCTACGATGGGATTCCTCAAATGCCCTAGGTTTTTGTGAGCACGCAAGTTGGATGCACACCCAGTTAGTTTCTTTTGTAGAGCTTTCATACATTTATAGCTCTAGTGCATCCGTTGCATGGCAATCCCTACTCACTCACATTGATATCTATTGATGGGCATCTCCATAGGCCATTGATACACCTAGTTGATGTGAGACCATCTTCCTCTTTTTTTGTCTTCTCCACAACCACCAATCTATTCCACCTATAGTGCTATATCCATGGCTCACGCTCATGTATTGCGTGAAAGTTGAATACGTTTGAAAAAAAATTAAGTATGAAACAATTGCCTGGCTGAAACTGGGGTTGTGCATGATTTGACTATTTTTGTGTGACGAATATGGAACATAGCCAAACTATATGATTTTGTAGGGATGAACTTTCTTTGGCCATGTTATTTTGAGAAGACAGGATTGCTTTGTAAGTATGCTTGAACTATTATTATTCTGATGTCAATATTAACTTTTGTCTTGAATCTTTCGGATCTAAACATTCATGCTACAATAAAGAAAATTACATTGAGAATTATGTTAGATAGCA
Source organism: Secale cereale (assembly GCA_902687465.1). Taxonomy (NCBI): domain Eukaryota; kingdom Viridiplantae; phylum Streptophyta; class Magnoliopsida; order Poales; family Poaceae; genus Secale; species Secale cereale. The sequence continues at coordinate 152,463,598 of LR738716.1, read as the reverse complement.
TTCCACATCAAAAATTCTGTTTTTATTATTTACCTACTCGAGGACGAGCAGGAATTAAGCTTGGGGATGCTTGATACGTCTCCAACGTATCTATAATTTTTTATTGTTCCATGCTATTATAATATTTGTTTTGGATGTTTAATGTACTTTATTATACACTTTTATATTATTTTCGGGACTAACCTACTAACCTAAGGCCCAGTGCAAATTGTTGTTTTTTGCCTATTTTAGTGTTTCGCAAAAAAGGAACATCAAACGGAGTCCAAACGGAATGAAACCTTCGGGAGAGTCATTTTTGGAACAATTGCAACACAGAGGACTTGGAGTACACGCCAGGAAGCGAACGAGGCGACCATGAGGGCAGGGGTGCGCCTAGGGGGTAGGCGCGCCCCCCACCCTCGTGGATCCCCTGACGTGCCTCTTCCTCCTATATATACCTATGTACCCTGAAAACATCGAGGAGCAACACGAAACCCTAATTCCACCACCGCAACCTTCTGTACCCGTGAGATCCCATCTTGGGGCCTGTTCCGAAGCTCCACCGGAGGGGGAGTCGATCACGTAGGGCTTCTACATCAACACCATAGCCTCTCCGATGAGTTGTGAGTAGTTTACCACAAACCTTCGGGTCCATAGTTATTAGCTAGATGGATTCTTCTCGCTCTTTGGATCTCAATACAAAGTTCTCCTCGATCTTCTTGGAGATCTATTCGATGTAATTCTTTTTGCGGTGTGTTTGTCGAGATCTGATGAATTGTGGGTTTACGATCAAGATTATCTACGAACAATATTTGATTCTTCTCTTAAATCTTTTATGTATGATTTAAATATCTTTGCAAGTCTCTTCGAATTATCAGTTTGGTTTGGCTTACTAGATTGGTAGTTCTTGCAATGGGAGAAGTGCTTACCTTTGAGTTCAATCTTGCGGTGTCCTTTCCCAGTGACAACAGGAGCCGCAAGGCACGTATTGTATTGTTGCCATCGAGGATAAAAAGATGGGGTTTACATCATATTGCATGAGTTTATCCCTCTACATCATGTCATCTTGCTTAAGGCGTTACTCCGTTCTTATGAACTTAATACTCTAGATGCATGCTAGATAGCGGTCGATGTGTGGAGTAATAATAGTAGATGCAGAATCGTTTTGGTCTACTTGTCACGGACATGATGCCTATAGACAATGATCATGCCTAGATATTCTCATAACTACGCGATTTTCTATCAATTGCTCGACAGTGATTTGTTCACCCACCGTAGAAATCTGCTATCATGAGAGAAGCCACTAGTGAAACCAACGGCCCCCGGGTCTATCTTCATCATATTAATCTTCCATCAACTATTTATCTTTACTTTAATTTTGTTTTGCAATCTTTACTTTCAATCTATATATCAAAAATACCACAAATATTATCTTATCATCTCTATCAGATCTCACTTTTGCAAGTGGCCGTGAAGGGATTGACAACCCCTTTATCGCATTGGTTGCAAGGTTCTTATTTGTTTGTGTAGGTACGAGGGACTCACGCATGGTCTCCTACTGGATTGATACCTTGGTTCTCAAAAGCCTAGGGAAATACTTACGCTACTGTGCTGCATCACCCTTTCCTCTTCGAGGGAAAACAACGCAAGCTCAAGAAGTAGCACAGAGTTCAATCACACTTTATTACATCGAAAAATCCTCATAAGTTATCTTTATTACAATAAGATGGCTGAAGGACATTAACTAATATGAAATGTTGCGAAAGCATCGAAGATAAGTTGAGTCCATCCAACTCCACGGCAAACATTGAGTGCATTACAACGACCTAATCGCACCTTGGCAAACTCTGCAACATGAGACGTTGCAGCCGTGTAGGTCAGCACATTGAATATGCTGGCAAGAACACACTGTAGCAAGTAATGAAGAACAAATGCCTATAACTATATGCATATATGGCTGGTGGAGGCTGTAAGGGTAGTTTTTGCATAAAGCTAATTTTTCCCTACAACAAAGGAATAAATTTTTCTTTACTACTCAGTTGTTTTAAGCAATATTGAGAAATTGTTCCTCCATCTCTATCCGAAACTACCAAAATCATTAATAACCCAACAAGTTAAATTAATAGAGTGTTGATATCAGTCCATAATTCAAATACCAGGATACTCAAGTTGTCCATAACCGAGGACACGGCTACTCATGAATAGTTTGTACACTCTGCATAGATTTGTGCACTTTTCCCCACAAGACTCAATCTCCTCCGTTTGATTTCTCGCACTGCATGGTGTTTGAGAAACTGATGATCGAGACACAGTCTTTTAGAAGCATTTACTCCTTACCCCGGATGAACAGCTACACCTAGTTTCCCCTACATCTGCTAGTTCACCACTGAAAGAGCTCACACAACATGCTCAACTATGCCAGAGCCCATAATGGCATGTGGCTGCATGCGGAAGTTTCTAGGCATGAATGATATATGATCCCTTTGAGCCTGGGTGGCATTCCATAGGATAATCACACAGGTCCTCCAGGATTTCCTAGGACAACACTGGATTCTCCAGGTGCCCTACAACCAATCCACTCAGTGGTGTATTAAAGTTACCACCTTAATCATTCCCTTAGTTGTTATTACACTCACAACATTCATGAATTCTCACATACCAAACCACATCTACAAGCACGGCTAAGCAATAATTAACAAAACGTATATTCCCTTGGGTTGATCTCAGGTCATTGGGTTCCTACCTCATGAACTACTAAGCAATACCACATGTGATCAAGCCATACTCATTAAATCTTGGAGGATAGAACTAATGCAATAAAAACTGGATATTGGAAAGTATGATCAAAGTATGAACTTTCCTTACTGACGATCGTTGAAACCTAGTGACTCATAGTAGCACGCTTTGCACTCCGGAAATTCTATCGCATTCAAACAATAGCATACATAAGCAATCATGCAACATAATCGAAGAACAAAACTCGAAAGACTTCGAAAACGAGCAAACGACTCTTGTAACAGATTTTTTTTCTAACAACACCAAATTAAGGGAATTTGGCCTGATCAAAAAGTTTAGTTCAAGAGCTTCGATTTGCAAAAAGAATCAACTCAAACGGAGTTACGAAACTCAAGTTACGATCAAAAGAAGTTCAAATACAAATCTATTTGAATTCAAATTTAAAAACTTTCAAAATCAAATTTGAGTTGCGTTACTGGAAAGATAAGATCGAAACGAAGAAATTGGCGTTGGTTTAATCTAATTCCGACTAACGAGTAAAAAGTAACGATCGTTTGAAAACCAGGGACTGATCGGCAAAAACTTTAATCGTGGATAGGTCCCTGTTGAAAAAATAATAGAAAAGAAAAATCTAAATAGCGAACGTTCGTTTTCTGAAACTAAACAATGGACGTTCGCTTGTTAAATAAACCCTAAAAACAAAACTAGGTTTTCTAAAAAAACGATCTTGGGTTAAAAAAATGAAAATAAAAACCAAAGAAAAACCGGGCGTGTTTTTATTACCTCACGAATCGTGTCG
>LR738716.1:152392994-152403369 GCA_902687465.1 Secale cereale | reverse complement strand
CACTCATGGCGGCTTATCGACGAGAGGTTGATGCTATTGCAAGTCACTTCAAGGGTTACCAAGTTGAGGACATTGATCGAAGGAAGAATGAGGCGGCTGATGCCTTAAGCCGGTTAGGATCTCAGCGTAAACTGGTGCCTCCTAACACATTTTTGGATGTTTTGATTAACCCGTCTGTCAAGCTACCTACAGAGGAGGATCTTGCTGTTCCTGACCCGGAGGCACAGTTAGTGGCGGCTCTTCAGGTTATTCCTGACTGGACGGTTCCATATTTGGCTTACATGACCCTGGGTGAGTTGCTTGAGGACGAGATTTTGGCCAGACAAATAACCCGGCGGTCTAAGTCAATGACGATTGTGAATGGGGAATTGCACCACCATAGTATTACAGGGGAGTTTCAACGTTGCCTCTCTCCTGAGGAAGGCTGTGAGATCCTGCGAGAGATCCATGAAGGAGATTGTGGTCATCACACCGGTTCTAAATCTCTCGTAGCCAAAGCTTTTTGTCATGGGTTCTATTGGTTGACAGGTCATGCTGATGCTGAATATTTGGTCAGCAGATGTGACGGTTGTCTAAAGTTTTCACGGTGTGCTCATGTTCCAGCTCAAGAATTGAGGATGATTCCAATAGCTTGGCCGTTTGCGACTTGGGGGCTTGATATGGTCGGGCCTTTTAAGAGGTCCAAGGATAATAAAACCCACGTTTTGGTGGCAGTGGACAAATTTACCAAGTGGGTTGAGGCAGAGCCGGTTAACAAGCGTGATGCAGCAACGGTGGTTCAGTACATCAAGAAGGTGATTTTCCGTTTTGGCTTTCCCCACAGTATCATAACAGATAATGGCACTAACTTGTCCAAGGGTGCTATGAGGGAATTTTGTCAACGAGAGCATATTCGACTTAATGTCTCTTCCGTGGCTCACCCCCAATCTAATGGTCAAGTGGAACGGGCTAATCAAGAGATTCTGCGAGGCATCAAGCCCTGGCTTATGGTTCCTTTGAAGAGAACGCCGGGCTGTTGGGTGGAGGAGTTACCTTCAGTGTTATGGAGCATCAATACAACACCCAATAGATCTACAGGTTACACACCTTTCTTCATGGTCTATAGGGCTGAGGCGGTTCTTCCTAGTGATATCCATCATGATTCGCCTCGAGTGGCAGCTTATGTTGAAGCCGATAATGAGAAGGCACATCAGGAGGCATTGGACTTGTTGGATGAAGAACGTGATCTTACGGCGGCTCGTTCAGCAATTTACCAACATGATTTATGACGGTATCACAGCCGTCGGGTCAAAACTAGAACCTTTCAAGAGGGCGACTTAGTGCTCCGGCTTATCCAAGATCAAACTGATATGCATAAACTATCACCACCATGGGAAGGACCTTTTGTCGTCAGCAAGAATCTGCATAACGGGTCATATTATCTGATTGATGTTCGGGAGCACAAGGATTCACGCACATCAGAGGAGGAGACATGTCGGCCGTGGAATATTGCTCATCTCCGGTCTTACTATACTTGAGCCACCGGCTCTCATGATGTACATAGTTTTATGATGTAAATACTAGAACAATATAATAAAGCTGGCACCCCTAATAATTCGGGGCCTCTGTCATTTTCACTTCCTCGAAGCTGAGTCTTTGTCATCATCCTACATGATTATTTAAGAGGCTTAACGCCCAAATTACAGGGACCAAAGAGAGTTTGATGCATAGTAGATATCAAAAATAGGCCCTCGAGGGGAACAATTCGTAAGTATGTCACTTGGGGGCTTCCTGTTCAAACATAGGCGTATTCGACCAAAGAGAACACATCATTACTACCCTTTTGACCAGGTTATGTTCAAACATAGGCGTATTCGACCAAAGAGGACATAACCCGTGGGTCATCCTACCTGTACCCAGCTGCTTCAACTCCATCAGGTCATCCTAATTGACCCAGCGAACTCTTGGCAATCAGTCTTATACGGCGTATTTGACCAAAGACCTAGCTTGCTAAGGTTCAAACACCGGCTGTCATGTGAGAGCACGACTTATAGATAGTTAGGATAGATCCAGGCTCAAACAGCCGCCTTCCTTGAAACTTGGATAAATCGGCCTATGATGCAAGATGCAACTCTAACCGCGCGCACTCCAGATAAGTCTATCTTTAAAGCAAAGACCTGTACTTATCTAGGTTCAAATGTCGATTGGGTACTGTGAGAGCCGGCTCACAGCAAGCGCGTACCTTCCGGTGTGGCCAACAGGCTAGTTTCATTGAAGAAGAACCTTTGGCTTGGCAGCCTGCAAAAGCGTCGGATGTTTTTTGATCTCTTCTTCTTTGGTTTTTGTTATTCGTAGTTTTTTCTTTTGTCGTACGTTTTTGCAAGTTAGGCCAAGATGCCTCTACTTACGGCTCATATTTGAAGCACCTCTGGGTCTCTGCAACCCGACCTAATGATCGGCTCTAAGCCGCCAGAAGATAAAAATCTTATATCTGGAGCGATAGCTCTACAAGACTTTAATTGCATGGAGCTGATAAAACCAGCAGTCTAAACATACACTACATGTATGATTTTTTCGCAGTGGTATTAAACATGGTAATTAAGCCGGCCCTGGTTATGGACTATCTGTCCCCAATGGCATCGGTCGGGCATCATGACCCGCCCGGCGATAAACCGCCAGGGCACTCGTTATCTGTTTATGTGCAGGATAAGGATTAATTTGATCTGCATAAGTCAGCACTATCATAAGCATAAAGTGGTGTTCCTATAGCTGGCGGGTTAACAGTATTATGCAGAAGCAGAGCCGTGCACAATGGCACGACAGATTAAAGTCTTACTACCCTATTACATGACTCCGCGAGCCAAACAAAATCAAGTGATTTCCAAGGATCAAGCATGTAAACTGCCCGACGGTTCAATCTTCCTGGCCTTGCTAACTTGAAGCTTCTGGATTATCCTTCTCCGGTTCTTCGTCCTCCTCTATCTGAAAGTTCGGTGACGACCAATTGATACCAGCCAAAGCTTCAAATTCAGCTTCATCATTGATAAGTTCAGACGGATCTATATCAGGGAAGAAAATATGCTTACTGATTGGAGGGATTAGCTCCATCACTTTGTAAGCCGGAGTGGGCATCTTCTGGTTCTCTATGCTATAAGCCAAGTGATATCTTGACAGACCGGTTTCACTAGCAATCAGGCTGGCCAGAGGACGTATATCTTTGACACAGGCAGCAAAGTCCTTTTGATCAAAAGTCGTACCATCTTCTTTCAGACTTGGATAGCCAGTGGCTAAGTTGGTTGGGTCTAACTCTGGTAGCCACGCCTTGGCCCGACTTAAAGTTGTTATAGCACCGGCTCTTGCAGACGACCGCTTCATTTCATCAATCCTGGCAGGCAGCACAGAAAGTTTCTTCACGATATCTATTAAAAGAGTTGGTGTCTGGTTGGACGGAGAGTGGGTAACCAATGCACGCTGAGCTCCAGTATATAACTGTTCAACAAGTGTATAAACAGCTTTCAGTTTCATGAGTGTTTCTTTGGCAAGATTGCTGCTCCGGCGGCCTAAATAAGTCATAAATTGGCTAGCGGTGGTTTATGCTATCAAAGGAAAGATTCAATTTTCAACAAGGCGGCTTACCAAAGATAGCTGAACCATTTGAGATACACGGTGCTTTAAGCCGGAGAGCTCAGTGGTCACCTCTTCAAGAGTTGCTTCTGCCTTTTTGGCTCCTGTAGGATCGAAAGTATGTCTAGAGGGGGTGATTAGACTACTTGTAAATATAAAAATTCTGCCTTTTGATCATGAACAGTTTTTGGCAGATTCACAATTATGATCAAGACAAGTATCACCCTACACATGCAATTCTAGAGTATAAGCAGCGGAAAGTAAATTGCACATGTAGTAAAGAGAGGTGGAGAAGATCAAACGCAATTTGGAGACGCAATGATTTTTCCCGTGGTTCCGATAGGTAGTGCTATCGTACATCCACGTTGATGGAGACTTCAACCCACGAAGGGTAACGGCTGCGCGAGTCCACGGAGGGCTCCACCCACGAAGGGTCCACGAAGAAGCAACCTTGTCTATTCCATCATGGCCTACGCCCACGGAGGGCTAGCCTTACTCGGGGTAGATCTTCACGAAGTAGGCGATCTCCTTGCCCTTACAAACTTCTTGGTTCAACTCCACATCTCGATGACGGAGGCTCCCAAGCAACACCTAACCAATCTAGGAGGCACCACCCTCCAAAAGGTAATAGATGTTGTAGATGATGATGAACTCCTTGCTCTTGTGCTTCAAATGATAATCTCCCCAACACTCAACTCTCCTCACTGATTTGGCTGTGGTGGAAGAAAGGATTGAGTGGAAAGCAACTTGGGAAGGTTAGAAATCAAGTTTCATATGGTAGGAATGGAGCAACTTGATCTCAACACAAGGGTAGGTAGTTCTCTTCTCAGAAAGTGTAAGATAGGAGTGGTAGTTCTTTCTGATGGCTCTCTCCACGAATGAAGAGGGGGTGGAGGGGTATATATAGCCTCCACACAAAATCCAACCGTTACACACATAATTGAGCAATCTCGGTGAGACCGAAGTGGAAACTCGGTCAGACCGAAAGTTCAAATATAGTGAACGTTGGGGTTTTCGGTGGGACCGAAAATACCATCTCGGTTTGTCCGATTTGAGTCAAGGATAGGAACTTGCCAGTTTCGGTGGGACCGAAATCATCAACTCGGATATTCCGAAATGATGACAAACGGTTACAGAAGGTTGGAAGCCCGTATTTCGGTGAGACCTTGCTTCCGGTGCCTTCCTTGTTTGCGAACAATTTCCTCAAAGTTCTTGCTTCCGGCAAGACTCTTGTAGACACCTTTCTCTATGATTTCCTTCAATAAGCTATTTTCTTGCTCAAGTGTAACTTGGCTTGAAACATTGTTAGTGGAATCAAGAGAACTACTAGAAGCAACAATATTAGATTTAACATGGTTATTGTTACTACTAGAGGAAGAATTTTTCTTATGCTTGTCATGCTTAGTATTAATAGGTGGCAAGAAATTAGACAAGAGAAGTCGTTTGGCAAGATATGAAGAACTCTTCTTTCGAAGATCGTCATTGATCGCTTTTAGAAACTCATGTTCTTGCTCTAGAGTGAGCTTCTTGAAGCGTAGCTTCTCATGAGATCTTAGGAGCTCTCTATGATCTTCTTGAGTTGTTTCATGAGCTAACTTAAGAGTGTTTAGTTCTTTAGTTAGACGCTCAATCTCCTTCATAGCATTGTCATTCGACTCTTTTCGACTATAAAGACTACTAGCATTTTCATCGTTACTAAGCTCACTAGATTTATCATGCAAGAGCTCATCTTCACCAAGCAAGTCATCCTCATCACTATCAAAGTCAATGAATTCAGGGTGTGTTACCTTGGGGCCTTTAGCCATGAAGCATCTTCCAATTCCCTCATTTGGTGAATCAAATAAGTCGTAGGAGTTGGAGTTGGAGGATACGAGAGCAAGACCGGCAACACCTTCATCTTGACTGTAGTCGGAGTCGGAGTGATAGCTTCCATCGGATTGATTGTCGGAGTCGGAGCCTGAGACCCATTCACCTACATGAGCTTGATGTCTTCTTCTTGTGTAGCTCCTTGATGACTTGTCTTTCCTCTCCGAATCCTTGCTTCTCCGAGAGGGTCTTCGTTCATAACGATCATCTCTACTCCTTCTCTCTCTCCGAGGTGACTCATCTCTTGATCTTCTTCTTGGAGATTCTTCTCTTCTCTTGTGGGGAGCCGTACACTCATTTGAGTAGTGTCCGGGTCTTCCACAATTGTAGCAGTTTCGATCACGACTAGAAGATCTCTTTTCATCATATGATCTAGACTTTGAGCTTCTCTCTTTGCCTCTATTCTTGTAGAACTTGTTGAAGTTCTTAACCATTAGGCTTATCTCTTCATTGGAAATTAACTTGTCACTTGAGGTTGTGGGAGCATCACTTGTAGCTTTGTAAGCACCACTTGACTTGTTGTGAAGCTCTTCCTTATCCTTAAGTGTCATCTCATGAGCAACAATTCTTCCAATGACTTCAGTTGGCTTGAGAGTCTTGTAGTTTGGCATCATTTGGATCAAAGTGCACACGGTGTCATATTTTCCATCCAAAGCTCTGAGAATCTTCTTAATGATGAATCGGTCGGTCATTTCTTCGCTTCCTAAGCCGGCAATCTCATTTGTGATGAGAGCAAGCCTAGAGTACATTTCGGCGACTCCTTCACCATCCTTCATCTTGAACTTGTCAAGTTGACCTTGAAGAATATCTAGCTTTGATTCCTTCACAGATTTAGTACCTTCGTGCATTTCAACCAAAGTATCCCAAATCTCTTTAGCATTCTCAAGACGGCTGATTTTGTTGAACTCCTCGGGACACAAAGCATTGAAGAGAATGTCACAAGCTTGAGCATTGTTTTGCAACATCCGCAACTCTTCCGGTGTAGCTTCGCGATCCGGAACTTTTCCTTCCTCGAAGAATTCACCTTGCATACCAACACAAATAATGCCCCATGCGGCTGGGTTATGACCAAGAATATGCATTTTCATTTTATGCTTCCAACTAGCAAAATTTGTACCATCAAAGTAAGGACCTCTACGATAATTACCCTCACTAGACGCCATACTCTCCTAGGTTGTGAAACCAAGCTTATGGAGTCCAATGCAATGGAAACCAAACAATGGAGACCAAAGCTCTGATACCACTTGTAGGATCGAAAGTATGTCTAGAGGGGGGGTGATTAGACTACTTGTAAATATAAAAATTCTGCCTTTTGATCAAGAACAGTTTTTGGCAGATTCACAATTATGATCAAGTCAAGCATCACCCTACACATGCAATTCTAGAGTATAAGCAGCGGAAAGTAAATTGCACATGTAGTAAAGAGAGGTGGAGAAGATCAAACGCAATTTGGAGACGCGGTGATTTTTCCCGTGGTTCCGATAGGTGGTGCTATCGTACATCCACGTTGATGGAGACTTCAACCCACGGAGGGTAACGGCTGCGCGAGTCCACGGAGGGCTCCACCCACGAAGGGTCCACGAAGAAGCAACCTTGTCTATTCCATCATGGCCTACGCCCACGGAGGGCTAGCCTTACTCCGGGTAGATCTTCACGAAGTAGGCGATCTCCTTGCCCTTACAAACTTCTTGGTTCAACTCCACATCTCGATGACGGAGGCTCCCAAGCGACACCTAACCAATCTAGGAGGCACCACCCTCCAAAAGGTAATAGATGTTGTAGATGATGATGAACTCCTTGCTCTTGTGCTTCAAATGATAATCTCCCCAACACTCAACTCTCCTCACTGATATGGCTGTGGTGGAAGAAAGGATTGAGTGGAAAGCAACTTGGGAAGGTTAGAAATCAAGTTTCATATGGTAGGAATGGAGCAACTTGATCTCAACACAAGGGTAGGTAGTTCTCTTCTCAGAAAGTGTAAGGCAAGAGTGGTAGTTCTTTCTGATGGCTCTCTCCACGAATGAAGAGGGGGTGGAGGGGTATATATAGCCTCCACACAAAATCCAACCGTTACACACATAATTGAGCAATCTCGGTGAGACCGAAGTGGAAACTCGGTCAGACCGAAAGTTCAAATATAGTGAACGTTGGGGTTTTCGGTGGGACCGAAAATACCATCTCGGTTTGTCCGATATGAGTCAAAGATAGGAACTTGCCAGTTTCGGTGATACCGAAATCAACAACTCGGATATTCCGAAATGATGACAAACGGTTACAGAAGGTTGGCAGCCCGTGTTTCGGTGAGACCGAACTCAAACTCGGATTGACCGATATTTCTAGGGTTTGGCTTATGGCTGAGGTGGTTCATCTCGGTGGGACTGAGTTGGAAGAATCGGTTTGTCCGAGATTACTTATGAGTGTGTTTAGTAGTGAAAGTTGCTGATAGCTAAAGGAGATATATCACTAAGCACTTGAGCAACCAGATCATCAACACAACCTCATCCCCTTTTAATAGTATTGGCTTTTCCTATGGACTCAATGTGATCTTTGATCACTAAACCGAAAATGGAGTCTTGAGCTTTTGCCAATGCTTGCCTTAGCATTTTGAGGGGTCCACTTCTTCAGACATTTCCATACCCATATCACTGAACTTCTCTGAAATGATTCTCAAGTAACTATTAGTTCAATGATATATATGTTGTTATTAATTACCAAAACCACCCGGGGATTAGATGCACTTTCAATCTCCCCCTTTTTGGTAATTGATGACAACATATAGATCAAAGCTTCGACAAAAGATATAATCAATGAATAACATCGTCGCTTTGAGAAGTATGTGATAAGCAAGAGCTCCCCCTAAATTTGTGCATTATTTAAAATTTGCGTTTGAATGCAAATGCACAATCGATTAGGATCATGGGTCACTCTTCCATGTCACATACATCTTGGTGGAGCGCACAAAATGATAAGAATGAATAACATGCACCCAATCACCAAGACATGAGTAAATAGCCATACAAAAAGGAATAGCATATGATAAGCATTAAGCACACATTAAAGCATAGTATGACTAAGCACTCATTAAGGTAGCATCAAACGTAGTATCAAGCACACTGAAAGTTTCAAGAACCAAAAGAACCAAATGTATCTCAAAGAAAACCGGCAAAAGAACGAAAGAGCACTCTCTCTCTCTCTCGAAGCCCTATGATCTATACAATTTCTCCCCCTTTGGCAACAAGTTACCAAAAAGTTCGAAAAAGCATAGAGCTAAACGTCACTGTGGGCTCTGCTGGCGGCTGCTGTCTGGGTAGATGTCGGAGTAGAAATGACGGCATCGGCGAAGACTTCAGCTGATGTCTGCGCTGGAGGAGTGGATGCTGGAGCTGTAGGAGGTGCTGAAGTGGTAGCCCTGGAGTCAGTCACTGGAATAGTAGCTGATCGGGATCCTCTGGGAACCTGAGCAGTCTGGCGATCAGAGTCCTGGACTAGATCATCCTGCATGAGCTCTGCTCTGTCCTGCCTTGCTTCCTCCATGTCTGCCTCAAGCTTGTTGACGGTCACCTGAATCTCAGTCAGCTTCACGTCCAGAGCGTGGATCTTGTCGTCAACAATCCTTTCCAAGCTTTCCTGAGATTGTTCAATGCTGGCCAGGCGTTGTTCAATCCTCTGGGTAGCTTCAAGAATCTGCTCTCCGAAGCTCTTTGGTTTAGCTGCTGCTGCTGCTGCCTCTTTATCAGCTTTGGCTTTCTTAGCAGCTTCTATCTTGGCTTGACCTTCAACCGAAGTTGGATCCTCTTCATCCATCACAACAACATTATCTTCATGCTCTGGCTGCAGTGGTAAGTGCTTCCTATCCAACATGAATTTGCCCGTGCCAAACTTGGCATTGATAAGCATCTGAATCTGCGGGGCAAATCCACATGACCTCTTTTGGTCAGCTGCAGTCCTCTTAATGGTCTCTACCATTAAGTCCATCACCTTGAAAGGTGCCTTCTAATCGAGTATGTGCAGCATGTTGATAGAATAGCCTCGAATCATGCGGTGGTCTCCAGACTTGGGCATCAAGGTATGCCTCGGAATAGTGTTTGTGGTAGGTAGACCTGCCTGGAGATAGTACACTGAGCCAAGCTTCCACCCTTCCAAATCTGCTGCGGGGATCTCCTTGTACATGTTCTTCATGGAATCATGGTTCTTCTTAGGAATCCCATAGATATCAATGTCGTCCTCTCTTTGCACTGGAGCATTCAGAAGTTCTGCCCATTCTTCAACAGACGAAGAAAACCTTTGACCTTCAGTCATCCAGGTGATCTTGCCATCAGGATAGAAGTGGGCTGTGGCGTAGAACTGCATAATCATCTCATCGTTCCAATCTGTCAGCTTCTGACCCACAAACTCATCAACTCCACATGCAGTGAAGCTCTCATGCACATGGGGAAAGAAGTCTCGGTGCTCTTCACTGTCAATGTACTCCCAGTCAACGTATCTGGTATCTGCAACAATAGGCTTCTTATCCATCAGCACGGTCTCATAGAAGTCCTGCTGCTCTCTGGTGTGGAATCTGGGGTCCACAGCAGTCCTTCTCCTCACGGCATATGGATCAGACTGTCTCCATAGCCTGAGAAGTCTATCCTTCCTTGCCTTCATATCCTCGGCTTGAGGATGAGCATCGTTGTGGAGTGGCAATTTTGGACGGAGCTTCAGCAACACATGTTCTTCTTCAGACTCAGACGGTGGCACATCACCTTTGTTCTTCTCAGAGGCTGGGATGTTCCTGGTAGTCCTCTTGGGCTTGGCAGAAGGCTTTGCTGGAGCTGCCTTAGCTTGAGCAGGCTTCTTGGGCTTAGAAGTGGCTTGAGCCCTAATTGCATCACCCATGAGTTTCTGCTTCTGAGGAGCTGGCTGGGGT
>LR738716.1:152376335-152387502 GCA_902687465.1 Secale cereale | reverse complement strand
TACATACTCCCCTCGCTCGCCCTCTCTCTCTCTCTATCTCACTCTCACAAATCTCTGCCATGGTGCCGCCCATCTGCCCACTCGCCGATGATGAGGTGCCGCCCCCGAGGATGTTTAGTCGAAGAGCAGCGACGAGTAGGACCCCCACGCGCCACCTGATACGTCTCCAACGTATCTACTTTTCCAAACACTTTTCCCATTGTTTTGGATTCTCTAACTTGCATGATTTGAATGGAACTAACCCGGACTGACGCTGTTTTCAGAATTGCCATGGTGTTATTTTTGTGCAGATATAAAAGTTATCGGAATGACCTGAAACTTCACGGAGCGACTTTTTGGAATTAATAAAAAATATTGGCGAAAGAATCAACTGAAGGGGCCCACACCCTGGCCACGAGGGTGGGGGCACGCCCTACCCCTCTGGGCATGCCCCCTAGAGCTCCACCGACCACAACTCCAACTCCATATATTCACGTTCGGGGAGAAAAAATGATAGAGAAGGATACATCGCGTTTTACGATACGGAGCCGCCACCTAACCCTAATCTTCTTCGGGAGCGATGATCTGGAGTCCGTTCGGGGTTCCGAAGAGAGGAATTTGTCGCCATTGTCATCATCAACCATCATCCATCACCAATTTCATGATGCTCACCGCCGTGCGTGAGTAATCCCATTGTAGGCTTGCTGGACGGTGATGGGTTGGATGAGATTTACCATGTAATCGAGTTAGTTTTGTTAGGGTTTGATCCCTAGTATCCATTATGTTCTAAGATTGATGTTGCCATGACTTTGCTATGCTTAATGCTTGTCACTAGGGCCCGAGTGCCATGATTTCAGAACTGAACCTATTATGTTTCCATGAATATATGTGAGTTCTTGATCCTATCTTGCAAGTCAATAGTCACCTACTATGTGTTATGATCTGGCAACCCCAATGTGACAATAATAGGGACCACTCCCGGTGATGACCGTAGTTTGAGGAGTTCATGTATTCACTAAGTGTTAATGCTTTGGTCCGGTACTCTATTAAAAGGAGGCCTTAATATCCCTTAGATTCCAATAGGACCCCGCTACCACGGGAGGGTAGGACAAAAGATGCCATGCAAGTTATTTTCCATAAGCACGTATGACTATATTCGAAATACATGCCTATATTACATTGATGAACTCGAGCTAGTTCTGTGTCACCCTATGTTATAACCGTTGCATGAGGAATTGTATCGATATAATTATCCATCATTGATCCATTGCCTACGAGCTTTTCACATATTGATCTTTGTTTAGTTACTTTTCCGTTGCCACTATTACTTTTGCCACTGTTACCGTTACTTCCATACTACTTTGCTACTAAATACTTTCCTGCAGATATTAAGTCTTTTAGGTGTGGTTGAATAGACAACTCAACTGCTAATACTTGAGGATATTCTTTGGCTCCCCTTGTGTCGAATCAATAAATTTGGGTTGAATACTTTACCCTCAAAAACTGTTGCGATCTCCTATACTTGTGGGTTATCAAGACCTTTTATTGACGGTGTTGCCGGGGAGCATAGCTATATTCTTTGAGTAACTTGGGATTTATATCTATTGATCACTATGAATAACTTGAAAGATGAAAAAACCTAGAATTTTACCTCAACTACGAGGGGAGGTAAGGAACTGCCTTCTAGCTCTGCACTTGATTCACCCTCTGTTATGAGTAAATTTGCGACACCTACACCTGCTATTGATTCTGATATGTCGCACGTTATTGACGATGCCACTTCTGCTATGCATGATACTTATGATGAAACTACTTCTATGCTTGATAATACTATTCCATTAGGTGAATTTCTTGATGAACAACTGGCTAGGGTTAGAGAGAATGAAATGAAAACTGATAATATTGATGAAAGTGATGATGAAGATTCTCCCCCTAGATATGAATTGCCTAATGTGCCTGAGGGTTATGTTATGGATGAAGAAACTTCTAAAGACCTTTTTGCTTGCAAAGATATATGTAATCTTAAGAAACCGTTAGCTAAGCTAAAAGAAAAGTCTTTGAATGCTAGAATGAAATATGACCCTGCTTTTGCTACTTCACCTATCTTTATTTCTGATAAGGATTATGATTTCTCTGTCGATCCTGAGTTAATTACTTTGGTTGAATCTGATCCTTTTTATGGCTATGAATCTGAAACTGTTCTGGCACATCTTACTAAATTGAATGATATAGCCACCCTATTCACTCATGAGGAAAAAATTCATTACTACTATATCCTTAAGTTATTTCCGTTCTCCTAAAAGGGTGGTGCTAAAACATGGTTTAATTCTCTTGCTCCTGGTTGTATGTGTAGTCCCCATGATATGATTTATTACTTCTCTGCTAAATATTTCCTTGCTCATAAGAACCAAGTTGCCTTAAGGGAAATATATAACTTTGTGCAAATTGAAGAAGAGAGTCTCCCACAAGCTTGGGGGAGGCTTCTCTGATTACTTAATGCTTTGCCTAATCATCCTCTCAAGAAAAATGAAATACTTGATATCTTTTATAATGGACTAACCAATGCTTCCAGAGACCACCTGGATAGTTGTGCTCAATGTGTTTTCAGGGAAAGAACTGTTGAGCAAGCTGAATTGCTATTAAATAAAATATTGAGTAATGATAATGAATGGACACTTCCTGAACCAACTCCTAAGCCAACTCCAAAGAAAAGGGGTATTCTATTTCTCAGTCCTGAAGATATGCAAGAAGCAAAGAAATCTATGAAAGAAAAAGGTATTAAAGCTGAAGATGTTAAGAATTTACCACCTATTGATGAAATACATGGTCTTAATAACCCGACACGGGTAGTAGAGGTAAATTCTCTCTATAGATTTGATGAAGGTGATATTCCTCGTAATAAGTCAGCTAGCCAATGTTGGATGAGTTTGATAATTTTATTGTTAAACAAGAAAACTTCAATGCTTTTGTTGGTAGACAATTGAAACGTAATGCTTATATGGTTGAACAATTGAGTTATTATATGTCTAGAGTTAAAGGTGACCTTAAACTCATTAGTAAACATGCTTCTATGGTTACCACTCAGGTAGAACAAGTGCTTAAAGCACAAAACGATTTGCTCAATGAATTAAATAATAATAATAAATATAATGATGTTAGAGTTATGACTAGAGGGGGTAGAATGACTCAGGAACCTTTGTATCCCGAGGGCCACCCTAAGAGAGTTGAGCAAGATTCTCAGAGAACTAATGTTGATGCACCTAGTCCTTCTAAGAAGAAGAAAAAGAAAATTAGGACTTTGCATGCTTCTAGTGAACCTGTTGTTGACACACCTGAGAATACCAATGATATTTCTATTTCTGATGTTGTAACACAATCTGGTAATGAACATGAACCTAGTGATAATGTTAATGATGATGTTCGTGTTGATGCTCAACCTAGCAATAACAATGATGTAGAGATTGAACCTGCTGTTGATCTTGATAACCCACAATCAAAGAATCAACGTTATGATAAGATAGACTTCGTTGCTAGGAAGCACGGTAAAGAAAGAGAACCATGGGTTCAAAAACCCATGCCTTTTCCTCCTAAACCATCCAAGAAAAAGGATGATGAGGATTTTGAGCGCTTTGCTGAAATGATTAGACCTATCGTTTCGCGTATGTGTTTGACTGATATGCTTAAAACAAATCCTTATGCCAAGTATATGAAAGATATTTTTACAAATAAAAGAAAGATACCGGAAGTTGAAATTTCCACCATGCTTTCCAATTATACTTTTAAATGTGGAATAAAAAAGAAACTAGGAGATCCAGGAGTACCAACTATACCATGCTCCTTTAATAGAAACTATGTTAAAACTGCTTTATGTGATCTTGGAGCCGGTGTTAGTGTTATGCCTCTCTCTTTATATCGTAGACTTGATTTGAATAAGTTGACACCTACTGAAATATCTTTGCAAATGGCCGATAAATCAACTGCTATACCTGTCGGTATTTGTGAGGATGTGCCTATTGTGGTTGCGAATGTTGCTATTTTAACGGACTTTGTTATTCTTGATATTCCCGAGGACGATAGTATGTCGATTATCCTTGGTAGACCCTTCTTGAATACTGCAAGGGCTGTTATTGATTGCTACAAAGGCAATGTTACTTTTCATGTTAATGGTAATGAGCATACTATATAGTTTCTGAGGAAGCAACCTCAAGTCCACAGTATCAATTCTATTGGAAAATTTTCAACGATTACTATTGGAGGTTTTGAATTCCCTCTTCCTAGTGTCAAGAAGAAATATGATATTCTTATTGTTGGGGACATGCATATCCGCGTTGAGGTAACCTAGTTTTATTCGAAGATTCTCCGGTTTCGTGTTATTCGGAAAGAGTTTGTTAACAAGACTTGATCAACCTTGCTTGTGGATTCCTTTTGATGAGCATGAGATGGATGAAGTTAGAAAGCACAACTCTCTGTACCCTCCTTTTACTTTCTGTTATTTAAATCAAATAAAGAAAACTAGTATTTTTTGTCTGTTTTCTGAATTATCCTTGCAATAAAAATACCCTGAAAATAAAAATTCTCCAAATGTCCTGAAAATGAAATATGATTTTTTGTAAAATATTTAAGAATTTCTGGCACTGAGAACACACCAGGGGGACCCGCCATTTGGCCACGAGGGTGCAGGGCGCGCCCCCTGCCTCGTGGGCCCCACATGGACCCCTCCACTTATTCCAGCACCCACTCACTTCGTCTTCCTCCTGAAAAAATCCTCCCATAGCTCAAACCCATGTTCTAGCTCATCTTGCCACCATTTTAGACCTCCTTGCTCAAAGCTTCATTCACAAAACTGTTTTGGGGGATTGTTCTTCGGTATGTAACTCCTCCAATGGTCCAATTAGTTTTTTTTTCTAGTGCTTTATTTATTGCAAATTTTTGCTGCTAAGGTGACCCTGTTCTTGAGCGTGCATGTCAAATTTATGTGGTCAAAAGTAGTTTTAATGCATGATATAGCCTATAGGCACTTGTGGGAGTAGTTGCTATCAATCTTGTTGAGTTTGGTTCACTTTTATTTTGAGTCACTAAAAATTTCAGATATTTTTTAGAGGAAAAAAATGTTGAGGAGATTGTTGAGAGGCTCTTCGAGCCGAAGCTCGGAGGATAAGCGGAATGAGGAGAATAAAGATCCCAAATACAATCTTCCTTGCACTGCGGAGGTTCGGCCGTGCGAATGGCCTTGTGATGCGTTCTTAAGAGCCGCTGGAATTTATAAAGACTTGTATTACTTGGCTGAGAATGCAGGCCTCGCCGAATTCCTCCATGGCCAGGGCGAACAGTATCTCCTACTCACTAATATTTTCATGCAATTTTTTTATTTCCATGCTAAGAAATCACCACCTCCAGTGGAGTTTCACATATATGATGAGGTTAAGGAGATGTCACTCAATGATTTTTGTCGGGTTTGCAAGATACCCTTTGTGGGCAGCATCGAGGAACCACATCGTAGAGATGTGAATGGATTTATTAATATAATTGATGTAGGGGAAATGAGGAAAGTTTTCAATGAAATAATTACTAGTATACATTTTCCTGTTCTACGTTACTTTGCGATATTTGCTAGTAGATGCTTAATTGGTCGCAGGAACAGTGGAAATCTTAGTACTCCTAATCTTGTCATTTTGCGCCATGCTTTGTTTCGTGATACTTCAGCTTAGGCGTTGTTGTTGCTAAATGATTAAGTCTGAACTGTACAAAGGGCCCCATCTTTGGAGGCATCTTTGCTTCACACCTTGCTAAACATTTGGAGATACCTATTAGGCATTATGAGAAAGAGGAAAAGTTGATGCCCCCTATTTTTCTAGATTATAAGAGTATGGTAGCACGTGAATTTATTATTAAAAACAAGAAGATGATGCTTAAGTATAAGTTGATATTTGATAAAAAAATACTGTGAGATTATTACCTTGCCTGCACCCTCCTTGTTTAACATACTTTCAGGCACGTACCTCATCTTGCCCGAGGCCATTCATGCATACGGGAAGCTGACACAAATCCGAGAGCCTGAGCCTGAGCCAACACTTGACCAATATCGGCAGTCTATTTATCAGTGGGATCCGGAGGAGATCGCCAACCAGTGGCACCATGAGGACCCTCCTCAGTACACCGGAGAGAGTAGCTTCGATCAGTGGGCATATACCAACTTAGGCCAAAATCCTAAGCTTGGGGGAGTACGTATTTCTCACCGACATTGCATTCATGTTCACACACTCATTCTAGTTGTCGGTGCTCATACTCTTTCATTGTACTATCCATGTTAGTTTATTTTCTTTTCTAAGCCTTCTTCTTGTGTGTCTGAAAAGCCTTAAGAAAAACCAAAAAAATCAGTTGTAGCTTTTAGCTAGTTTACTTTCCATGCCTGTAGCAGTAGTAACTAAAAGAAAACCCAAAAATATTTCTCGTTCTTCTTTTGCTTGTTGGGAGCTTTACCGTGTAATTTTTTTATTTTTTTTATTTCTTTGGAGGTCTAGAGGTGAAGACCATGATGAAAATGTTAAGTGGCTCTCATATGCATTATTTTTTATTTAACCAAGAGCCCATATTACCTTGTCTTCACCCTTGTATTAAATGCTTACAGATTCCAGCTTAGTCCAATAGACGTGCACTATTATTATTTTCCACACCGTTCGGTCATTCGAGTGAAAGGCAATAATGACGATATATGATGGACTAATTGAGATCAGAGAAGCTGGTATGAACTCGACCTATCTTGTTTTTGTAAATATGATTAGTTCATCATTCCTGATTCAGTCTATTATGAATGAAACATTTTTGCAATGAAAATTAGAGATTATAGTTGTTCATGCCATGCTTAATTAGCTAGGAGTTTATAATGGTTTACCTTGCATTCCAACATGCTATTAAAATGATTGTGATGTGGTACGATAGGGTGGTATCCTCCTTTGGACGATTCGAGTGGCTTCACTTGGCACATGTTCACGCATGTAGTTGAAACAAAATCAACATAGCCTCCACAATTTTTATGTTCATGGTGATTTATATCCTACTCATGTTTGCACTCATTGTTGATTAATCTTAATGCATGTTCATGACTGTTGTCGTTCTCTAGTTGGTCGCTTCCCAGTCTCTCACTCAAAATTTGAAAACTTCAGCACACAAAACTCAACAGAAAACTCATGACATCCGTTAGTATAACAAGAAAATCACTACTTTAGGTATTGTTGTAAAACCATTCATATTTTATTATTGCATAAAACCTATTGTATTCTAACTTCACTATGACTTATACCCCCTGATACAATCCATAGATTCATCAATACAAGCAAACGATGCAACAAAAACATAATCTGACAAAAACAAAACAGTCTGTAAAGATTCGAACAATAACCATACATAAGCAACTCTAAAAATTCTAACTAAAACACGCGGCAACAAAACCAGGATAAAGTGGGAAATTTATATATCAATCATGTGTAAAAAATATTAGAAAATTAGTACGCTGTAGTTATTTATAGATTTTTTTGGGGGACTGAGCATAAAATTTCTATTTTTCACAAAATCAAAGCAACTATCAACCAAATCACCCCAAAGGCTTTACTTGGCACAAACACTAACTAAAACACAAAAACACAACCATAGTAGTAGCATAATTGTGTGCACACAAAAAAGCAGAAAAGAAACAAGAAAAGTAAAGGTAGCTATTGGGTTGCCTCCCGACAAGCGCTATTGTTTTATGCCCCTAACTAGGAGTAATGCATAGTGTCAAGTGTTGTCATCTTTCAAATTTATTCCATAGGTGGCCCTCATAATAGATTCATATGGTGGCTTAATTATCTTTCTAGGGAAACTAAAATCGTATATTACCTTCTTTCATATCAATAATAGCACCAATGGTATGTAGGAAAGGCCTACCAGGTATTATGGGACAAGAAGGATTGCAATCAATATCAAGCACATTGAAATCAACGGACATGCCAAATATTGCATCCGTGCCTTGGAGTATGCACCAATTCTTCGAAGGATTTCATCTTGATTGCTTCATGGGGATCAAGATGGCAACGGGGACGAAACCCATCGGATTTTGCCTACCCAAACCCATCCCCATGAAAAAAATCGTAAACCCATCCCCGTCCCCATCACCGTGCGCGGGGCTAGTTTTCCGCCCGTCCCCTAAACCCATCGGGTTTCGGGGAACCCACGAGAAAATCAAATTATTTAAGCAAACATAGTGGCGACAAAGAATAACATTTCAACAACAAAACAAGCACATTTCAGCAGCATAACTTGAGCAAATTTCAACAACAAAAAACTATCATAGATGGTTCAACAACTATATAGAGTGTATTCAGCAGCATGATACCACGTTTCAGCAACAAAGATGAACAAATTTCAGCAACAAAGATGATCAGATTTCAACAACAAAGATGATCATATTTCGGCTATACATGGTTCAACAAGATGTGCAATTACACAAGTTCTAAAATAGACCGACGGTGGCGCCCCTTCTCCAAATCAGACCGGCGGCGGTGGAGAAGACGTGGAGGGAGGAGGCTCGCCGGCGCTGATCGTGGTCGAAGGCTCTTGCAAGATGGGATCGAGTCAGGCGGCGGCTGGGGTCCTAGGTTTAGGTTTAGGTATTCTGAGGGAGAGAGAGAGTTGAGGGCTCGGGCGAGGGGGGAAGAGCGAGCGATATTGTGGTCACCCTGCGAGGGGTTGGTATGGCCTCGACGCTGGGGGGTGGGGGCGCTCGGTCGCATTGGGTTGGGCCGAATCAGTGCTTGGTAAAAAATGTAATTTTGTGGGTATTGCCGGGTTTCGAGTTCGGGGAATACCCAAACGGGTGTAAACCCATGAAACGTGTTGGGTTTTACAATGTGCAAAACAACAGCCCCGCGGGGATGAAAAGATGCCCATTCCCGTCCCCTAACAGGGTAAAAACCCACGGGGACGCGGGTTTCGGGGCCCCGTTGCCATCTTGACATGGGGCTTGACGAATCTGTCCCACTGGTTGGTTGGTTGGGGTCCTTGACCCATCCCATGTCTCGGTGTCGACGTGGTTAGCACTCCCCTATCTAGGACACAATCGGGCAGTATCCACTCGTTGGTGTCTACTAGCATGTGTTTTGCTACTTGTGAGCTGCGTTGGGATTTCTCCGAAGAGGAGAGGATGATGCAGTTTAGTAGAGATAAGTATTTCCCTCAGTTAAGAACCAAGTTTATCAATCCTGTAGGAGAACCACGCGACACCTCGTGAACAACACCTACACACAAAATAACAAATACTTGCACCCAACCCAAACAAGGGGTTGTCCATCCCTTGATGGTTAATTGCAAGGATCAAATCTCGTAGTGATAAATAGATAAACAAAACACAAAATACAATAAAAGTAAATAAATTGAAGCAAGGTATTTTTGGGTTTAATATATGATAAAGATAGAACCGCGAGCCATAGTTTTCACTAGAGGCTTCTCTCTTGAATAAAAAACATACGGTTGGTAAACAAATTATTGTTGGTTAATTGATAGAAAAGCGAATAATTATGATGATATCCAAGGCAATGATATATAGGCATCATGTCTGAGACAAGTAGACCGACTCCTGCCTGCATGTACTACTAGTACTCCACACATCGACCACTATCCAGCATGCGTCTAGAGTATTAAGTTCATAAAGAACGGAGTAACGCCCTAAGCAAGATGGCGTGATGCATACAAAGTAAACTCAATAAATATGAATAAACCCCATTGTTTTATCCTTAATGGAAAAAATACAAATACATGTCTTGTCCCTTTCTCACACAAGTATATAAAGCACCGCAAGATTGAACCCATCACAAAGCACCTCTTCGTTTGCATGATAAATCCATCTAGTTGGCCAAACCAAAAGGATAGATCGAAGAGAAATACAAAGCTATAACAATCATGCATAAAAGAGTTTAGAGAAAACTGAAATAATATTCATAGATAATCTGATCATAAACTCACAATTCATCGGATCCCAACAAACATACCGCAAAAAAGGATTACATCAAATAGATCTCCAAGAACATCGAGGAGAACATTGTATTGAAGATCAATGAGAGAGAAAAAGCCATCTAGCCACTAGCATCATCGGAAGGGCGGCAAGGTTGATTTAGAAGCCCTCCATGGTCGATCCCCCCTCTGGTAGAGTACCAGAAAAGGCCTCCGGATGAGATCTCACGAGAACAAAGACTTGCGGCGGCGCAAAAAGTATTTTGGGTGGCTCTATGTTGGTTTCCCAATTTTAGAGAATTTATAGAGTTGGAATTAAGTCAAACGGAGGAACGAGGGTGTAATGCCCAGGATGGGACTATATCTCCTACGTGTCGAGGCACGACTTAAAGGTATAAGCCCATCCTAGAATGATCTCAAGTTTGGTATCTTTGCACGACTCATGTAAAAGGGGGATTAAATTGCAAAAGGAGATAGTTGGCTTACACTCGCCACTTCACACAATACATTACATAAACAATCATCATTCAAAACATCACAACCCGACTACGGGTGAAGATCCAAAGAAAGATACCAAAACAACATAAAGCCACAGGTCAGGATCGAATCCTAGTAGAAACCACTACTGAACATCGAAACGTCACAAGCAAACGGCCACACTCTTCATCGGACTCCTGATGAAGTACTTGAACCAGCTCCTGCATCAAACTCGGCTGAACCTACATCTGGTGTGGTGAAGTAACTGTGAGCCACAGAGGACTCAGCAATCCCGTTCCCGGGTAACACAACTATTTAAGCCTTGGGTGAGGATAAGGCTGAAGAAAGAATATGAGGTGAAGGAAAACAAACAAGAGTCTGCAGCAGCAACTAGCACTAACTTACGTAAAAGAGAGCGAGAAGAGAAGAGCATCGGTCGAAAGATGATCACGAAGTGATCCTAACTAAAGCCGGTCAAACATAACCCCACCGTGTTCAACTCCCGAATCCCTATTCGGAAATTGACAGTCACGGTACACACGCTGGTAGTGTATTGAAACATTGTGTCAAGTTATCTACAACCGGAATTAACAAGCTCCCATCTGCCACATAACCGCGGGCACGGCTTTCGAAAGTTCAAACCCTGCAGGGGTGTTCCAACTTGGCCCATCACAAGCCCACGATCCGCGGAGTCGCAACTCCATAGTTGGGAAGACCCGAGTATTCT
>LR738716.1:152345414-152356880 GCA_902687465.1 Secale cereale | reverse complement strand
TCTTCTCCTTGAGAAAAAAGATAGAAGAGAAAATACAGATATGGAGCCTTTGGGCTCGTTATTGCTTACCGGGGGTAGGTGCTGCACAAAGTGTCAGATAGTACATGCAAGGAAATAAAAAAGCATGAAATGACAAGTTGTGTGGGGCACATAAGCTTTACTGATGCACGGGGTCTGCGCCCGGCTTTGTACAAAGGATTACATGCAACAGCGGCAAGACTTGTACAAAAGGTGGTTGCCGGAGCGGATCACGGCAACCGCGCCTTATGGGTAAAATTTGCGAAGATGCTCAATGTTCCAGGAGTTGCTCACCGGAAAGCCATCTTCGGTCTCAAGGCGGACAGCGCCGGGCCTAGTGACTTGTTTCACCCGATAAGGGCCTTCCCACTTCGGCGTCAACTTGTTGGAATTCTTGGCGGACTGAACGCACCGAAGAACAAGGTCGCCTTCCTCGAGACTTCTGGCTTTAACTTTGCGGCTGTGGTAGCGGCGCAAAGCTTGCTGGTAGCGAGCAGCTCGTACAGCAGCCTGAAGACGGTCTTCCTCAAGGAGCAGCGCGTCATCTTGTCGCAGCTGCTCTTGCTCGAGCTCATCATAAGCGAGCACTCGAGGTGACCCGTATACGAGTTCCGTGGGGAGAACTGCCTCTGCTCCATACACTAGAGCAAAAGGTGTATGTCCAGTGGCTCGATTCGGCGTCGTCCTGATCGACCAAAGAACCACCGGCAGCTCCTCTATCCAGTTTCTTCTGCACTTGTGCAGCCTGTCGAAAGTTCTGGTCTTGAGGCCACGCAGCACTTCAGCATTTGCCCTCTTCGCTTGACCGTTGCTTCTCGGGTGAGCAACAGAAGCGAAGCAGACCTTGGCGCCAAGATCTTGGACGTACTGCATGAAGGTGCGGCTCGTGAATTGCGTACCGTTGTCGGTGATGATCATGTTAGGGATCCCAAAACGGCAAACAATCGACCTGAAGAACTTGACTGCTGACTGTGCGGTCACCTTTCTCACTGGTTCCACTTCTGGCCACTTTGTGAACTTGTTGATTGCAACGTACAAGTACTCAAAGCCCCCGGCTGCGCGGGGAAAGGGGCTAAGGATGTCGAGCCCCCAGACCGAGAATGGCCAGGATAAAGGGATCGTCTGGAGAGCTTGAGCTGGTTGGTGTATCTGTTTGGAATGGAACTGGCACGCTTCACACTTGGTTACTTGTGCAGTTGCATCCTGGAGGGCTGTCGGCCAAAAGAAACCTTGCCGGAAAGCTTTGCCGACAAGTGCTCTTGCGCCAATGTGGTGGCCACATATGCCTCCATGTATCTCTGCCAACAGCTTTTGTCCGTCTTCCCGGGGAATACACTTCAATTTCACACCGTTGAGTCTTCTTCTGCACAATGTGTTGTCAACAAACTGGTACATACTTGACTGCCGGGCTACTCTTTCAGCTTCTTCTTGCTCTTCGGGAAGTTCTCCAGTCTGAAGGAAACGAACAATCTGCTGCGCCCATGCTGGAGCCTGCGGCTCGACAACAAGGACTAAAGGCACATCTGCTGCTGCGGGAACATCCTCTTCTACGGCGAGAACCTATGTCTCAGCTGGAGCTTGATGTTCCCCGGCAAGCTTGCCGGAGCAAAACTTGTCGGGAGCGTTCGCTTCAATGGAACAAACCCTAGGGCTTGACGGAGCGGACTGCTCCTCAGCAATCTTGGCGTTGATCTTGGGGACCTTCTTGGCGGCGGCTTCGGGAAGCTCTACCGGAAAGTAGTCACTAGAAACCAACTTCCTCTTCTTGCTCTGTCCAGTTGACGGTGTTACGGATGGTTGAGTCAGCTTGAGCACAAAGATCCCTGGTTCCACAGGCAACTTATTTGCGGCGCACTTTGACAGGCCATCGGCGATGTCGTTCTGAGCTCTTGGAACATGCTCCATCTGTAGGCCGTCAAAGTGCTCTTCAAGCTTCCTCACTTCATCAACGTATGCTTCCATCAAAGGACTCTGGTAATTCTTGTTTACTTGGCGGACGACAAGCTGCGAGTCACCCCTTACAATAAGCTTCTTGATCCCAAGGTCTGCCACGATCCTGAGGCCGGCAAGCAAACCTTCATACTCTGCAGTATTGTTTGTAGCTTGCTCCTTGGGAAAGTGCATCTGGACCACGTACTTGAGGTGCTCTACGGTGGGTGCGACAAGCAGCATGCCAGCACCGGCGCCTTGCAGCGAGAAGGCACCATCAAAGTACATCAGCCACTCTTTGCTCGCTTCCTTTACGAGGATGCTCGTCTCTGGGATTTCTTTGTCTGGCGTTGGCGTCCACTCAGCTATGAATTCTGCCAATGCTCTGCTTTGGATAGTTGAAGTGCTTTCAAACCTGAGGCCAAAGCTTAACAGTTCTAGTGCCCACTCGACAATCCTGCCTGTTGCTTCTGGATTTTGCAGTATCCTCTTCAGCGGAAAGCGAGTGACAACTGTTATCTCATGTGCCTGGAAGTAATGGCGCAGCTTTCTCGAGGCCATGAGGAGGCCGAAAAGCAGCTTCTGCACACCAGAGTACCTTGACCTAGCCCCTTGCAAGAGGGAATTGACAAAGTACACTGGGCGCTGCACCATCTTCTTCTGTATCTCCTCTCGCGCCTGCGCAGATCCATCTTTGTCGGGGCCAGAGCTTGTTGGGGAAGCCCCCTGCTTGTCGCTGGATGTGCTTGCCGCGGTTGTTGGCTCATCGTTTGCCTCTCTCTCTGCTACTAACGCAGCACTAACCACTTGATTAGTTGCCGCTAGATACCGCAGCAACTTCTCTTGTGGCTTAGGTGCGACAAGTATTGGAGTGGAGGACATGTACCTCTTCAAGTCTTGCAGCGCAGCCTCCGCTTCCAGAGTCCATTTCATTGGACCTGCCTTTTTCAAAATTTTGACAAACGGCAGGGCGCGCTCAGCTGACTTAGAGATAAACCTGCTGAGAGCAGCCACGCAACCGGCAAGTCTTCGTACATCCTTGACGCGCTTCGGTGCTTCGATCTGCTCAATGGCCTTGATCTTGTCGGGATTGGCTTCAATTCCTCTCTGAGACACAAAGAACCCGAGAAGCTTGCCGGAGGGGACTCCAAACACGCATTTCTCGGGGTTGAGCTTGAGCTGGATCTTGCGCAGATTCGCAAAGGTCTCTTCTAAATCTTGAACTAGGGTCGCCCTGTCCTTGCTCTTGACCACTATGTCATCCATGTATGCTTCTACATTTCTGTGAATTTGTGGCTCAAAAGCTGTATGGACTACCCTTGCGAACGTTGAACCAGCATTCTTCAATCCGAAAGGCATGCGTATGACACAATAAGTGCCACATGGAGTAATGAATGCGGTCTTCTCTTCATCTTCTTCAGCCATGAAGATCTGATGGTATCCTGAGTATGCATCAAGAAATGAAAGCAGGTCACATCCGGCCGTGGAGTCAATGCGCGGTAAGGGAAATGGATCTTTGGGACAAGCTTTATTCACATCAGTGAAGTCAATACAAAGCCTCCATTTCCCATTTGCCTTACGCACGACTACAGGATTGGCCAGCCACGTAGGATGGAGCACTCCTCTGACAAGGCCTGCTGCTTCCAACTTCTTGATTTCTTCTGCTATAAATTCTTGGCGCTCCACTGCTTGTTTTCTGACTTTCTGCTTGACGGGCCGCGCGTGAGGACAGACGGCAAGGTGGTGCTCAATCACTTTCCTGGGAACGCCGGGGATGTCAGACGGTTGCCATGCAAACACGTCGACATTCGCCCCTAGGAAAGCAACGAGCGCGCTTTACTATTTAGGGTCAAGTGTGGTACTAATGGTGAAGGTACCACCAGTGACGTCCTCCTTGGCGGACACCTTCTTTGTCGCTGGCGGAGCTGCCATCGTCTTCTTACACTTGCAGGTGGAGCTCGATGGAGCGTCCTCGACGGCAGCGCAGCACTCAGAAGAGGTGTGTTTGCCGGAGTGGGCCCCAGAGCTCTTGCCGGACTTGGTCTTCTTCTTTCCCCCGGGAGCTTCAGCGGCAAGTGTCTTGCGATCTGTTACAGCTGCTGCTTCCCGGTATATCTTGTCGGCGCAGATAAGAGCATCTTTCTTGTCGCCAGGGACAGAGATGACGCTTATCGGGCCTGGCATCTTCAGCATGTTGTAGGCATAGTGAGAGGCTGCCATGAACTTGGCAAGCGATGGACGGCCGAGTATCCCATTGTAAGGCAATGGAAAATCGGCAACGTCAAAAGTGACCCTCTCAGTCCTGAAGTTCAGCTCGCCGCCAAATGTCACTGGCAGCGTGATCTTCCCCATCGGCTTGCTCCTTCCCAGATTGATTCCTTGGAACGTGCCGGTCTCTTCGAGCTCGCTGTCAGGGATTTGGAGTTTCCGGACTACAGTGGAGGAGATCAAGTTCAAGCCGGCCCCGCCGTCAACTAACATCTTGGTGACCTTGAGGTTGCGGATAGTTGGTGAAACCAACATCGGCAAGCACCCGACCGCAGTTGTGCGATCAGGGTGGTCCTCAATGTCAAAGATGATAGGCGTGCTGGACCACTTCAGAAGCTTGCGCGATTCGACAGGTGGTTCTGCCGCATTGACTTCTCGCACCCACTGCTTGAGTTGGCGGTGGGAAGTATGCAGAGAAGCACCGCCGTCAACGCACAAAACCTCGGTGGCTTTCTGGAACTCCTGCTCACTGTTCTCCGCATCGTCCATGTCTTCTTCATCGTCGTCGTCTTCATCCTTGTCGCGGTCGCGGGGAGGTCTGTCTCCTTGCCGCTGCTTGGCCTTGCCGCGGCGTCCTCCCCGGCCGTTGAATGGCCGCTTCTTGTCGGATCCTCCATCACCTCCTTGGGCCTTCTCCTTGTCGCGCCGCTCGTACTCAGCTTTCTACTGCTCGACAAGCTGCTCGACTCTCTTGCAGTTCTGGAGATCGTGGCCCTTGGTGCGGTGGATCTTGCAGTACTGCTTGTCGGTGTCGTCCTGCTTGTCGGCGGCCGCCACAGCCTGGCAGTTGGTGCATGCGGCAGTCTCCTTGCCGGAGCTACCAACTTGGGCTTTCTTGGCGCCAGCCTCCTTGCCGGACTGCTCAACGACTAGCACTTCTTTGTTCTTCTTCTTCCTGTTGTTCCGCCGCCGGTTTTTCTTTGCTGGGGCGGCATCCTCACTGTCGGATCCTCCTGCTCCTATATCCTCTCCGGGGAGTTTCCTCCCCTCCTCAGCACGTGCGCACTTGTCGGCCAGGGCGTACAACTCGCTGACGTCCCTGATCTTGCACATCGCCATCTCCTCCCTCATCCTGCGGTTACGCACGTTCTGATGGAACGCGCTGATGACCGCGGCAGGGTGGACGTCTGGGATGTTGTGTTGTACACGGCTGAACCTCTGGATATACTTGCGCAGGGGCTCTCCATCCTTCTGGGCGAGCAGGTGAAGGTCACTCTCCTGGCCATGAGGTTTGTGGCCGCCTGTAAAGGCGCCGACAAACTGATGGCACAGGTCTGCCCAAGAAGAAATGGAGTTGTCCAGCAAGTGCATGAGCCAGGATCTGACGTTTGGTTTGAGTACCAGAGGGAAGTAGTTGGCAAGGATCTTGTCGTCTCGCCCCCCGGCAGCTTGCACCGCGATGGTGTAGATGCTGAGGAACTCCGACGGGTGCGTCTTGCCGTCGTACTTCTCCGGCACGTCTGGTTTGAAGTTTTTCATGTTGGGCCACTGGACTTGCCGCAGCTCACGAGTGAACGCAGGACAACCTACCGCGTACGGCAAGTCGCATGGTCCCCCTGGCGCATGCATGTCGACGGCGGGCCCAGCGCGCCGGTCAGACTGACGCCGCGCTTCTCTTCGACGCTCGATGCGAGTGCGAGCATCTTCTTGATGTCGATCTTGAAGAACTTGGCGTTGATCGCGACGAGCTCGCGGGTCCGACGACGTAGTGGAGTCGCTGTCGAGGTTGACCCGGCGAGTCGGTGATCTTGGCCTTCGTGGTGGAGAGTGCACGGTGGTTGCACCCCCGCCGGTCTTGTCGCCATCTGCCCGTGCCTGGCTGACTTGCCGCGGCCGCGATGTACTTGGCTGCTGCGGAGTGTCGCCGTTGGCGAAGGCGATGAGGCTCTGGATGGTGGCCCTCCAGTCGTCGGCCTTGTCTGCCGCTGGAGGGAAGTCTAGGAGCAGTTGAGCTCGTGCCAGAGCTTCTGCTGGAGTGGTGGGTAACGGCGGCGAACGGTGCGAGGAGCGGGATATGCTCGGACTTCTAACTACGTTAGAAGGAGCGGTATCTCGTCCCGGCGACCGCGCCTTGCTCGTGCCGGTATGCTGGTGTGCATGCTGGTCTTGAGCGTCCCAAGAGCCACCAGCTCGATCTTGGTTCAGCAAGCGTATGGTACCTTGAGTACCATGACGCGGCCGATCCCGCACCTCCTGAGATGGGCGCGGTGCATGTACGGACGCCGAGGTCTTGGAGTGCGCCCGGTCGTCGTGGGAGCCGGCTACGCCGCCGATGGGCAGCGCAGTCTTGTCCTTGGACTTGGCGGCACCGTGAGCTTCTCCGTTGACGCCCGTTCTCCCGCCGGCATCTACCCCACCAGCCATTGGCTCCGGCGGTGCTGGGATCGACGCGGACGGGCCGGCTGCCTCCGAAGCCTTCTTCTTCGGCGGCATGTTGATGAAGTTAATGAAGTTGATGAAGTTGATGAAGTTGATGAAGTTGATAAAGATCTAGCTCGTGTGACGCCGGATCAGGTTCACACAACCTCGACGCACCCCTACCTGGCGCGCCACAGATGTCGGGGAAACTGATCGCCCACGGACACCTATGGGACCGGAGCCCCTTTTCGGTACGGCAGGGGGCGGAGGAAGCACGAAGAGCAGATCGAGGCGGGCACACGAGCAGTTTACCCAGGTTCGGGCCGCACGGATGCGTAAAACCCTACTCCTGCTTTGGTTTGTATTATGTTCTTGCTCGGGAGCGCTGAGAGCTACAGTACCCTCTAGCAGCTAACGAGACCGAGCGTAAGAGTGTTCGAACCCCCCTCTACGTTGCGCATGGGCCTCCTTTTATAGGCTCAAGGGGTCACCGACAGGTGGCAACGCAGTTGAGGGTAAAAATGTAAAAAGGGTGGTAGTTGGAACAGTGTTCCATACCTAACCCTGACGGCAGGGGACAAGGGCATTAAATGCCTGTCGCCATCGCCCAAACAGTGCAAAAAGTGGCCGTCAAGGGCGCCACCGTCCGCCACGATGGTAGCCTTGTCATCGCTGCTTGCCACCGTGTACCCCTGGCTGCACAGCCTTCCGCCACGTGCACCTGGGATGGTCCCAGAGCGACACGTGGTTGGATGCGCTGGAGCGCGGGTACTGAGTGGAAGCTCGCCGCGGCAAGCGCCTTGCCGTGGTCGCTATCTTGTCGCTTCCGGGAGCTTGTCGCTCGCCGGGCCTTGCCGGGACGCGTGGCGCGTCGCGGCAAGTTTCTTGAAATGCTTTGGTTGGTCTTCCCGGCAAGCTTCTCTTGCCAGGGCCTTGTGCCTTGAGTGGTCTTGTGCCTTGAGTGGCCTTCCCGGCAAGCTCCTCTTGCCGGGGCCTTGTCTCTTTGTCTTGGATACTTTGTTCTTGAATGGCTCCAAAGGAATCATAAAGGACCTCGGCGGTCGCCCGGCAAGCCTTGCCGCGGGACGCTGCAACTGCCCGTGCACAAGTTCGGGATACTAAGGGTACCCCTACTTTAGTACACCGACACCCATCACTGGAATATACAAGCCAAGTTATGTAATAAAAAATTCCCACTAGTTATATGGAAGTGAAAGCATAGGTGACTCTCTCTATATGAAAAACATGCTGCTACTTTGAAGCACAAGTGTGGAAAGGATAATAACATTGCCCCTTCTCTCTTTTTCTCTCAATTTTTATATATTCTTTTTTTCTTGGGCTCTTTTTAGCTTCTTTTTCTGGGGGTTTTTTGGCTTTTTTAAATTTTTATTTTTATTTACTCACTTGGGACAATGCTCTTATAATTGATAATGATTATCATCACACTTCTATTTACTTACAACTCAAAATTACAACTCGATACTAGAACAAAATATGACTCTATATGAATGCCTCTGGTTTTGTACTAGGATGTGCAATGATCAAGCGTAACATGTATAAAAAATGGTGAACGGGTGCTGAGCCACAAATACTATGCCAGCTATATGTTCATGCAAAGAAATATGGCAATGATGATGTGTGTCATAATAACGGAACGATGGAAGTTCCATGGCAATATATCTCAGAATGGCTATGGAAATGCCATAATAGGTTGGTATGGTGGCTGGTTTGAGGAAGATATAAGGAGGATTATGTGTGATAGAGCGTATCATATCACGGGGTTTGGATGCACAGGCGAAGTTTGAACCACATCTCAAGGTGAGAAAGGGCCATGCACCATGCGGGACAGGCAAGCAAATTGCATAAAGGTGAGAGTGTGTATAATCCATGGACTCACATTAGTTATAAAGAACGCACATACTTATTGAAAAATGTTTATTAACCCTCAAATAAAAGTACTACTACGCATGATCCTAGGGGGAGGTTGGTAGGATTTAACCATCGCGTGCCCCCGACCTTCACGCAAAGGAAGACACTCAATAATAAATCGTGCTCCAACTTCTTAGCCTAACGAGAGACCATACGTGCATGCTTCGGGAATCAAAAACCTTAGCACCAATATTCTTACTAAACCACAATCATTCACTAGTACATCCCACATATTACCATCTTTGTATCGCAAAACTATTGCAAGGAATCAAACTTATCATATTCAGTGATTGTGACACCTCGATCCGCATGGAACAGGGGGCCTTCGCACGTCAGCCCAAGATAACACCTGACGCACGACAGGTCCAAGATACATCATTCCAGGTACAATAATATTCATCAAATATCAAGGTATATGATTACATCATTGATGAATATGATCATCTGGCATAGCCATCAGGCTATTTACATGACAGTGGAAGTCTATTTAATTGGCGGCGGAAGTCTTGGTTTGGTGGCATAGTAACTCTGGCTGGGCTCCACGACTCACAGGACTGGCAAGATTACGGCCTAGCGCGACGGAGCAAGCGAACCATTTGAGTGTGACCTACAAAACTGGCATGACACGCCAGGTCAGTACATTGAATGTACTTGCAAGACAACCAAATACATAGCATCCAAATAGGCAGGAGACAAAGCAACAACCTTTCTTATACCAAAACATGGCATGAATTAGATTAAATGAGCATGAACCAATTCATAACATCTACTAACACGGTAATAACATGGCACATCTAATATGGTGATAGCACATAGTATATTATCTTAATCATGGCATAACTAACTAAATAAATCAAAGCATGGCATGGCATCATGAGACTATGATGAAAATAAACTACTGTCCATACATATTCAAATGCAGGCATAACATATTACTTTATGCAACAATTTCTTGTCCTACCATGGCTCATTAAAATGCAACTTATTACTCACGCAATGTAACCACACTTGTACACCGAGTCCATCGGACTCTCTTACCAACGGGTTACCTCGCCACAGAACAGTGATCTTTTCGGCGATCACAACCACAACCAACACAGGGTCTCCAATATCCACCGAGAACTCGTCTCGTGATCACAACATCGTCGCGACTTCGCACGACTAATTCATTCTTGTTACCATCCTAATAAATTTTTATTAATTCCAGTTTATCCTCCATTTCGATCAAGACCCGATAGTGTGACCTACTACGAATGGTGTGCTATTGATAGACTTTATAAACACTCTACAGAGGTAGCGCACTGTATCCACACCACCGAACCCATGGCCTCGACATCCCATTCGGGTGGACCAATGGCGTTCCGACGAAACCGACCTACTGTCCTGACACTCTCCCGGCCGCTCCGACTCTTTCCCCGCTGGGCTAGTCCTGGGTGGCCCCGTGTCTACCAAAGACACACCGACCACCGTCGTGGCCAAACTGTCCCAAACTAGGACCCGGTACCATAACAACAACAACCACGGGCACACAAGGCTTATATCCGCCTACCTGATCAGGGTAGCGCGTGTCCATAACCTTCCCTCGTTGGAGGCACCGGAGAGAGGCACAACAATAGTTTGTATTAAGGCCTTCCCACAAAGGCAAATGTGGCTCCACTGAATTTTTTTGATTTGGTGGCACCATGAACCGATCCCATCGATGACGGAGGAGTTTGTTATGGTTAATTCATTTTTATTAACTCTCCATCATCATGAGCATATTTAACAAAAATGCAACAAAGAGCATGCGGCATACAAAAGCAGGTACACAAGTATCGAACTTCTTAGGTGCACAACCATAGCATAAGGAATAGGATAAAACCAAATACTAGCATATTAACGGTGCATAAAAATCATCTTAACATTTTATAACGATGTCAAGAAAAATCAAATTATAGTAGTGACATGGCATTACTGGTGATAACATTCTAGCTAGCATGGCAAAGATTTCGTGTAACATAGGCATGCAGGAAAGACATAAAGAAGTGACTGCACTTGAAGACAATATGAAAACAATTGCAACTACACATACACAAGGTGCAAGCAAAGTCAACATGCGAGTTCGGGGCTTATGATAAGAGGTTGGCTTGCCTGCGGCCGATAAATACTCCAGGAAGAAGCGAGAAGCGATCACAGAAAGAGTTGTCGGAAACACTTCTCTCTCGAAAGAGGCTGGTTAACGGCAAGGGCAAAATGGTCATTTTTAGAATGTTGAAACATAGTTAAAATGATATCAATAGAATGGTGTCAATGAAACGAAGAAGTGGGCTTTGGATTCACCTCATTCGGAGTTACGGATAAAAAGATATGGACGTTTAAAGTTCAGGGACTAGTCTATAAAAATATTTCTACAAACAGGTCCCTGGCAGTTTAAACAGAATGTGTCTTTTTTGAGAATATGTTTTCCAGAGAGGAAAGCGCATTTCTGACCGAAGAAGAGGAAGAAGGCGCTTTTGTTAAGCGAAGATGTATTCTTAGGAATACGCTTCCGCTTAACCACATCAGTGGGCCGGTCCGGTCAGCTCTGAGTGACTGACAAGTGGGGCCCGTCACTTATCCACCTCAGCACCCTGACTGGGTCAACGTGGAGTGACTGACGCGTGGGGCCCGTGGGGCAGGGGCCCGCCTGGCCTGTCTTCTTCTTCCTCCCGCTCGGGATCGGGCGAGGCACAGGGAGGGGATCGCCCTGACGGCGATCACCGGCGGTTCCGGCCATCGCTCGCGGCGTGCGACCTACCCGGACGCTCAAGGAGAAGAGGCGCATCTCGGGGTAATATCCGCTGTTGCCGACGAGCACCAAGGATGGAGCTGCACGGCCCATGGCGGAGAGGGGATTCGGTCGCTAGTGGACTCCGTGCTATGGTGGGGAAGAGAAGGGGCCGAGGCTATGGGGAGGCTCGCCGGAGCATGGGGAACGCAGTGGTG
>LR738716.1:152263943-152302529 GCA_902687465.1 Secale cereale | reverse complement strand
GGATGAGGAGAGGTTTTGGACGAAAGGCCGCGGTGCCGTGGAGGTTGGGGACGGAATAGGAGTTGTACTTGGATTTGGGTTTGCTTGTTGTACGGGAAAAGTTACGCAAAGCTTGAGTCTGTTTTCTCCTCTGATGAATGGCCAGCACGGCGTCAGCCGACTGATTTTGGAAAAAGAAATTTAGTCGGCTGGCACACTGTCTTTGTTTTTAAACATAAAGGACTCTATTCACGTAGGTGCATTTTACAGAAAGACGCGTGGAGGGAATCATGCTAGAAACAGAGAGGATGTCCTTGTCTTGATATTGACATGCTTGTGTACATAAGCAACGAACAACTAAGGATCTTTTTCTTTTTTAATACGAAGAGCTAAGCGAGCTTGATGATCAACTTTTACATTGTTGCTCCTGTTGATATGAGTGGTCCTGTTGCAAGTGAAAGGAGGAGAGGCCTGATCGATGCAAGGAGAGATTTGTTCTTCCAGTGTCCTAGAGAAGTGAACACTGTTGATGACCCTACCGCGAAAACTAACACCGAGGTAAAAGCCCAAAATTGCTCCTATGCAGATCATTTTTCTTCTTAATAAGGTATGAGAGGATAAACAACTTGTAAGCACTTTTGGAAGAGAATTCACCTGCAGGAGTTATTTTCCAAACCAAAGCATCTTCTCCATTTGCATTAATAATAGGGTTTTGTAGAATGGAATTTGCCATTTTAGGGCTGAACAGAGAATTAATCAAATTTGTGTTCCAATTCTTTTAACCCGGGATCCACAGATCTTTAACTTGAGCAAGATAGGCAAAATGTTGTTGTTGTATAATGAGATTAACATAAATAGTTTCCCAACCCGTGAACCAAGGTGAACTCCAAATAGAACTACTACCATCGACAATTTGGCATATTGAAGCCGAGATTAGGGGAGACTTTACCTTTAGAACTGCAGACCAAAAGGTAGATTTAGGTTTGTTCGATTTGGCTCCCCAAATGGATGTGTCGTGATGCTACTTTGCCTTGAGAATCTATGTTAGATGACTTTGTGGTTCTTTCGCCAATCTCCATGCCGTCAAGAGGAGAAGTCCTTAGTTGATTGCTTGCAACTTTCTAACACCAGGACCACCAACTTTTTTCTCAATACATGCATCAGCACATGCCCTAAGGCACAAGCTTCTAGTAGTCTGGTCATCTTGAACACCTGTCCACCAAAAGTTCATTATATTTGTTGTGATTTTTGCAAGAATTTTCTTTGAAAAAAGAATGGTTGACATCTAATAGACAGGAATGGAAGAGAAGACATATTTTATAAGAGTTAATCTTGCTGCATGTGAGAGCTTGTTGGCTTTATATGTGCTAAGCTTGGTTTTATATTTATCGTAAACATAGTTATAAGCAGTTGATTTGTCTTTGGAGGGTAAAACAAGAGGATGGCCTAAATGAGGAAAGAACTATCAATTTCTCGAGGTGGGAAGATTCTTGTAATATCTTCTTTAACCTGCATAGTAACATTTTTATTGAATAAGATACCAGATTTACTCAAGTTTGGAGTTTGCCCTAAATCATGACAAAAATGGTCTAAAATATGTACGATAGTAGTAGCTTCAAGCATATTAGCTTTGCCATAAACAATTAGGTCATCCTCAAACATCAAAGTGTGAGTAGGGGTAATTTTGTCCAAGTGAAATACCTATGAGGTGATTAGCTTGCAATGCGTCTTGCAACATGAGACATGGCTCATTTACTACAAGAACAAGAAGATAAGACGACAAAGGACATCCATGTCTAGTTCCTCGGGTACTATTGATTTTTTTCAAATGATTGTCCATTAATGATCACATACAGGGTCGGTCCTGAGATTTTGGGGGCCCGGGGCGAAACTAGAACCCGGGACCCCTTAATACAAATCTCACTTGTGATATTTGTAGGCCTCCCATTGGTTTACACACATATGTAGATATATATATATATATGCTTCTTATAGTATGACAAAAATAATCAAATGAGGCAGCAATGCATACCTCATCCATCATCAACACATCATGTGCCTCCTTATACATATTCTTCTTGATAAGTTATTTTGTTTTTGATGAAGCATTAGAACCATCTCGCATATATAATGAGGTCAAATTTCCTTAACACTATGAAAAAATAATTGAATAGAAAATTCAATACTAGATTACTTATTATCATATGCAGATCTAAAAACATCATGTCCACTTTTATCCTCAAGATCCAAGTTGAGTTTTCTATGGAGAAGAACCATATGAATGGCTTTGAGAAAATTCAATACTAGATTACTTATTATCATACGCTGGATAAATAAAGGAGAAGGCGGCAGCTCCGGCGAGGTCTCGCGTGGGAGGTGGGGATGGAAGGAAGGTGGCGTGACGGGAGCGGCGGCGACGAGGGGGCGGATGAGGAGGAGAGGTCTTGGACGGAAGGCCGCGGTGCCGTGGAGGTGGGGGAAGGGATGGGAGTTGTACTTGGATTTGGGTTTGCTTGTTGTACGGGAAAAGTTACGCAAAGCTTGAGTTTATTTTCTCCTCTGATGAATACCCAGCACGGCATCAACCGGCTGATTTTTGAAAAGGATGTTTAGTCACTGTCTTTTTTGTAAACATATAAAAGACTTTATTCATATTGGGTGCATTTTACAGAAAGACGCATGGAGGTAATCACGCCAGAAACAGAGAGGATGTCCTTGTCAGGATATTGACCTGCTTGCGTATATAAGCAATAGACAACTAATGATCTTTTCTGAGTACGAAGAGCTAAGCGAGCTTGATAATCAACTTTTACATTGTTGTTCCTATTGATATTGAAGGAAATATGCCCTAGAGGCAATAATAAAGTTGTTATTTATATTTCCTTATATCATGATAAATGTATTTTATTCATATTGAATTGTATTAACCGGAAACTTGATACATGTGTGGATACATAGACGAAACACAGTGTCCCTAGTAAGCCTCTACTAGACTAGCTCATTAATCAATGATGGTTGAGTTTCCTAACCATAGACATGTGTTGTCATTTGATTAACAGGATCACATCATTAGGAGAATGATGTGATGGAAAATACCCATTCGTTATCTTAGCATTATGATCATTTAGTTTTACTGCTATTGTTTTCTTTATGTCAAATACATGTTCCTCCGACTATGAGATTATGCAACTCCCGGATACCGGAGGAATGCCTTGTGTGCTATCAAACGTCACAATGTAACTGGGTGATTATAAAGATGCTCTATGGGTATCTCCAAAGGTGTTTATTGAGTTGGCATAGATCGAGAATATGATTTGTCACTCCGAGTATCGGAGAGGTATCTTTGGGCCCTCTTGGTAATGCACATCATAAGAAGCCTTGCAAGCAATGTGACTAATGAGTTAGTTGTGAGATGATGCATTACAGAACGAGTAAAGAGACTTGCCAGTAATGAGATTGAACTAGGTATGAAGATACCGATGATCGAATATCGGGCAAGTAACATGCCGATGACAAAGGGAATAACATATGTTGACATTACGGTTTGACCGATAAAGACATTCCTAGAATATGTGGGAACCAATATGAGTATCCAGGTTCCGTTGTTGGTTATTGACCGAAGAAGTGTCTCGTTCATGTCTACATAGTTCTCGAACCCGTAAGGTCCGCACGCTTAACGTTCGATGACGATTTGTATTATGAGTTATGTGTTTTTGGTGACCGAAGTTTGTTCGGAGTCCCGGATGAGATCACGGACATGACGAGAGTCTCGAAATGTTCGAGAGGTAAATATTGATATATTCGAAGATGGTATTCGGACACCGGAATGGTTTCGGAGTGGTTCAGGTATTATTTTTGAAGTACCGAGGGGTTACCGGAACCCCCCGGGGAAGTATTGGGCCTTCATGGCCCTAAGGGAAGAGAGAGGGCAGCCCACAAGGGGGTGGCACCCCCCCACAAGGGGAGTCCGAATAGGAAGGGGAGGGGGCGCGACCCCCCTTTCCTTCTCCCTCTCTTCTTCCTTCCCTCCTTCCCCCTCCTAGAGAAAGGGAGAATGGGGGGGGGGGAATCCTACTAGGAGTGGAGTCCTAGTAGGACTCCCCCCATGGCGCGTCCCCCTTGGACGGCCTCCACCTCTTCTCCTCCTTTATATACGTGGGCAGGGGGCACCCCAAGGCACACCAGTTATTATCTTAGCCATGTGCGGTGCCCCCTCCACAGTTTACACCTCAGGTCATATTGTCATAGTGCTTAGGCGAAGCCCTGCGCGATCTACTTCACCATCACCATCAACACGCCGTCATGCTGCCGGAACTCTCCCTCGACACTCTGCTGGATCAAGAGTTCGTGGGACGTCATCGAGCTGAATGTGTGCAGAACTCGTAGGTGCCATACGTTCGGTGCTTGATCGATTGAATCGCGAAGACGTTCGACTACATCAATGATAACCCACAAGTGTAGGGGATCGCAACAGTTTTCGAGGGTAGAGTATTCAACCCAAATTTATTGATTCGACACAAGGGGAGCCAAAGAATACTCTCAAGTATTAGCAGTTGAGTTGTCAATTCAACCACACCTAGAAGACTTAATATATGTAGCAAAGTAATATGGAAGTAACAGTAGCAGTGATAAAAGTCACAGTAGTATTTTTGTAGTGATTGTAACAGTAGCAGCGGAAAAGAAAATAAGCAACAAGCAATATGTGAAAAGCTCGTAGGCATTGGATCAGTGATGGATAATTATGTCGGATGCGATTCCTCATGTAATAGTTATAACCTAGGGTGACACAGAACTAGCTCCAGTTCATCAATGTAATGTAGGCATGTATTCCGAATATAGTCATACGTGATTATGGGAAAGAACTTGCATGTCATCTTTTGTCCTACCCTCCCGTGGCAGCGGGGTCCTATTGGAAACTAAGGGATATTAAGGCCTCCTTTTAATAGAGTACCGGACCAAAGCATTAACACATAGTGAATACATGAAGTCCTCAAACTACGGTCATCACCGGGAGTGGTCCCGATTATTGTCACTTTGGGTATGCCGGATCATAACAAATAGTAGGTGACTAATGACTTGCAAGATAGGATCAAGACCTCACATATATTCATGAAAATATAATAGGTTCAGATCTGAAATCATGGCACTCGGGCCCTAGTGACAAGCATTAAGCATAGCAAAGCCATAGCAACATCAATCTTAGAACATAATGGAAACTAGGGATCAAACCCTAACAAAACTAACTCGATTACATGGTAAATCTCATCCAACCCATCATCGTCCATCAAGCCTATGATGGAATTACTCACGCACGGCGGTGAGCATCATGGAATTGGTGATGGAGGAAGGTTGATGATGACGATGGCGACGATCTCCACTCTCCGGAGCCCCAAACGGACTCCAGATCAGCCCTCCCGAGAGAGATTAGGGCTTGGCGGCGGCTCGGTATTGTAAAACGCGATGAATCCTTCTCTCTGACTTTTTTCTCCCCGAAAGTGAATATATGGAGTCGGAGCTGATGTCGGTGGAGCCTTAGGGGGGCCACGAGGCAGGGTGGCGCGCCCAGGGGGCGCGCCCCCACCCTCGTGGACAGGGTGTGGGCCCCCTGGTCTGGTTCTTTCCACATGTATTTTTTATATATTCCAAAATAAATCTCCATTGATTTCCAGGTCATTCCGAGAACTTTTATTTCTACACAAAAATAACACCATGGCAGTTCTGCTGAAAACAATGTCAGTCCGGGTTAGTTCCATTCAAATCATGCAAGTTAGAGTTCAAAACAAGGGCAAACATGTTTGGAAAAGTAGATACATCGGAGACGTATCAAGTCCCCCAAGCTTAAACCTTTGCTTGTCCTCAAGCAATTCAGTTGATAAACTGAAAGTGATAAAGAAAAACTTTGACAAACTCTGTATGCTCTTGTTCTTGTAAATATGTAAAGCCATCATTCAAGTTTTTAGCAAAGATTGTGAACTAACCACATTCACAATAACTTTTAGGTCTCATGTCTACTCATATCAATGGCATAGTCAACTAGCGAGCAATAATAATAAACCTCGGATGACAACACTTTCTCAAAACAATCATAATATGATATGACAAGATGGTATCTCGCTAGCCCTTTTTGAGACCGCAAAACATAAATGCAGAGCACCTCTGAAGATCAAGGACTGACTAGACATTATAATTCATGGTAAAAGAGATCTAGTCACAATAATACTCAATGTAAATTAATAGCAATACATGCAAATGACAACGGTGCTCTCCAACTTGTGCTTTTTTAAATAAGAGGATGATGACTCAATATAAAAGTAAATAGATAGACCCTTTGCAGAGGGAAGCAGGGATTTGTAGAGGTGCCCGAGCTCGATTTTGAAATAGGGATGAATAATATTTTGAGCGGTATACTTTCCTTGTCAACATAACAACCAAGAGATCTCGATATCTTCCATGCTACACATATTATAGGCAGTTCCCAAACAGAATGGTAAAGTTTATACTCCCCCAACCACCAACAAGCACACTCACGGCTGACCCGAAACAACGGGTACCGTCCATACCAACAACAACCCTGGGGGAGTTTTGTTTAATTATTATGATTTGAGCATGGGACTGGGCATCCCGGTTACCAGCCATTTTCTCATGAATGATGAGCGGAGTCCACTGTAATGCCCAGGATGGGACTATACCTCCTACGTGTCGAGGCACGACTTAAAGGTATAAGCCCATCCTAGAATGATCTTAAGTTTGGTATCATTGCACGACTCATGTAAAAGAGGGATTAAATTGCAAAAGGAGATAGTTGGCTTACACTCGCCACTTCACACAATACATTACATAAGCAATACATCATTCAAAACATCACAACCCGACTACGGGTGAAGATCCAAAAGAAAGATACCAAAACAACATAAAGCCACAGGTCAGGATCGAATCCTAGTAGAAGACCACTACTGATCGTCGAAAACATCACAAGCAAACGGTCACTCTCTCCATCGAGCTCCCAGTGAAGAACTTGAACCAGCTCCTGCTTCATACTCGGCTGAACCTGCATCTGGTGTTGTAGTATCTGTGAGCCACGAGGACTCAGCAATCCCATACCATGGGTAACAATACTAGCAAAGCTTTAAGGGTAGGAAGAGGATAGTGGTGAGGTTGCAGCAGCAGCTAAGCAATATATGGTGGCTAACTTACGAGTACCAGAAAGAGAAGAGCATCTACGCAAACGGTCGCA
The DNA here is from genome assembly GCA_902687465.1 of Secale cereale. NCBI lineage: Eukaryota > Viridiplantae > Streptophyta > Magnoliopsida > Poales > Poaceae > Secale > Secale cereale. The sequence continues at coordinate 152,295,316 of LR738716.1, read as the reverse complement.
AAAGAGGTGATCGCTAAAGATCCTAACTACATACGTTCAAACATAACCCCACCGTGTTCTCTTCTCAAAGAGAAAAGAGACAGTCACGGTTACTCACACAGTTGTGTGTTTTACTTCGGATCATCTGTCAAGTTTTCTACAACCGGACATTAACAAATTCCAATCTGCCACATAACCGCGGGCACGGCTTTCGAAAGATCATACCCTGCAGGGGTGTTCCAACTTAGCCCATCACAAGCTCTCACGATTAGCTGAAGTGATAAATATAATATCATCACCCCTTATCTTAGGAAAAATCCGATCAGGCTCGGCATCCCGGTAGCACAAGTCATTTCGACAATGGTAAAACAAGTCCAGCAAGACCTCCCGGCGTGCCGACACCCTGATAGTAGCCGCGCGTATCTCGTCTCAGGCCACGACCGGATGAGCACAGCGTACAGCAACCGAAGACCCCAGGTGACTGGGTGGCACCGCACACGACTCTATTTGGGACCAACACCATCAGCACTGGCCCCCCTGCTATGTAGAATTAAGAATCCTCGGGTAGCGCTAACTCCCTATGCAAATTTAATTAATTAATTAAGTTGTTATTATGAGGCAAATAAAACCAATGTTGGGCCTTGCTGGAGGAGTTTTATTCAAAGTCGAACTGTCAAGGGGTCCCCATTACACCCATCGTGTTAGGAACGCAAAATCAAGGAACATAATGCCGGTTTATCGGCACCTAAGGTGGCATGAGTGGAACAAAACACCAAGCAAAAGGCCAAGCCTTCCACCCATGCCCAGTATATAAGGTGTGTTAATAAATTATAGATATTGTGTTATAACCAACAACAAGTTCCCACCTGGAACGGACTTCATCTTCACCTGCAACTAACAACGCTATAAGAGGAACTGAGCAAGCGAGGCTGAGCAAGCGGGTAACATAGCCAAACAGTGGTTTTGCTAGGAAGGTGTCAAGGTTAGAGGTTTCATGGCAACAAGGAGAGGCTGACATAAAAGATGGGTATCGCGACATGTAACGATAGCATCGAGACAACTAAGCATGGCAATGGTAGTAAAGGTATCCAAGGGTATGATCATCTTGCCTGGGATTCCACAAGGGAGAAGAACGGATCCATGAAGTAGACGGAGCAACAGTCGAGAGAAACCTCACCACTCCGGAACGAAACCGAAGCTAACAAGAGAAGCAACCGGAAAGAAACAAACACACGGTAAACACACAAGCATAAACATGGCATACGATGCACATCCAAATATGATGCATGTCCGGTTTAAATATGCATGGCATGGCAAGGTGCACAAACAAAACTACAAGTTAAGTGGAGCTCAATATGCAACGAGTTGCATATTGACGAAACACCACATTAATTATTTAATTGACTCTCGTTTATTTACAAGACAAGGTTAAATGTTGGTTAACATGGCAAGAGGTGAAGCAAAAACAAACTACCTATCTAGGCAATTTAAATGAGGCCGGAAATAACAACAAAGATTTCGGAAACTCCTCATGCACATATATATGAATTTGGTACTGTTCTGCCTATAACCACATTTTAAAGTTGTTAAACAGCAAAACAAAGTGCAACATGTTGTTCTACACATTTTTTCTACCCCATTTACATATAAAGTTTATTAAAAACCGAGCTACGGTTATTTAGTTATGAAATAAATCATTTTAGCAAGTTAATTACACAAATTAATGAAAATAGCAAGTTAAACATTTTTAACAGGGGTGAAAGTGGCATATTATGAATCTACACAAAATTCTAAGCATTTTTCATATATAAAGTTTTTACATGTGATGCATGGTTGTGAAGTTATAAATGCATGAACTAGAGGGACTAACTGCAAAACTGCTGTCTCTGGAAATTAGACAAAACGTTCCACGAAAAAAAAACAGAAAAAGGGGACTCGGGCCGAACTGCTGGGGCTGGGCCTTGTCCTTGGCTGGGGCGAAGCCCAGGTGCTGCGATGCGGTCAACGCCAGCGCCCTCCTCGCTCGTTCGATCTAGAGCAGACAGAGACCGGCGACTCCTCTTGCGCGAGCGGCTGGAATCCATGTCCCTGGCCAGAGGTTTTTCCACAAGTTGAAGCAGGAAAAGGCCCGCGGGCGGCCATGGCTGAACCTCCTGCGCGAGAGAGTAGGAAGGCATGAGCAGGATAAAAGAAGGAGGACGGGAGGAAGGGGAGGCACTGGTCACTCAAATGACGAAGAAGACGACCGGCTGGATCCCACGGGGTGAGGACGGGACTCCGGCGACGAGATCCGCGCGGATCCGAGCACGAGCGGCGAGGTGGGGGTCCTAGCGGCACGGAGAGATGGCGAGCTTGAGGTGCGAGGCATCGGGAACCTCGGGACGAGCGACACAGTGGATCGGGAGCTTCACTGCCGATCGATCGGGGCTGCAGGGCGCACTGGACAGAGGGTTGCGGGGCTCTCGCTGGTTGATGCTGAAAACGAGGGAGGGAGAGAGGTTGGCTGCGGGACTGGATCCCGAGGAAGAAGTGGGGAGGCGGCGGCGCGACGGGACAAGCTCCCGAGAAACAAGGGAAGTGGGTGACGGCGGTGATGGGACTGGTGGAGGATTTCTAGGGTCTGGGTCTTTATATAATAGGAGGTTCAAAACAAGCCTAGATCGGACACTCCGATTTTTAATCGGACGGTCGAGAATAAGTAGCTAGGGAGTTCAAATAAGAAAAACGGAGATATTTTAGGGATGTTTGGGGATGATCCGGACCCAACGGTAACGAGAACCCCGGGTCGGTTCGGGGCAGTTTTGGACAAGCAGTGAGGAGATGAAAAGTGGCCTGTGTAGAATGTGTAGGCTGAGAAGAGAGAGAGAGAGAGAGGGGGAGGCCCGCGGGTTTTCGGAGACCGAAAACGTCCGACGTTTTAACCGGCTACTAGTGCCGCTATATTTAACCGTTGGGCTACTAAACGAACTCCAAATGCGACGAAATTTGACAGGCGGTCTGTCTACACTACAATAAGACCACACGCCAAGTTTCACCCCATTCCGAGAGCGTTTTCCGGCCACTCATAAAATAAATATTCGGAGGTGCCGCGGGCGCGCGCGAGTGTGTCTGGGCTCAGAACGGACAACGGAGAGGACAGGGCAAGTACGGGCGGAGGCAAGTTTTGAAAACATGCTGATGAAATGCACATGATGACATGATGCAATGCAAAATAAATAACACAAACTCAAAAGAAACCCACGGGCAACCCGGAACATCTGGAATCTTCTGGAACCTTCTGGAATCTTCTGGGACGTCGGTCTCGGGCGTCACAACTCTCCCACACTAACAGAGGATCTCGACCCGAGATCCTAGAGATATCACCGGGTAAAAACGAAAGAGGAAGAGGTAAAACAAAGTTGCTTCTTTGACAGACGAGTGAAACCAAACAACCTTAAGAGGTTGAACAAGATGAAAGAAGAATACAACGGAGATGAACGAAGATGAAAACTCCGTTAGAAAAAGAGAAAACAAGGAACACAACGATAACCTTGAGAGGTTGAAAGACATTGAATAAGAGCTCACGGACCAAAAGAATATGAAACTGCAACGGTATAGCTAAGGAATAAGAATGACAGAATTTGGACAGCACTCCGTCTGAAAATGGAAGGAATTAACAAGAACTTGAGGAGATGGAATGATACTTGATGAAAAACAACAACACACAGCCTCTGAAACAATTAAAAGAATGGCACAAGGGGTGAGAAGGATTCAGACAGCACTCCGGTTAAAAGACAGGCAAAAACTTGATAATATGAGGGAACTTGAATGAAGAATACAACACTCCGGTTAAATAGACAAGCAAGGGAGAATATGATCTTGAAAAGAAAACAAGATGATGGTTTGGAGAGAGCAATATCACAATGCCTCCGGAATGAAAGAATAGCATATAGATCAAAGAAAAGAAAAGAACGGAGAAGAAAATGACGACTTCTCCCACGAATGAATAAGAAAAACATCCTTACGAAGAAGGGTTGAACGGAGTTGTTGGAAAATCAACAACGAAACGAATAAGCTCATGTGGGCTTATGGGAAACATCTCAAAATTAAGAGGTGACAACCAGCAACTAAGGAAAACAATTGATTGGATTGATATCAACAAGGAGATGAAAAACTTATTTCATCGGAATGATAAATGAAGAACTTGGGTCATTTATAAGCACCATAATAGCAACAATCCTTAGGGAAAGCTTTAGGTGAAAAACAACCCAAGATAACTCGAACGAATAATTGAAGGGGTTGAAAGGATCTCCTGAACACGGAAAATGATGGGTTTTAATTATCTCATTCTTGATAACTCGTGAATCATGAAACATGAAGGAATTGTCAAGAATGACATAACACCATCTGAAAAGATAAGGTAGAAAGGATTGCAATTGAAAGCATGATGAAGAATGCTTGAGCTCCAACAAGAATCTTGATGAAGACTTCAAGGATGAATTAAATGATGATGAACCACCATGAAGAACTCCGGTAATGAAAGCATAAGAAGTGAAGATGAAAAGAATAAGATTCAAGGCCTGCGGTGAATTAGATGGAGCTTGAAATGATAATTGAAATAACTTGGAACTCCGGAAAACAAGATGAACAACTTAGAACCGAGAATATGATAAGATGAACAAGCTCCAGACAAAAGAATTAAGTCACCTGAAGGAACAAGAATAAGAATTATGCTATGCATCTCCTTCACCAATTTAAATTGATGACAACCAAAGGATTTGGCATACTACTTATTCTCGTTGGAAAGGATTAAAGAGGGATCTAGCACAAGCTCAGATAATTATTCAACAAAGCACCGGTAGAATTGTGAAAAGAACAAATGAATTGATATGATAACAACGGAAGAGGAATCTTGAAAGAACCACTGTAAGAATTAGGAGACGAACGAAGAGACATCAATGAAGAATATTGGGAGGGCGAAGTTGAAAACTGAGAACGAAGAAATATTCTGAAATGATGGCCTTCGGAGGAACACAAAGGAAAAGAATTCATGAAATGCTTCGGATGGGTATAAAAGAATTCCTCATGATCGGAACAATAATGAGGATGGCATGAAGCTAGAACCACAAATCTTCAAGAAGACGGGCCAAGATTTAAGAGAAATTCTTCTCCGGTCTCCAAATGTTGATAATGAAGACGAGAAATGCCATAAGAATTGTTGAGCAATCCGGAATGAAGAATTAAAAAGGTTGAACCAAAGATGAAAAGAATTTGAAAGCGATCTTGGAGAAGGCATGTGACTGATGGAGATCATTCTTACGTCACACTTTGAAAAGAATTTAAGTATATCTCCGGAATAATTAGAAGAGTCAGGTAAGATCCTGGAAAAGACCTGTGGGTTAGGGCCCACTAAAGAAATCACCGTTGGAAAGATTGCTTAAGAGATATTGCACCGGTTGAATTAAAAGGCTTGAATAAGATGATAATCCTCAGAAATAGCTTGAACGGATTAAGAATGGAATTACGAATCTTCAGTACTCCGGATATGAATAGCAAGAGGAGAATGATTAATTGGAGCACCGGAATAAGAAAGCATTGTGAAATGAGGAAAAAGGATAAGATGAAACCGAAATCTTAAATTACATCCACCGGCAGAATATTGGAACAAAAGAATGATGAACTTGAAGCTGTTGAGCATCTTCACGATAAATCACCGGATAAGAACATTGAAGGAAAAGAATGAAGAAATATCACATGAATAAAATGGATATTTCATTTGAGAATTGCTGGCTCCATAAAAAGAAGGGTGGGAGGGTGGGGAAAAACAAGACAACTTGGGATGAATAAAATGGACACCGGTTGAAAAGAATTAACATGAAAAACTTGATTGATCAAGAGGAATTAGCACTCCCATAGAAATATGAGAACACCGATAAGGAAAGGTATGGAATCAACATTTGACATCGAAGCAACTCGAATACCAGAATCAAAACGAAAACAAAGGATAGATGTTGCAGCCTAATCTTCACAATATCATTCGAACAGAGGATTGAACGAATGAATTCCGCAGGTACATCAACTTGACGAGAAGCCAGTTGAGAGAACAAAAAGTAAATAAAAGGAACAAGGATCAGATAGAACAAATACAGGATAGAAGTTTCGTTCGACATCTTCGTGCTGAAAGTTCATGGAACGTGTTACAAAAGGGTTTTGCAATCCCCGGATCAGCATAGCCAAGGACCCTTTAAGATGCAACTCCCGATCAGAACAAGTCCATAACCACTTCACTCAATGTAGAACCCCAACTTCATATCGTGCATCCGTTGGAAGAATGCCTAGAACTACTAGATGAACCCACCTATAGATTTCCGAAAGTTCCCAGTTATGCAATCAGGTGTTGGGGATACACGGGAAGCACCGCGCAATCAACTCTAAACCTACATCCAGGTGTATCCATCCTTCAACAAATAACCAGTCTTTCTCGGAAACTGTGTACCTCGGACCTTCGAAAAGCATCCACTATACAAGCTATGGCAATACTCTCGAACTACCTCCCCAGTACTGGGTGATGTCGGGGTTATCATGCCACTGGCCGTATAGGAGAGATTTTCGATGTCGGCCGTCTTAAGTATTTAGTACTGCCGCGATATGCTTGTTACAACGATACCCCAAAGCTCAACTCCTCGGTAATAGGAGGCATCGAGAACAATATCCTTGTCACAAGAACATCGAAACAATCCCAGAATACTCGCGGGATCCTAAAAAAAATTTGGTGCAATTTTTGAAAGTAGAAGAGAAAAGAGTAGTCGTCAGGAGTCCTCACCAGAATGAAAAAGGATGAGAAGCAAACAGAAATCCTACTCTCCGATATAATATATAGGACTCAAAAAGTTTTCAGTGTGTGCCTAGACTCAACCGTCAACGATTCGATCAATCAGTGGGGGCTTCTAGGTCGGAGAAGGCTCTGATACCAGCTTGTAATGCCCAGGATGGGACTATACCTCCTACGCGTCGAGGCACGACTTAAAGGTATAAGCCCATCCTAGAATGATCTTAAGTTTGGTATCATTGCACGACTCATGTAAAAGAGGGATTAAATTGCAAAAGGAGATAGTTGGCTTACACTCGCCACTTCACACAATACATTACATAAGCAATACATCATTCAAAACATCACAACCCGACTACGGGTGAAGATCCAAAAGAAAGATACCAAAACAACATAAAGCCACAGGTCAGGATCGAATCCTAGTAGAAGACCACTACTGATCGTCGAAAACATCACAAGCAAACGGTCACTCTCTCCATCGAGCTCCCAGTGAAGAACTTGAACCAGCTCCTGCTTCATACTCGGCTGAACCTGCATCTGGTGTTGTAGTATCTGTGAGCCACGAGGACTCAGCAATCCCATAACCATGGGTAACAATACTAGCAAAGCTTTAAGGGTAGGAAGAGGATAGTGGTGAGGTTGCAGCAGCAGCTAAGCAATATATGGTGGCTAACTTACGAGTACCAGAAAGAGAAGAGCATCTACGCAAACGGTCGCAAAAGAGGTGATCGCTAAAGATCCTAACTACATACGTTCAAACATAACCCCACCGTGTTCTCTTCTCAAAGAGAAAAGAGACAGTCACGGTTACTCACACAGTTGTGTGTTTTACTTCGGATCATCTGTCAAGTTTTCTACAACCGGACATTAACAAATTCCAATCTGCCACATAACCGCGGGCACGGCTTCCGAAAGATCATACCCTGCAGGGGTGTTCCAACTTAGCCCATCACAAGCTCTCACGATTAGCTGAAGTGATAAATATAATATCATCACCCCTTATCTTAGGAAAAATCCGATCAGGCTCGGCATCCCGGTAGCACAAGTCATTTCGACAATGGTAAAACAAGTCCAGCAAGACCTCCCGGCGTGCCGACACCCTGATAGTAGCCGCGCGTATCTCGTCTCAGGCCACGACCGGATGAGCACAGCGTACAGCAACCGAAGACCCCAGGTGACTGGGTGGCACCGCACACGACTCTATTTGGGACCAACACCATCAGCACTGGCCCCCCTGCTATGTAGAATTAAGAATCCTCGGGTAGCGCTAACTCCCTATGCAAATTTAATTAATTAATTAAGTTGTTATTATGAGGCAAATAAAACCAATGTTGGGCCTTGCTGGAGGAGTTTTATTCAAAGTCGAACTGTCAAGGGGTCCCCATTACACCCATCGTGTTAGGAACGCAAAATCAAGGAACATAATGCCGGTTTATCGGCGCCTAAGGTGGCATGAGTGGAACAAAACACCGAGCAAAAGGCCAAGCCTTCCACCCATGCCGAGTATATAGGTGTGTTAATAATATTAATAGATATTGTGATATATCCAACAACCAAGTTCCCTCCTGGAACGAACTTCATCTTCACCTGCAACTAACAACGCTATAAGAGGAACTGAGCAAGCGAGGCTGAGCAAGCGGGTAACATAGCCAAACAGTGGTTTTGCTAGGAAGGTGTCAAGGTTAGAGGTTTCATGGCAACAAGGAGAGGGCTGACATAAAAGATGGGTATCGCGACAAGTAACGATAGCATCGAGACAACTAAGCATGGCAATGGTAGTAAAGGTATCCAAGGGTATGATCATCTTGCCTGGGATTCCACAAGGGAGAAGAACGGATCCATGAAGTAGACGGAGCAACAGTCGAGAGAAACCTCACCACTCCGGAACGAAACCGAAGCTAACAAGAGAAGCAACCGGAAAGAAACAAACACACGGTAAACACACAAGCATAAACATGGCATACGATGCACATCCAAATATGATGCATGTCCGGTTTAAATATGCATGGCATGGCAAGGTGCACAAACAAAACTACAAGTTAAGTGGAGCTCAATATGCAACGAGTTGCATATTGACGAAACACCACATTAATTATTTAATTGACTCTCGTTTATTTACAAGACAAGGTTAAATGTTGGTTAACATGGCAAGAGGTGAAGCAAAAACAAACTACCTATCTAGGCAATTTAAATGAGGCCGGAAATAACAACAAAGATTTCGGAAACTCCTCATGCACATATATATGAATTTGGTACTGTTCTGCCTATAACCACATTTTAAAGTTGTTAAACAGCAAAACAAAGTGCAACATGTTGTTCTACACATTTTTTCTACCCCATTTACATATAAAGTTTATTAAAAACCGAGCTACGGTTATTTAGTTATGAAATAAATCATTTTAGCAAGTTAATTACACAAATTAATGAAAATAGCAAGTTAAACATTTTTAACAGGGGTGAAAGTGGCATATTATGAATCTACACAAAATTCTAAGCATTTTTCATATATAAAGTTTTTACATGTGATGCATGGTTGTGAAGTTATAAATGCATGAACTAGAGGGACTAACTGCAAAACTGCTGTCTCTGGAAATTAGACAAAACGTTCCACGAAAAAAAAACAGAAAAAGGGGACTCGGGCCGAACTGCTGGGGCTGGGCCTTGTCCTTGGCTGGGGCGAAGCCCAGGTGCTGCGATGCGGTCAACGCCAGCGCCCTCCTCGCTCGTTCGATCTAGAGCAGACAGAGACCGGCGACTCCTCTTGCGCGAGCGGCTGGAATCCATGTCCCTGGCCAGAGGTTTTTCCACAAGTTGAAGCAGGAAAAGGCCCGCGGGCGGCCATGGCTGAACCTCCTGCGCGAGAGAGTAGGAAGGCATGAGCAGGATAAAAGAAGGAGGACGGGAGGAAGGGGAGGCACTGGTCACTCAAATGACGAAGAAGACGACCGGCTGGATCCCACGGGGTGAGGACGGGACTCCGGCGACGAGATCCGCGCGGATCCGAGCACGAGCGGCGAGGTGGGGGTCCTAGCGGCACGGAGAGATGGCGAGCTTGAGGTGCGAGGCATCGGGAACCTCGGGACGAGCGGCACAGTGGATCGGGAGCTTCACTGCCGATCGATCGGGGCTGCAGGGCGCACTGGACAGAGGGTTGCGGGGCTCTCGCTGGTTGATGCTGAAAACGAGGGAGGGAGAGAGGTTGGCTGCGGGACTGGATCCCGAGGAAAAAGTGGGGAGGCGGCGGCGCAACGGGACAAGCTCCCGAGAAACAAGGGAAGTGGGTGGCGGCGGTGATGGGACTGGTGGAGGATTTCTAGGGTCTGGGTCTTTATATAATAGGAGGTTCAAAACAAGCCTAGATCGGACACTCCGATTTTTAATCGGACGGTCGAGAATAAGTAGCTAGGGAGTTCAAATAAGAAAAACGGAGATATTTTAGGGATGTTTGGGGATGATCCGGACCCAACGGTAACGAGAACCCCGGGTCGGTTCGGGGCAGTTTCGGACAAGCAGTGAGGAGATGAAAAGTGGCCTGTGTAGAATGTGTAGGCTGAGAAGAGAGAGAGAGAGTGAGGGGGAGGCCCGCGGGTTTTCGGAGACCGAAAACGTCCGACGTTTTAACCGGCTACTAGTGCCGCTATATTTAACCGTTGGGCTACTAAACGAACTCCGAATGCGACGAAATTTGACAGGCGGTCTGTCTACACTACAATAAGACCACACGCCAAGTTTCACCCCATTCCGAGAGCGTTTTCCGGCCACTCATAAAATAAATATTCGGAGGTGCCGCGGGCGCGTGCGAGTGTGTCTGGGATCAGAACGGACAACGGAGAGGACAGGGCAAGTACGGGCGGAGGCAAGTTTTGAAAACATGCTGATGAAATGCACATGATGACATGATGCAATGCAAAATAAATAACACAAACTCAAAAGAAACCCACGGGCAACCCGGAACATCTGGAATCTTCTGGAACCTTCTGGAATCTTCTAGGACGTCGGTCTCGGGCGTCACATCCACTCATCGTGAGAATAGCCCACCTAGCATGGAAGATATAGACAACCCTAGTTGATACATGAGCTGTTCGAGCATACAAAACAGAATTTCATTTGAAGGTTTGGAGTTTGGCACATACAAATTTACTTGGAACGGCAGATAGATACCGCATATAGGAAGGTATGATGGACTCATATGGAACAACTCTGGGGTTCATGGAAGTGGATGCACAAGCAGTATTCCCGCTTAGTACAAGTGAAGGCTAGAAAGAGACTGGGAAGCGATCAGCTAGAGAGCAACAACAGTCATGAACATGCATTAAAATTAATCAATAATGAAGGCAAGCATGAGTAGGATATAAATCACCATGTACACAAATATCGTGGAGGCTATGTTGATTTTGTTTCAACTACATGCGTGAACATGTGCCAAGTCAAACCACTTGAATCGTTCAAAGGAGGATACCACCCTATCATACCTCATCACAACCATTTTAATATCATGTTGGCACGCAAGGTAAACCATTATAAACTCCTAGCCAATTAAGCATGGTGTCGGTGTACTAAGGTAGGGGTACCCTAGTACCCCAACTTGTGCACGGGCAGCGGCAGCTCCCCGCGGCAGGGTTCACCACGCGCTTGCCGGAGACCTTCCTGCCCCTTATCTAGCCATTCAAAAACAAAGTATACAAGACAGAAGACCAAGACCCCGGCAAGAGGAGCTTGTCGGGAAGGCCGTCCCAGGCTCGAGATTGCTTAACTAGCACGAGGCCCTGGCAAGAGGAGCTTGTCAGGACGAATAGAAGATTTTATCTTAGAAGACCCGGCAAGGGCTCGGGGAGCGGCAAGCTTCCGGGCCCGGCAAGGTCGAGATCCCCGGCAAGGTGCTTGTCGGGGGAGGTGCGCTGTGTGCCCGCGCTCCAGCTCATCGGCCCACGCGTCGCCCTGGGGCCGCTCCAGGGACGCGTGGCGGATGGCTGTGCAGCCTGGGGGACACGGTGGCGCTCCACGGCAGTGGATCCATCGCCGTGGCAGACGGAGACGCAACGGCGGGAGCTTTTGGGGTCGACGGCGACGGGCATTAAATGCCCTTGTCCCCCACTGTTAAAGTAGGTATAGACCACTGTTCTGTACTGTAGCTCCACTGTTCCCGCACTGTTACAACTACCACCTCTTTTACATTTTTACCCCTTTCTCCTACGTTGACACCTGTCGGTGACCCCTTGCACTATAAAAGGAGGCCCATGCACAACGTGGAGGGGGTTCGAAACCTAGATTACTCTCACGCACGGTGTAGCTGCTTCTTCAAGCTCCCGAGCGCTCAACTTAATACACAACCAAGCAGGAGTAGGGTTTTACGCATCCGTGCGGCCCGAACCTGGGTAAAAACTGCCCGCGCGTCTGCCTCGATCTGCTCTTTGTGCTCCCTCCGCCCTCGTACCGCACAGACAAGGGGCTCCGGTCCCATAGGTGTTCGTGGCGGACAGTTTCCCCCGACATCTTTGGCGCGCCAGGTAGGGGGCGTCGAGGTTGTGCGAACCTGATCCGGCGTTCGCGCGGGCGCAATCTTCATCAACCTCTCCAGCTTCATCAACAACTTCATCAGCGACAACTCCATGGCCCCGAAGAAGAAGCCCTCGGAGGTCGGAGGCCCGTCCGCGTCTCACCCGCCGCCACCAGAGCCAACGGTGGGCGGGGGAGACGCCGTCGGAAGGGTGGTTGCCGGCGAGGACACTCACGGTGCCACCAGATCCAAGAACAAGACGGATGACCGGACCTCGGTCTCCGTGGACGCGCCGCGTCCATCACAGCACACGACGACCCCGCAGCGCCATACCACGGGAGGTGGTATCCGCTTGCTGGGGCAAGGCCAAACTGGAGGTTCGCGAGACGCCCCGGACCCCCGTCCGGGCACAAGCAAAGCGAAGGCGCCGGCACGGGACCCCGCTCCTTCTAACGTCGTTAGAAGTCCGAGCGTATCCCGCTCCTCGCACCGCTCGCCCGCGTTCCCCACTACTCCGGCAGAAGCGCTCGCAAGGGCGCAGCTGCTCCTCGATTTTCCTCCAGCGGCCGACAAGGCCGAGGAATGGAGGGCCACTATCCGGAGCCTGATAGACTTCGCCAACAACGACTCTCCGCAGCAGCCGTCGGCCTCACGGCCGCGGCAGGCTGAGAAGACGAAGGCTATCGGCGACAAGACCGCCGGGGGTGCGACAAGCGTGCACTCCCCGCCGCAGAAGCAGAAGACGCCGCCCCGCCGGAACAATCCCGACGACGGCTCCACAGCCTCGTCGGACCCGCGGGCCCGTCGGGACCAGCGCCAGGTCCTCGACGACCGGCGAGATGAAGACGCACGGACCACGATCGAGCGCCGCCGAGAAGCTCGGCGACAATCCGACAAGAGAGCTGGGAACACTGTCGACGCGCCCGCGCCCGGTGAACCAGGCGACTTGCCGTACGCGGCAGGCTGCCCTGCGTTCACCCGCGAGCTGCGGCGCGTCCAGTGGCCCAGCATGAAGAACTTTAAGCCCGACGTACCGGAGAAGTACGACGGCAAGACGCACCCCTCGGAGTTTCTCAGCGTCTACACTATAGCAGTGCAAGCTGCCGGGGGGCGCGACGAGAAGATCCTAGCCAACTACTTCCCGCTCGTGCTGAAGCCGAACGTCCGTTCGTGGCTCATGCACTTGCCGGAAGGCTCTATCTCTTCTTGGGCCGACCTCTGCCATCAGTTTGTTGGCGCCTTCACCGGCGGCCACAAACCCCATGGCCAGGAGAGCGATCTCCACATTTTGGCCCAGAAGGAAGGCGAACCCCTGCGCAAGTATATTCAACGTTTCAGCCGGGTACAGCACAACATCCCCGACATCTTTGGCGTAACCGCCGCATGCGTGAGGAGATGGCGATGACCAAGATCAGGGACGTCAGCGAGCTCTACGCTCTTGCCGACAAGTGCGCCCGTGCAGAAGAGGGGAGGAAACTCCCCGGGGAGGATGCTGGCGCAGGGGGAAGCGACAGCGACGACGCCGCCCCGGCAAAGAAGAGCCGGCGGCGGAACAACAGGAAGAAGGGCAAGAAGGAAGTGCTTGCCGTCGAGAAGTCCGGCAAGGAGGCCCCCGCCAAGCAAGCGCAGGCTGGCGGCTCCGGCAAGGAGCCTGCCCCTGCGGCGGCGGCCGACAAGCCGGGTAGCTCCGACAAGCAATACTGTAAGATTCACCGCACCAAGGGTCACGACCTCTCCAACTGCAAGCGCATCGAGTACCTCGTCGAGCAGCAAAAGGCTGAGTACGAGAGGCGCGACAAGGAGAAGGCCCAAGGTGGCGGGGAAGAGCCCAGCAAGAAGCGGCCATTCAATGGCCGGGGAGGACGCCGCGGCAAGGCCAAGCAGCGGCAAGGAGATCGACCTCCCCGGGGCCGCGACAACGACGAAGACGACGATGAAGACATGGAGGACGACGAGAACAGCGAGCAGGAGTTCCAGAAGGCCACGGAGGTCCTGTGCGTCGACGGTGGCGCCTCCCTGCACACCTCCCACCGCCAGCTGAAACAGTGGGTGCGTGAGGTGAATGCAGCGGAGCCGCCCGTGGAGTCGCGCAGGCTCCTCAAATGGTCCAGCACGCCCATCATTTTTGACCTTGAGGATCACCCTGACCGCACCACGGCGGTCGGGTGCTTGCCGATGCTGGTTTCCCCCACCATCCGCAACCTCAAGGTCACCAAGATGTTGGTTGACGGCGGGGCCGGGCTGAACTTGATCTCCTCTGCTGTGATCAAGAAACTCCAGATTCAAGACGGCGAGCTCGAAGAGACCGGTTCATTCCAAGGAATCAACCCGGGAAGGAGCAAGCCCAAGGGAAAGATTACTCTGCCGGTGACCTTCGGCGGGGAGCTCAACTTCAGGACTGAGCGCATCACCTTTGACGTTGCTGATATTCCATTGCCCTACAATGGGATACTCGGCCGTCCCGCCCTCGCCAAGCTCATGGCAGCTTCCCACTATGCCTACAACGTGCTGAAGATGCCGGGGCCGATAAGCGTCATCACTGTCCATACCGACAAGAAAGATGCGCTTATTTGCGCCGACAAGATTTACCGGGATGCGGCAGCTGCGGCCGAGAAGGATACTCTTGCCGCTGAAGCTCCCGGGGGGAAGAAGACGAAGACCAAGTCCGGCAAGTGCTCTGGGACCCACCCCGGCAACCGCACCTCTTCGGAGTGCTGCGCCGCCGTCGAGGACGTTCCATCGAGCTCCACCGGCAAGAGCAAGAAAGGAATGGCTGCTCCTCCGGCAACCAAGAAAGTGTCCGCAAGGGAGGATGGCACTGGTGGTACCTTCACCATCAGCGCCACCCTTGACAGCAAATAGGAAAGCGCGCTCGTCGCCTTCCTGCGGGCGAATGTCGATGTGTTTGCTTGGCAACCGTCTGACATCCCCGGTGTTCCCAGGAAGGTGATTGAGCACAAGCTTGCTGTCTGTCCTCATGCGCGGCCCATCAAGCAAAAAGTGAGGAAGCAAGCCGTGGAGCGCCAAGAGTTCATCAATGAGGAGATCAAGAAACTAGAGGCAGCAGGCCTAGTTAGAGGTGTGATCCATCCGACGTGGTTGGCAAACCCAGTCGTCGTGCGCAAGGCCAACGGGAAGTGGAGACTGTGTATAGACTTCACTGATGTCAATAAAGCATGTCCCAAGGATCCCTTCCCTCTGCCGCGCATTGACCAGATCGTTGACTCCACTGCCGGATGTGAGCTACTCTGTTTTCTTGATGCATACTCAGGCTATCATCAGATTTTCATGGCTAAGGAAGATGAAGAGAAGACTGCATTTATCACTCCATGTGGCACATATTGCTTTATCCGCATGCCATTTGGACTGAAGAATGCAGGCTCAACCTTTGCAAGGGTAGTGTACACTGCATTTGAGCCACAGATCCACAGGAATGTAGAAGCCTACATGGATGACATCGTGGTGAAGAGCAAGAGCAAAGAAACACTGATTCAAGACTTGGAAGAAACGTTTCAGAACCTGCGCAGGATACAACTCAAGCTGAACCCCGAGAAGTGCGTCTTTGGAGTTCCCTCCGGCAAGCTTCTCGGGTTCTTTGTATCACAAAGGGGGATTGAAGCCAATCCCGACAAGATCAAAGCCATCGAGCAGATAGAAGCCCCGAAGCGCGTCAAGGATGTCAGAAGGCTTGCAGGTTGCGTTGCTGCCCTCAGTAGGTTCATTTCAAAATCCGCAGAACGCGCCCTACCTTTCTTCAAAATCTTGAAAAAGGCAGGTCCCATGAAGTGGACACCGGAAGCGGAGGCGGCGTTGCAGGATTTGAAACGGTACCTGTCCTCCACTCCTATACTTGTCGCACCTAAACCACAGGAAAAATTGTTGCTATACTTAGCAGCAACCAACCAGGTGGTTAGTGCTGCGTTGGTAGCGGAGAGGGAGTCCGACGAGGAGCCAGCATCACCGGCAAGCGAATCTAGCGACAAGCAGGGGGCTGTCCCGACAAGCTCTGGCCCCGACAAGGAAGACTCTGCGCAGGAACAAGGAGAGGTGCGGAAGAAGATGGTGCAGCGCCCAGTGTATTTTGTAAGTTCCCTTCTCCAGGGAGCTAGATCAAGGTACTCTGGTGTGCAAAAATTGCTTTTCGGCCTCCTCATGGCTTCGAGAAAGCTGCGCCACTACTTCCAAGCCCATGAGATAACGGTGGTCACTCGCTTTCCGTTGAAGAGGATATTGCACAATCCAGAGGCAACAGGCAGGATCGTCGAGTGGGCGCTGGAACTGTCAAGCTTCGGACTCAAGTTTGAAAGTACTTCAACCATACAGAGCCGAGCTTTGGCAGAATTCATTGCTGAGTGGACCCCAACACCACAAGAAGAAGTTCAAGAAACGAGCGTACCCGTGCAAGAAGCGACAAGTGAATGGGTAATGTATTTCGACGGTGCCTTCTCGCTGCAAGGCGCCGGTGCCGGCGTGGTACTCATCGCGCCCACCGGAGAGCACCTCAAATATGTTATCCAGATGCACTTTCCCAGGGAGCAAGCGACAAATAACACTGCAGAATATGAAGGCTTGCTCGCCGGCCTCAGGATTGCGGCCGAACTTGGGATCAGGAAGCTGATTGTGCGGGGAGATTCTCAGTTGGTGGTCCGACAAGTCAACAAGAGCTACCAGAGCCCTTTGATGGAAGCATATGTAGATGAAGTGAGGAAGCTTGAAGAACACTTTGAAGGTCTGCAAATGGAGCACATCCCGAGAGCTCAAAATGAAATTGCAGATGGCCTTTCAAAGTGTGCTGCGATGAAGTTACCTGTGGAACCAGGAACCTTCTTGCTCAAGCTGACTCAACCATCTGTTAAACCATCAATTGGGCAGTCCAAGAAGAGAAAGTTGGTCTCCGGCGACTACTTGCCGGCGGATCTTCCTGAACCCGCCGCCAAGGTTCCCAGGATCAACGACAACGCTGAGGAACAATTTGCTCCTGCAAGCCCTCGGGCTTGTGCAGTTGAAGCAAGTGTTCCCGACAAGCCTCGCCCCGGCGAGCTTGCCGGGGGACCAACAGCTCCGACAGGACCAGAGGTCTTTGCCGTAGAAGCTGAGGTTCCCGCAGCGGCCCTCGAGCCTTTAGTCCTTGCCGTCGAGCCTCGAGCTCCGGCATGGGCACAGCAGATCGTCCGTTTTCTGCAAATTGGAGAACTTCCCGACGACCCTCAAGAGATAGAGAAGATAACCAGGCAGTCAAGTATGTATCAGTTTGTGGATAACGAGCTGTACAGAAGAAGACTCAATGGTGTCAGGTTGAAGTGCATCTCCAGGGAAGATGGACAGAAGCTGTTGGCAGAAATACACGGAGGCATATGCGGCCACCACATTGGCGCAAGGGCACTTGTCGGGAAAGCTTTCCGGCAAGGGTTCTTTTGGCAAGAAGCCCTCCAAGATGCAACTGCACTAGTAACCAAGTGTGAAGCGTGCCAGTTCCATGCAAAGCAAATTCATCAGCCAGCTCAAGCTCTCCAAACAATCCCTTTGTCATGGCCCTTCTCGGTCTGGGGGCTCGATATCCTCGGCCCTTTCCCTCGCGCTGTCGGGGGCTTTGAGTACTTGTACGTTGCAATCGACAAGTTCACAAAGTGGCCAGAAGTGGAGCCAGTGAGAAAGGTGACGGCACAGTCAGCGGTCAGGTTCTTCAGGTCGATTGTTTGCCGTTTCGGGATACCTAACAGGATCATCACCGACAACGGTACGCAATTCACTAGTCGCACCTTCATGCAGTACGTCCAAGACCTTGGCGCCAAGGTCTGTTTCGCTTCTGTTGCTCACCCGAGGAGCAACGGTCAAGCGGAGAGGGCAAATGCTGAAGTGCTGCGCGGACTCAAGACAAGGACCTTTGACAGGCTGCGCAAGTGCGGAAGGAATTGGATAGAGGAGCTCCCGGCGGCTCTTTGGTCAATCAGAACGACACCGAATCGAGCCACCGGACAGACACCCTTTGCCCTAGTCTACGGGGCAGAAGCAGTTATCCCCACGGAACTCGTATACGGATCTCCTCGAGTGCTCGCTTATGATGAGCTCGAGCAAGAGCAACTGCGGCAAGATGACGCATTGCTCCTTGAGGAGGGACGTCTCCAGGCTGCTGTACGAGCTGCTCGATACCAGCAAGCTTTGCGCCGCTACCATAGCCGCAAAGTCAAGGCCAGGAGTCTCGAGGAAGGCGACCTTGTTCTTCGGCGTGTTCAGTCCGCCAGGAATTCCAACAAGTTGACGCCGAAGTGGGAAGGCCCTTATCGGGTGAGACAAGTTACGAGGCCCGGCGCTGTCCGCCTCGAGACCGAAGAAGGCTTACCGGTGAGCAACTCCTGGAACATAGAGCATCTTCGCAAGTTTCACCCCTAAGGCGCGGTTGCCGTGATCCGCTCCGGCAACCACCTTTTGTACAAGCCTTGCCGCTGTTGCATGTAACCCTTTGTACAAAGCCGGGCGCAGACCCCGTGCATCAGTAAAGATTTCGTGTTTTCGCATCGATTGCCTTTCGCATGCTTCTCTTTGCTATTTGCATGTTTTATTTGGCATTTGATGCAACACTTAGACATTCGGTAAGCGCTATTACGCCGAAAGACAATATGCTTGTTTCCCTCTTCTTTTCCTTTTTCTCTTAAGCAGAAGGAACGTTCCTCGCGCACAAGTTTGCCGGGGGGGAAGGAGATGGAGGAGGAACTAAGTGCCGTTCAAGTAAGAAGAGCCTTACCGGAAAGCGGACAACATGAGCAAGCAGCATATGAAAGATAAGTTGTTAGAATTTGACCAGTTCAAATTTTAAATTTTGGTTGTCTTCCTTGAACGATCACACTTTGTATGGAAAACCTGTGCACGGAGGAACCTACCCGTGGCTTGCCGCACCCTTATCTTGTCTTCGAGTCCACTCAACGATTTAAGTGAGCTGCGACAAGTGTCGCGCCCTTGCTTCGTTTCCGAGTACACTCAGCAAGCTAAGTGCGTTGCGACTTGCTGCGGCGAGGTTGCTTGCCGGCGAGGACCTTGGCCAGCAGGCTGCTCAGGGTCCAGCGCTCAGCGCTCGCGGCAAGGGCCCCTTGCCGGCAAGCTCCCCGGGAGCGTAGGGTGAAAAACATACAAAGTCAAAGATTGGAACAAGGAAGATAACATTGCACTGATTGATTGAAATAAAGCAAATATCTTACAAGGATAACTTGTCGCAATGGACTAATGAGTTCATAACATAACGTGCAGCAACAAAAAGATAAAGATAAATGGGGCCCTAGTCTACGCGGTCGCCCTCCTTCCTGCCAAGCTTTGCCACCTTGGCGATGATATGGCCGACCTGCTCCTTCAGGGCCTCCGTGTCTGCATCTGCCGGCAAGCTGCAAAGAACGTTCCTGAGGTTGATCCCCGGGTTGCGGTACACGATCTTCGTCAAGACCCGCTCCAGAGTTCCCGCGCAGAGACGGCGCGACTCCTCGGCCAGCTGCGCGGGGATGCGGTTCCGGAGACCTGCAAGGGCCGGAGCGACGCCTCTAAAGAAGAGGCTGAGCTTGGCGCTGTGCGGGAGATCTGGATCCGGCGAGTAGATAAGATGTTCGACCTTCAAAGCAAGCAACTCCTGGTCAATGTTGGACGCAGAAGAAACCAGCTCTTCGGTCCACACCTCGATAGTCTGCCGGAAGAGCTCGGAGGCCTTGTTGACGCTCTCCATCAAGGTTCGCTCCTTGCGGAGCTCATCCTTCAGCTTTGCCTCCTGGGCCCGGGCAGCATCAAGCGATTCCTTCAGGGTGGTGACCTTCAGCCCCAAGTCTTCAATGGAATCCTTGGCGGCCTTCAGCTCGTCACCCCTCTGGGACAAACTCACCTGGAGCTCTGAGTTGGTGTGAGCATCCTTCTCGCGCTCCAGGATGAGCGCGGCAACCTTCTCGGCGCTCACCTTCACCGCCTTCTCCAGTTGTTCAACCTTGGCGGCAAGCTCCTTCTTGGCGTCTTCCGCGGCAGCAGCAGCGGCTTTCGCCTCCTTCAGCTCCCCGCCAAGGGCAGCCTCGCGAGCGGCAAGGTCCTCCTCATGGGAGTCGAGATCCACCTTCCGCTGCGCGAGCTCTCCTTCTCGCCGGGACATCTCCACCCCGGCGAGCCGTTGCTGTTCTTCAGCCTCGGCTTTCTCCAAAAGCCACTCTTGATATTCACCGGCGAGACGCTCGCGCTCCTCCGCCACCTCGCGGAGGCCCGCCTTGTGGGCAGCGCTGAGCTCCGCCGCACGCTTCTCCATTTCGGCGGCGGCCTGGGCAGCAAGGGCTTCCCGGGAGGCAAGCTTCGCCTGCCTGGCCCGGTAAAGGGCCAGGAGTTGGTGGAGAAGCTTCTCCTCCTCGGGCCCATCTCCTTCGCCGGGAGCCTCGACGACTGTCAGACCCGCGGAGGCGAGGACTTCTCCGTCAAACGCCTCGCCCTCCGCGGGAGCTCTTGATGAAGACCCCCAAGGCACTTGGATAAAGACGCCATTGGGGGCACGAAGATAGTACGCCTGCTTCTCGCCGGTGGAGGGGCCGGCGGCCGGTGTAGCATCCGGTGCTCCCGCCACCTCCGGGTCGGCGGTGCGGTCGCCGTCCCCCTCCCCGGTCGCGGCGTCAGCGGCCGGAGTGGCCTCCTGCGCGGCCGGCTCGGTGGCCTCGGTCGCCTCCTCGGTGGCCTCGGCCATCTCCACGACGACGGGAACGTCATCGCCGCCGCCCTGCGCGCCCTCCTCATCCTCGATATTGATGACCTCGGTCTCCATCGGCGCGGGAGGAGGAGGAGGAAGATCTAGGAGAAGAAGAAAAAGAAGTTCAAAATCAAGCAAAGATCCAAAAAGAAGCGAAGTCAAGAAAACCAAGTACAGAACGTACCTTGGCGGACGTCCTCTGCGGCGGGCTCCCTTGCCGGGGAGCTCGGCCTTGGCGGAGTGGCCGTCCTCGCCGGGCTGCTCGCCCTTGGCGGGGTACTCTGCTTTGGCGGAGTACCCGCCCTTGGCGGAGCGCTCTCCCTTGCCGGAGAGTTTTGCCTTGCCGGGGACGGCGGGGCCTGCGGCTCCTCGGTGACGGTCTCCGGGCGCTCTTCCCGCTGCGGCTCCACCTCTGCACAAGAGAAGATAGAAGAACCAAGACATTAAAAAAAAAGAGAGATCAAAGCCCTAAGCGCGCCCCGACGAGCAAAAACAGTAAACCTCTAACTTACGCTGGGGGCTGCGCTGGGGGCTGCTCCCCGGAGCGGCACTCGGGTCCGGCAAGCTCGGTTCCGGCGCGATCCCTGCTTCCGCGACGGATGGGTCTTCTACGACCTCAACTGTGGGCACCCTGACCCTCTTCGCGCGCTGCTCCAAGGTCCTGCAATCACAAGCAACAAGCAAAGTCAAGCGTCAGCAACAATCGAGATATAAAAATCAAGAAGGAGTAAGGTCTTGGGTCCTTACTCTTGGTCCTCCTCGTCGTCCTCGCTCAGCGCGGAGAAGTCAAACTCCACGGTGGGCGCGTTGGCGCGAGGAGCGGAGGATGAAGATTCCCTCGCGCGTTTCGGAGCCACCGGGGCTGGGGGCTGCGTAGGCCCAGCCCCTGTGGTGGCCGGCGCCCGAGAAGTGGGCGGAGCAGCTGCTCCGCTCCGAGAGGATCCTTGCCGGCTCGGTGCCGGCCTACGGGACGCCTCCGTCGTGGTCCGCGCGCGCGGGGCCTCTGCCGTGGCCGGCACGCCGGTCGCCCTTGGCACGGCTTGGCTCGGCCGGGGAGCTGCCCGGCGAGCTGGCTGTTGCCGGGGCGCTCGCGCCTGCTCCCCCGTCGCCGCCTTGCGGAGACGCTTCAATGGGGACTGCTTCGGGCTCGCCGGGGGCGGGGAGCTCTCCGACGAGGAGAGGTCGTCGGCGTAGAGCTCGGTGGATCCGCCGGTGTCTTCCTCCTCCCCCTCCTCTCCCTCGGCCAGTTCGCTGGCCCCAGCGCCTTGCACTGCGGGCCCCTTCCCCTTGGTGGCCCCGCTTCGTCCGGCGCCTTCGCTCCTCGCGGCACCCCTGCTTCCTCCGGCTGTGCCCTCCATTGCCGCGGCCTCCGTCGCGATCCCATTGATCCCGGAGTGCCTCAGCGAGGGGACCCCAGCGAGCGCGTCGGGAGGGAGCTCTAGCAGCTTGCGAATCTCCTCCTTATCCGCCTGGCTGGAGGCATCCGCGGCTTCCGCCTCCGCGGGTGTGTATCCAAAGTTTCCCGCCGCCGCGGCTGCGGCGACTTCTTCAGCGCGAGAAGCCATGTAAGCAATCTCTTGGTCGGTGGTGGCCCGCGTGTGCAGCTTGAGATCGTCCGTCTTCTCCAACACCTCCACAAGGTTGTCGTAGAACTCGAGGACGTCGATAGGCTTGGGCGCAATCCACGTGCGCTCCAATCCATGAGAGTCGCACGCGGGCATCATAGCGACAAGGCGATCCCGGGCGCTGCTGGCGCAGAGCGGCACCACTCCCCGGGGAGCGCGGAAGTACTCGGGGTGTGCCGGGTCGAACTTGAAAAGTTCCCTGACCATACCCCGCAGCTCGAGTGTTGTGAAGTTAAAATTGAGGCCGGGGCGCAGCCTCATGATGTCAGCCGGGCCGCCGTATTGCCACGCCGGCCTTTTCCGGTCTTGGAGGGGGGCGATCCGGCGACGAAGAAAGTCCGCGCCCACTTCAGCGACAGACAGCGGCGCCATCCGAAGACGAAGGATTCTGACGAGAGCGATATCCAGCTTGGAATCGTCGGAATCGAAATTACTCCAATCCCTGCCGCGCACGATGGGCGATGTGCGCGGCGCGGTGAAGTGTTGCGGCCGCTCCTCGACGACCCAGCACCACTCCGCGCGCCACTCTTCCCACTTGCCGCGGAGCTCCCCCGGCAAGTAGGCTGATTTCTTATTCAGCCTAAACACCCAAGAGATTCCTCCGGAGAGGGGGGCGTCGGCCTCTACTCTGGGGATGAAAAAGTGCCTAAAGAGAGCTACGTTGGGCTGGATTCCTACGAAGTTTTCGCACATGTGTGCAAAAACGGACATGGTGAGGATGGCGTTGGGAGTGAAGTCGAGGAGGTGGAGGCCATAAGTATTCATGATATCGCAGAAAAAGTTTGAGAAGGGAGGGCACAGACCGCAGTGGAAGAAGGCTGCGAAAAAGTAATACCCGCCGGGGTAGTGGTCCTTGGCGACGGCCGGGTAGACGCGCGTGCGGGGGTGCGCTGGGGTCTCCTTGGCCCAGAACAAATAATATTTGTTCCAAAGCTCCCGCACGCCGAGCTTCGGCGCGAAGACAATGTGCTCCTTCCGGTACGCGGCGAGCTTCGCCGCCTGATCTGACTTCTCCCGCTTGGACTTCTCCGACTTCGCCTTGTCGGTCTTTGGGGCCATGGCGGACGCGGTGGAAGGAAGGGGACGAAGAGCTTGGTGGTGGCGGAGGAGTAGAGGCAAAGCGCAGAGGAATCTAAGGAAGAAGACGATGGCAATGAGTGCGCAGGGAGGGGAACCGCGCCGCTCTCTCTGCTTTTATGGGAGAGTGGGGGGCGTTTCGCCCTTCCCATTAAAGAAATCGTGGGCACGTCCCATCCCACGGCGCCGCAATCGACGCGTGCCGTTGCCGTGGGGTGCGGCGGATATGGAAGTAGATTCGGCGCGCCGCGGGCCGCGGGTGCCCGTGCACTGTTTTGGGCCTGGCCCAACAGCGCTCGGCACCGTGTGTGGCCCAGGCCCGGGGGCTCCTGTCGGTGTACTAAGGTAGGGGTACCCTAGTACCCCAACTTGTGCACGGACAGCGGCCGCTCCCCGCGGCAGGGTTCACCACGCGCTTGCCGGAGACCTTCCTGCCCCTTATCTAGCCATTCAAAAACAAAGTATACAAGACAGAAGACCAAGACCCCGGCAAGAGGAGCTTGCCGGGAAGGCCGTCCCAGGCTCGAGATTGCTTAACTAGCACGAGGCCCTGGCAAGAGGAGCTTGTCAGGACGAATAGAAGATTTTATCTTAGAAGACCCGGCGAGGGCTCGGGGAGCGGCAAGCTTCCGGGCCCGGCAAGGTCGAGATCCCCGGCAAGGTGCTTGCCGGAGGAGGTGCGCTGTGTGCCCGCGCTCCAGCTCATCGGCCCACGCGTCGCCCTGGGGCCGCTCCAGGGACGCGTGGCGGATGGCTGTGCAGCCTGGGGGACACGGTGGCACTCCACGGCAGTGGATCCATCGCCGTGGCAGACGGAGACGCAACGGCGGGAGCTTTTGGGGTCGACGGCGACGGGCATTAAATGCCCTTGTCCCCCACTGTTAAAGTAGGTATAGACCACTGTTCTGTACTGTAGCTCCACTGTTCCCGCACTGTTACAACTACCACCTCTTTTACATTTTTACCCCTTTCTCCTACGTTGACACCTGTCGGTGACCCCTTGCACTATAAAAGGAGGCCCATGCACAACGTGGAGGGGGTTCGAAACCTAGATTACTCTCACGCACGGTGTAGCTGCTTCTTCAAGCTCCCGAGCGCTCAACTTAATACACAACCAAGCAGGAGTAGGGTTTTACGCATCCGTGCGGCCCGAACCTGGGTAAAAACTGCCCGCGCGTCTGCCTCGATCTGCTCTTTGTGCTCCCTCCGCCCTCGTACCGCACAGACAAGGGGCTCCGGTCCCATAGGTGTTCGTGGCGGACAGTTTCCCCCGACACATGGCATGAGCAGCTATGTTCTCTAATTATCATTGCAAGCATGTTTCATTCATAATAGGCTAAATCAGGAATGATGAACTATCATATTTACAAAACAAGAGAGGTCGAGTTCATACCGGCTTTTCTCATCTCAATCAATTCATCATATATCGTCATTATTGCCTTTCACTCGCATGACCGAATGGTGTGGATAATAATAATAGTGCACGTGCATTGAACTAAGCTGGAATCTGCAAGCGTTAATATAAGGGAGAAGACAAAGTAATATGGCTCTTGGTTAAATCAACATTAATGCACATGAGAGCCACTAAACATTTTCATCATGGTCTTCTCCTCTTGACCCCCAAAGAAAAGAAAAGAAACTATTTACACGGGAAAGCTCCCAACAAGCAAAAGAAGAACGAGAATTCTTTTTGGGTTTTCTTTTAATTACTACTACATGCATGGAAAGTAGACTAGCTAAAAGCTACAACTATTTTTTTTGTTTTTCTTAAGGTTTTTCTAACACACAAGAAAAAGACTAAGAAAATAAATGAAACTAGCATGGATAGTACAATAAAAAAGTATGAGCACCGACTACTAGGATGAATGTAATATTGGTGAGAAATACGTACTCTCCCAAGCTTAGGATTTTGGACTAAGTTGGTCTATTGCCACGGTCAAAGCTACTCTCTCCGGTGCACGGAGGAGCGTCCTCTGGGTGCCACTGGTTGGCAATCTCATCCGGATCCCATCGATAAACTGACTGCCGATAAGGGTCAAGTGGTGGCTTCGGGTCCGGCTCTGAAGCTTGTGCTTGGCTCCAGTACGCATAAACGGCATCCGGCAAAACGAGGTACATGCCTGAAAGTAAATCAAACAAAGATGGTGCAGGCAAGGTAATAATCTCACAATATTTTTCGTCAAACATCAATTTATACTTAAGCAACTTCTTCTTATCTTTAACAATAAAATCATGTGCTATCATACTCTTATGATTTAGAAAAGCCGGGGCCAGCAACTTTTCTTCCTTCTCATGATGCCTAATAGGTATTCTAAAGTGTTCAGCAAGGCGTGAAGCAAAGATGCCTCCGAAGATGGGGCCCTTTGTACGGTTCAGACTTAATCGTTTAGCAACAACAACACCCAAGCTAAAAGTTGTATCTCGAAACTAAGCATGGCGCAAAACAACAATATCAGGGGCACTAAGGTTCCACTTTTCCCACGACCAATTAAACATCTACTAGCAAATATCGCAAAGTAGCGTAGATCAGGAAAATGTATACTAGTAATTCTTGCCCCTGAAACTTTCCTCGTTTCCCCTACCGCTATCATATCGATAAACCCCTCAACATCCTTCCGATGTGATTCCTCTAGACTACCAGCAAAGGGTATCTTACATACTTGACAAAATTCATAGAACGACATCTCCTTAACTTCATCATATAAATGAAACTCCACTGAAGGTGGTGATTTCTTAGCATGAAAATGAAAGTTTTACGTGAAAATATTAGTGAGCAAGAGATACTGTTCGCGCTGGTCATGGAGGAAGTCAGTGAGGCCTGCATTCCCAACCAAGCAAAAAAAGTCTTTATAAATCCCGGTAGCTTCCAAGAACTCATTGCAAGGCCATTCACACGGCCGAACTTCCGCAGTGCGAGGAAGATTGTATTTGGGCTTCTTATTCTCCTATATCTGCTTATCCTTTGAGCTTTGACTAGAAGAGCCTCTCAACAATCTCCTCATCATCTTCTTCCTCTGAAAATTTCTGAAATTTTTAGTGACACAAAATAAAAGTGAACCAAACTCAACAAGATTGATAGCAACTGCCCCCACAAGTGCTTAGAGACTATATCATGCATTAGAACTACTTGGGACCACATAAATTTGACATGCAAGCTCAAGAACAGGGTCACCTAAGCAGCAAAAATTTGCAATAAATAAAGAACTAGAACAAAAACTAATTGGACCATTGGAGGAGTCACATACCGAAGAACAATCTCCCCAAACAGTTTTGTGAATGGAGCTTTGAGCAAGGAGATCGAAAATGGCAGCAAGATGAGCTAGAACTCGTGCTTGAGCTGGTTGGTGATTTTTTGGGAGGAAGAAGGAGTGTGTGGGTGCTGGAGTAAGTGGAGGGGGGCCACGTGGGGCCCACGAGGTAGGGGTGCGCCCAAGGGGGGTGGGCGCGCCCTGTACCCTCGTGGCCAGGTGCTGGCTCCCCTTGTTGTGTTCTCAGTGCCAAATATTCTTAAATATTCTAGAAAAAATCATATTTCATTTTCGCGGCATTTGGAGAACTTTTATTTTCAGGGTATTTTTTATTGCACGGATAACTATGAAAACAGACACACAATACAATTTTTGCTTTATTTAATCTAATTAACATAAAGTAATAGGAGGGTACAGAAAGTTGTGCTTTCTAGATTCAACGATCTCATGCTCATCAAAAGGAATCCATTAACAAGGTTGATCAGGTCTGGTTAATAAACTCTTTCCGAATAACATGAAATCCGAGAATTTTCGAATGACACTAGGTTACCTCAATGGGGATATATATGTCCCCAACAATAAGAATATCATATTTCTTCTTGACAGTAGGAAGAGGAAATTCAAAACCTTCAATAGTAATCGTTGAAAAATTTCCTATAGAATTTATACTGTGAACCTGAGGTTGTTTCCTCGGAAAGTGTACCGTATGATCATTACAATTGACATGAAAAGTGACATTGCCTTTGTTGCAATCAATAACAGCCCCTGCAGTATTCAAAAAGGGTCTAGCAAGGATAATAGACATACTATCGTCCTCGGGAATATCAAGGATAACAAAGTCCGTTAGAATAGTAACATTTGCAACCACAACAGGCACATCCTGACAAATACCGACAGGCATAATAGTTGATTTATCGGCCATTTGCAAAGATATTTCAGTAGGTGTCAACTTATTCAAATCAAGTCTACGATATAAAGAGAGAGGCATAACACTAACATCGGCTCCAAGATCACATAAAACATTTTTAACATATTTTCTTTTAATGGAGCAGGGCATAGTTGGTACTCCTGGATCTCGTAATTTCTTTGGTATTCCACCTTTAAAAGTAAAATTGGCAAGAATGGTGGAAATTTCAACTTCTGGCATTTTTCTTTTATTTGTGATAATGTCTTTCATATACTTAGCATAAGGATTTGTTTTAAGCATATTAGTCAAATGCATACGCAAAAAGATAGGTCTAATCATTTCAGCAAAGCGCTCAAAATCCTCATCATCCTTTTTCTTGGATGGTTTAGGAGGGAAAGGTATGGGTTTCTGAACCCATGGTTCTCTTTCTTTACCGTGCTTCTTAGGAACAAAGTCTCTCTTATCACAACGTTGATTCTTTGATTATGGGTTATCAAGATCAACAACAGGTTCAATCTCTACATCATTGTCATTGCTAGGTTGAGCATCATCATGAACATCATCATTAACATTATCACTAGGTTCATGTTCATTACCAGATTGTGTTTCAGCATCAGAGATAGAGATATCATTGGGATTCTCGGGTGTGTCGACAACAGGTGCACTAGAAGCATGCAAAGTCCTATCAATTTTCTTTTTCTTCTTCTTAGAAGAACTAGGTGCATCTACATTAGATCTTTGAGAATCTTGTTAAATTCTCTTAGGGCGGCCCTCAGGATACATAGGTTCCTGAGTCATTCTTCCACCTATAGTCACAACTCTAATAGCATTATCATTTTTATTACTATTTAATTCATTGAGCAAATCATTTTGTGCTTTAAGTACTTGTTCTACTTGAGTGGTAACCATAGAAGCATGTTTAATAATGAGTTTAAGTTCACCTTTAACTCTAGACATATAATCACTCAAGCGTTCAATCATATAAGCATTACGTTGTAATTGTCTACCAACATAAGCATTGAAGTTTTCTTGTTTCACAGTAAAATTGTCAAACTCATCTAAGCATTGGCTAGCAGACTTATAACGAGGAATATCACCTTCATCAAATCTATAAAGAGAATTTACCTTTACTACCGGTGTCGGGTTATCAAGACCATGTATTTCTTTAGTAGGTGGTAAATTCTTAATATCTTCAGCTTTAATACCTTTTTCTTTCATAGTTTTCTTTGCCTCTTGCTTATCTTCAGGACTGAGAAACAGAACACCCCTTTTCTTTGGAGTTGGCTTAGGAGTTGGTTCAAGAAGTGTCCAATTGTTTTCATTGGTCAACATATTATTCAATAGCAATTCAGCTTGATCAACAGTTCTTTCCCTGAAAACACAACCAGCACAACTATTCAGGTGGTCTCTGGAAGCATCGGTTAGTCCATTATAAAAGATATCAAGTATTTCATTTTTCTTGAGAGGATGATCAGGCAAAGCATTAAGTAATTGGAGAAGCCTCCCCCAAGCTTGTGGGAGACTCTCTTCTTCAATTTGCACAAAATTATATATTTCCCGTAAGGCAGCTTGTTTCTTATGAGCGGGAAAATATTTAGCAGAGAAGTAATAAATCATATCCTGGGGACTACGCACACAACCAGGATCAAGAGAATTAAACCATGTCTTAGCATCCCGCTTCAACAAGAAAAGAAATAACTTAAGGATATAGTAGTAACAATTTTTTTCCTCGTTGGTGAATAGGGTGGCTATATCATTCAACTTAGTAAGATGTGCCACAACAGTTTCAGATTCATAGCCATGGAAAGGATCAGATTCAACCAAAGTAATTAACTCAGGATCGATAGAGAAATCATAATCCTTATCAGGAACACAGATAGGTGAAGTAGCCAAAGCAGGGTCATATTTCATTATAGCATTCAAAGACTTTTATTTAAGCTTAGCTAATAATTTCTTAAGATCATATCTATCATTGCAAGCAAGAAACTCTCTAGTTGTTTCTTCATCCCTAACATAACCCTCAGGCACAACATGCAATTCATATCTAGGGGGAGAATCTTCATCATCACTTTCATCAATATTATCAGTTTCAATAATTTCATTCTCTCTAACCTTAGCAATTTGTTCATCAAGAAATTCACCTAGTGGCATAGTATTATCAAGCATAGAAGTAGTTTCATCATACAAAGCAGAAGTGGTACCATCAAGAACATACGACATATCAGATTCAATAGCAGGAGTAGGTGTCGCAAATTTACTCATAACAGAGGGTGAATCAAGTGCAGAGCTAGATGGCAGTTCCTTACCTCCCCTCGTAGTTGAGGGATATATCTTGGTTTTTGAGTATTTCAAGTTCTTCATAGTGATCAACAGATATAAATCCCAAGTTACTTAAAGAATATAGCTATGCTCCCCAGCAACAGCGCCAGAAAATAGTCTTGATAACCCACAAGTGTAGGGGATCGCAACAGTTTTCGAGGGTAGAGTATTCAGCCCAAATTTATTGATTCGACACAAGGGGAGCCAAAGAATACTATCAAGTATTAGCAGTTGAGTTGTCAGTTCAACCACACCTGGAAGACTTAATATCTGCAGCAAAGTATTTAGTAGCAAAGTAATATGGAAGTAACGGTAGCAGTGATAAAAGTAACGGTAGTATTTTTGTAGTGATTGTAATAGTAGTAGCGGAAAAGTAAATAAGCAACAAGCAATATGTGAAAAGCTCGTAGGCATTGGATCAATGATGGATAATTATGTCGGATGCAATTCCTCATGTAATAGTTATAACCTAGGGTGACACATAACTAGCTCCAGTTCATCAATGTAATGTAGGCATGTATTTCGAATATAGTCATACATGCTTATGGGAAAGAACTTGGATGACATCTTTTGTCCTAACCTCTCGTGGCAGCGGGGTCCTATTGGAAACTAAGGGATATTAAGGCCTCCTTTTAATAGAGTTCCAGACCAAAGCATTAACACATAGTGAATACATGAACTCCTCAAACTACGGTCATCATCAGGAGTGGTCCCGATTATTGTCACTTCGGGGTTGCCAGATCATAACACATAGTAGGTGACTAATGACTTGCAAGATAGGATCAAGAACTCACATATATTCATGAAAAAAAATAGGTTCATATCTGAAATCATGGCACTCGGGCCCTAGTGACAAGCATTAAGCATAGCAAAGTCATAGCAACATCAATCTTAGAACATAATGGATACTAGGGATCAAACCCTAACAAAACTAACTCGATTACATGGTAAATCTCATCCAACTCATCACCGTCCAGCAAGCCTATGATGGAATTATTCACGCATGGCAGTGAGCATCATGGAATTGGTGATGGAGGAAGGTTGATGATGACGACGACGACGATCTCCACTCTCCGGAGCCCCAAACGGACTCCAGATCATCCCTCCTGAGAGAGATTAGGGCTTGGCGGCGGCTCCGTATCGTAAAACTCGATGAATCCTTCTCTATGATTTTTTTTTCTCCTCGAAAGTGAATATATGGAGTCGGAGCTGATGTTG
>LR738716.1:152183132-152239217 GCA_902687465.1 Secale cereale | reverse complement strand
AACGTTGCGGGGCTTCTGGCGTCGTGTGCGTCGGTGGGGAGCTTCGGGGCGATGCGGCGGAGCTAGTGGTGCGTCGGGGAGGCGAAGGAGTGGCGTAGAGCGCGGTGTCAGCGGTCGTCGGTGACGAGCTCGCTCAGGGGAGCTCGGCGGAGGGGAAAGAGGAGGGGGAAAGACACGGGGGAGAGGGAAACGGTCGAGGGGTTGGCGTGGCGTCGTCCTAGTCCATCCAGAGGGTCGAGGGGCCAGCCAGGCAGGCAGGAGGTGGCCGGCGCATCGGCGGCGCTCGCCACCGAGTTGCTTCGTGCGCTAGCGCGGCGAAGAAGACGGGGATGCCCCTGGTGGGCCGGGCCGGCTGGGCCAGCAGGTAAGTGGGCTCAGGTAAAACTGCTTCTTCCTATTTTTCGTTTCCTATTTTCTTTCTGTTTCATTTCTTTTGTAGCTTTGTTCAATTAATAAAAATGCTAGAACATTTTTATAACTCATAACACTTGTCATACCTACTGTATATAATATGAACAGTAGGAAACATTATAGTTCATGATTATTTGAGCATTTAAAATATTCTATAGCATTTAAATGCCCAAATTCAAATAACATATGATTTAATCCAAAGCCCTTAGATGTCCTAGAAAATTGTGCACCATTTTTGGCAGAGGTTTAAGACCAAGGCAGAAATGATGAACATTTTTGAAGGGCATTTTGGGTACATTGGAAAATATTTTATCAAACCCTAGTTGTTAGGAGAGGGGTGCTGGGGTTTCTGTTAATCCCATTTCAAGTTTCTTTGAAAGTAAACATGATGCACACTCTAGCTAGGTCCTAATGCAAGTGCTAACTAGGGATGTGACAACTCACCCCCACTTAAAAGAATCTCGTCCCGAGATTCGGGTTCCTCCGGAAAGAGGGTGGGGTACTCAAGTCGAAGACGATCCTCCCTTTCCCAGGTAGCTTCACTCTCGGAATGATGTGACCATTGAACCTTGAGAAACTTGATATTGTGGGATCGAGTGGTGCGCTTAGTTTGATCAAGAATACGAACGGGGTATTCTCGATATGTGAGATTGTCCTGGATATCAAGCGTTTCGTGGTCCACTCCGCGGATAGGATCCGAGAAGCAACGCCTGAGTTGAGAAACGTGGAACACGTCATGAACTCTGGAGAGGTGCGGAGGTAGTTCCAATTGTGTCGGTGTACTAAGGTAGGGGTACCCTAGTACCCCAACTTGTGCACGGGCAGCGGCAGCTCCCCGCGGCAGGGTTCACCACGCGCGTGCCGGAGACCTTCCTGCCCCTTATCTAGCCATTCAAAAACAAAGTATACAAGACAGAAGACCAAGACCCCGGCAAGAGGAGCTTGCCGGGAAGGCCGTCCCAGGCTCGAGATTGCTTAACTAGCACGAGGCCCTGGCAAGAGGAGCTTGTCAGGACGAATAGAAGATTTTATCTTAGAAGACCCGGCAAGGGCTCGGGGAGCGGCAAGCTTCCGGGCCCGGCAAGGTCGAGATCCCCGGCAAGGTGCTTGCCGGGGGAGGTGCGCTGTGTGCCCGCGCTCCAGCTCATCGGCCCACGCGTCGCCCTGGGGCCACTCCAGGGACGCGTGGCGGATGGCTGTGCAGCCTGGGGGACACGGTGGCACTCCACGGCAGAGGATCCATCGCCGTGGCAGACGGAGACGCAACGGCGGGAGCTTTTGGGGTCGACGGCGACGGGCATTAAATGCCCTTGTCCCCCACTGTTAAAGTAGGTATAGACCACTGTTCTGTACTGTAGCTCCACTGTTCCCGCACTGTTACAACTACCACCTATTTTACATTTTTACCCCTTTCTCCTACGTTGACACCTGTCGGTGACCCCTTGCACTATAAAAGGAGGCCCATGCACAACGTGGAGGGGGTTCGGTTCGGTTCGGTTAGAAACCTAGATCATTCTCACGCTCGTGTAGCTGCTTCTTCAAGCTCCGAGCGCCCAAACTCAATACACAACCAAGCAGGAGTAGGGTTTTACGCATCCGTGCGGCCCGAACCTGGGTAAAAACTGCCCGCGCGTCTGCCTCGATCTGCTCTTCGTGCTCCCTCCGCCCTCGTACCGCACAGACAAGGGGCTCCGGTCCCATAGGTGTTCGTGGTGGACAGTTTCCCCCGACAGACCTGAACACCAAAGTGATATGCCGGCTCATCAAAATTTGAGCTGTAATTGCGATAACTTTCATTTTTTCCAATCCTGCAGGCCATTTTTGAGGGCCAAGACGACCCTTTTTGGTCTCAAAATTTTCCGCGCACGTGATCCTGTGTGTGCACGTATGTAAAATCCTCCAGATCGTAAAAACTAGAAGTCCTATCACCTCAATTCCCCAATAGCTTTCCGACCTCTATGAAAATGACGAAATCGGAGCTTGTTCTCACTTGCTTTGAGAGTCTCGATCAATTCGGACTCTAGGTTGATTTTTGTATTTTCTTTGATCACCGTTTCTTCGCGAGAGTTGGCCTAACACCCTATTGTATCCATACATGGGTGGGGCGCCCAGGACCTGAACACCAAAGTGATATGCCGGCTCATCAAAATTTGAGCTGTAATTGCGATAACTTTCATTTTTTCCAATCCTGCAGGCCATTTTTGAGGGCCAAGACGACCCTTTTTGGGCTCAGAATTTTCCACGCACGTGATCCTGTGTGTGCACGTATGTAAAATCCTCCCGATCGTAAAAACTAGAAGTCCTATCACCTCAATTCCCCAATAGCTTTCCAACGCCTATGAAAACGACGAAATCGGTGCTTTTACTCACTTGCTTTGAGAGTCTCGATCAATTCGGACTCTAGGTTGATTTTTGTATTTTCTTTGATCACCGTTTCTTCACGAGAGTTGGCCTAACACCCTATTGTATCCATACATGGGTGGGGCGCCCAGGACCTAAACACCAAAGTGATATGCCGGCTCATCAAAATTTGAGCTGTAATTGCGATAACTTTCATTTTTTCCAATCCTGCAGGCCATTTTTGAGGGCCAAGACGACCCTTTTTGGGCTCAGAATTTTCCACGCACGTGATCCTGTGTGTGCACGTATGTAAAATCCTCCAGATCGTAAAAACTAGAAGTCCTATCACCTCAATTCCCCAATAGCTTTCCAACGCCTATGAAAACGACGAAATCGGTGCTTGTTCTCACTTGCTTTGAGAGTCTCGATCAATTCGGACTCTAGGTTGATTTTTGTATTTTCTTTGATCACCGTTTCTTCACGAGAGTTGGCCTAACACCCTATTGTATCCATACATGGGTGGGGCGCCAAGGACCTGAACACCAAAGTGATATGCCGGCTTGTCGGTGTACTAAGGTAGGGGTACCCTAGTACCCCAACTTGTGCACGGGCAGCGGCAGCTCCCCGCGGCAGGGTTCACCACGCGCTTACCGGAGACCTTCCTGCCCCTTATCTAGCCATTCAAAAACAAAGTATACAAGACAGAAGACCAAGACCCCGGCAAGAGGAGCTTGCCGGGAAGGCCGTCCCAGGCTCGAGATTGCTTAACTAGCACGAGGCCCTGGCAAGAGGAGCTTGTCAGGACGAATAGAAGATTTTATCTTAGAAGACCCGGCAAGGGCTCGGGGAGCGGCAAGCTTCCGGGCCCGGCAAGGTCGAGATCCCCGGCAAGGTGCTTGCCGGGGGAGGTGCGCTGTGTGCCCGCGCTCCAGCTCATCGGCCCACGCGTCGCCCTGGGGCCACTCCAGGGACGCGTGGCGGATGGCTGTGCAGCCTGGGGGACACGGTGGCACTCCACGGCAGTGGATCCATCGCCGTGGCAGACGGAGACGCGACGGCGGGAGCTTTTGGGGTCGACGGCGACGGGCATTAAATGCCCTTGTCCCCCACTGTTAAAGTAGGTATAGACCACTGTTCTGTACTGTAGCTCCACTGCTCCCGCACTGTTACAACTACCACCTCTTTTACATTTTTACCCCTTTCTCCTACGTTGACACCTGTCGGTGACCCCTTGCACTATAAAAGGAGGCCCATGCACAACGTGGAGGGGGTTCGAAACCTAGATTACTCTCAGGCACGGTGTAGCTGCTTCTTCAAGCTCCCGAGCGCTCAACTCAATACACAACCAAGCAGGAGTAGGGTTTTACGCATCCGTGCGGCCCGAACCTGGGTAAAAACTGCCCGCGCGTCTGCCTCGATCTACTCTTTGTGCTCCCTCCGCCCTCGTACCGCACAGACAAGGGGCTCCGGTCCCATAGGTGTTCGTGGCGGACAGTTTCCCCCGACATCTTTGGCGCGCCAGGTAGGGGGCGTCGAGGTTGTGCGAACCTGATCCGGCGTTCGCGCGGGCGCAATCTTCATCAACCTCTCCAGCTTCATCAACAACTTCATCAGCGACAACTCCATGGCCCCGAAGAAGAAGCCCTCGGAGGTCGGAGGCCCGTCCGCGTCTCACCCGCCGCCACCAGAGCCAACGGTGGGCGGGGGAGACGCCGTCGGAAGGGTGGTTGCCGGCGAGGACACTCACGGTGCCACCAGATCCAAGAACAAGACGGATGACCGGACCTCGGTCTCCGTGGACGCGCCGCGTCCATCACAGCACACGACGACCCCGCAGCGCCATACCACGGGAGGTGGTATCCGCTTGCTGGGGCAAGGCCAAACTGGAGGTTCGCGAGACGCCCCGGACCCCCGTCCGGGCACAAGCAAAGCGAAGGCGCCGGCACGGGACCCCGCTCCTTCTAACGTCGTTAGAAGTCCGAGCGTATCCCGCTCCTCGCACCGCTCGCCCGCGTTCCCCACTACTCCGGCAGAAGCGCTCGCAAGGGCGCAGCTGCTCCTCGATTTTCCTCCAGCGGCCGACAAGGCCGAGGAATGGAGGGCCACTATCCGGAGCCTGATAGACTTCGCCAACAACGACTCTCCGCAGCAGCCGTCGGCCTCACGGCCGCGGCAGGCTGAGAAGACGAAGGCTATCGGCGACAAGACTGCCGGGGGTGCGACAAGCGTGCACTCCCCGCCGCAGAAGCAGAAGACGCCGCCCCGCCGGAACAATCCCGACGACGGCTCCACAGCCTCGTCGGACCCGCGGGCCCGTCGGGACCAGCGCCAGGTCCTCGACGACCGGCGAGATGAAGACGCTCGGACCACGATCGAGCGCCGCCGAGAAGCTCGGCGACAATCCGACAAGAGAGCTGGGAGCACTGTCGACGCACCCGCGCCCGGTGAACCAGGCGACTTGCCGTACGCGGCAGGCTGCCCTGCGTTCACCCGCGAGCTGCGGCGCGTCCAGTGGCCCAGCATGAAGAACTTTAAGCCCGACGTACCGGAGAAGTACGACGGCAAGACGCACCCCTCGGAGTTTCTCAGCGTCTACACTATAGCAGTGCAAGCTGCCGGGGGGCGCGACACGAAGATCCTAGCCAACTACTTCCCGCTCGTGCTGAAGCCGAACGTCCGTTCGTGGCTCATGCACTTGCCGGAAGGCTCTATCTCTTCTTGGGCCGACCTCTGCCATCAGTTTGTTGGCGCCTTCACCGGCGGCCACAAACCCCATGGCCAGGAGAGCGATCTCCACATTTTGGCCCAGAAGGAAGGCGAACCCCTGCGCAAGTATATCCAACGCTTCAGCCGGGTACAGCACAACATCCCCGACGTTCACCCTGCTGCGGTTATCAGCGCGTTCCATCAGAACGTGCGTAACCGCCGCATGCGTGAGGAGATGGCGATGACCAAGATCAGGGACGTCAGCGAGCTCTACGCTCTTGCCGACAAGTGCGCCCGTGCAGAAGAGGGGAGGAAACTCCCCGGGGAGGATGCTGGCGCAGGGGGAAGCGACAGCGACGACGCCGCCCCGGCAAAGAAGAGCCGGCGGCGGAACAACAGGAAGAAGGGCAAGAAGGAAGTGCTTGCCGTCGAGAAGCCCGGCAAGGAGGCCCCCGCCAAACAAGCGCAGGCTGGCGGCTCCGGCAAGGAGCCTGCCCCTGCGGCGGCGACCGACAAGCCGGGTAGCTCCGACAAGCAATACTGTAAGATTCACCGCACCAAGGGTCACGACCTCTCCAACTGTAAGCGCGTCGAGTACCTCGTCGAGCAGCAAAAGGCTGAGTACGAGAGGCGCGACAAGGAGAAGGCCCAAGGTGGCGGGGAAGAGCCCAGCAAGAAGCGGCCATTCAATGGCCGGGGAGGACGCCGCGGCAAGGCCAAGCAGCGGCAAGGAGATCGACCTCCCCGGGGCCGCGACAACGACGAAGACGACGATGAAGACATGGATGAGGACGAGAACAGCGAGCAGGAGTTCCAGAAGGCCACGGAAGTCCTGTGCGTCGACGGTGGCGCCTCCCTGCACACCTCCCACCGCCAGCTGAAACAGTGGGTGCGTGAGGTGAATGCAGCCGAGCCGCCCGTGGAGTCGCGCAGGCTCCTCAAATGGTCCAGCACGCCCATCATTTTTGACCTTGAGGATCACCCTGACCGCACCACTGCGGTCGGGTGCTTGCCGATGCTGGTCTCACCCACCATCCGCAACCTCAAGGTCACCAAAATGTTGGTTGACGGCGGGGCCGGGCTGAACTTGATCTCCTCTGCTGTGATCAAGAAACTCCAGATTCAAGACGGCGAGCTCGAAGAGACCGGTTCATTCCAAGGAATCAACCCGGGAAGGAGCAAGCCCAAGGGAAAGATTACTCTGCCGGTGACCTTTGGCGGGGAGCTCAACTTCAGAACTGAACGCATCACCTTTGACGTTGCTGATATTCCATTGCCCTACAATGGGATACTCGGCCGTCCCGCCCTCGCCAAGTTCATGGCAGCTTCCCACTATGCCTACAACGTGCTGAAGATGCCGGGGCCGATAAGCGTCATCACTGTCCACAGCGACAAGAAAGATGCGCTTATTTGCGCCGACAAGATTTACCGGGATGCGGCAGCTGCGGCCGAGAAGGATACTCTTGCCGCTGAAGCTCCCGGGGGGAAGAAGACGAAGACCAAGTCCGGCAAGTGCTCTGGGACACACTCCGGCAACCGCACCTCTTCGGAGTGCTGCGCCGCCGTCGAGGACGTTCCATCGAGCTCCACCGGCAAGAGCAAGAAAGGAATGGCTGCTCCTCCGGCAACCAAGAAGGTGTCCGCAAAGGAGGATGGCACTGGTGGTACCTTCACCATCAGCGCCACCCTCGACAGCAAATAGGAAAGCGCGCTCGTCGCCTTCATGCGGGCGAATGTCGATGTGTTTGCTTGGCAACCATCTGACATCCCCGGTGTTCCCAGGAAGGTGATTGAGCACAAGCTTGCTGTCTGCCCTCATGCGCGGCCCATCAAGCAAAAAGTGAGGAAGCAAGCCGTGGAGCGCCAAGAGTTCATCAACGAGGAGATCAAGAAACTAGAGGCAGCAGGCCTAGTTAGAGGTGTGATCCATCCGACGTGGTTGGCAAACCCAGTCGTCGTGCGCAAAGCCAACGGGAAGTGGAGACTGTGTATAGACTTCACTGATGTCAATAAAGCATGTCCCAAGGATCCCTTCCCTTTGCCGCGCATTGACCAGATCGTTGACTCCACTGCCGGATGTGAGCTACTCTGTTTTCTTGATGCATACTCAGGCTATCACCAGATTTTCATGGCTAAGGAAGATGAAGAGAAGACTGCATTTATCACTCCATGTGGCACATATTGCTTTATCCGCATGCCATTTGGACTGAAAAATGCAGGCTCCACTTTTGCAAGGGTAGTGTACACTGCTTTTGAGCCACAGATCCACAGGAATGTAGAAGCCTACATGGATGACATCGCGGCGTCAGCGGCCGGAGTGGCCTCCTGCGCGGCCGGCTCGGTGGCCTCGGTCGCCTCCTCGGTGGCCTCGGCCATCTCCACGACGACGGGAACGTCATCGCCGCCGCCCTGCGCGCCCTCCTCATCCTCGATATTGATGACCTCGGTCTCCATCGGCGCGGGAGGAGGAGGAGGAAGATCTAGAAGAAGAAAAAGAAGTTCAAAATCAAGCAAAGATCCAAAAAGAAGCAAAGTCAAGAAAACCAAGTACAGAACGTACCTTGGCGGACGTCCTCTGCGGCGGGCTCCCTTGCCGGGGAGCTCGGCCTTGGCGGAGTGGCCGTCCTCGCCGGGCTGCTCGCCCTTGGCGGGGTACTCTGCTTTGGCGGAGTACCCGCCCTTGGCGGAGCGCTCTCCCTTGCCGGAGAGTTTTGCCTTGCCGGGGACGGCGGGGCCTGCGGCTCCTCGGCGACGGTCTCCGGGCGCTCTTCCCGCTGCGGCTCCACCTCTGCACAAGAGAAGATAGAAGAACCAAGACATTCAAAAAAAAAAGAAAAAAAAAGGGAAAGAGAGATCAAAGCCCTAAGCGCGCCCCGACGAGCGAAAACAGTAAACCTCTAACTTACGCTGGGGGCTGCGCTGGGGGCTACTCCCCGGAGCGGCACTCGGGTCCGGCAAGCTCGGCTCCGGTGCGATCCCGGCTTCCGCGACGGATGGGTCTTCTACGACCTCAACTGTGGACACCCTGACCCTCTTCGCGCGCTGCTCCAAGGTCCTGCAATCACAAGCAACAAGCAAAGTCAAGCGTCAGCAACAATCGAGATATAAAAATCAAGAAGGAGTAAGGTCTCGGGTCCTTACTCTTGGTCCTCCTCGTCGTCCTCGCTCAGCGCGGAGAAGTCAAACTCCACGGTGGGCGCGTCGGCGCGAGGAGCGGAGGATGAAGATTCCCTCGCGCGTTTCGGAGCCACCGGGGCTGGGGGCTGCGTAGGCCCAGCCCCTGTGGTGGCCGGCGCCCGAGAAGTGGGCGGAGCAGCTGCTCCGCTCCGAGAAGATCCTTGCCGGCTCGGTGCCGGCCTGCGGGACGCCTCTGTCGTGGTCTGCGCGCGCGGGGCCTCTGCCGTGGCCGGCACGCCGGTCGCCCTTGGCACGGCTTGGCTCGGCCGGGGAGCTGCCCGGCGAGCTGGCTGTTGCCGGGGCGCTCGCGCCTGCTCCCCCGTCGCCGCCTTGCGGAGACGCTTCAATGGGGACTGCTTCGGGCTTGCCGGGGGCGGGGAGTTCTCCGACGAGGAGAGGTCGTCGGCGTACAACTCTGTCGATCCGCCAGAGTCTTCGGCCTCCTCCTCCTCCTCCTCCTCTGCCTCGGCCGGCTCGCTGGGCCCAGCATCCGACGATGCGGCCCTCTTCCCCTTGGCGCCTCCGCCCCTCGCGGCGCCCCTGCTTCCTCCGGCTGTGCCCTCCATTGCCGCGGCCTCCGTCGCGATCCCACTGATCCCGGAGTGCCTCAGCGAGGGGACCCCGGCGAGCGCGTCGGGAGGGAGCTCTAGCAGCTTGCGAATCTCCTCCTTATCCGCCTGGCTGGAGGCATCCGCGGCTTCCGCCTCCGCGGGTGTGTATCCAAAGTTTCCCGCCGCCGCGGCTGCGGCGACTTCTTCAGCGCGAGAAGCCATGTAAGCAATCTCTTGGTCGGTGGTGGCCCGCGTGTGCAGCTTGAGATCGTCCTTCTTCTCCAACACCTCCACAAGGCGGTCGTAGAACTCGAGGACGTCGATAGGCTTGGGCGCAATCCACGTGCGCTCCAATCCATGAGAGTCGCACGCGGGCATCATGGCGACAAGGCGATCCCGGGCGCTGCTGGCGCAGAGCGGCACCACTCCCCGGGGAGCGCGGAAGTACTCGGGGTGTGCCGGGTCGAACTTGAAAAGTTCCCTGACCATACCCCGCAGCTCGAGTGTTGTGAAGTTAAAATTGAGGCCGGGGCGCAGCCTCATGATGTCTGCCGGGCCGCCGTATTGCCACGCCGGCCTTTTCCGGTCTTGGAGGGGGGCGATCCGGCGACGAAGAAAGTCCGCGCCCACTTCAGCGACAGACAGCGGCGCCATCCGAAGACGGAGGATTCTGACGAGAGCGATATCTAGCTTGGTATCGTCGGAATCGAAATTACTCCAATCCCTGCCGCGCACGATGGGCGATGTGCGCGGCGCGGTGAAGTGTTGCGGCCGCTCCTCGACGACCCAGCACCACTCCGTGCGCCACTCTTCCCACTTGCCGCGGAGCTCCCCCGGCAAGTAGGCTGATTTCTTATTCAGCCTAAACACCCAAGAGATTCCTCCGGAGAGGGGGGCGTCGGCCTCTACTCTGGGGATGAAAAAGTGCCTAAAGAGAGCTACGTTGGGCTGGATTCCTACGAAGTTTTCGCACATGTGTGCGAAAACGGACATGGTGAGGATGGCGTTGGGAGTGAAGTCGAGGAGGTGGAGGCCATAAGTATTCATGATATCGCAGAAAAAGTTTGAGAAGGGAGGGCACAGACCGCAGTGGAAGAAGGCTGCGAAAAAGTAATACCCGCCGGGGTAGTGGTCCTTGGCGACGGCCGGGTAGACGCGCGTGCGGGGGTGCGCTGGGGTCTCCTTGGCCCAGAACAAATAATATTTGTTCCAAAGTTCCCGCACGCCGAGCTTCGGCGCGAAGACAATGTGCTCCTTCCGGTACGCGGCGAGCTTCGCCGCCTGATCTGACTTCTCCCGCTTGGACTTCTCCGACTTCGCCTTGTCGGTCTTTGGGGCCATGGCGGATGCGGTGGAAGGAAGGGGACGAAGAGCTTGGTGGTGGCGGAGGAGTAGAGGCGAAGCACAGAGGAATCTGAGGAAGAAGACGATGGCAATGAGTGCGCAGGGAGGGGAACCGCGCCGCTCTCTCTGCTTTTATGGGAGAGTGGGGGGGCGTTTCGCCCTTCCCATTAAAGAAATCGTGGGCACGTCCCATCCCACGGCGCCGCAATCGACGCGTGCCGTTGCCGTGGGGTGCGGCGGATATGGAAGTGGATTCGGCGCGCCGCGGGCCGCGGGTGCCCGTGCACTGTTTTGGGCCTGGCCCAACAGCGCTCGGCACCGTGTGTGGCCCAGGCCCGGGGGCTCCTGTCGGTGTACTAAGGTAGGGGTACCCTAGTACCCCAACTTGGGCACGGGCAGCGGCAGCTCCCCGCGGCAGGGTTCATCACGCGCTTACCGGAGACCTTCCTGCCCCTTATCTAGCCATTCAAAAACAAAGTATACAAGACAGAAGACCAAGACCCCGGCAAGAGGAGCTTGCCGGGAAGGCCGTCCCAGGCTCGAGATTGCTTAACTAGCACGAGGCCCTGACAAGAGGAGCTTGTCAGGACGAATAGAAGATTTTACCTTAGAAGACCCGGCAAGGGCTCGGGGAGCGGCAAGCTTCCGGGCCCGGCAAGGTCGAGATCCCCGGCAAGGTGCTTGCCGGGGGAGGTGCGCTGTGTGCCCGCGCTCCAGCTCATCGGCCCACGCGTCGCCCTGGGGCCACTCCAGGGACGCGTGGCGGATGGCTGTGCAGCCTGGGGGACACGGTGGCACTCCACGGCAGAGGATCCATCGCCGTGGCAGACGGAGACGCAACGGCGGGAGCTTTTGGGGTCGACGGCGACGGGCATTAAATGCCCTTGTCCCCCACTGTTAAAGTAGGTATAGACCACTGTTCTGTACTGTAGCTCCACTGTTCCCGCACTGTTACAACTACCACCTCTTTTACATTTTTACCCCTTTCTCCTACGTTGACACCTGTCGGTGACCCCTTGCACTATAAAAGGAGGCCCATGCACAACGTGGAGGGGGTTCGAAACCTAGATTACTCTCACGCACGGTGTAGCTGCTTCTTCAAGCTCCCGAGCGCTCAACTCAATACACAACCAAGCAGGAGTAGGGTTTTACGCATCCGTGCGGCCCGAACCTGGTTAAAAACTGCCCGCGCGTCTGCCTCGATCTGCTCTTCGTGCTCCCTCCGCCCTCGTACCGCACAGACAAGGGGCTCCGGTCCCATAGGTGTTCGTGGCGGACAGTTTCCCCCGACAAATTGGTAGGCAACTTCTCCTCGTTTGGCAAGAATGCGAAAAGGACCGATGAAACGAGGGGCCAATTTGCCTTTGATACCGAAGCGATGGGTTCCCTTAAGAGGAGTAACCCGAAGGTGAGCCTTATCGCCGACTTCAAAAGTCACAGCCTTATGATGACTATCATATTGGCTCTTTTGGCGAGACTGGGCTGTTTTTAATCTCTCACGAACGATGCGAACTTCCTCTTCTGCTTCCTGAATCATATCCGGGCCAAAGAATTGTCTTTCCCCGGTCTCCGACCAGTTAAGAGGTGTTCGACACCTTCGTCCATATAGAACTTCGAAGGGAGCTTTACCCAAGCTGGCTTGATAACTATTGTTATAAGCGAATTCGGCAAATGGAAGACATTTTTCCCATTCCATACCGAAAGAAATGACAGAGGCTCGAAGCATGTCTTCCAGGATTTGATTGACTCGTT
Source organism: Secale cereale (assembly GCA_902687465.1). Lineage (NCBI taxonomy): Eukaryota > Viridiplantae > Streptophyta > Magnoliopsida > Poales > Poaceae > Secale > Secale cereale. The sequence goes on along the minus strand of LR738716.1, from coordinate 152,226,936 downwards.
CCTCTTGACCACTTGACTGCGGATGGAAGGCAGTACTGAAAGAGAGATGAGTTCCCATAGCATTCTGGAAACTTTCCCAAAATCGGGAAGTAAAAAGACTTCCACGGTCTGAGTTAATCTCCAACGGTACACCATGAAGTGATACTATCCGAGAGACATACAAGTCTGCTAGCTGGCTAGCGGTAATGCTCTCGCGAACAGGCAGGAAATGAGCTACTTTAGAGAGGCGGTCGATAACGACAAAGATAGCATTATTCCCTTTCCTGGACCTGGGAAACCCGGTAATGAAGTCCATACCGACTTTATCCCATTTCCATTCAGGAATAGCTAAAGGTTGAAGGGTGCCAGCAGGCCGTTGATGCTCTGCTTTGACTCGACGGCAAACGTCGCAGTTAGCAATGAATTGAGCGATTTCTCTCTTCATCCTAGTCCACCAGAATCTTTGACGTAGATCCTGATACATTTTAGTACTACCGGGATGAATCGTGAGAGGAGATTCATGAGCCTCCTTAAGAATCATTTGTCGTAGTTGTGGTTTCTTGGGTACCACCAGGCGGTTCTCGAAGTACACTACACCTCGATCATCCATAGAGAAACTTCTAGCAACTCCGCTAGCAATGTTCTCCTTGATCCGAGATATGCCTTTATCATACCGCTGGGCAACTATGATTTGATCCCTAAGGGTAGGTTTCGCCACCAAGGTGGAAAGGAATCCTCGAGGAACAATGTGAAGGTTAAGCTTACGAAATTCCTCGTGGAGAAGTGGTTGACTTTGTTGTAACATTAAATTGTTACAATACGACTTACGACTTAGTGCATCAGCCATGACATTGGCCTTTCCAGGAGTGTAAGTGATTCCTAAGTCGTAGTCTGTGAGCAACTCAACCCAACGTCTTTGCCTGAGATTTAGATCCGGTTGGGTGAAGATATATTTCAAACTTTGATGATCGGTGAAGATTTCACAGCGATTACCAAGAAGGTAATGTCGCCATGTTTTGAGTGCATGGACTACAGCTGCAAGCTCTAAATCATGAGTAGGATAGTTATCCTCATGTGGACGCAACTGTCGAGATGCGTATGCAATCACTTGACGATCTTGCATGAGAATGCAACCTAGTCCTTGTCGCGAGGCGTCACAATAGATTATAAAATCCTTGGAAAAATCTGGTGGTACCAGTACAGGTGCAGATGTCAGGCGTCTTTTCAGTTCCTGAAAACTGGACTCGCACTGTGGGGTCCACTCAAACTTTTTATCTTTCTTGAGAAGTTCGGTTAGAGGTTTGTCAACCTTGGAGAAGTTCTCGACGAAGCGTCGGCAATAGCTTGCTAAGCCAAGAAAACTCCTAACTTGCTTGACCGATTCAGGGGGAGTCCAATCAAGTACGGCTTGAACTCGCTCGGGATTGACAGCAATACCCTTGCCAGAGATCACATGACCTAGATAGGTTACTTCTGGCAACCAAAATTCACATTTAGAGAATTTGGCATTAAGGCGGTGCTCTCGAAGTTTTGTCAGTACCAGCCTTAAATGCTCGGCATGATCTTCCTTGTTCTTGGAATAGATGAGTATATCATCGAGGTATACTACGACGAATTTATCCAAATACTCCATGAATATAGAATTCATTAACCGAGAAAAGGTAGCTGGGGCATTGGTTAATCCGAAGGACATAACGGTGTACTCGTATTGCCATAACGAGTAACGAAAGCCGTTTTAGGGATGTCCCCGTTCTTGATTTTGATTTGATGATAGCCCAACCTCAAATCCATCTTAGAGAAGACTGATGATCCAGCGAGCTGATCATACAGGTCGTTGATCCTGGGGAGCGGATACTTATTCTTTATGGTGACCAGATTAATAGGTCGGTAATCTACAACCATCCGCTCCGTTCCATCCTTCTTCTTGACGAAGAGGACGGGGCAAGCCCAAGGGGAAGAACTAGGACGGATGAAACCCTTTTGCAAGGACTCATCGAGTTGTTTCTTTAGCTCAGCTAATTCTAGTGGTGCCATCTTATAAGGTCTCCTAGAGATTGGGACAGTTCCAGGGATAAGATCTATCACGAACTCGACATCTCTGTCAGGTGGAATTCCTGGCAGTTATCTGGAAAAACATCCGGGAAGTCACGGACTACCGGGATATCTTCGAGTTCTGGTAGAGGGCTGGCATTAAGAGAGTAGAACTGACGCTCAGCCATTCGGGTCAAGACATTAACTATCTTGCCGGATGGATGTGTAAGTTGGACGGTCCTAGTATAGCAATCAATTTTGGCGTAATGAGTTGTCATCCAATCCATACCCAAAATGATGTTTATGTCCGAGGACTTGAGATCGATTAGAGAAGCAAGGAAAACAAGTCTATCGACAAGGATTTCATTTCCATGGCTTACCCTAGAGGTTTGCCACTTTGAACCAGGAGTTTGAATAACCATGGAGGTAGGCATGTCACAAAAAGTCATGTTGTGCAATCGAGCGTAGCTCTCAGATATGAACGAATGGGATGCTCCAGTATCGAAAAGAAAAGATGCCGGATGGCAATTGACGAGAAGCGTACCAAGGACGACGTTAGGATCCTCATAAGCTTCTTCGGCAGAAACATAGTTGACATGACCACGTGCAGTGGGGATTGGCTTGACATAGTTCACCTTGCCGGTTTGCTTACCACGGCCAACGGGTTTTCCTGGCTGGTTCTGGGGACAATCACGCATGTAGTGTCCCGGTTCTCCACACTTGAAACATGTCACGGTGGTGGTGCGTGGAGTAAAGTTGGAAGGTGGTCCTCCATAGGTCTTGGCCGGTGCAAACTGTTGAGTTGGGCGAGGCACCTCATAGGATGGCCTCGGTGTATACTTGGGCGGCAGAGCAGTGTTACGAACCCACACACGACGCTTGTGAGAGGCAGAGCCGGATGAGGAACCAAAGTCTCGAGAATGCTTGCGGGTGGCCTCGAAGTCGGTCTGGCCTGTTTCAGCACTGATAGCCTTGTTAACCAACTTCTGGAAGGAAGTACACTCGTGCAGACGCAGATCTCGGCGGAGTTCAGGGCTGAGTCCCTTGCGGAACCTCGCCTGCTTCTTGGCATCGGTGGATACTTCTTCAGGTGCATAGCGTGCCAGGTTACCAAACTCACGACTATAGCCATCCCCAGTTAAACGGCCCTGGGTAAAATTGCAGAATTCCTCCCGCTTGCGATCCATGAGACCTTCCGGAATGTGATGTTCACGGAATGCCTCACTGAACTCAACCCAGGTAGTGACTTGGCCAGCAGGACGCATAGCTTCAAAGTTTTCCCACCAAAGACTGGCGGGGCCCTCAAGATGGTAGGCGGCGTAGATAACCTTGTCAGCTTCGGCCACACGGGCAGAGTGTAGCTTGTGGGTGATACTACGTAGCCAGTCATCAGCATCGAGAGGTTCAGTGGAGTGATGGAACTTCGGTGGACACATCTTGATAAAATCGTGGATTGACACCACGTCGTTCCTCTGACGGAACCCAGTGTTCTGCTCTATGCGTTCTAGCAGACGGTTGGTCTCTCTCTTGTTCCGTTCTGCTTCAAGCATAACTTCCGCCAAGGAGGGTGGCTGGGGCATATTTCCATACCTAGTCCCACTAGCCTCACCCTGCTCCTGAGCAGCAGGAGTGTTGCGAGTGTTGACCATCCTAGGAAAACAAAACAACAGTTTATACAAGGATGGTAAAAATTTGACATAGAAGTGCAGAATGTAATGGATGACCCGGAATGCAAAGATGTTCATCCGTACGACATGGTAGTATAGGAACTGCTATATATACACCAGTGGTCATACACACCATACAAAGTTCAGTACAAGCCAAGGCTAAAGTACAACTGCGGTGAAAGACGATACATCCCATCAGAGGCATTCCAAGCTCCTATACATTATTTAACTACACCTCCGGAACTCAGTACACACTAAGTCATATTCCACAAGACGCGCAGGACTGTGGAAATACAACTACTACAATACTACTACAACCACGGCCTAGCTCAGACATTCGCGTAGTAATCCTCGTAAAGATTACCACCGTAGCCTAGAAGTGGAACAGATGGATCTTGGAACTCGCGAGCACTCGAAGGCTGTGGACCATAGGGACATGGATGTGGTCTCGGTCCTGATGCTGGTGGTAATCGACGCCCACGTGGAGGTGTAATACCCCCAACGTCACGCCAATCCATGCGATCAGGCAGACGAGTCCGCACGGGGTACAAATCCCGCATGTCCAGATATCCGGCGTGCACAGCAGGTGCAAGCCATGTCAAAGTAGTCCAATGAGCGGCTCGAGTGTTATACAGCTCCATTCGGAGGGCACGGACCTCACGGTCCCTATCCTCCAACATCTGAACAGTAGTCTGAAGCAGTGGCTCTTCATGAGCAGCATCAGTATACAGACCAGTGTAGTAGCCTTCCTCTTCGGGAAGTGAGGCTGGCATGTAACAGAACTCAGTGTTCAGCAACAGGGCATGCCTAGCACAGAGAATGGTCATCATCGAATAAGCGGCATCCTGCACTGCCATCTCGATGGTAATCCCGAGTCCATAAGACCAATGGATGGGATCATTAGCTCCGGGATATGAGGGGTATATCCAGAGTGTGCAGAAATACTGACTTTGATTAAAATCCCGGTACTGTTCCTCCACAGTGTATTCAGGATACCAGCGATAACCGGTCTCAGTCATCACACGGACTAACATGGCCGTGTGACCGGGCACATTAATGCACCGAGTCAAACGAACCACTTGGTGAGGGATGTGGCCAGACATCTGAAACACGAAATAATGCAAATGCATTAGTGTTTCTGGAAGAAATCGGGCAGCATAACAACTGTAAATGCTCAAACAAAGATTTGAGACATCATACAAATGATAGCATAGCCACACAACAATCCATATCAAGGTTCCGGTTCAACAATCATCATACTAAAAGGATAGAAACTGAACTGAGGCTTGAAACCAACAATCCTAAGAGTCTACGGATTAGTAACACGTGAACCTAGTAAGGATAAGAGGCCTAGTCCTAAAACCCCGTAGTAAGAATAGACTGACTCAGATCAGAAGGCATAAGGTAAAGGAGTAAAAGAGCCTTACGTTCCCTTCCACAATCAATTCCCCTACATATAACTAAGAATTTTTCTAGACTCAACATCGACCAGTTTGGCTTGAGAAACCTACAGGCAGTCCAGCTCTGATGCCAACGCTGTCAGGACCCCGATCCTAAGTCACACCGATCTAGCTGTAACACGTCATATCACTTTGCGGCCTCACGCACGGTAACCCCACGGGTGCCACCTTACCTGGCCCAGGACCGTTTGCGCATTTTGGCACACGTATATGACAATGTTGCTAGCATCCATATGACAGAGAACCCGGGCCGACATGGCTAGTTATAAACCAAAAGTGGCACTAAATTATAGAGACAGGCATCCATGACCCAGCAACGAACGTGTCGGTCATCAACGTATGAACCCAAGTCGTAGCAAGCTACATGGACTTAAAGGAACAACGCGTGACATTTCCCCTAAGGGACAGACACAGGAACGAAGAAGGACACATACCGGCCAGCCTACGTGTTCCGAGCAGTAGCAAGCTACCAAGGCTCATTGGAATCACTAGGAGGCATTTCCCTGTAAGGTAGGCTACCAAAGGAAAACAACTAGGTGTCGGATCCCACACATACCAAGCATTTCAAACATACACGCAATATGCTCAATATGTGCAAATACAACATTGCATCACAACAGAACTCTATGACTCAAAGTACTTTATTTAAAAGGCTCCAAGAGCCATACATAACATATCCATACAGGTAGGGGTCACATGACCCAACACTCAAGTCATACAGTCATACAAGCACAAGCGGAAGCTACATGTCTGAGTACAGACAACTTAGAAAATAAAACAGGCTTGGTGAAGCCTGACTATCTACAAGGCCCTTCACAAGCTCCAGATCTCCGTCTGGGTGTCAAGCTACTCGTCGACGTCAACGTCTATGTAGAACCCATCAGCAGGGGCAGGGTTCTCCTCTGCAACAGTTATTAAGCAAACATGAGTACAAAGGTACTCAGCAAGTCTTACCACAGAACCTATCATACATGCAACATTATCAAGGGGGTAGTGGAGTTCATAGCAGAATGCCAGCTTTGACCTTGGCTAACCTATACTACAACTCCCAACAGATCGCAAGATGTTATTACGAACACGAGTCCTCTACTCACCACATCAATACACTACCGAGTATCCTCTTCCGTCATCCTACGGAAGGGCCATCCACGGCACTCACGCTTATCTTGAGGCTTTTAGTAGTATCCATCAACTTGTCTATGAACTGTAAGAGTAACCAAGTAGTCTGTACCGCGAACAACGGCTATTCGAATAGATTGATAACCCTGCAGGGGTGTACCTCTCCACACACGCTTTCACCACTTATCGCCGTTTACTCGGCGTGTACTCGGCAACCTTCAAGCGGAAGCCCAGCGAGGGTGTCGGCCACGACCTGACTAACTACTCAAGTCTCTCGTCCAGGTGTATCGCCTATTTGGGTTCCATCCGTGGGGAGATCCGGCCGGGGTGTCGCTCACGGCCCCAAACGATGTGTACAGGGTTCCCGAGTCACCAAACGGGCGACCGGTACACCGTGCCACGTACCTATCACATCACAACCCACCCCGAGGGTCAGCGTTGTGCACGACCTCCAGTAAGCTATAAACACCAGAAACTAGTTGCAACTCCTGGACAGAGATCAAGGGTAATCAATAAGCCGAGAGGGTCAATTAAGGATCCCAATGTCTGGTAGTAGCTGTAACTTGAACCACACATACAGATCTCGGGTCATATGGACGATTCCAATGAAACAACCCACCATGTACTCCTATATGGCCTTTCATCGATACCTTTACCAAGCGTGTTCCACACTTCCTTCTCTTTATCGGTAAGATCATTTCACTCTGATCCATCACCCAGATGAACCAGACTAAACACAACTCTAAGCATAGCAGGCAACATAAACAAATAGCATGGTGGATCACACATCACATGGCTCAATCAACTCCTACACATGCTAGTGGGTTTCAACTATTTACTGTGGCAATGACAGGTCATGCAAGGGATAGGGTTCAACTACCGCAACAAGTAGCAGTTCACACGCTGTTGCCTTAATGCAGTAAAAGAGAGCAGGAGCGAGAAGATTGGGTTTGTATCGGAATGATCAATGATTGCTTGCCTGACAAAGTAGTTGTCGGGTACTGCTCTTCAACTGGATACGCAGCAGTATCCTCGGGAGCAGGACCTAACACAAAGAGAACCGGCGATACAATCATTAACAAACAAATGCAGCAATATGATGCATGCTCATGTCATGGCAAGATGCATGTGTGTTGGCTAATGCAACTAAAACCAGAAGGGCTTGAACCTATTTGAATCAAAGATTCAAATTGGAGTTCAAACTAATATTTAAATAAGTGCATTATCATGTTTTTGATGTATACAGCAAGTTAACTTGTTCAAATATGCATGAAACCAGTGCCATTGGAAAGATTGGATTTTTCTGATCATTTTTCATATATAAATCTTTTCCATCTGAGCTATGGTTAATTTTATATGATTTTTAGAAGTTTTGGGTATTTTTTGGAATTTCCTGAATTATTTTTAAACCTAAAATCCCAGAAAATCCTTTACTGCGTCTGCATGACATCATGCTGACGTCAGGCAGTCAACAGGGCCGGTCTAGGTCAAACCTGACTGGTGGGTCCCTCATGTCAGTGTCTCAGGAGCTAAATCCGGTCATAACCAGGGTTGACTGGGTTTGACTAACGAAGGGGGCCCACTGTCAGTGACTGTGGTGGTTAATCTAATTACTGTTAGCTCCTAAACAACTGGCCACGTCAGCCCGCCGGAGTTTGGCCGGCGGCGACCATTTCGCACGGCGGCGACTCGTCGGAATCCTTATTCCGGTAGCCATTTGCCGCACGGATGGGCTCGGTGTGCTCCTGATGATGCACCGCATCCAACGGTGCCACTGGTTGGTCGAGAGGTCGCCGGGATCGACGGCGACGAGCTCGTCCACGGCGGTGCTCGCATGGAGTTGTAGTGCACGGTAGGAGGAGCTAAGGCTTGCTTTAGCTTGCTGGTGACCTACTGAAGCTAATGGCGTGCTCAGCCACGAGGTACGGTGCCTATGGCCATGGCGATGAGTTGGCCGGCGGCGGTGATCTTCAGTCAGCAAGGGGGCGGCGGCTACAAGGCATAATCGAGGCCGTGGAGAGAGGGGTTCGAAACGTGAGCTCACAGCGGTCGCAGAGGGCGTCGAAGCGAGCTCGGGGAAGGTCGGACGACGGCGTACGGGCGGCGGCGATCTCCGGTGCCGAAGGTTGAAGACGACGGCGAGGAGAACGTTGCGGGGCTTCTGGCGTCGTGTGCGTCGGTGGGGAGCTTCGGGGCGATGCGGCGGAGCTAGTGGTGCGTCGGGTAGGCGAAGGAGTGGCGTAGAGCGCGGTGTCAGCGGTCGTCGGCGACGAGCTCGCTCAGGGGAGCTCGGCGGAGGGGAAAGAGGAGGGGGAAAGACACGGGGGAGAGGGAAACGGTCGAGGGGTTGGCGTGGCGTCGTCCTAGTCCATCCAGAGGGTCGAGGGGCCAGGCAGGCAGGCAGGAGATGGCCGGCGCATCGGCGGCGCTCGCCACCGAGCTGCTTCGTGCGCTGGCGCGGCGAAGAAGACGGGGATGCCCCTGGTGGGCCGGGCCGGCTGGGCCGGCAGGTAAGTGGGCTCAGGTAAAACTGCTTCTTCCTATTTTTCTTTTCCTATTTTCTTTCTGTTTCATTTCTTTTGTAGCTTTGTTCAATTAATAAAAATGCTAGAACATTTTTATAACTCATAACACTTGTCATACCTACTGTATATAATATGAACAGTAGGAAACATTATAGTTCATGATTATTTGAGCATTTAAAATATTCTATAGCATTTAAATGCCCAAATTCAAATAACATATGATTTAATCCAAAGCCCTTAGATGTCCTAGAAAATTGTGCACCATTTTTGGCAGAGGTTTAAGACCAAGGCAGAAATGATGAACATTTTTTAAGGGCATTTTGGGTACATTGGAAAATATTTTATCAAACCCTAGTTGTTAGGAGAGGGGTGCTGGGGTTTCTGTTAATCCCATTTCAAGTTTCTTTGAAAGTAAACATGATGCACACTTTAGCTAGGTCCTAATGCAAGTGCTAACTAGGGATGTGACAAAAACTTAAAAGATTCTTGGTTTAGGATGATGGAATCTTATCGTAAGTTCACCTTAGAAGTAAATTTTAGAATCTTGCTTCACAATTTTTATGTTGGATTGAATATGTCTCATAGACAACTCTTGGATTACGTTGCCAAAGGAAATTTTATCGATGTTGATCCTAGTTTTGCGCATGAAATCATAGAGGGAATAGTGGGAACACTACCTCCCCAAAAGGAGTCAAACTCAACCCCGGAAGGGACGCAAGTTTTTGAGAAAATTTGCGAAGTAACGAAAACATTACAAAAATCTCTTGAACCTCTTAAGAGTGTTAGTGGGAATCTCCACCGCATGAATATGTTGATTACTCTTTGCAATAAGCGGTTGGATGCTTTAGATCTTAAGATTTCTGAATATGAAGGGAAACGCAAAGAACCTCCCGGATTCGAGCTCGACACCATAAAAAGGGTAAAGACCAAAGATGGCAATATCTAGATCTATCTTGTCTCGTGCCTAGCTAGGGGCGTAAAACGATAGAGCTTGTTGGGAGGCAACCCAATTTTATGTTTTTTTTTCTTTTTTTGCTGTTAGGGAATAAATATTGCATCTAGCCTCTGATTAGATGTGTTTTCATGTTTTGTTTAGTGTTTGTGCCAAGTAGAACCTTTGGTAAGACTTGTGTGAAGTTTATATGATCTTGCTGTGAAAAACAGAATCGTTAGCGCTAGCTAAAGTAGACTTCAGATTTTACTGGAGTGTGATGTTTAGTTGATTATTTTTGCTGCTGATTTTTAGACAAATTATGAAAATTTACCAATTTAGTTTGAAGTTTTTAGAGTTCCAGAAGTAGGCTAACCCAGCAGATTACTACAGACTGTTCTGTTTTTGACAGATTCTGTTTTTCGTGTGTTGTTTGCTTATTCCGATACATCTATGAGTAATATTGGAGGATATGAATCAAAGAAAACTTGTAGTACAGTAGGTTTCACCCCATTATAAACAAAGTATGAATTCCTTGCTGTACCTTTGAGTGGTGGTTTGCTTTCTTATACTAACGGAGCTCACGAGAATTTTTGTCTAAGTTTTGTGTTGTGAAGTTTTCAAGTTCCGAGTATTGCTTTGATGGACTATGGAACAAAGAGTAGCAAAGGCCTAAGCTTGGGGATGCCCAAGGCACCCCAAGTAAATTCAAGATAATCAAAAGCCTAAGCTTGGGGATGCCCCGGGAAGGCATCCCCTCTTTCGTCTTCATCCATCGGTAACTATACTTGGAGCTATATTTTTATTCGCAACATGCTATGTGTTTTGCTTGGAGCGTCTTGTATAATTTGAGTCTTTGCTTGTTAGCTTGCCACAATAATCCTTGCTGGACACACCTATTTGAGAGAGTTAAATATGCCATAGAAATTATTAGAACACTCTATGTGCTTCACTTATATCTTTTGAGTTGAATAGTTTTTGCTCTAGTGCTTCACTTATATCTTTTAGAGCATGGTGGTGGTAATATTTTGTAGAAATTGTTGAACTCTCATGCTTACTTATATCTATTTGAGAGTCTATTAAAACAGCATGGTACAGTGTTTAGGCTAAAGAAACTAGTCTTGACATGATAAACATCCAATGTCAATGTAGTAAATAATTTCACATCAAGTGCATTGAATAGAAAGAGATGTTGGATGCTTGATAGTTGTTTTGAGACATGAGGATAGTGATATTAGAGTCATGCTAGTGGAGTAATTATGAAATTGAGAAATATTTGTGTTAAGGTTAGTGATTCCCGTAGCATGCACGTATGGTGAACCGTTATGTGACTAAGTTAAAGCATGAGGTATTTGTAGAGTGTCAACCTTTGTGTGGAGGTCGGGGGCGCGTGATGGTTAACTCCTACCAACCTCCCTCCTAGGGGCATGCGTTGATTGCTTTGTTTTGATGACTCGTAGATTTTTGCCATAAGTATATGAGTTCTTATGACTAATGTTGAGTCCATGGATTATACGCACTCTCACCCTTCCACCATTGCTAGCCTCTCTTGTACCGCGCAACTTTCGCCGGTGCCATAAACCCACTATATATCCTTCCTCAAAACGGCCACCATATTGTTCCTCAAAACAGCCACCATACCTACCTATCATGGCATTTCCATAGCCATTCTGAGATATATTGCCATGCAACTTTCCACCATTTCGTTTATATGACACGCATCATATTGTCATATTGCCATGCATGATCATGTAGTTGACATCGTATTTGTGGCAAGGCCACCATGCATAATTTTTATACATGTCACTCTTGTTGCACTTACCGGTACACCGCCGGAGGCATTCATATAGAGTCATACTTTGTTGTTGTAGTATCGAGTTGTAATATTGTGTCGTAATGAAAGTGTGATGATCATCATTTTTAGAGCATTGTCCCATGGGAGGAAAGGCTGAATCTATAAAGCCCCTCCGCAAAAAAAGGAAAAAAAAGAAAGGCCAAAGAAAAAAAAGGCCCAAAAAAAGGAAAAAAAGAAAAAAAAGAAAAAGAAAAAAGGGACAATTGCTACTATCTTTTCCACACTTGTGCTTCAAAGTAGTGTTGGGGAACGTAGCATAATTCAAAAATTTTCTACGTCTTCACCAAGATCCAACTATGGAGACATCTAGCAATGAGCAAGTAAGAGTGCATCTACATACCGTTATGAAGATTGCATGCGGAAGCTTTCAACGAAGCAAGGATGACGTAGTCGTACTCTTCACGTTCTTCGTCACCTATGATCTAGCGCCGAACGGACGACACCTCCGCGTTCAACACACGTACGGTGCAGCAACGTCACCTCCTTCTTGATCCAGCAAGGGGGGAGGAGAAGTCGTCAGAGATCCGGCAGCACGACGGCGTGATGACGGATGCAGTGGAGATCGCAGCAGGGCTTCGCCGGGCGCCCTGCGAGGGAGTATGGAGGTGTGACGGGAGGGGGAGAGGCGCCAGGGCTTGGGTGCGGCTGCCCTCTCCCTCCCCACATATATATAGGGTCCAGGGGGTGCGCCTGGGCCCCCTGCAGATCCAATCTGCAAGGGGGCGGCGGCCAGGGGGGTTCCTTGCCCCCCAAGGCAAGTGGAGCCCCCCTCCCCCTTAGGGTTTTAACCCTAGGCGCATGGGGAGGTGGGTCCCCTAGTGGTGCGCCAGCCCTGAGGGCTGTACACTTCCCCTTGCGGCCTAGGGGCCCCACCGGGATGGGTGGCCCCACCCGGTGGACCCCCGGGGCCCCTCCGGTGGTCCCGGGACGCTCCCGGTGACCCCCGGAGATCACCCGTTGGCCGAAACTGGACTTCCTATATATCAATCTTTACCTCCGGACCATTCCGGAACTCCTCGTGACGTCCGGGATCTCATCTGGGACCCCGAACAACTTTCGGGTTTCCACGTGCATTTATCTCTACGACCCTAGCGTTACCGAACCTTAAGTGTGTAGACCCTACGGGTTCGGGAGACACGTAGACATGACCGAGACCACTCTCCGGTCAATAACCAACAGCGGGATCTGGATACCCATGTTGGTTCCCATGTGTTCCTCGATGATCTTCATCGGATGAACCACCGTGTCAAGGATTCACTCAATCTCGTATGTTATTCCCTTTGTCCATCGGTACGGTACTTGCCCGAGATTCGATCGTCGGTATTCCCGATACCTTGTTCAATCTCGTTATGGCAAGTCTCTTTACTCGATCCGTAATCCATCATCCCGTGACTAACTACTTAGTCACATTGAGCTCATTATGATGATGTCTTATCGAGTGGGCCCAGAGGTACCTCTCCGTCATACGGAGTGACAACATCCCAGTCTCGGTTCGTACCAACTCAACAGACACTTTCGGAGATACCCGATGCGTACCTTTATAGCCACCCAGTTACGTTGTGACGGTTGGCACACCCAAAGTACTCCTACGGTATCCGGGAGTTGTACAACCTCATGGTCTAAGGAATAAATACTTGACACCGAAAAGCTTATGCATTACGAACTATATGATCTCGTGTTATGCTCAAGTTTGGGTCTTGTCCATCACATCATTCTCCTAATGATGTGATCCCGTTATCACTGACATCTCATGCCCATGGTCAGGAAACCATGAGCATCTGTTGATCAACGAGCTGGTAACTAGAGGCCTACCAGGGACTCATTGTGGTCTGTGTATTCACACATGTATCGCTGTTTCCGTACAATACAATTCAAGCATGAATAACAAACAATTATCATGAACAAGGAGATATAATAATAATGCTTTTATTATTGCCTCTAGGGCATATCTCCAACAGTCTCCCACTTGCACTAGAGTCAATAATATAGTTACATTGTGATGAATTGAACACCCATAGAGTTCTGGTGTTGATCATGTTTTGCTCGTGAAAGAGGTTTAGTCAACGGGTCTGCGACATTCAGATCCGTATGCACTTTACAAATATCTATGTCTCCATCCTGAACATAATTCCGAATGGAGTTGAAACGACGCTTGATGTGCTTGGTCTTCTTGTGAAACCTGGGCTCCTTGGTAATAGCAATAGCACCAGTGTTGTCACAGAAGAGAGTCATCGGGCTTGACGCGCTTGGAATGACTCCTAGGTCGGTGATGAACTCCTTCATCCAGACTCCTTCCTGCGCTGCTTCAGAAGCAGCTATGTACTCCGCTTCACATGTAGATGCTGCCACCATGCTTTGCTTGCAACTGCACCAGCTGACTGCCCCTCCATTCAAAATATACACGTATCCGGTTTGTGACTTAGAGTCATCCAGATCTGTGTCGAAGCTAGCATCGACGTAACCCTTTACGACGAGCTCTTCGTCACCTCCATAAACGAGAAACATATCCTTAGTCCTTTTCAGGTACTTTAGGATGTTCTTGACTGCTGTCCAGTGTTCCATACCGGGATCACTTTGGTACCTCCCTACCAAACTTATGGCAAGGTTCACATCAGGTCTGGTACACAGCATGGCATACATGATAGAACCTATGGCCGAGGCATAGGGAATGACACTCATCTTTTCTCTATCTTCTGCCGTGGTCGGCGACTGAGCCTTGCTCAATCTCATACCTTGCAAAACAGGCAAGAATCCTTTCTTTGACTGATCCATATTGAACTTCTTCAATATTTTGTCAAGGTATGTACTTTGTGAAAGACCAATGAGGCGTCTCGATCTATCTCTATAGATTTTGATGCCTAATATGTAAGCAGCTTCTCCAAGGTCCTTCATTGAAAAACTTTTATACAAGTAGGCCTTTACATTTTCCAAGAATTCTATATCATTTCCCATCAGCAATATGTCATCCACATATAATATGAGAAATGCTACAGAGCTCCCACTCACTTTCTTGTAAATACATGCTTCTCCATAAGTATGTATAAATCCAAACGCTTTGATCACTTCATCAAAGCGAATATTCCAACTCCGAGATGCTTGCACCAGCCCGTAAATCGAGCGCTGGAGCTTGCATACCTTGTTAGCGTTCTCTGGATCGACAAAACCTTCCGGTTGCATCATATACAACTCTTCCTTGAGGAAGCCGTTAAGGAATGCTGTTTTGACGTCCATTTGCCATATCTCATAATCATAGAATGCGGCAATAGCTAACATGATTCTGACTGACTTCAGCATCGCTACGGGAGAGAAAGTCTCGTCGTAGTCAATCCCTTGAACTTGTCGATAACCCTTAGCGACAAGCCGAGCCTTATAGATGGTCACATTACCATCTGCGTCTGTCTTCTTCTTGAATATCCATTTGTTTTCTATGGCGTGCCTATCATCAGGCAAGTCCACCAAAGTCCATACTTTGTTTTCATACATGGATTCTATCTCGGATTTCATGGCTCCAAGCCATTTATTGGAATCCGGGCCCGCCATCGCTTCTTCATAGTTCGAAGGTTCACCGTTGTCTAACAACATGATTTCTAGGACAGGGTTGCCGTGCCACTCTGGTGCGGAACGTGCCCTTGTGGACCTTCGAAGTTCAGTAGTAACTTGATCTGTTTCTTCATGATCATTGTCATCAACTTCCTCCCTTGTCGGTGTAGGCACCTCAGGAACAGTTTCCTGCGCTGCGCTACTTTTCGGTCCAGGAGGGGTGACTGTCACCTCATCAAGTTCTACTTTCCTCCCACTCACTTCTTTCGAGAGAAACTCTTTCTCCAGAAAGCATCCATTCTTGGCAACAAAGACTTTGCCTTCGGATCTGTGGTAGAAGGTGTACCCAATTGTTTCCTTTGGGTATCCTGTGAAGACGCATTTTTCCGATTTGGGTTCGAGCTTTTCAGGTTGAAGTTTCTTGACATAAGCATCGCAACCCCAAACTTTCAGAAACGACAGCTTCGGTTTCTTGCCAAACCAAAGTTCATACGAAGTCGTCTCAACGGATTTCGACGGAGCCCTATTTAAAGTGAATGCGGCAGTCTCTAAAGCATAACCCCAAAAAGATAGCGGTAAATCGGTGAGGGACATCATAGATTGCACCATGTCCAACAGAGTACGATTTCGACGTTCGGACACACCGTTACGTTGAGGTGTTCCGGGCGGTGTCAATTGTGAAACAATTCCACAGCTCCTAAGGTGTGTGCCAAATTCATGACTTAAATATTCACCCCCACGATTCGATAGCAAGAACTTTATTTTTCTGTCACGTTGATTCTCAACCTCATTCTGAAATTCCTTGAACTTTTCAAAGGTCTCAGACTTGTGTTTCATCAAATAGATATACCCGTATCTACTCAAGTCATCTGTGAGGGTGAGAACATAACGATAGCCTCCGCGAGCCTCAACACTCATTGGACCGCACACATCAGTATGTATGATTTCCAGCAAGTTGGTTGCTCGCTCCATTGTTCCTGAGAACGGAGTCTTGGTCATCTTGCCCAAGAGGCATGGTTCGCACGTGTCAAATGATTCATAATCAAGAGACTCTAGAAGTCCATCTGAATGGAGCTTCTTCATACGTTTGACACCAATATGACCAAGTCGGCAATGCCACAAGTATGTGGGACTATCATTATCAACTTTACATATTTTGGCATCTACACTATGAATATGTGTATCACTACGTTCGAGATTCATCAAAAATAAACCATTGACCAGCGGGGCATGACCATAATACATATCTCTCAAATAAATAGAACAACCATTATTCTCTGATTTGAAAGAGTAGCCATCTCGCATAAGACGAGATCCAGAAACAATGTTCATGCTCAAAGCTGGTACTAAATAACAATTATTGAGGTTTAAAACTAATCCCGAGGGTAGATGTAGAGGTAGCGTGCCGACGGCGATCACATCGACCTTGGAACCATTCTGACGCGCATCGTCACCTCATCCTTCGCCAGTCTCCGTTTATTTCGCAGCTCCTGTTTTGAGTTACAAATATGAGCAACTGCACCGGTATCGAATACCCAGGAGCTACTACGAGTGCTGGTAAGGTACACATCAATAACATGTATATCATATATACCTTTGACGTTGCCGGCCTTCTTGTCTGCTAAGTATTTGGGGCAGTTCCACTTCCAGTGACCCGTTCCCTTGCAATAAAAGCACTCTGTTTCAGGCTTGGGTCCATACTTTGGCTTCTTCCCGGCAACAGGCTTGCCAGGCGCGGCGACTCCCTTGCCGTCCTTCTTGAAGTTCTTCTTACCCTTGCCTTTCTTGAACTTAGTGGTTTTATTGATCATCAACACTTGATGTTCTTTCTTGATGTCAACCTCCGCTGATTTCAGCATCGAATACACCTCGGGAATGGACTTCTCCATCCCCTGCATATTGAAGTTCAACACGAAGCTCTTGAAGCTTGGTGGGAGCGACTGGAGGATTCTGTCAACTACCGCTTCATCTGGGAGATTCATTCCCAGCTGAGACAAGCGGTTGTGCAATCCTGAAATCTTGAGGATGTGCTCACTGACAGAACTGTTCTCCTCCATCTTACAACTGTAGAATGCGTCGGAGACATCATATCTCTCGACTCGGGCATGAGCTTGGAAAACCATTTTCAGCTCTTCGAACATCTCATATGCTCCATGGTGCTCAAAACGTTTTTGGAGCCCCGATTCTAAACTGTAAAGCATGCCGCACTGAACCAGGGAGTAATCATCACTTCGCGACTGCCAGACGTTCAAAACGTCTTGGGCCGCATCGGGAGCAGGTGCATCACCTAGCAGTGCTTCTAGGACATATGATCTCTTTGCAGCTATGAGGATAATCCTCAGGTTACGGACCCAATCCGTATAGTTGCTACCATCGTCTTTCAGCTTGGTTTTCTCTAGGAACGCGTTGAAGTTGAGGGAAACTAGAGCGTGGGCCATTTGATCTACAAGAGATATTGTAAAGAATTTAGACTAAGTTCATGATAATTAAGTTCATCTTAATCAAATTTTAATGAACTCCCACTCAGAATGACATCTCTCTAGTCATCTAAGTGATACACGATCCGAATCGAGTAGTCCGTGTCCGATCATCACGTGAGACGGACTAGTCATCAACGGTGAACATCTTCATGTTGATCGTATCTTCTATACGACTCGTGTTCGACCTTTCGGTCTTCCGTGTTCCGAGGCCATGTCTGTACATGCTAGGCTCGTCAAGTGAACCCTAAGTGTATCACGTGTGTAAATCTGTCTTACACCCGTCGTATGCGAACGTTAGAACCTATCACACCCGATCATCACGTGGTGCTTCAGAGCAACGAACTTTAGCAACGGTGCACAGTTAGGGGAAACACATTACTTGAAATTTTAGTGAGAGATCATCTTATTTACTACCGTCGTTCTAAGTAAACAAGATGCATAAACATGATAAATATCACATGCAATCAATTAAAGTGACATGATATGGCCAATATCATATTGCTCCTTGGATCTCCATCTTCGGGGCACCATGATCATCTTGTCACCGGCTCGACACCATGATCTTCATCATCATGATCTCCATCATCGTGTCTTGAGGAAGTCGTCACACCAACTATTACTTCTACTACTATAGCTAACGTTTAGCAACGAAGTAAAGTAATTACATGGCGTTATTCAGTGACACGCAGGTCATACAATAATTAAGACAACTCCTATGGCTCCTGCCGGTTGTCAAGTTCATCGACATGCAAGTCGTGATTCCCTATTACAAAAACATGATCAATCTCATACATCACATATATCATTCATCACATCTTCGTTCTTGGCCATACCACGTCACATAGCACATGCTGCAAAAACAAGTTAGACGTCCTCTAATTGTTGTTGCAAGTTTTACGTGGCTTCTATAGGATTTCTAGCAAGAACGTTTCTTACCTACGCCAAAAACCACAACGTGATTTGTCAACTTCTATTTACCCTTCATAAGGACCCTTTTCATCGAATCCGATCCGACTAAAGTAGGAGAGACAGACACCCGCCAGCCACCTTATGCATCTAGTGCATGTCTGTCGGTGGAACCAGTCTCACGTAAGCGTACGTGTAAAGTCGGTCCGGGCCGCTTCATCCCAAAATACCGCCGAATCAAGATTGACTAGTAACGGTAAGAAAGTTGAACAAACTCAAACGCCCACAATTGCTTTGTGTTCTACTCGTGCAAGATGCTACGCATAAAACCTAGGCTCTGATACCACTGTTGGGGAACGTAGCATAATTCAAAAAATTTCTACGTCTTCACCAAGATCCAACTATGGAGACATCTAGCAACGAGCAAGTAAGAGTGCATCTACATACCGTTATGAAGATTGCGTGCGGAAGCTTTCAACGAAGCAAGGATGAAGTAGTCGTACTCTTCACGTTCTTCGTCACCGATGATCTAGCGCCGAACGGACGGCACCTCCGCGTTCAACACACGTACGGTGCAGCAACGTCACCTCCTTCTTGATCCAGCAAGGGGGGAGGAGAAGTCGTCAGAGATCCGGCAGCACGACGGCGTGATGACGGATGCAGTGGAGATCGCAGCAGGGCTTCGCCGGGCGCCCTGCGAGGGAGTATGGAGGTGTGACGAGAGGGGGAGAGGCGCCAGGGCTTGGGTGCGGCTGCCCTCTCCCTCCCCACATATATATAGGGGCCAGAGGGGTGCGCCTGGGCCCCCTGCAGATCCAATCTGCAAGGGGGCGGCGGCCAGGGGGGGTTCCTTGCCCCCCAAGGCAAGTGGAGCCCCCTCCCCCTTAGGGTTTTAACCCTAGGCGCATGGGGAGGTGGGCCCCCTAGTGGTGCGCCAGCCCTGAGGGCTGGACACTTCCCCTTGTGGCCTAGGGGCCCCACCGGGATGGGTGGCCCCACCCGGTGGACCCCCGGGGCCCCTCCGGTGGTCCCGGGACGCTCCCGGTGACCCCCGGAGATCACCCGTTGGCCGAAACTGGACTTCCTATATATCAATCTTTACCTCCGGACCATTCCAGAACTCCTCGTGACGTCCGGGATCTCATCCGGGACCCCGAACAACTTTCGGGTTTCCACGTGCATTTATCTCTACGACCCTAGCGTTACCGAACCTTAAGTGTGTAGACCCTACGGGTTCGGGAGACACGTAGACATGACCGAGACCACTCTCCGGTCAATAACCAACAGCGGGATCTGGATACCCATGTTGGTTCCCACGTGTTCCTCGATGATCTTCATCGGATGAACCACCGTGTCAAGGATTCACTCAATCTCGTATGTTATTCCCTTTGTCCATCGGTACGGTACTTGCCCGAGATTCGATCGTCCGTATTCCCGATACCTTGTTCAATCTCGTTATGGCAAGTCTCTTTACTCGATCCGTAATCCATCATCCCGTGACTAACTACTTAGTCACATTGAGCTCATTATGATGATGTCTTACCGAGTGGGCCCAGAGGTACCTCTCCGTCATACGGAGTGACAACATCCCAGTCTCGGTTCGTACCAACTCAACAGACACTTTCGGAGATACCCGATGCGTACCTTTATAGCCACCCAGTTACGTTGTGACGGTTGGCACACCCAAAGTACTCCTACGGTATCCGGGAGTTGTACAACCTCATGGTCTAAGGAATAAATACTTGACACCGAAAAGCTTATGCATTACGAACTATACGATCTCGTGTTATGCTCAAGTTTGGGTCTTGTCCATCGCATCATTCTCCTAATGATGTGATCCCGTTATCACTGACATCTCATGCCCATGGTCAGGAAACCGTGACCATCTGTTGATCAACGAGCTGGTAACTAGAGGCCTACCAGGGACTCATTGTGGTCTGTGTATTCACACATGTATCGCTGTTTCCGTACAATACAATTCAAGCATGAATAACAGACAATTATCATGAACAAGGAGATATAATAATAATGCTTTTATTATTGCCTCTAGGGCATATCTCCAACAAGTAGCACCATGTTCTTCATTGTAGAGAGTCTCATGCTTAGTCACTTTCATATACTAGTGGGAATTTTTGTTATAGAACTTGGCTTGTATATTCCAACGATGGGCTTCCTCAAATGCCCTAGGTCTTTGTGAGCAAGCAAGTTGGATGCGCCCACTAGTTTCTTTCGTTGAGCTTTCATTCATATTTAGCTCTAGTGAATCCGTTGCATGGCAATCCCTACTCACTCACATTGATATCTATTGATGGGCATCTCCATAGCCCGTTGATACGCCTAGTCGATGTGAGACTATCTGCCTTCTTTTTGTCTTCTCCACAACCACCTCTATTCCACCCACAGTGCTATGTCCATGGCTCACGCTCATGTTTTGCGTGAAAGTTGAAAGGTTTGAAAATATAGAGCATGAAAACAAATGTTTGGCTGAAATCGGGGTTGTGCATGATATGAATATTTTCTGTGATAACAAGGGAGCATAGCCAACACTATATGATTTGTAGGGATAACTTTCTTTAGCTATAGTATTTTGAGAAGACATGATTGCTTTGTTAGTATTGCTTGAAGTATTATTATTTTTTATGTCAATATAGACTTTTATCTTGAATCTTTTAGATCTGAACATTCATGCCACAATCAAGAGAATTACATTGAAAAACTATATTGGTTAGCATTCCACATCAAAAATTCTTTTCTTTATCACTTACCTATTCGAGGACGAGCATGAATTAAGCTTGGGGGTGCTTGATACGTCTTCAACGTATCTATAATTTTTGATTGTTCCATGCTATTATTTATGAAGTCTTGGATGTTTAATGGGCTTTATCATTCACTTTTATATCATTTTTGGGACTAACCTACTAACCCAAAGGCCCAGTCCAGATTGCTGTTTTTTTGCCTATTTCAGGTTTTGCAGAAAAGGAATATCAAACGGAGTCCAAACGGAATGAAGCCTTCGCATGAGATATTTTTGGAGGAAATCACGCACGAAAGACTTCGGGGCCAAGCCAGAGGACACGGGGCCCACCCTCGAGGGTGGGGGGCGCGCCCCCCTTCCCAGGGAGCGCCCCTGCCTCGAGGGCAGCCCCTGTGGCCCCCGGTGCCCCTCTTCTTCCTATATATACCTACGTACCCCAGAAACTCCATATACAGAGAGAAAACCCTAATTCCACCGTCGTAGCTGCTGTTCCCGTGGAGATCCCATCTTGGAGCCTGTTCCGAGAGGGGGATCTATCGCGGAGGCCTTCTTCATCATCATCATCGCCCTCACCATGAGTTGTGAGTAGTTTAACTCAGACTATTCGATGTAATCTCTTTTTGCGGTGTGTTTGTCGAGATCCGATGAATTGTGAGTTTATGATCAAGGTTATCTATGAAAGATATTTGGTTCTTCTCCGAAATTTTTATGTGTGCTCATAATGTCCTTGCAAGTCTCTTCGAATTATTGGTTTGGTTTGGCCTACTAGATCTATAGTTCTTGCAATGGGAGAAGTGCTTGGCTTTGGGTTCAATCTTGCGGTGTCCTTTCCCAGTGACAGTAGGGGCAGCAAGGCATGTATTGTATTGTTGCCATCGAGGATAAAAAGATGGGCTTTTCATCACATTGCTTGAGTTTATCCCTCTACATCATGCCATCTTGCTTAAGGCATTACTCTGTTCGTATGAACTCAATAGACTAGATGCATGCTGGATAGCGGTCGATGTGTGGAGTAATAGTAGTAGATGCAGGCAGGAGTCGGTATACTTGTCTTGGACGTGATGCCTATATACAATGATCATGCCTAGATAGTCTCATAATTATTCTCTTTTCTATCAATTGCTCGACAGTAATTTGTTTACCCACCGTAGAATATCACTATCATGAGAGAATCCACTAGAGAAAACTATGGCCCCCGGGTCTATCTTTATCATATTACTTTCCCGTCAACTAGCCAATTTCTGCCGCCGTTGTTTATTTGCTTTCTTTACTTTCTATTTCTATACCAAAAATACCAAATATATAAACTATCATCTCTATCAGATCTCACTATCGTAAGTGACCGTAAAGGGATTGACAACCCCTTATCGCGTTGCCTGCGAAGTTCTTATTTGTTTGTGCAGGTGCGAGGGACTGGCGCGTGGTCTCCTACTGGATTGATACCTTGGTTCTCAAAAACTAAGGGAAATACTTACGCTACTGTGCTGCATCTCCCTTTCCTATTCGAGGGAATACAACGCAAGCTCAAGAGGTAGCATGTATCAAAACAAAATATGGACTTTGGTGGACTTGCCCGATGATCGGCAAGCCATTGAGATAAATGGATCTTTAAGAAGAAGACGGACGTGGACGGTAATGTCACCGTCTATGAAGCTCGACTTGTGGCGAAGAGTTTTCACAAGTTCAAGGAGTTGACTACGATGAGATTTTCTCACCCATAGCGATGCTTAAGTCCTTCTGAATCATGTTAGCATTAGCTGCATTTATGAAATCTGGCAGATGGATGCCAAAACAAGTTTCCTTACCAGTTTTCGTAAGGAAAGGTTGTATGTGATACAATCAGAAAGGTTTTGTCGATCCTAAGGATGCTAAAAGGTATGCTAGCTCCAACGATCCTTCCATGGACTAGAGCAAGCATCTCGGAGTCGGAATATACGCTTTTATGGAGTGATCAAAGTTTTTGGGTTTATACAAAGTTTGTTAGAAACTTGTATTTACAATAAAGTGAGTGGGAGCACTACAACATTCCTGATAAGTATATGTGAATGACATATTGTTGATCCGAAATGATGTAGAATTTCTGGAAAGCATAAAGGGTTGTTTGAAAGGAGTTTTTCAAAGGAAGACCTGGATAAAGCTGCTTACATATTGGGCATCAAGATCTATAAAGATAGATCAAGACGCCTGATGATACTTTCAAAAGAACACACACCTTTGACATGTTTTTTAAGGAGTTCAAAATAGATCAGTCAAAGAAGGAGTTCTTACCTGAGTTGTAAGGTGTGAAGTTGAGTAAGACTCAAAGCTTGACCACGACAGAAGAAAGAGGAAGGACGAAGGTCGTCCCCTATGATTTTGTCATAGGCTCTATATGGTATGCCATGCTGAGTACCGCACCTGATGTGTGCCTTGCTGAAAGTGCAACTAATCCCCGGGTGGTTTTGGTAATTAATAACAACATATATATCATTGAACTAATATTTACTTGAGAATCATTTCAGAGAAGTTCGATGATATGGGTATGGAAATGTCTGAAGAAGTGGACCCCTCAAAATGCTAAGACAAGCATTGGCAAAAGCTCAAGACTCTATTTTTTGTTTAGTGATCAAAGATCACATTGAGTCCATAGGAAAAGCCAATACTATTAAAAGGGGATGAGGTTGTGTTAATGATGTGGTTGCTCAAGTGCTTGGTGATCTAGCTCCCTCAACTATCAGCACCTTTCACTACTTAACACACTCATAAGTAATCTCGGACAAACCGATTCTGCAAACTCAGTCCCACCGAGATGAACCACCTCAGTTATTCTTCCAAACCCTAATTTCTCGGTCCATCCGATTTTGAGTTTCGGTCTCACCGAAACTGGACTGCCAACCTTCTGTAACCAATTGACATCACTTCGGAATATCCGAGTTGTTAATTTCGGTCCCACCGAGATGGCAAGCTCCAACCTTTGACTCACTTCGGACACACCGAGATGGTATTTTCGGTCCCACCGAAAATCCCAATGTTCACTATATTTGAACTTTCGGTCTGACCGAGTTTTTACTTCGGTCTCACCGAGATTGCCCAAATATGTGTGTAACGGTTGGATTTTGTGTGGAGGCTATATATACCCCTCCACCCCCTCTTCATTCGTGGAGAGAGCCATCAGAAAGTCTACCACTCCTACCACACACTTTCTGAGAAGAGAACCACCTACCCTTGTGTTGAGATCAAGCCATTCCATTCCTACCATATGAAACTTGATTTCTAGCCTTCCCAAGTTGCTTTCCACTCAATCCTTTCTTCCACCACAGCCATATCAGTGAGGAGAGTTGAGTGTTGGGGAGATTATCATTTGAAGCACAAGAGCAAGGAGTTCATCATCATCAACCACATCTATTACCTTTTGGAGGGTGGTGCCTCCTAGATTGGTTAGGTGTCGCTTGGGAGCCTCTGTCTTTGAGATGTGGAGTTGAACCAAGAAGTTTGTAAGGGCAAGGAGATCGCCTACTTCGTGAAGATCTACCCCGAGTAAGGCTAGTCCTCCGTGGGCGTAGGCCATGATGGAATAGACAAGGTTGCTTCTTCGTGGACCCTTCGTGGGTGGAGCCCTCCGTGGACTCGCGCAGCCGTTACCCTCCGTGGGTTGAAGTCTCCATCAACGTGGATATACGATAGCACCACCTATCGGAACCACGACAAAAATCTTCGTGTCACCAAACTGCGTTTGATCTTCTCCACCTCTCTTTTACATGTGCAATTTACTTTCCGCTGCTTATACTCTAGAATTGCATGTGTAGGGTGATACTTGAATTGATCTTAATTGTGAAACTGCCAAAAACATTGCATGATCTAAAGGCAGATTTTTTATATTGTCAAGTAGTCTAATCACCCCCCCTCTAGACCTACTTTCGATCCTACAAGTGGTATCAGAGCTTTGGTCTCCATTGTCTTGGTTTCCATTGCATTGGACTCCATAAGCTTGGTTTCACAACCTAGGAGAGTATGGCGTCTAGTGAGGGTAATTATCGTAGAGGTCCTTACTTTGATGGTACAAATTTTGCTAGTTGGAAGCATAAAATGAAAATGCATATTCTTGGTCATAACCCAGCCGCATGGGGCATTATTTGTGTTGGCATGCAAGGTGAATTCTTCGAGGAAGGAAAAGTTCCGGATCGCGAAGCCACACCTGAAGAATTGCGGATGTTGCAAAACAATGCTCAAGCTTGTGACATTCTCTTCAATGCCTTGTGTCCCGAGGAGTTCAACAAAATCAGCCGTCTTGAAAATGCAAAAGAGATTTGGGATACTTTGGTTGAAATGCACGAAGGTACCGAGTCTGTGAAGGAATCAAAGCTAGATATTCTTCAAGGTCAACTTGACAAGTTCAAGATGAAGGATGGTGAAGGAGTCGCTGAAATGTACTCTAGGCTTGCTCTCATCACAAATGAGATTGCCGGCTTAGGAAGCGAAGAAATGACTGACCGATTCATCATTAAGAAGATTCTCAGAGCTTTGGATGGAAAGTATGACACCGTGTGCACTTTGATCCAAATGATGCCAAACTACAAGACTCTCAAGCCAACTGAAGTCATTGGAAGAATTGTTGCTCATGAGATGACACTTAAGGATAAGGAAGAGCTTCACAACAAGTCAAGTGGTGCCTATAAAGCTACAAGTGATGCTCCCACTACCTCAAGTGACAAGCTAATTTCCAATGAAGAGATAAGCCTAATGGTCAAGAACTTCAACAAGTTCTACAAGAATAGAGGCAAAGAAAGAAGCTCAAAGTCTAGATCATATGATGAAAAGAGATCTTCTAGTCGTGATCGAAACTGCTACAATTGTGGAAGACCCGGACACTTCTCAAATGAGTGTACGGCTCCCCACAAGAGAAGAGAAGAATCTCCAAGAAGAAAAGCAAGAGATGAGTCACCTCGGAGAGAGAGAAGGAGTAGAGATGATCGTTATGAACGAAGACCCTCTCGGAGAAGCAAGGATTCGGAGAGGAAAGACAAGTCATCAAGGAGCTACACAAGAAGAAGACATCAAGCTCATGTTGGTGAATGGGTCTCCGGCTCCGACTCTGACAATCAATCCGATGGAAGCTATCACTCCGACTCCGACTATAGTCAAGATGAAGGTGTTGCCGGACTTGCACTAGTATCCTCCAACTCCAACTCCTATGACTTATTTGATTCACCAAATGAGGGAATTGGAAGATGCTTCATGGCTAAAGGCCCCAAGGTAACACACCCTGAATTCATTGACTTTGATAGTGATGAGGATGACTTGCTTGGTGAAGATGAGCTCTTGCATGATAAATCTAGTGAGCTTAGTAATGATGAAAATGCTAGTAGTCTTTATAGTCGAGAAGAGTCGAATGACAATGCTATGAAGGAGATTGAGCGTCTAACTAAAGAACTAAACACTCTTAAGTTAGCTCATGAGACAACTCAAGAAGATCATAGAGAGCTCCTAAGATCTCATGAGAAGCTACGCTTCGAGAAGCTCACTCTAGAGCAAGAACATGAGTTTCTAAAAGCGATCAATGACGATCTTCGAAAGAAGAGTTCTTCATATCTTGCCAAACGACTTCTCTTGTCTAATTTCTTGCCACCTATTAAGACTAAGCATGACAAGCATAATAAAAATTCTTCCTCTAGTAGTAACAATAACAATGTTAAATCCAATATTGTTGCTTCTAGTAGTTCTCTTGATTCCACTAACAATGTTTCAAGCCAAGTTACACTTGAGCAAGAAAATAGCTTATTGAAAGAAATCATAGAGAAAGGTGTCTACAAGAGTCTTGCCGGAAGCAGGAACTTTGAGGAGATTGTTCGCAAACAAGGAAGACACCGGAAGAATCAAGGGATTGGTTTTGAGCGAAAGTTCAACGCCGAAGGTGTTGAGTGGGAAGAAGGTCAATACCCTACTCCACAGTTTGTTTCACAAAAGGAGAAGTATGATGCTACTTCTTCCAATGTGGAACAAGCTCAAGATGACCTTCCACCACAAGACCACAAGCTAAAGGCCAAGGACAAGCTTCAAGAGGAGATTGATGCATTCATTGAAGCACCTCAAGCCATGGTCAAGTGGGTTCCCAAGGACACATCAAGTTCTAGTTCGTCAAGCTCAACTACAACACCAAGGATTCCCATCAAGATGATGTGGATCCCAAAGAAGAAGAACTAGAAGGTTCTTGAGGGTGACTCCGCCAACAAACTTCACTCATATTCATTTTGGCAAGAACTTGTGCAATCAACTTCCACATCATGCACTAGTTCATGGAGTCACAAACCCTCTTGTTGGTAAGTCAAGGGACAAGGTAATCATTGCTTTCATGGACATCATCTTTTGTGAACTTCAATATATGTCTATGGATATTCTTGTTTGTTCCTTGTGGGACTAACCCATGTAGGTATTGAAAGTGCCCTAATCCAAAGGATAGCTCCCAACTCTTGATGATCTACATCAACATTGAGCATCCACATCTTCAACATCTACATGAAGTCTTCTACGACAACCCAAGGTTAGTTTGACCCTTTAAAAGGGGTTCTCACATCTAGGGGGAGCTTTGCTCTAAAAATTGAGCTAAAGCATCTCCAAATGATGTGAACACATAAATGCTTTATGTAAAAGTGGCAACCCCACTTGTGCTTAAACGATGAGTATGACCTATGATCAAATGTTCTCATTTGGCTCCTAAGTCAATATACTCATATATAGATGACCTAGTCATCGACAAACTGTGTGCTAGTAGCTAGAATGTTGGTTGTGCATGTTTGACACATATTTCAGTTGCTATCTTATTGTGTGAGCATGTTGAATGCATGATCTTATCCATTCAAGGACATCCATTTGTTGTTTTGATTGTTTTGATTTTTCTGGCCAAATGGATGGACAAGAATGCCTAAGCACCTTCCCTAGCTATCTATGCTTTCTTGTCTCAAATTCTATTCATGCTCATATCACAACTTTGAACAAGTCTTTTTCGGACTCTCCGAGTGAGGAGCACTCGGAGCCACCGATCCGTATAAGGCTGACTTCCAAAACCTTCTAAGTCCATTTCGGTCTGACCGGCTTTTCCATCTTGGTCCAACCGAAACGCTTAGACTGATCTAGGTTTCATCTCGGTGAAACCGAGTTCAAAATCTCGGTCTGACCGATATGCGTAACTGCACATCAGTTATACATTTCGGTGACACCGAGTTTTTCAACTCGGTCCCACCGACAGCATGGGGTTATATATACCTGAGGGCTGCGCGCGATTTAACTCTTCAAACCGTTCGCCCCCAAGTCCCCTGCTGCCGTCGCCCTGGTCTACGGATCGTCGCCGTCGTCGCCTGTGCGCCCTCGCCGCAGGTCTCCGCCGCCATCAACGGTAATCATCTCCGCCGTTGCCGCCGTAGAGGGACTCCACCAAGTTAGGGTGAGTCCCGATCCCTTTCGTGCTCCCCATCTGACTCTTGCACGAATGGTTTGCCATGAATCTGTCCACGTTTGAGATATTCCCTATACATTAGATCAGATCCTCTAGTTTCGAGTGAAATTCTTAGGTTTAGGTTTCCACGGAACGCATCTCGGTGAAGCCGATTTTGAAACTCGGAATGACCGATTTGGCCTCTGGCCATTGCACTGCATCATTCGGTCTAACCGAGTTGTGCAAATCGGTGTGACCGAAACTTAGTTTCAGTGAAACCCTAGGTTATCGGTAGGACCGAAACCCATTTCGGTCTGACCGAAAGTGGTGTGTAGGCCTCTGTATACACTTCGGTTTCACCGAAACTTAAAATCGGTTTGACCGAAATACATTCTGTGAAAACTCAAAACTAAGTTTTAAACTCATTTTTTTGCAAAAACCTCTGCAGTTGTGATAACTCTTCTACTCTGCCTATACCTTATCTTTTCACAGGTTGTCAGCCATGTCAGATGTCAGTGACAGCCAGAACAGGTCTGAGTCACCTTTTGCTGAGATTCCAGAGGCAGATACAAGTCCTGAGGCTAGCAGCTCCAGTGATGATGGTGAGAGGAGCACCCCTAGTGGTTTGCCTCCTGCAGCCACCAGGACCAGGAAGAAGAGAAATTCTGATGATGAAGACTCTGACTTCGTTGCTGAGGAAGTTACCTCCAAGCCCAAGAGGAATGTGGTTGCCAAAGAGCACCAAGGGCAGCAGTCAAGAAAAGGCACAAGCAAGGTAAAGCAGTCAGCTGTTGCAAAGAAGCTCAACTTGGAAGAGCCAGCTCCAAGTAAGGTGAAGAAAACTTCCAAGAGGAAGAGGGTAGTATATGCTGAACCTCAAGTTGATGCAGCTGCTGAAGAAGAAGAAGAAGAAGATGCACCCCAGCCTCCTCCTCAGAAAGCTAAGTTCATGGGTGATGCTATTCGGGCTCAAGCCTCCTCTAAGCCCAAGAAGCCTGCTCAAGCAAAGGCAGCTCCAGCCAAGCCCAAGAGAACAACCAGGAGCATTCCAGCTTCTGAGAAGAACAAAGGTGAGATGCCACCGTCTGAATCAGATGAAGAGCATGTGTTGCTTAAGCTCCGTCCTAAGTTGCCACTCCACAATGATGCTCATCCTCAAGCTGAGGACATGAAGGCAAGGAAGGATAAAGGTCTCAGGCTATGGAGATAGTCTGATCCATATGCTGTGAGGAGAAGGACTGCTGTGGACCCCAGATTCCACACCAGAGAGCAGCAGGACTTCTATGAGACCGTGCTGATGGATAAGAAGCCCATTGTTGCTGACACCAGGTATGTTGACTGGAAGTACATTGACAGTGAAGAGCACCGAGACTTCTTTCCCCATGTGCATGAGAGCTTTACTGCATGTGGAGTTGCTGATTTTGTGGGTCAAGAGCTGACAGCTTGGAATGACGAGATGATCATGCAGTTCTACGCCACAGCCCACTTCTATCCTGATGGCAAGATCACCTGGATGACTGAAGGTCAAAGGTTTTCTTCGTCTGTTGAAGAATGGGCAGAACTTCTGAATGCTCCAGTGCAGAGAGAGGACGACATTGATGTCTATGGGATTCCTAAGAAGAGTCATGATTCCATGAAGAACATGTACAAGGAGATCCCCGCTGCTGACTTGGAAGATTGGAAGCTTGGCTCAGTGTACTATCTCCAGGCAGGTCTGACCACCACTAACACTATTCTGAGGCATACATTGATGCCTAAGTCTGGAGACCACCGCATGATTCGAGGCTATTCTATCAACATGCTGCACATTCTCGATGAGAAGGCACCTTTCAAGGTGATGGACTTAATGGTAGAGACCATTAAGAGGACTGCAGCTGACCAGAAGAGGTCATGTGGGTTTGCCCCACAGATTCAGATGCTCATCAATGCCAAGTTTGGCACGGGCAAATTCATGTTGGATAGGAAGCACTTGCCACTGCAGCCAGAGCATGAGGACAATGTAGTTGTGATGGATGAGGAGGATCCTACCTCAGTTGAAGGACAGGCCAAAATCGAAGCTGCGAAGAAAGCTAAAGCTGACAAAGAGGCAGCAGCAGCAGCAGCAGCTAAGCCAAAGAGCTTTGGAGAACAAATTCTTGAAGCTACCCAGAGGATTGAACAACGCCTGGCCAGCATTGAGCAATCTCAGGAAAGCCTAGAGAGGATTGTTGAGGACAAGATCCACGCTCTGGACGTGAAGCTGACAGAGATTCAGGTGTCCGTCAACAAGCTTGAGGCAGACATGGAGGAAGCAAGGCAGGAGAGAGCAGAACTCATGCAGGATGATCTAGTCCAGGACTCTCATCGCCAGACTGCTCAGGTTCCCAGAGGATCCAGATCTGTAACTATCCCAGTGACTGACTCCAGGGCTACCACTTCAGCACCAGCCACAGCTCCAGCAGTTACTCCAGCTCCAGCATCCACTCCTCCAGCGCAGACATCAGCAGAAGTCTTCGCCGATGCAGCTATTTCTACACCGACATCTACCCAGACGGGAGCCGCCAGCAGAGCCCGCAGTGACGCTTAACTCTATACCTTCTCGAACTTTTTGGTAACTTGTTGCCAAAGGGGGAGAAATTGTATAGATAATAGGGCTTCGAGAGAGAGAGTGCTCTTTCGTTCTTTTGCCGGTTTCTTTGAGATACATTGGTTTCTTTTTGTCTTTCGAAACTTTAAGTATGCTTGCTACTACGTTTGATGCTACCTTAATGAGTGTTTGGTCATACTATGCTTTAATGTGTGCTTAATGCTTATCATATGCTATTCCTTATTGTATGGCTATTTACTCTTGTCTTGGTGATTGAGTGCATGTTATTCATTCTTATCATTTTGTGCGCTCCACCAAGATGTATGTGACATGGAAGAGTGACCCATAATCCTAATCGATTGTGCATTTGCATTCAAACGCAAATTTTAAATAATGCACAAATTTAGGGGGAGCTCTTGTTTATCACATACTTCTCAAAGCGACGATATCATTCATTGATTATATCTTTTGTCGAAGCTTTGATCTATATGTTGTCATCAATTACCAAAAAGGGGGAGATTGAAAGTGCAACTAATCCTCGGGTGGTTTTGGTAATTAATAACAACATATATATCATTGAACTAATATTTACTTGAGAATCATTTCAGAGAAGTTTGATGATATGGGTATGGAAATGTCTGAAGAAGTGGACCCCTCAAAATGCTAAGACAAGCATTGGCAAAAGCTCAAGACTCTATTTTTGGTTTAGTGATCAAAGATCACATTGAGTCCATAGGAAAAGCCAATACTATTAAAAGGGGATGAGGTTGTGTTAATGATCTGGTTGCTCAAGTGCTTGGTGATCTAGCTCCCTCAACTATCAGCACCTTTCACTACTTAACACACTCATAAGTAATCTCGGACAAACCGATTCTGCAAACTCAGTCCCACCGAGATGAACCACCTCAGTTATTCTTCCAAACCTTAATTTCTCGGTCCATCCGATTTTGAGTTTCGGTCTCACCGAAACTGGACTGCCAACCTTCTGTAACCAATTGACATCACTTCGGAATATCCGAGTTGTTAATTTCGGTCCCACCGAGATGGCAAGCTCCAACCTTTGACTCACTTCGGACACACCGAGATGGTATTTTCGGTCCCACCGAAAATCCCAACGTTCACTATATTTGAACTTTCGGTCTGACCGAGTTTTTACTTCGGTCTCACCGAGATTGCCCAAATATGTGTGTAACGGTTGGATTTTGTGTGGAGGCTATATATACCCCTCCACCCCCTCTTCATTCGTGGAGAGAGCCATCAGAAAGTCTACCACTCCTACCACACACTTTCTGAGAAGAGAACCACCTACCCTTGTGTTGAGATCAAGCCATTCCATTCCTACCATATGAAACTTGATTTCTAGCCTTCCCAAGTTGCTTTCCACTCAATCCTTTCTTCCACCACAGCCATATCAGTGAGGAGAGTTGAGTGTTGGGGAGATTATCATTTGAAGCACAAGAGCAAGGAGTTCATCATCATCAACCACATCTATTACCTTTTGGAGGATGGTGCCTCCTAGATTGGTTAGGTGTCGCTTGGGAGCCTCCGTCTTTGAGATATGGAGTTGAACCAAGAAGTTTGTAAGGGCAAGGAGATCGCCTACTTCGTGAAGATCTACCCCGAGTAAGGCTAGTCCTCCGTGGGCGTAGGCCATGATGGAATAGACAAGGTTGCTTCTTCGTGGACCCTTCATGGGTGGAGCCCTCCGTGGACTCGCGCAGCCGTTACCCTCCGTGGGTTGAAGTCTCCATCAACGTGGATGTACGATAGCACCACCTATCGGAACCACGACAAAAATCTTCGTGTCTCCAAACTGCGTTTGATCTTCTCCACCTCTCTTTACTACATGTGCAATTTACTTTCCGCTGCTTATACTCTAGAATTGCATGTGTAGGGTGTTACTTGAATTGATCTTAATTGTGAAACTGCCAAAAACATTGCATGATCAAAAGGCAGATTTTTTATATTGTCAAGTAGTCTAATCACCCCCCCTCTAGACATACTTTCAATCCTACACTTGCCACATGTCTGGCAAGAGGGTACAAAGGTGATCCAGGGGTGGATCACTAGATAGCGGTCAAAAAATTATCCTTAGAGGAATAAGGAAATGTTTCTCGGTTATGGAGGTGATAAAGAATTCAACGTAAAGAGTTACGTCGATGCAAGCTTAACACCTATCCGGATAGCTCTGAGTAGAGATATCAGATACGTATAATGGAGCAACAATTTGGAATAAGCTCCAAGTGGAACGTGGTAGCAGCATCTACGATATGACATCAAGTTTTGCGAAATACATAGGGATCTGAATGTTGCAGACCCGTTGATTACAACCTCTCTCACAAGCATAACATGATCAAACCCAGAACTCATTGAGTGTTTATCACATAGTAATGTGAACTAGATTATTGACTCTAGTAAACTCTTTGGATGTTAGTCACGTGACGATGTGACCTGTGAGTGTTAATCACATGGCGATGTGAACTAGATTATTGACTCTAGTGCAAGTGGGAGACTGTTGGAAATATGCCCTAGAGGCAATAATAAATTGGTTATTATTATATTTCCTTGTTCATGACAATTATTTATTATCCATGCTAGAATTGTATTGATAGGAAACTCAGATACATGTGTGGATACATAGACAAACACGATGTCCCTAGTGAGCCTCTAGTTGACTGGCTCGTTGATCAATAGATGGTTGCGGTTTCCTGACCATGGACATTGGATGTCGTTGATAACGGGATCACATCATTAGGAGAATGATGTGATGGACAAGACCCAATCCTAAGCCTAGCACAAGATCGTGTAGTTCGTATGCTAAAGCTTTTCTAAATGTCAAGTATCTTTTCCTTATACCATGAGATTGTGCAACTCCCGGATACCGTAGGAATGCTTTGGGTGTACCAAACGTCACAACGTAACTGGGTGGCAATAAAGGTGCACTACAGGTATCTCTGAAAGTGTCTGTTGGGTTGGCACGAAGCGAGACTGGGATTTGTCACTCCGTATGACGGAGAGGTATCTCTGGGCCCACTCGGTAGGACATCATCATAATGTGCACAATGTGATCAAGGAGTTGATCACGGGATGATGTGTTACAGAACGAGTAAAGAGACTTGCCGGTAACGAGATTGAACAAGGTATCGGGATACCGACGATCGAATCTCGGGCAAGTACTATACCGGTAGACAAAGGGCATTGTATACGGGATTGATTGAATCCTTGACATCGTGGTTCATCCGATGAGATCATCGTGGAACATGTGGCAACCAACATGGGTATCCAGATCCCGCTATTGGTTATTGGCTGGAGAGCTGTCTCGATCATGTGTGCAAGGTTCCCGAAGTCGTACGGTCTACACGCTTAAGGTTCAATGACGCTAGGGTTGTAGGGAATGTAGTAAGTGGTTACCGAATGTTGTTCGGAGTCCCGGATGAGATCCCGGACGTCGCGAGGAGTTCTAGAATGGTCCGGAGGTAAAGTTTTATATATGGGAAGTCCCATTTTGGTCACCGGAATGATTTCCGGGGTCACCGGTATTGTACAGGGACCACCGGAAGGTATCCGGGGGTCCACCGGGTGGGGCCACCTGCTCGATGGGCCAAGTGGACCAAGTGAGGGGGGGGGGGAACCAGCGCCTGGTGGGCTGGTGCGCCCCCCAAGGGCCCAAGGCGCCTAGGGTTTGTGGGGAAACCTTAAGGGGGGCGCCCCCATTGCCTTGGGGGCAAGGCAACCCCCTGGCCGCCGCCCCGTCCTCAGACTGGATCTGGGGGTGGGGCGCCCCCCCTCTCCCTGGCCCCTATATATACGTGGGGGGTGGGAGGGCAGCCGCACCAAAGTTCTGGCGCATCCCTCCCCCTTTCCCAAGTTCTCCTCCTCTCCCGCGGTGCTTGGCGAAGCCCTGCAGGATTGCCACGCTCCTCCATCACGACCACGTCGTCGTGCTACTGCTGGACGGGGTCTTCCCCAACCTCTCCTTCTCCCCTTGCTAGATCAAGGTGTGGGAGACGTCACCGGGCTGCACGTGTGTTGAACGCGGAGGCGCCGTTGTTCGGCGCTTAGATCGGAATCAACCGCGATCTGAATCGCTATGAGTACGACTCCTTCATCCGTGTTCTTGTAACGCTTCCGCTTAGCGATCTACAAGGGTATGTAGATTCACTCCCCTCTTACTCGTTGCTAGTTTACTCCATAGATTGATCTTGGTGATGCGTAGAAACTTTTGATTTCTGCTACCATCCCCAACAATCTCTCCCTCGCTCGTCCCCTCGGCGCCGCTCTCCTCCTCCTCCACTCGATCTCCCTTCTCCTCAGCACCACACCCTCATTGAGCGAGGGCCGATGCCCGATCCCCTCGATCTGCCTTGCCCGCGCCTCCCTTCTCCTCCATCGTGCCGTCCTCCTCGAGCCTTTCGACTCCCGATCCGCTGCCTCGCCGACTCCGCGCTGGGCGCCACGCCCCACCACCGTCGGCGACCACCAGAAGGCCCCGTGCCTCGCGTCGCCCTCTCCTACTCCAGCGCAATCGGCCTCATCCTCGCCTGCACCTCGCCACCAACCGGCACCGCCGCCACCCGGACCCGCTGAACCGCTGCCCCGCCAAGTCCCCTGCCGCCAGCGCACGTCTTCATGCCCAGGAGGTGCTCCTTCGCCGCTGCTGTTCCGCCGGAGCATCGGTGCCTCGGCTGCCGCGTGATACGTCTCCAACGTATCTATAATTTTTTATTGTTCCATGCTATTATTTATGATGTTTTCGATGTTCAATGTGCTTTGTCATACACTTTTATATTATTTTTGGGACTAACCTACTAACCCAAAGGCCCAGTCCAGATTGCTGTTTTTTGCCTGTTTCAGGGTTTTACAGAAAAGGGATATCAAACGGAGTCCAAACGGAATGAAACCTTTGCGAGAGATATTTTTGGTGAAAATCACGCGCGGGAGACTTGAGAACCACAGAGTAGGGCATACGTGGTGCCCACGAGGGTGGGGGGCGCGCCCCCTGCCCGTGGGCCCCATGTTTGGCCCCCTGGTGCCCTCCTTCCTCCTATATATACCTACGTACCCCGAAACCATCAGAACAATACAGAAAACCCTAGTTACACCGCCGTAACCTTCTGTTCCCGTGAGATCCCATCTTGGGGCCTGTTCCGGAGCTCCGCCGGAGGAGGGATCTTCCACGGAGTGCTTCTACATCATCATCATCGCCTCACCATGAGTTGTGAGTAGTTTACCACAGACCTTCGGGTCCATAGCTAGTATCTAGATGGCTTCTTCTCTCTCTTTGGATCTCAATACAAAGTTCTCCTTGGTCTTTGAGGAGATCTATTCAATGTAATCTCTTTTTGCGGTGTGTTTGTCGAGATCCGATGAATTGTGGGTTTATGATCAAGATTATCTATGAGAAATATTTGGTTCTTCTCTGAACTCTTTATGTATGATTATAATATCCTTGCAAGTCTCTTCGAATTATTGGTTCGGTTTGGCCTACTAAATCTATAGTTCTTGCAATGGGAGAAGTGCTTGGCTTTGGGTTCAATCTTGCGGTGTTCTTTCCCAGTGACAGTAGGGGCAGCAAGGCACATATTGTATTGTTGCCATCGAGGATAAAAGGATGGGGTTTATATCACTAAGTTTGAGTTTATCCCTCTACATCATGTCATCTTGCTTAAGGTGTTACTCTGTTCTTATGAACTCAATACACTAGATGCTTGCTGGATAGCGGTCGATGTGTGGAGTAATAGTAGTAGATGCATAATTGTTTCGGTCTACTTGTCTCGGACGTGATGCCTATATATAATGATCATGCCTAGATAGTCTCATAATTATTCGCTTTTCTATCAATTGCTCGATAGTAATTTGTTTACCCGCCGTAGAATACCGCTATCATGAGAGAAGCTACTAGAGAACACTATGCCCCCCGGGTCTATTCTCAACATATCAATCTACATCTACTCTACTTTTCCGCTTTTACTTTCTGTTCTTATAACCAAAAATACCAAAAATATCAAACTATCATCTCTATCAGATCTCACTTTCGTAAGTGATCGTAAAGGGATTGACAACCCCTTATCGTGTTAGCTGCGAAGTTCTTATTTGTTTGTGCAGGTGCGAGGGACTCGCGCGTGGTCTCCTATTGGATTTATACCTTGGTTCTCAAAAACTGAGGGAAATACTTACGCTACTGTGCTGTATCACCCTTTCCTCTTTGAAGGAATACAACGCAAGCTCGAGAAGTAGCAAGAAAAATTTCTGGCGCCGTTGTCGGGGAGGCTTACGCAAAAGTCATATACCAAGTACCTATCACAAACCCTTATCCTTCGCATTACATTTTTTGCCTCTCGTTTTCCTCTCCCCCACTTCACCCTTGCCGTTTTATTTGCCCTTCTTCTGCTGTGTGTTTATTGTTCGCTTGCCCTCATGTCTGAGATGGGGGACAATTTTATCGAGAAGGGTAGTAATATCGAGGGCAACGTCTATGTTGACCCCCCGGATGAAACTACCACTTCACATATTAAGAAGTTCCGGGTTGGTAGCGGTAATATCATTGGAAAAGGGGTTCTTCAAGACTTCTTTACTTGTGCCGGTTGTCGTGGAAATAGCACGGCAGATGTCCGGTTTAGCGGACTTGATGATGGAACCATCGCACGGGTTAGCTTGAAGGGGTTCATAGCACACAAAGGACACAGAAGGTTTATACTAGTTCGGCCCCTTCGATGAAGGTAAAAGCCTACGTCTAGTTGGTTTTGGTATTACTTGGGCGTCGGATTACAAGGAGCGGATTCGCTTGCCTGTGTCTCGACGGGTTGATTGTTGCTTGTCCCTCAACCGTCGCCGGGTCGCCCCTTTATATGGAGGGTACACCTGGTCCGGTTTACAGAGTCCCGAGGCCGGCTCATATTTGTGTCCGCCTCGGTCTCTATCTTTTCTTTCTTATCTCTCAAGTTACATCATGGGTCGGTTTGCAAACCTTACTTCTATACATGTGCTCTAAGATCTTTATGGGCCGTAGCCTTTACTAAATATTACAAACAAGTACGTTAACAAAGCCGGTTTATACTAGCCGGTTTATACCTGCTAGTCATATCCCTGACATTAGGCCCCAGAATGATTTGAACTTGTTCATATCAGTCTTCTCTTGTATAGCTTTCTTCTGTCTTCTCATCCATATAAACCGGCTCTGACGTCATCCTCAGGGATCATTAAATTTGACAGTGACATCATCTCCGCATTTAACGCCGTGAGCTGTACTGTAGCTTTATTTAAGGGTTATCCCAAGAATCGAGGCGTCACAGGATCTTTATCCGATTTTTTGCCTCCTCGAATCCCGCACCTGTCGCTTCAGATCTGACTCTCCTTTGTAAATACCGCTACCCCTCATTCATTATCTTCTTCCCGCTCCGTCTTCTTCTTCCGTCTTCTTCCTCCGTCGTCGCCCGAGCTCGAACCGCCGCCGTCGACCGCTGGATCCAAGTCCTCGCCGGCCGCTGCATCACCCTGAGCTTGACCAGAGAACCTCCGCCGCCGATTCTTGCCGTTCCAGGTATGTCCTTCTTCTTTATTATTAGTCTGCAACTTCTAGGGTTTCTTCCCACGCCTCTGCCATTAGAGCTTGAATAGAAGCTTCACCTTGTTTAATCTTAAGCCAAGGATTTCCAGTAACCTTCACCTTTAGATCTTGCCCTTTAAACTGTATTTTTACCCCGCTGTAGATGCTTCAGATCTCCGCCATTCCTGCCTAGCCTGTAGATTTATCCGCTTGGTACAAAGCCCTTGTAGTTCTTTCCCGTCTACTTTTACATTTATTTCTCTTTTCCTAGCATACTCAGATCTGTTCTTCCTTAGCTGTCTTTTAAAACCTGTTTTTCTCCCTGGTAGATCTGCTAAGTATGTTCCGGTTTAAACTGTTCTGCCCAGTCCTTGCGAAACTCTATAATTTAAACGCGACGGTTTAGCCGTTCCCCTTCAACTGCCATTAATCGGAAATGATGTAGCTTGTTTATAATTTCCGGTTTAACCATGCCATTAGTCCTCAGTTTAAACCGTTGCGTAACCTTCATAGATAGTTTCCGGTTTACACTGCTGCATCTTCATAATCCATTTTTTTGCGTTGTATCCTTTCAAGTACTTTGCCTTTTTGTTGCAATGGCCAAGCAGTACGTCTCCTGTGATTGGGTTCCTTCTATCATCACTGAGGATGATTTGATCAAGATTTCTGAAATTGGCACGTTAGGACCTCAGTCTGTTTTAAAGTGGCGGGCCCCGGGTAATGAATGTCCACCTACTCCTAGATCCGGGGAAGTCATTGTATTCTTCGATCACATATCTCGAGGTTTCTCTCCCCCCGGTTCAAAGTTTTTCCGGGATGTTCTTGCTGCTTTCCAACTGCATCCTCAGGATATTGGGCCCAATTCTGTCTCAAACATCTGTGACTTCCAAGTGTTTTCAGAGGTTTATCTGCAAGAAGAACCGTCCGTCGATTTGTTCCGGGACTTCTTTCATTTAAACCGGCGCATTGAGTTTACCAGCGGACCACATCAAGAGCTTGGCGGCGTTAGTATTCAGAAGAGGAGAGACGTCGTCTTTCCTCATGCCGCTTTACACACTCATCCAAAGGACTGGAACAAGTCTTGGTTTTACTGCATTGACACTTCTCCTGAAGGGGAGAACCCTCTGCCGGGTTACCGTGAAACCCGTAGTCCGGAGAATCACCCTTTACCACAACGTCTTGGTTCTGTTGAGCGGACCCGGTTTTCATCACAGCTTTCCAGGCTAAGAGCCTTCATAGCTAATGGTTTGATTGGAACCGATTTTCTACGCTGCTGGCTGTCTTGGAGCATCCTTCCCCTGAGCCGGCGCTCTCAGCTAATGTGCAAATATTCTGGTAAACCGGATGATCCTCAAAGGTTTACCAAGGATAAACTTTCTGAATCGGAGGTAGTAGAATCAGCCAAGAAGATCCTCAATGTCTCTTTAGCAGACTGCAGCAAGGTCGGTTTAGCTCCATACTATAAGAAGAACAAGCTGCCCGCAGTAAGTTTCACTTTACCCTGTACTTGTAATCCGTTCCTTTTAAACCGTCTTTCAATTGTCTTTCTTTCTTTCGATTAGGCTGTGACCCTTTCTGGAAGAGAAAGCCTCAGGAGAAAACCGGCAAACAGGTTCGCCGAAAAACCTTTGCCAATAAGAAGAGGAAAGCAGCCGTTGACGCCGGTTCTCCAACTGAAGATGATGATCCGGACTCCGAGGTATGCTTTAATCCGGTTTAGATTTTTGCTTTCATGTACTTGTAATTGTATCTAATGATACCTTTCCACAGGAATTGCCTGAAGGTGATAACCCGGCTGAAATCGAGGTAACCATTCTTTCCTCTGACTCAGAACCTCTTCCACAAAAAAGTCGTCGGACCGTCCGGAAGTACCAATTTTCTCATCCTTATGCTCAGTTAGACCCTAACTTTATTTTGAAGAAGCAACAGCACGAGGCTCTTCGCCGGACCACTCGCCACAGCGGCCTGGCGGTGGAATCATCTGGGATTTCCTTAACTCCGGTTCGCAAACGCCGTGCTGAGGTGATACTTTCTCCGACTCTCCTTCATCCCAAGGCCGGGCTTATCCGAAAACCTCTTAAACCGTCTGACCCTGATTATCAGGAAACTCCACTGTCTTCTTCTGGTGAATCGACCGCCACGCAGCTTCCTCCACTGAAAACCGTCCCAGGGTAAATTTTCTCACTTTTTCCGGTTTATAATCCCTTTTACTTTATAATGTCAACTTATTTTGCATACTTTTCCAGCAAACCAAAACCCAGCAAGAAACCCAAGGCAAACAAGCCTCCTGCCGAGCCCACTGCAGATGATCCGGCTGCTGATCCGTCCCCCACTGTTCCTTCAGAGGGCGAGCCTGTAGCTCCTCTTGAAGACCCTGCTCCAACAGACCACATCCCTGCTCCTGAAAATCCTACTGCGGAAGACGTCCAAAATCCACCAAGTCCGGCCCGGGTTAACTCTCCTCAGATTAATCCGGCATCCCCTAATCCGACTCATGTTGCCACTCACCCAAACGCACCTGCCTCTCCTGATGTTGTGGTAACTGGAGCTGCCTTTGTTGCTCCAGCTGAACCCACCGTTTTAGCCAAACATACGGCTAAAACGGAAAAGCTAACTCAGGAAAAGGGGAAATGGAGCACTGAGATATCTAGCCTTTTCGGTATGAGTGCTCAAGAAATTTACTCTGGGTATCTGAACCGGCTCCACAGCAACCGGGATTATGAAGCCAGCCTGGTTAACTTAATGAGGGAAAAGTATGAGGTAAACTTCTTCTTCTGATTTTGTTCCTTTGATGTATTTCTTATCTCATAACAGCCCCCAAGTTCCGGTTTAGCTGCTTACTGAAGGTGACCCGGAACTTTGTAGATTGAACCGTTGGTCTTTACATTAGCCCCCAAGTATCAAGTAGATAACTTGCTTATGTAGTTGATACTTGTAAAAGTTGCTGTCGATACTCCAATTATGCATTAGCCCCCAAGTGTCAAGTAGACAACTTGATTGTGTGCTTGAGACTTGTAACTTTGCATTGTCTTTTCTTTACTGCTTCAACTGCCATTAGCCCCCAAGTGTCAAGTAGACAACTTGGTTGTGTGCTTGAGACTTGACTAATTTTCACCTCTTGTTTTTGAACTGTGTCTGCAGGCTGAGTTGAACCGGAATGCTCTTGAAATTAATGAGCTTCGAAGCCGTCTTACTGAAACAGAGTCTGCCGCTTCAAAGGCTAAAAAAGAACTTCAAGTGAGCTTAAAGACCGCTGAAGACTTGAAGAAATACTTTGAAGAAGAGCGGACTACTTTTGAGGTCCAGAAGAAAGATCTGGAGAAACGGGTTCAGGACGCTGAAGGAGCGCTTAATCCGG
Source organism: Secale cereale (assembly GCA_902687465.1). Lineage (NCBI taxonomy): Eukaryota > Viridiplantae > Streptophyta > Magnoliopsida > Poales > Poaceae > Secale > Secale cereale. The sequence continues at coordinate 152,184,810 of LR738716.1, read as the reverse complement.
TGACAGAAGAATTGTCCGGATTAAGACGGCAAATTGACTTAATGACCTCTGCTGTTTTTGGTAAGTATAATCTGACCTCCTGCCTTTATCTTTGTAACCTGTGTTTTGTACCGGTTTAACTATGATTGTTGTGTGCAGGCCGCCGTGTCTCCCATCTTGGGGATGATTTACGGAAGAAACTCAAAGCTTGCTACACCTTGGTCGAACAGCTGTACTCCGGGACGCAAAGGATCATCAGTGCTACTTCTTTTGGTAAACCGGCCCCTACAACAATACAAGACACTTTGAACAAGTTGTCTGTTTTGCCGGTTCGTCTCGAAGAAGTCAAGAAATCTGCTGCGCGGGGTGGTGCTCTTCTGGCCCTTACGAGGATTAAGGCTTGGGTCCCGGATCTTGATCCGGAGGAGGCTTTCACCGGATTCCCGGATACAAAGGAGGACGGCTCACCTTTTACCAAAACTGATCTCTATGCCCTGACGAAAGAGATGCGTCCTCTCGCCAGCAAGCTTGCCGCTGAATCAGATTTGTCCAGATACCATCCAGGATACAATTTGCAGAACGAGCGGGTGGAGCGACCGGTCTATGATACTGTCAACTTAATTCCGCCGGTTCGTCCTCACACCTTTGCTCCTGACATTGACCCTTCTGAACTTATCAACGATGAGGTGTATTTCCGGGCCTTGATGAAGATTGATTGGCGTGCGCCGGACTTCCAGCCGCTTCATGAAGATGAAGATGAAGATGTTCCGGATCAAGGCGATGGTCAGCCGTCTCAGCAAGGAGAAGCATAATTTTCAAATTTATTGCTGTAATCGGAATCTGTGTTCCGCCAAACAAAGTTCCCAAACCGTTGGGCTTGCTATGTCTTGTAATAAGCTAGCTGAAACTTGATGTGCTTCAACCCGGATATTTTGTCTTTTATGAAATACTTCGCCGGTTGACCTGTTGTCTGATATTGGTTGCCTTCCCCTGTTTATACAGAAAAAATATCGAAACTATGTCCTAGTGGCTTACCACTGGACGGATTAACTTGTTCTCTTAAAACGTCAAATAAGCATATTTTTACTAAAAATAATTTTTATACCCGAGATTATACGTGGTCCATACTCTTTAAACCGGTAAGACTTTAAAGTCGCTTTATGAAGATCTTCATGGATCCAAGTAGAAACTCGAAATTCTCCGGTCCATCTTGATGATAAATTCGGTTCATCTTGTCTCATCGAGACTTTGCTCGAAAAGTCATAACTTTTGCCTGATATGGGATCCGGGTTTTAATGAACGCCGGTTTACTTATGCTGGTATTCATGACCCAGACTTTTCACTTTATAGATATGTGGTCAACTTGTATAGCTGTTCCACTCCGGTTTAAAAGGTTATAAAACACAAAAAACACCAAAAATATGCAAATTTTGCAAATAAGACCATGTAGTCGAGGCTTTTTCAAGAGCTGCCAGGCTCAAAGCAAGGTTCGGCCAATCACTGGGACGCGGATTGGCCGACACTCCCAGAGGGCCTAGCCAATCACTGAACGTGGAATTATCCAACTTTTCAGAGGGCCGAAAGAACCGGAAATAAAGAACTGAGCCAATCACTGGGACGCGGATTGGCCGACACTCCCAGAGGGCCTAGCCAATCACTGAACGTGGCATTATCCAACTTTTCAGAGGGCCGAAAGAAC
>LR738716.1:152161700-152182900 GCA_902687465.1 Secale cereale | reverse complement strand
GAACCGGTGGGTCAATGTAAACCAATCACTGAACGTGGACTTGTCCAACTTTTCAGAGGGTTGATAGAACTTTGAAACTAATCCGATCACTGGGAATAGATGATACCACTCCCAGAGGGCCTCCAGGGTTCCTTCTGAACCGGTGGGTCATTTGTGAAGTCTTCTCTCCTTGAACCAGATATAATCTCATGTTCTTGAGAGTTCTATTGCTCCTTTGCATATTCTGCAAAAAATCAGTTTCTAAACCGGCCAGTATATTGAAATATGGTATCTGATAATAAACATGTATGTATATGGGTTGCTTTCACAAGATTTTTTGCATATGGAAAAAGGGCTAAGCCCCCGGTTTACCGAGGGTGCCAGTTTATTCATTACTCATAATATATACATAGGATACATTGGAACACGTAGCTCAAGTATAGTACGGCCATAAATGGGCGATGTTCCACGGCCTCTTCGTCTCTTCTTCTGATGTCCGTGAATCCTTGTGTTCCCGAACGTCCACCAAGTAATATGAACCATTGTGTAGATTCTTACTGACCACAAAGGGCCCTTCCCAAGGTGGGGATAGCTTGTGCATATCTGTTTGATCTTGGATGAGCCGGAGTACCAAGTCACCTTCCTGGAACGTCCTTGTTCTAATCCGGCGGCTATGATATCTGCGCAGGTCTTGCTGATAAATCGCCGATCGTGCTGCAGCTATATCACGCTCTTCATCCAGCCGGTCTAAACCGTCCTGTCTGGACTCCTCATTGATCGCTTCCACATAAGCCGTCACCCTTGGTGAATCATGACGTATATCACTCGGGAGAACTGCTTCCGCACCATAAACCATGAAGAAAGGCGTGTAACCTGTAGACCGGTTTGGCGTAGTATTAATACTCCAAAGAATAGATGGCAATTCTTCAACCCAACATCCAGGGGTTCTTTGTAAAGGCGTCATAAGCCGTGGTTTGATTCCTCGTAAAATCTCCTGATTTGCCCTTTCGGCTTGGCCGTTGGTTTGAGGGTGAGCCACAGAAGATACGTCTAATCGAATATGTTCTCTTTGACAGAATTCCTTCATTTCACCCTTAAATAAATTAGTACCATTGTCTGTGACGATGCTGTGTGGAAAGCCAAACCGGAATATCACTTTTTTGATGAATTTAACTGCTGTTGCCGCATCACACTTGCTTATAGGCTCCGCTTCAACCCATTTTGTAAACTTGTCTACTGCCACTAGTAGATGAGTTTTCTGATCTTGGGATCGTTTGAAAGGCCCAACCATATCAAGCCCCCAAGTTGCGAAAGGCCAAGTTATCGGTATCATCAGGAGTTCCTGTGCCGGAACCAGGGCACGCCTTGAGAATTTCTGACAAGCATCACACTTCCGGACCAGATCTGCTGCATCTGCATGAGCAGTTAACCAATAGAAACCATGCCGGAATGCCTTAGCCACCAATGATTTTGAACCGGCGTGATGACCACAATCCCCTTCATGAATCTCACGAAGAATCTCACAACCTTCCTCCGCTGACACACATCGCTGAAATACTCCAGAAGTACTGCGATGGTGAAGTTCTCCGTTTGCAATTGTCATGGACTTAGAGCGCCGGATTATCTGTCGTGCTTCCTCTTCGTCATCCGGCAACTCTCCTCGGCTCAGGTATGCCAAATAGGGCAGCATCCAATCCGGAATAATATGGAGTGCTGCAACTAACTGTGCCTCTGGGTCCGGGACAGCCAGGTCTTCTTCCGTTGGTATCTGAACCGACGAACTGTGCAACTCATCCAAAAAGGTGTTTGGTGGCACCGGTTTACGCTGCGACCCTAGCCGGCTTAAAGCGTCTGCCGCTTCGTTCCTCCGCCGGTCTATATGATCCACCTGATATCCTTTAAAATATCCTGCGACTGCTTCAACCTCTCGTCTATAAGCCGCCATGAGGGGATCTCTTGAATCCCACTTGCCAGAAACTTGCTGTGCCACCAGATCCGAGTCGCACAGGCACTTAACCCGGCTCAAGTTCATTTCCTTTGCTAGCCGCAAACCATGAAGTAATGCTTCATATTCCGCTGCATTATTAGTACAAGGGAATAATAAACGGAGGACGTAACAAAATTTATCACCTCTGGGAGAAGTTAAAACGACTCCAGCCCCCGAGCCCTCCAACTGTTTTGAACCGTCAAAGTGAATCGTCCAGTAAGTTAGATCCGGCTTCTCTTCCGGAGTCTGCAACTCTGTCCAATCATTGATGAAATCTACCAATGCCTGAGATTTTATAGCAGTGCGTGGTACATATTTCAACTCATGCGGGCTGAGCTCAATGGCCCACTTTGCTACCCTGCCCGTAGCTTCCCTGTTCTGGATTATATCCCCCAATGGTGCTGAACTAACCACATTTATTGGATGTCCTTGGAAATAGTGCTTCAGTTTCCGATTTGCCATGAACACACCATATACCAACTTCTGCCAATGAGGGTACCTCTGCTTGGACTCAATGAGTACTTCACTCACATAGTAGACCGGGCGCTGAACCGGGTACTCCTTCCCTGCTTCCTTGCGCTCTACCACAATGGCAACACTGACAGCCCGTGTGTTAGCAACAACATATAACAGCAAAGGCTCCTTGTCAATAGGAGCAGCTAAAACCGGTGGTTTTGCTAGTTGCCGTTTCAGATCCTCAAATGCTGCATTTGCCTCATCGCTCCAGATAAACCGGTCTTTTTTCCTTAACATCTGGTAAAGTGGGATCTCCTTTTCTCCCAAACGACTGATGAACCGGCTTAACGCAGCGATCCGGCCAGCTATGCGCTGAACATCGTTGATGCAAACCGGTTTAGTTAAAGACGTGATGGCCTTGATCTTCTCTGGGTTAGCTTCTATTCCTCTGTTTGAGACCAAGAATCCTAGTAACTTACCAGCCGGAACACCAAAAGCACACTTTTCCGGATTAAGCATCATCCTATAAGCCCGAAGATTATCAAATGTTTCCTTGAGGTCCTCTATCATTGTCCCTTCTTTCTTTGATTTGACCACAATGTCATCCACATAGGCATGAACGTTCCTCCCAATCTGCCCCTTCAAACAGTTCTGAACGCAATGTTGATAAGTTGCATGTGAACACTTAAGCCCAAAGGGCATAGATACATAGCAAAAAGCACCAAAAGGAGTTATGAAAGCTGTCTTCTCTTGGTCTTCCACCGCCATTTTGATCTGGTGATACCCTGAATATGCATCCAAAAAACTTAGCCGCTCACACCCCGCCGTGGCATCGATGATCTGATCGATGCGAGGTAGAGCAAAAGGATCAGTTGGGCAAGCTTTATTGAGGTCTGTGTAATCCACACACATCCTCCACTTCCCATTCTTCTTTAACACCAGCACCGGATTAGCCAACCACTCTGGATGAAAAACTTCCACAATGAACCCTGCGGCCAAAAGTCTGGCCACTTCTTCTCCTATAGCCTTGCGCCTTTCTTCGTTGAAGCGGCGCAGATACTGTTTAACCGGTTTGAACTTCGGATCAATGGTTAATTTGTGCTCAGCGAGTTCCCTCGGTATACCTGGCATGTCAGAAGGTTTCCATGCAAAGATATCCCGGTTCTCACGGATGAACTCGATGAGCGCGCTTTCCTATTTGGGATCCAGGTTAGCACTAATAGTGAATTGCTTGGACGAATCCCCAGGCACAAAATCAACTTGCTTGGTCTCTTCAGCCGATTTAAACTTCAACGCCGGATCATGCTCGGTAGTTGGTTTCTTCAGCGGAGTCATATCTGCCGGATCAACATTATCTTTATAAAATTTCAACTCCTCCGTGGCACATACTGCTTCTGCATAAGCTGCATCACCTTCCTCACATTCCACCGCTATCTTGCGGCTTCCATGAACCGTAATCGTGCCCTTATGACCCGGCATTTTAAGCTGCAGATAAACATAACATGGCCTAGCCATAAATTTAGCATAAACTGTCCTTCCAAACAGAGCATGATATGGACTTTTAATCTTGACGACTTCGAAAGTGATCATCTCTGACCTGGAATCATACTCATTTCCAAAGGTAACTTCTAAGTCAATCTTTCCAATCGGATAAGCTGACTTACCTGGAACCACTCCGTGAAACACTGTGTTTGATTGTCTTAGCTTTTTATCTGTCAGACCCATACGACGGAAAGTCTCGTAATATAAAATATTGATACTGCTACCACCATCCATGAGGACTTTAGTAAACTTGTAGCCTCCCATCTGAGGTGCTACCACCAAGGCTAAATGTCCCGGATTATCCACCCGTACGGGGTGGTCTTCTCTGCTCCATACAATGGGCTGCTCCGACCATCGAAGAAATTGCGGTGTCGCCGGTTCCACTGTATTAACAGCCCGCTTCAAAACCTTCTGGTCTCTCTTACACAAACTTGTGGTGAAGACATGATACTGCCCACTGCTTAATTCCTTCGGATTACTCCGATATCCAGATTGCGGCTGCTGTTGTTGACGCTGTTGCTGCTGATTCCCCTGATTATTATAATTCCCTTGGCCCTGCTGCTGATTATTCTGATTATTGTAACCACCTTGATGATGTGATTGATTGCCCTGACCATTATAGTTTCCTTGATTATTTTGGCCGCCTGCCCGGGGTTGATAACCACCGTTATTGCCCCTATATCCTGATCCGGAGCTGTTCCCCTGATGACCCGGACCATAAAATCCAGGCCCCGAGCCGCCATGTGGCGGTCGATTAGGAGGATTGAAACGGCCCGCTATTGCCTTCATGAGGGGTATGCACTCTCTCATGGTATGCTTCGCCACCTTGCCCTTTCCACTATGCTTTGGACAAGGCTGATCTAACTCCTGTTCCCAGCCAAAAGCTCCTCTGCCGGTTTGCAAAGACGGTTCTCCCGGGTTACGCTGAAAACCCCCTTGAACTTGAGTGTTGGCCACGAAATCTGAACCACCCTCTACTTTCCGTTTGCCCAAAAAACTTGAAGTAGCCGGATTATTTTGCGCCGGTTTACTGGACTTGCCAACCTTCCCAGCCTTGTCTCCTTCTGCCTCTGGATATTTTGTGTTATCCGAGTCTCCATACTTCACCAGGGCACTCATTAAAGTTCCCATGTCATTGCAGTCCCTTTTAAGCCGTCCGAGCTTCAACTTTAAAGAATCAAACCGGCAATTGTTCTCCAACGTTACTATTGCCGTGCTAGGGTTAATACCATTCGAAGAGTGTAAAATTTCTGCTACTCTCCGTACCCAAGCTGCTGTAGACTCTTGCTCTCCTTGCACACAAGCTGCTAAATCTATCACCGACATCGGCTGTTTGCATGTATCCTTGAAGTTTTTGATAAACTGGCTGCGCAATTCCCCCCATGATCCAATAGAGTTCGGGGGTAGAGCTTTCAGCCAGGTCCGGGCCGTGCCTTCAAGCATCATAGTAAAATATTTAGCACAAGCCGATTCATCCACGTCCAGCATCTCCATGGCCATCTCATAACTTTCAACCCAAGCTTCTGGTGGCAAATCGGCTGTGTAGTTAGGTACCTTGCGGGGCCCTTTGAAATCTTTGGGCAGCTTGACACTCTGTAAAGCGGGGACAAGACACTGTATCCCGAAGGAACTCGCCGTAACCCCTGTTTCCACAGTGGCTGTGTGAACCGGCGTTGTTTGACGAATCTCCTCCCTGGCACCTGATCTGGCCCGGTTTATGTCTGGAGCTGGCATTGCCGCCCCTGCCGGATTATCCTGCCTGCGCTGATGTCTCCTACGCTCACTGCTAGATACTTCTGGCTCCTCCCAATGCCTAGTATAACTTCGGCTGGGACGCGGTGTTGAATGTAACCTTTCCCTGCTATGAGAATATGCTTGCTGCTGCATCAACGCCGTATTAAGTAGCTTCTGGACCCTGCGCGCCTCTATCGCCACCGGAGACGTCTCTTCCGCAGGTAAAGCGGCCAAACGCGCCGCCGCTACAGCAATGTTATCCAAAGGGTTTGAATAATGACCTGGAGGGACGGGAACATAAGGTGCCGACGTAATCCGGTGCTCCCATTCTGCGGTGGGTTGCTGAAGCGGTTCCTCCCTGGCCGGGGGTGCCCTCCGGTTTGAAGCCGGATTGTTACTAGTCCCAGCCCCAGGTGTCCTGAACAGATTTGCCGCTTCATAAACCGGCGGTATACGGGACCGATACTTTCGTCCCCTTACTCCTTCCATAGAAGCTTGCTCCATCCTTAAGTAAAAGGCTTGATCATCCAACTCCGCTTGTCTCACCGCTATCATCTCTCTCTCTGCCTTCAGGTCTTCCTTTAACTGATCAATCCGGCCTTTCAACTGAAGGAGCTCTGCATCGTGATGCGCCTTGTCTGCTGGAGCTACCACTTCCACCGCTTTAGCAGTGAACTCCTCGATCAAGGTGGATAGAACTTCAGTAAGTGAAAGGGTTGAACCGCTTCCCCCTGCACCAGCTTCCGCCGTCGTCCCGTTCACCGGAGGCTGTGAACCGGCCATGAAGACCGCCACCCGGTTTGGCGGGTCAAAGGGGCCCGGAATACTGTTTCCATCGGACTCGCCCTCAGACCGGCCGTCCTGCAACTGATACAGAGATTCAGTTTCTCCGGATGAAGATTCGTCGTCTGAGTAGACAACTGTTGCCCCATCAGATTCCGATCTGTCCTCAACTCGACTTCTGTGGATTGCTCCAACGAATACATGCTTCACGGCGGGCTGAATCCGGGCCGATCTCGCACGCTGAGCCGACTCGACGATGTTGGGGAAGACGTCCGGCTCAGGCCCCGGTTCGCCGATTTTGCCGATGAAGACTTGGATGCTGCCGAAGGGAACCCGGTACCCATATTCGATCGAATCGGCCTCCGGTCCCCAACCTGCGTCGTCGATGTAGATCCGGCCACGGCGACTCTTGGTCATCCGGCCGACCGCGTAACCCTTGAGCCCTTCGAAGCCGCCCTTCAAGAACTCGAAACCATCGTGCGCAGGCCCCATGGTGGGCGCCAACCGTCGTGGAAATAGCACGGCAGATGTCCGGTTTAGCGGACTTCATGATGGAACCATCGCACGGGTTAGCTTGAAGGGGTTCATAGCACACAAAGGACACAGAAGGTTTATACTAGTTCGGCCCCTTCGATGAAGGTAAAAGCCTACGTCTAGTTGGTTTTGGTATTACTTGGGCGTCGGATTACAGGGAGCGGATTCGCTTGCCTGTGTCTCGACGGGTTGATTGTTGCTTGTCCCTCAACCGTCGCCGGGTCGCCCCTTTATATGGAGGGTACGCCTGGTCCGGTTTACAGAGTCCCGAGGCCGGCTCATATTTGTGTCCGCCTCGGTCTCTATCTTTTCTTTCTTATCTCTCAAGTTACATCATGGGTCGGTTTGCAAACCTTACTTCTATACATGGGTTCTAAGATCTTTATGGGCCGTAGCCTTTACTAAATATTACAAACAAGTACGTTAACAAAGCCGGTTTATACTAGCCGGTTTATACCTGCTAGTCATATCCCTGACACCGGTGCTTTGCCCACTATGGGTGGCTCTATTCTTCACAGAACTAGTAGCCTTGCGGATGTTGTATCTATGCTCATAGTTGAAATTGAAAGGCAAGTTATCCATATGCATCCCTGAATACAGAGAATCTTTTTGGAGTTTTCCAATATTGAGCATTCTTCTGTTAAGCGTGCAACTACTATCTTTTTGGCTCATGAATTTATATTTATCATGAAAGAGGCCAAAGAAATCTTTGCTCATTACAGGGTAGATGCCGGTCGACCTCCCATAGAGGCTATCTTATTCAATCAAGAAGACATAATGCGGTTGCGATCTCCTGATCATGTTGCTTTTAATGAAAGACTTAGAAAAAAGGTTCCAACCGATGTCTTGATTGATAGAATTTCTGAGATTAATGATGATTTTGCTATTCAAAACAATGGGTTAGGCTTCTCCCTTGAGCGAAGGCTCATGACCTTCTGCCAAAAGAATGCCTATAATGATGAATTGGTTGTTCGCTACAAAGGGCCAAAAGAGGAACCTATTCCTCCTGAGATTGATGTGGGGGACTTTTGCCCCATTAAATTTAGCCCTTTTGATTACTTTTTCTTCCCACAAAGGAAACTTGCGGCAGAACGTAGGGAATATGAGATGAGTTTTCGCGATATATCGTTTCATTATGACATTCCCTAGATCTATCCATGTATCGTGCCTAGCTAGGGGCGTAAAACGATAGCTCTTGTTGGGAGGCAACCCAATTTTTTTTGTTTTTGCTTCTTTTTAGGAATAAATATTGCATATAGCTTCTGTTTAGATGTGGTTTTGTATTTTGTTTAGTGTTTGTGCCAAGTAGAACCTTTGGGAAGACTTGTGTGAAGTTTATGTGATCTTGCTGTGAAAAACAGAATCGTTAGCACTCGCTAGAATGGTCACCAGACTTTACTGGAGCGTGCTATTTAGTTGATTCTTTTTGAAAATGATTAATAGACAAATTCCTCACGTTTACCAATTTAGTTTGAATTTTTGGAGTTACAGAAGTACGCGAAACCTGTAGATTACTACAGACTGTTCTGTTTTTGACAGATTCCGTTTTTCGTGTGTTGTTTGCTTATTTCAGTGCATCTATGAGTAGTATTGGGAAGTATGAATCATACAGAAGTTGGAATACAATAGGTTTAACACCAATATAAACAAAGAATGAATTCATTGCAGTACCTTTGAGTAGTGGTTTGCTTTCTTATAATAAGGGAGCTCACGAGATTTTTGTCTAAGTTTTGTGTTGTGAAGTTTTCAAATTTTGAGTATTGCTTTGATGGACTATGGAACAAAGAGTGGCAAGAGCCTAAGCTTGGGGATGCCCATGGCACCCCAAGGTAAAATGCAATGACAACCAAAAGCCTAAGCTTGGGGATGCCCCGGGAAGGCATCCCCTCTTTCGTCTTCATCCATCGGTAACTATACTCGGAGCTATATTTGTATTCACCACATGTTATGTGTTTTACTTGGAGCGTCTTGTATAATTTGAGTCTTTGCTTGTTAGTTTGCCACAATTATCCTTGCTGGACACACCTATTTGAGAGAGTTAAATATGGCCTAGGAATTGTTAGAACACTCTATGTGCTTCACTTATATCTTTTGAGTTGAATAGTTTTTGCTCTAGTGCTTCACTTATATCTTTTAGAGCACGGTGGTGATAATATTTTGAAGAAATTGTTGAACTCTCATGCCTCACTTATATCCTTTTGAGAGTCTATCAAAACAGCATGGTAATGTGCTTAGGGTATGAAACTAGTCTTCACATGATAGACATCCAATATCAATGTAGTAAAAACTTTCACACCAAGTGCATTGAATATGATGAGAAGTTGGATGCTTGATAATTGTTTTGAGATATGAGGATAGTGATATTAGAGTCATGCTAATGGATTTATTATGAAATTGAGAAATGCTTGTGTTAAGGTTAGTGATTCCCGTAGCATGCACGTATGGTGAACCGCTATGTGACGAAGTTAGAGCATGAGGTATTTGTAAAGTGTCAACCTTTGTGTGGAGGTCGGGGGCGCGTGATGGTTAACTCCTACCAACATCCCCCCTAGGAGCATGCGTTGATTGCTTTGTTTTGATGACTCGTAGATTTTTGCAATAAGTATATGAGTTCTTTATGACTAATGTTGAGTCCATGGATTATACGCACTCTCACCCTTCCACCATTGCTAGCCTCTCTTGTACCGCACAACTTTCGCCGATACCATACACCCACTGTATATCCTTCCTCAAAACAACCACCATATATATATTCCTCAAAACATCCACCATACCTACCTATCATGGCATTTCCATAGCCATTCCGAGATATATTGCCATGCAACTTTCCACCGTTCCGTTCATATGACACGCTTCATATTGTCATATTGCCATGCATGATCATGTAGTTGACATCGTATTTGTGGCAAGGACACCATGCATAATTTTTCATACATGTCACTCTTGATTCATTGCACATCCCGGTACACCACCGGAGGCATTCATATAGAGTCATACTTTGTTCTAGTATCGAGTTGTAATATCTAATTGTAATTCAATGAAAGTTTGATGATCATCATTATTAGAGCATTGTCCCATGTGAGGAAAGGCTAAATCAATAAAGCCCCTCCAAAAAAAGGAAAAAAAGGAAAGGGCAAAGAAAAAAAAAGAAAGAAAGAAAAGGACAATTGCTACTATCTTTTTCCACACTTGTGCTTCAAAGTAGCACCATGTTCTTCATGATAGAGAGTCTCATGTTTAGTCACTTTCATATACTAGTGGGAATTTTCATTATAGAACTTGGCTTGTATATTCCAACGATGGGCTTCCTCAAATGCCCTAGGTCTTCATGAGCAAGCAAGTTAGATGCACACCCACTAGTTTCTTTTGTTGAGCTTTCATATATTTTTTAGCTCTAGTGCATCCGTTGCATGGCAATCCCTACTCACTCACATTGATATCTATTGATGGGCATCTCCATAGCCCGTTGATACGCCTAGTCGATGTGAGACTATTGTGACGCCCGAAGACCGACGTCCCAGAAGATTCCAGAAGATTCCAGATGTTCCGGGTTCTCCCGTGTGTTTCTTTTGTGCTGTGTTATTTATTTTTGCATTGCATCTTGTCATCATGCCATCATGTCATTAATCTTTGCATCTCAACTTAAATAAAACCGTGTGAACCTTCGGTCCATTTAAATCGAGGGAAGGATGAATTCTCTTTATAACATATACTCCCAATATTTTAGGGAGCTATTATAATAATATTACATTGCTTCGGAATAACCCAACACACTTGCATTTATTCTCCAGACATCTTTTGCTTCAAGTTTCCATCTAAACCCTCCCTATAATTCTATTCTCGTTTATCGAGGTTCGTCCACAAGACCCTCCAACAATTTTAATTAATTCCTTACATTTTTGTGAGTCCAGGGAATTTTACCTCTTGCCCTAAGCCTATTCCTAGCCTCCCTTCCTTTTTCTTTCATCTTGATGTTTTTCTGTGTTTTGGAAACGCAGAAAGGGAGAGAGAAATGGCCTCTAGGCCATCATAGCAGAAGAGCCCAGCCGGCCTCCCTGGCCCTCCTTTTGGCCCAAGCCCCCTCAGCCATCTTTTGGCCCAGGCCCCAGCCGGCCCATGCTTCCTCTCAGGCCTCCTGGCCCGATTCCCTTCGCAACCCTAGGGCGCTCGCACCCGACCGCATCCCATCGCTCGTTCCTCCCTCGTCCGCATCAGCGCCGCAACCCTCATCCCGATCCCCTCGTCGTTTCTCTCGATCGCTCGTCCTCCTGCTTCGAGCTCCCCAACGCTGATCTCCCCTCGTCGCCCCCTCCTTCCTCACACCTACGGGCGCCGTCCGCGCCTCTGCATCGCGTCAGGGCGCCATTCCCTCGCGACCCCGAGCTCCCTCGGTTGCCTCGTCCCTCCGGTCCTCCCTTTCTCCTCTCGCCGAACCACACCCCAAGGCCGAGGGCCTCGGCTCCGGCTCCTCCGCGCGCCAAGACAGCGCGTCCTCGAAGCCGCCCCTGCGCGCCTCCTCCCGACCGTGCTCCAGCCACCTCGCCTGGCCCGAGCCGGCCGGCCAGGAGCCCCAGGCCGCCGCGCCTCTGCCTTCTCACCAGCGCCCCGGCGCGCCTCTGCTCTGCCGCGGGCCAGCGCCGCCATGGAGCCGAGCTCAGCTGCTGCCATGGATGTGCCCCTCCTCTGCTCGCCGCCTGCTGGCCCCCTCCTCGTGCGACGACCACCGGCCAAGCCTGCTTCCTTCTCTTTTGTGATGCACGCGTTGTTGTTTCGTTGCGTGAGAGACCACCGCCATGTATTGCTGTTGTTTTTCTTTTTGGTAAGTGCCAGGTTGACATGTGCAACTACGAGACCGGCATGTTCGACAAGTACCCCTACCGATGACATGAACCTCTACGGATACGAGTACCACTACGCTCGACGCCGCAAGTAGCACGACTACACGATGCGTCAATGTTCCTCTCCGGTGTCCCGAGGACCGAGCACCCCTACCGATGCGTCAAGTACCTCTACGGAACGAACGTGTACGACTACCTTCGGTGAAGAAACGAGTACAACTACTTCCTCTCCGAACGGAACGTCTACTTCCACTACCGTCGCCCCGTGTACGACTACGAACGAGAACAACTACTTCCTCTACGGCCGTGTACAACTACTTCCTCTACGTCCCTCTACGATCTCGAGCCCCTCCGAAACAATGTTTCGAAGGTATAACCCCGAGACGATGACCCGTGACATGCATGTGTTGTATGAGATGTTTCTTCCCTAGTGAGCACCGTGCCTGTTTCGTCCTTTTGTCATGTTCCTCGGTTGCCTCGTCGCCGACTCGTGGGAACCGGTGATGGGATCGCCCCACCTTTCATCTCGTTTGACTCGCTCACGCCATCTTTCCTTTTGCACCGGACTCTCAACGAGTTACCGGAACCGAGATGTTGCGTTGCATCATTTTCAGATCGTTGCCGTGGCACCCGTTCTTTCCACCACGGTGACAAGTGCTTCATATCTCTCTTGTTCCCTTTTAATATAAACTTGCATAAACTTGATCATGTCATCCGCATCATGTTAACAACATTATATGTTAATTGTTGTTGCTTTAATAATTGCTAAACATGCTCATGGGGTTTTCCGGAATTTGTTGTTGTTATTTCCGGCCTCATTGAAAATGTCTAAATAGTGTAGTTTGTTTTGCTTCACCTCTTGCCATGTTAACAAAACATTTAACCTTGTCTTGTAAATAACGAGAGTCAATTAAATAATTAAATGTGGTGTTTCGTCAATATGCAATTCGTTGCATATCGAGCTCCACTTAACTTGTAGTGTTGTTTGTGCACATTGCCATGCCTTGCATATTTAAACCGCACATGCATCATACTTGGATGTGCATCGTATGCCATGTTTATGCTTGTGTGTTTACCGTGTTGTTTGCTTCTTTCCGGTTGCTTCTCTTGTTAGCTTCGGTTTTGTTCCCGAGTTGTGAGGCTTCTTCTTCGTCTTCTTCATGGATCCGTTCTTCTCCCTTGTGGAATCCCAGGCAAGATGATCATACCCTTGGATACCTTTACTACCATTGCCATGCTTAGTTGTCTCGATGCTATCGTTACATGTCGCGCTACCCATCTTTTATGTCAGCCTCTCCTTGTTGCCATGAAACCTCTAACCTTTTGAAACCTTCCTAGCAAAACCACTGTTTGGCTATGTTACCCGCTTGCTCAGCCCCTCTTATAGCGTTGTTAGTTGCAGGTGAAGATGAAGATCGTTCCAGGAGGGAACTTGTTGTTGGTATATCACAATATCTATAATTATTATTAACACACCTATATACTGGGCATGGGTGGAAGGCTTGGCATTTTGCTCGGTGTTTTGTTCCACTCATGCCACCTTAGGCGCCGATAAACCGGCATTATGTTCCTTGATTTTGCATTCCTTACACGATGGGTTGATGGGGACCCCTGATAGGCCTCTAACCCCTCGTTGGTTACCCCAAGTGGAAGGTGTAAGATGCAGTGTTGTGGAAGTTTTTTCCCTTAGCAAAGAGGCCAAGGATCGAATCCCCAGAGACTCCTAGGTTCAACAAGTAGGTGTCAACTGCTAACGGCGCGGATTAGCAATCAACGTGGACCTGCACACAGATACAAATAACTTTGCTCCCAACGAGTACAGAGAGGTTGTCAATCCCTCCGGCCTTGTAGTTCACAAAGGATTAAACGCAAATGATAGTAGTGATAGATAATGTTTGCGATAGTAAGTAAAAGCGAAAAGTAAATAGCGGATGTGATCAATGATGGTAACATGGACCTGAGTCTCATGATGTTCACTAGTGATGTCTCTCTCCCAAAAGACGATAAAACAGCTATGTGAGGTAAACGAATTACAGCTGGGCAATTGACAGGACCACGAACGCAAACCAATGCTGACTACATTGCAAGAAAGGTTGAGGTTCAAAGCATGGGCGGTACGCCAAAGTAAGTAGACCGAAATACATCAAAATCTACTACTAATCATCCACCTTGAGATATCTATCCAGAACATCTCGCTAGTATTAAGTTGCGAGTCCCACCCATAGTGTAAACTTAATGCAACAGACAACTGCATTAAAAGAACTTTGCGTAAAGTAAACAATCCTTGCACCCGCGGGCACAAGCACCATTGTTTTCCCCCTTGTGGCAACAGCACATCCCCTAGACTCATGTTTCTGTCACTCAAGCTAGTCATCGAGGGGCATGAACCCACAATCGAGCATAACGTTCCCTCTTGGAGTCACTACGTATTACTTGGCCAAAGCAATAAATAACAACGGAGAACATGCAAGAATTACTTAAGAACATAAATATAAAAGAGGTAGATCAAATATATTACTCAAGAACAATCTGAACATAATCTCATAATCCATCGGATCCCAGCAAACTCATCATAGCAACAGCATAAGGATTACATATGTGTCTCGATCATGTAGGGTAGCTCACGAGGACTAATTAGTGAAGCACAAGAACGGGAGGAGAACATCACATAGCTACTGGTCATGGACTCATGGTCCAAGGGAGACTACTCACAACTCACCCGGGAGGCGTCCATGGTGGTGGAGAGGCTCCCGATGGTGATCCTCCCCTCCGGCAGGGTGCCGGGAAGAGTTCTGCTGGTGCTCCCGATCTTCGAAGCAGCGGCGGCGGCAGAACAGAGATGAGACCGCGAAAAAGAGTTCCCGTCCCGAGGGTTTCGAAGGACGCTCTAAATATATGCCGAAGGGGGGCACCATACGGGACTCGGGGGGCCAAGGCGCCCCCCTGGCGCGGCCCAGGAGGGGGGCGCGCCGCCAGGGCGCCTGGAGCCCTGGTGGCCCCCCCTGGCTGTCCTTCGGGCGCAAGGTAGGTTCTGGAATGCTGTTTTTTTATATAATTTTTCTAGATTTTTCCTGGCAGTTCTCGTAACGTGAAAACCTGAAATACAAAAACAGCCGAAAACAGAAACTGGCACCGGGGTCCACTGGATTAGTAGGTTAGTCCAAATATGATCAAAAGTGTATGGAAGTATATGAATATCATAGCAATATCACCCAAAAGTGGCATGGAGCAAGCAGAAATTATAGATACGTTTTGGACGTATCAACATCCCCAAGCTTAATTCCTGCTCGTCCTCGAGTAGGTAAATGATAACAAGAATAATTTCTGTGGTGACATGCTATTAACCATATAGGACTTATTCATAGTCATATGACAAAAGCTTACTGAGGCAATGATTCTATAGTAATTAAGTTGCCTCATGAGAAAATCACAAATGACTGAAAGTTTTACAACATGACATTGAAGCATCAAATAGATTTGCAATGAACATGATGTGCAAATATGATAAAGTGATATCTAGCTTGCCCCCTTTAGTGAAGCAAAACATAAATGTAGGGGCACCTTCAAGGTTTAAGTGATGACTAGATACAATGATTTCAAAATAAACGATATCACAATCATGCAAAAGACAATGCTACTTTGGGACAATGCACATTACACTTAGAATGACAATCATGCTCTCAGTAGTTGGTGCTTTTAAAAGAGGGTGGAGACTCAACATAAAAGTAAAAGAATAGTTATGTGCTAGAGCTTTTTATTTTGAAAACATAGAAGCAATTTTGTCAACGGTAGTAGTACTTCATATGTGTCATGCATAAGACATCCTATAAGTTGCAAGCCTCATGCATCGAATACCAATAGTGCTCGCACCTTGTCCTAATTAGCTCGGATTTCCATGGGTTATCATTGCATTACATATGTTTCAACCAAGTGTCACAAAGGGGTACCTCTATGCCACCTGTACAAAGGTCCAAGGAGATAAATCGCATTTGATTTCTCGTTTTTGATAGATCTCAACTTGAGGACATCCCATACCGGGACAACATAGAAAATAGATGATGGACTCCTCTTTAATGCATAAGCATATTCTCATAAGAGATTGAGGATTAATGTCCAAGCTAAAACTTCCACCATGATACATGGCTTTGGTTGGCAGCCCAATGTTCTTCTCTAATAATATGCATACTCATTCAACCCATGGCAAATCACCCTTACTTCAGACAAGACGAACATGCATAGCAACTCACATGATATTCAACAAAAGTGTGACAGTTGATGGCGTCCCCAGAAACATGGTTACCGCTCAGCAAGCAACTTATAAGAAATAAGATACATAGGCAACATATTCTTTACCACAATAGTTTTTAAGCTACTTTCCCATGAGCTATGTATTGCAAAGTTAGTCTGCTTAGTACAGGTGGAGGTTAGCAAAAGACTGGAAGCGACCAACTAAGAGAGCAATGACGGTCATAATCATGCAGAGCGACAAAGCAATATTGAATCAGGCATGGAAGTTATATCGCTACTCAGAAATAAAAGATCATCAAGGCTTGACAGACTTTCTTTACAGTCTTAAATATGCGTGAGCATACGCCAAGTCAATCAAAATAAATTCTCGAAGGAAGATATTACTAAACCATACCACATCATTGGCAAACAAATCATGTTGGTACTCCAATAACACATTGGGAATCCCCCAGCTATTTGAGACTAACCATAAGAAAACCTGAACTACTAAGCGCCATTATGCACGTAGCATCTTTATCATAGACATATCAACCAATGCAACGGAAGCAAACTCTCTTAATAAGGTGAGCATGATAATTAAAGAGAGTTCAAGCAACCAACTAAACAAAAGCTCTTTGAAAAGATAAGCATGAATACTAAGAGCAGAGCATGATAGTAGCTATTAAAAGACAAAGAACACACACAACAAAGATAGACATGAAAATTCTATGTTATGTTCTAGGTAGAAGTGGAGCGTGTTTCTCTCCCACATAAAGAAAGCTGAGTTCCGACTCGTTATGAAAAACTAAAAAGAAAACTAAAAGCAAGACGCTCCAAGCATAGCACATAACACATGAAGTGATAAAAATATAGCGGAACGAAAGACGAACTGATAATGTTGATGGAGAAGGGGATGCACGGGGGCATCCCCAAGCTTAGACGCTTGAGTCTCCTTGAATATTTCTTGGGGGTGCATGGGGGCATCCCCAAACTTGAGCGCTTGACACTCCTGAATCTTTTTATCATCTTCCCTCGCACACTTGAAAACTCCCTTCATACATAACTCATTATAGTCTGATTAGCGAGGTTAGTACCCTTAATAAAATAATTATACCTTGCTGGAAATAAAGATATTCTTGAAGTTCTACTGTTTCTCAAGATTGCCAAAAGGTTTTTGCAAAGAAAAAGCAAGCTCTTGATTTGCAAAATGAAGGAAAGGCAAAACAGGACAGAATCTGTGAAAAACATAACAGCAGGTAGTAATTGATTTGTTCGTGGCCCTTCTGCAACTCAAATCAAAAAACTCATAACATACGCACGAAAGACAATTATATAGAGAACGCTGTCGAAAAAATTCAGACCAAAAATATGATCTGGTGATTTTATACGAATTTTTCTATCCAAGGACAGAATCTGTTTCCTGGACAGCACCTCACAACTTTTGAACTTTCTAGCAATCAGAGGCTATACTTGGCACAAATATGAAAAGCAAAGATACAATGATGATGCTACTGTAGTAAACAACATCAAGACACAACAAAAGCAAAATATAAAAAATTTATTCATGTGGGCGGCCTCCCAAAAGCTCTTTCTTTTGTGCCTTTAAGCTAGGCATAATGCATAGAAATCAAGTTTTATCAAGAGTAAAAGAATAGCTAGCCCGTACAACGGACTCAAATGGTAACTTGATCTTCTTTCGAGGGAAGTGTTCCATCCCTTTCTTGAGAGGAAACTGAAATTTTATATTACCCTCTTTCATGTCAATGATAGCACCAACGGTGCGTAAAAAGGGACGTCCCAAAATAATTGGACATGAAGGATCACATTCAATATCCATAATAGTAAAATCAACGGGAACATAATTATCATTAACGACGATAAGAATATCGTCGATCCTCCCCAAAGGTTTCTTTATGGAAGAATCAACGAGACGAACACCAAAAGAACAAGAATCATAAGGTTTCAATTTAAGCATATCATATATTCTTTTGGGCATAACAGAGGTACTAGCTCCAACATCACATAATGCATAGCAAGAGAAGTCATTCAATTTAATTTTTATCATAGGATCCCAACCATCCTCTAGCTTTCTAGGTATGGAGGCTTCTACTCTAAGTTTCTCCTCCCTAGCTTTGATGAGAGCATTAGTAATATGCTCCGTGAAGGCAAGGTTAAGCGTGCTAGTGCGGGGATCTCTAGACATCTTGTGAAGGAAATCAATAACTTCGGTAAGAGTGCAATTATCAAAATCAAGGTCATTAGCATCAAGTAAAGTGGTAGTGGTGTCCTTTAGGTTCATTTGTTTGGTAGTTTCTATAGTCATAGCATCACCATTAATAGGTCCATTGGGACCAGGAGTACATTGGGTGCTAAGGGTTTGGACATCTTTAACAACTTGGATAGTAGCAACAGTGTGGTGGGTAGGAAGGCTCTTAATTCTATCATCTTCCTCCCTTTCTCTAGCCCATCTTTCTGTAAGTTTAGCCATCATCCTAATGTTTTCATTAATTTGCACTTGAATAGCATTTATAGGAGTGACTTCCCTCTCCTCAAGAGGAGAAGTTTTAATTTTTAGCAATTTTACCTCATTGGCTAAATGGTCTACCTTAAAAGAAAGATCATCTAGTTTATGTAGTTTTTCTTCTACACTCTTATTAAAGGCTTTTTGGGTAGTGATGAAATCTTTAAGCATAATCTCTAGTTCAGTAGTGGAGTTCTTGGTGATAGGATAAGCATTGTTGTTCCCATAAGAATTAGAGGGGAACGGTCTAGGATTGCTACCAAAGTTACTCCTATAAGCATTGTTGTTAAAATTGTTTCTAGAGATAAAGTTCACATCTACTTATTCTTGAGCAATCAAAGAATTTAAAGGAACATCATGAGGATCAACAGAAGATTGCTTCGAAAGTAGAGACATGATTAAGTCAACTTTTTCATTTAAGGAGGAAATCTCCTCGACAGAGTTTACCTTCCTACCTGTTGGAGCGCGTTCGGTGTGCCATTGGGAATAGTTGGTCATCATCTCATCGAGAAGCTTTGTGGTAGCACCAAGTGTAGTTGACATAAAAGTTCCTCCCGCGGCCGAATCTAACAAGTTCCGCGAGGTAAAGTTCAAGCCTGCATAAAAAGTTTGGATAACCATCCAAGTAGTCAAACCGTGAGTAGGGCAGTTCTTGATAAGAGATTTCATACGTTCCCAAGCTTGGGCAACGTGTTCATTATCCAATTGTTTAAAATTCATTATGTTACTTCTAAGTTGGATAATTTTAGCAGGTGGATAGTATTTTCCGATAAAAGCATCTTTGCACTTGTCCCATGAATCTATGCTATTTCTAGGCAAAGACTGAAACCATATTTTAGCTCCTCCTCTCAAGGAGAAAGGAAAAAACTTGAGCTTAACAATATTACCATCTATTTCTTGGTACTTTTGCATATCACAAAGTTCAACAAAGTTGTTCAAGTGTAAAGCAGCATCATCTCC
Source organism: Secale cereale (assembly GCA_902687465.1). Classification (NCBI taxonomy): domain Eukaryota; kingdom Viridiplantae; phylum Streptophyta; class Magnoliopsida; order Poales; family Poaceae; genus Secale; species Secale cereale. The sequence goes on along the minus strand of LR738716.1, from coordinate 152,163,339 downwards.
AGCACCGGAGAATTGATCTTTCATGACTAAGTTCAGTAAAGCAGGTTTAATTTCATATGAAGGTGCTGAAGTGGCAGGTGTAGTGATAGGTGTGCTGATAAAGTCATCGCTGTTATGACTAGTGAAGTCACACAACTTGGTGTTCTCGGTGGAACCCAAGATAACTATTTTTGTGATTTTCGATAAAAGGTACTAAAGCAAAAACTGAAAGGTAAACTAACAAGACTAAAAAGCAAAGGTAAAAGATAGCATGCAACTCCCCTATCCTGAAGAGTGGAGTCCCCGGCAACGGCGCCAGAAAATACTCCTTGATAGGCCTCTAACCCCTCATTGGTTACCCCAACAGCGTGTTTGGCAATATTTGGGAAGGGGAATGGGAGTTTAGAGTAGGGAGTTGTATTGAGATTAAACATGGGATGAGTCATTTTATTCCCAATCCTCTGTTTGGCGCATGATAGGAATTATGTGTGAGAACTGAGGACAAATTGTATTCCCTTGTTTGGTTCGTGGGAATTGACGAGGGACTAGACAAAGGAATTTAACATAAGTTATGATGAACGGTTAAGATTGACTCACTAATACAATTCCCTCCCAACTCCCACCCCCTCCCCTGTTAATAAAACGGTGGGAGTTGGAGCCTCAAGTCCCATGACTATTCCCTTATGAATTCCCAATCCCTCCAACCAAACAATAGATTTGAAGTCTCGTACCTCTTAAATTCCCATTCCCTAGCTCTAATTACCCCCAACCAAACAGGCTGCAAGTGGAAGGTGTAAGATGCAGTGTTGTGGAAGTTTTTTCCCTTAGCAAAGATGCCAAGGATCGAATCCCCAGAGACTCCTAGGTTCAACAAGTAGGTGTCAACTGCTAACGGCGCGGATTAGCAATCAACGTGGACCTGCACACAGATACAAATAACTTTGCTCCCAACGAGTACAGAGAGGTTGTCAATCCCTCCGGCCTTGTAGTTCACAAAGGATTAAACGCAAATGATAGTAGTGAGAGATAATGTTTGCAATAGTAAGTAAAAGCGAAAAGTAAATAGCGGATGTGATCAATGATGGTAATATGGACCGGAGTCTCATGATGTTCACTAGTGATGTCTCTCTCCCAAAAGACGATAAAACAGCTATGTGAGGTAAACGAATTACAGCTGGGCAATTGACAGGACCACGAACGCAAACCAATGCTGACTACATTACAAGAAAGGTTGAGGTTCAAAGCATGGGCGGTATGCCAAAGTAAGCAGACCGAAATCCATCAATATCTACTACTAATCATCCACCTTGAGATATCTATCCAGAACATCTCGCTAGTATTAAGTTGCGAGTCCCACCCATAGTGTAAACTCAATGCAACAGACAACTGCATTAAAAGAACTTTGCGTAAAGTAAACAATCCTTGCACCCGCGGGCACAAGCACCGTTGTTTTCCCCCTTGTGGCAACAGCACATCCCCTAGACTCATGTTTCTGTCACTCAAGCTAGTCATCGAGGGGCATGAACCCACAATCGAGCATAACGTTCCCTCTTGGAGTCACTACGTATTACTTGGCCAAAGCAATAAATAACAACGGAGAACATGCAAGAATTACTTATGAACATAAATATAAAAGAGGTAGATCAAATATATTACTCAA
>LR738716.1:152150104-152161094 GCA_902687465.1 Secale cereale | reverse complement strand
TTTTTTATATAATTTTTCTGGATTTTTCCTAGCAGTTCTCGTAACGTGAAAACCTGAAATACAAAAACAGCCGAAAACAGAAACTGGCACCGGGGTGCACTGGATTAGTAGGTTAGTCCAAATATGATCAAAAGTGTATGGAAGTGTATGAATATCATAGCAATATCACCCAAAAGTGGCATGGAGCAAGCAGAAATTATAGATATGTTTTGGACGTATCAACCCCTTGACAGTTCGACTTTGAATAAAACTCCTCCAGCAAGGCCCAACATTGGTTTTAATTTGCCTCATAATAACAACATAATTAATTAATTAAATTGCATAGGGGGTCGCACCCTCGGGTTCTTAATTCTACATAGCAGGGGGGGCCAGTGCTGATGGTGTTGGTCCCAAACGGGGGTTATGCGGGGCCACCACGGGGAAACTCGAGGTTTGGTTTTACCTGTAGGATCACCCATCCGGTCGTGGCCTGAGACGAGATACGCGCGGCTACTATCAGGGTGTCGACACGCCGGGAGGTCTTGCTAGACTAGTTTTACCATTGTCGAAATGTCTTTTGCACCGGGATGCCGAGCCTGATCGGATTTCACTAAGATAAGGGGTGATGATATTATATTTATCACTTCAGCTAATCGTGAGAGCTTGTGATGGGCTAAGTTGGGACACCCCTGCAGGGTTATGATCTTTCGAAAGCCGTTCCCGCGGTTATGTGGCAGATTGGAATTTGTTAATGTCCGATTGTAGAAAACTTGACAGAGGATCCGAAGTAAAACACACAACTGTGTGAGTAACCGTGACTGTCTCTTTTCACTTTGAGAAGAGAACACGGTGGGGTTATGTTTGACTCGTATGTAGTTCAGGATCTTTAGCGATCACTTCTTTTGCGACCGTTTGCGTAGATGCTCGTCTGATTCTGGTACTCGTAAGTTAGCCACCATATTAAGCTTAGCCGCTGCTGCAACCTCACCACTTTACCTCTTCCTACCCATAAAGCTTTGCTAGTCTTGATACCCATGGTTATGGGATTGCTGAGTCCTCGTGGCTCACAGATACTACAACACCAGATGCAGGTTCAGCCGAGAATGAAGCAGGAGCTGGTTCAGAGCTTCACTGGAGGCTCAATGAAGAGAGTTTGGCCGTATGTTTGTGACGTTTCGACGATCAGTAGTGGTTTCTACTAGGATTCGATCTAGGCCTGTGGTTTAAAGTTATGTTGTTTTGGTATCTTTCTTTTGGATCTTCGCCCGTAGTCGGGTTGTGATGTTTTGGATGATGTTTTGCTTATGTAATGTATTGTGTGAAGTGGCGAGTGTAAGCCAACTATCTCCTTTTGCAATTTAATCCCTCTTTTACATGAGTCGTGCAAAGATACCAAACTTGCGATCATTCCAGAATGGGCTTATATCTTTAAGTCGTGCCTCGACACGTAGGAGATATAGTCCCATCCTGGGCATTACAAGTTGGTATTCAGAGCCTTCTCCGACCTAGAAGCCCCCACTGATTGATCGAATCGTTGACGGTTGAGTCTAGACACACACTTGAAAATGTTTTGAGTCCTATATATATATATATATATATATATATATATATATATATATATCAGAGAGTAGGATTTCTTTTGCTCCTCATCCCTTTTCACTCTGGTGAGGACTCCTGACGATTACTCTTGCCTTTTCTACTTTCAAAAATTGCACCATTTTTTTTAGGATCTCGCGAGTATTGTTTGGATTGTTTCGATGTCTTTGTGACGAGAACATTGTTCTCGATGCCTCCTGTCATTAGGGGTTGTGGCAGTGTCTCGGGGAGTTGAGCTCTGAGGTGTTGTCGTCACAAATCCATCGCATCAGTTCTAGAATAATTAAGACGGCCGACATCGAAAACTCTCCTATGCGGTTAGTGGCAAGATAACCCCGACATCACCCAGTACTGGGGAGGTAGTTCGGGAGTATTGCCATAGCTTGTATATTAGATGCGTTTCGAAGGTCCGAGGTAAACGGTTTCCGAGAACAACTGGTTATGTGTTGAAGGATGGATACAGCTGGATGTAGGATTAGAGTTGAGTGTGCGGTGCTTCCCCTGTATCCCCAACACCTGATTGCATAACTGGAAACTTTCGGAAATTAATAGGTGGGTTCATCCAGTAGTTCTAGGCATTCTTCCAACGAGTGCATGATATGAAGTTCGGGGTTCTGCATTGAGTGAAGTGGTTTATGGGCTTGTTCCGATCGGGAGTTGCATCTTAAAGGGTCCTTGGCTATGCTGATCCGGGGATTGCAAAACCCTTTTGTAACACGTTCCATGAGCTTTCAGCACGAATATGTCGGACGAAGCTTCTATCTTGTGTTTGTTCTATATGCTCTTTGTTCCTTTTATTTACCTTTTGCTTCCAAGTGGCTTCTCGTCAAGTTGATGTACCTGCGTAATTCATTCGTTCAATTCTCTGTTCGGATAGATATGTTGCAACATAATCTTCTTCATAAACATACCTATCCTTTGTTCTTGTTTTGATTCTGGTATTCGAGTTGCTTCGATGTCAAATGTTGATTCCATACCTTTCCTAATCGATGTTCTCATATTTCTATGGGAGTGCTAATTCTTCTTGACCATCGAGATCTTCATGTTAATCCTTTTCAACCGGTGTGCCTTCTCTTCAAGTTATTCCATACGGACGTCGTTGAGAAATCTGACGATTTGTCTGTTTCATTCATTCCAAGTTGTCTTTGTTTTCCCCACCCTCCCTCCCTTTTCCTTATGGAGCTGGAATTCTTAATGAAGTATCCATTTTATTCATGTGAGGCTTCTTCATTCATTTCCTTCAATGTTCTTATCCGGTGATTTATCGTGAAGTTGCTCAAGAGCTTCAAGTTCATCATTCTTTTGTTCTCAAATTCTGCCGGTGGATGTAATTCAAGATTTCGGTGTTGATCTTATCCTTTTCTTCATTTCACAATGCTTTCTTATTCCGGTGCACCAAGTAATCATTCTCCTCTTGCTATTCATATCCGGAGTGCTGAAGATTCATAATTCCATTCTTAATCCTTTCAAGCTATTTTGAGATTGTCGTCTTATTCAAGCCATTTAATTCTACCGGTGCAATATCTCTTAAGCAATCTTTTCAACGGTGATTTCTTTGTGTGGGCCCTAACCCATAGGTCTTTTCCCAGGATCTTACCTGACTCTTCTTTTTCCGGAGAATTCTTTTCAAAGTGTGACGTAAGTATGAATCCCATCAGTCACAGTCCTTCTCCACGACCGCTTTCAAATTATTTTTCAGCATTGGTTCAACCTTTTAATTCTTCATTTCGGAGTGCCTATACAATTCATGGTGGTGTATCTCATCGTCTTCTCAGATTTTGAAGACCCGAAGACGAGTTCCTCTTGAATCTTTATCCGTTCTTCCAAGATTCGTGGTTCTAGCTTCATGCCATCCTCATTATTGTTCCGATTGTGAGGAATTCTTTTATGCCATCCGAAGCATTTCATGAATTCTTTTCTTTGTGATCCTCCGAAGGCCATCATTTTAGAATATTTCTTCGTTCTCTGTTTGCAACTTCGTCCTCCAAATATTCTTCATTGATGTCTCTTCGTTCGTCTCCATATTTTTTACGGTGGTTCATTCAAGATTACTCTTCTTTGTTATCGTATTAATTCACTCGTTCTTTTCATAATCCTACCGGTGCTTCGTTGAAGAATTACCCAAGCTTGTGCGAGATCTCTCTTAATTCTTTGCAACGAGAATAAGTATTATGCCAAATCCTTGGTTGTCATCAATTTAAATTGGTGAAGGAGATGCATGACATAATTCTTATTCTTGTTCCTTCAGGTGAGTTAATTCTTTTTTCTGGAGCTTGTTCATCATATCATATTCTCGGTTCTAAGTTGTTCATCTTGTTTTCCGGAGTTCCAAGTGATTTCAATTATATCATTTCAAGCTCCATCTAATTCACCGCAGGCCTTGAATCTTATTATTTTCATCTTTCACTTCTCATGCTTTCATTACCGGAGTTCTCATGGTGGTTCATCATCATTTAATTCATCCTCGAAGTCTTCATCAAGATTCTTGTTGGAGCTCAAGCATTCTTCATCATGCTTCCAATTGCAATTCTTTCTACCTTATTGTTTCAGATGGTGTTATGTCATTCTTGACAATTCCTTCATGTTTCATGATTCACAAGTTATCAAGAATGAGATATTTAAACCCATCATTTCCTTGTTCAGGAGATCTTTTCAACCCTTTAATTATTCGTTGGAGTTATCCTGGGTTGTATTTCACCTAAAAGCTTTCCATAAGGATTGTTGCTAATTATGGTGATTATAAATGACCCAAGTTCTTCATTTATCATTCCGGTGAAATAAGTTTTTCGTCTGCTTGTTGATCTCAATCCAAGCAATTCGTTTATGTTAGTGGCGGGTTGTCACCTCTTAATTTTGAGATGTTTTCCATAAGCCCACTTCAAGCTTATTCTTTTGCTGTTGAATTTTTTCCAACAACTCCGTTCACCCTTCTTCGTAAGGATGCCTTCAAAATCATTTCTAGTTGAAGATGTTATTCTTCTTCGATCTTTTCACTCCATTATTCATTCCGGAGGCTTTGTGATATTGCTCTCTTTGACCATCATCTCGTTGTTATCAAGATCATATTCTCCCTTGCTTGTCTATTTAACCGGAGTGTTGTGTCCTCCATTCTAGTTCTCTCATCTTATCAAGTTTTGCCTATCTTTTTAACCGGAGTGCTGTCTGAATCTTTCTTACCCCCTTGTGCCATTCTTTCAATTGTTTCAGAGGCAATATGTTGTCGATTTCGTCAAGATCATCCATCTTCTCAAGGTCTTGTTAATTCCTTCCATTTTCAGACGGAGTGCTGTCCAAATTATGTCATTCTTATTACTTGGCTATACCATTGCAGTTTCATATTCTTTCGTCATCCGTGAGCTCTTGTTTCATGTCTTTCAACCTTCAAGGTTCTCATAATGCTCCTTGTCCCTCTTTTCCAACGGAGTGTTTCATCTTCGTTCATCTCCGTTGTATTCTTCTTTCTTTTTGGTCAACCTCTCAAGGTTCTTTGGTTTCACTCGTCTGTCAAAGAAGCAACTTTGTTTTACCTCTTCCTCTTCCGTTTTTACCCGGTGATATCTCTAGGATCTCGGGTCGAGATCCTCTGTTAGTGTGCGAGAGTTGTGACGCCCGAAGACAGACGTCCCAGAAGATTCCAGAAGATTCCAGATGTTCCGGGTTCTCCCGTGTGTTTCTTTTGTGTTGTGTTATTTATTTTTGCATTGCATCTTGTCATCATGCCATCATGTCATTAATCTTTGCATCTCAACTTAAATAAAACCGTGTGGACCTTCGGTCCATTTAAATCGAGGGAAGGATGACTTCTCTTTATAACATATACTCCCAATATTTTAGGGAGCTATTATAATAATATTCCATTGCTTCGGAATAACCCAACACACTTGCATTTATTCTCTAGACATCTTTTGCTTCAAGTTTCCATCTAAACCCTCCCTATAATTCTATTCTCGTTTATCGAGGTTCCTCCACAAGACCCTCCAACAATTTTAATTAATTCCTTACATTTTTGTGAGTCCAGGGAATTTTACCTCTTGCCCTAAGCCTATTCCTAGCCTCCCTTCCTTTTTCTTTCATCTTGATGTTTTTCTGTGTTTTGGAAACGCAGAAAGGGAGAGAGAAATGGCCTCTAGGCCATCATAGCAGAAGAGCCCAGCCGGCCTCCCTGGCCCTCCTTTTGGCCCAAGCCCCCTCAGCCATCTTTTGGCCCAGACCCCAGCCGGCCCATGCTTCCTCTCAGGCCTCCTGGCCCGATTCCCTTCGCAACCCTAGGGCGCTCGCACCCGACCGCATCCCATCGCTCGTTCCCCCCTCGTCCGCATCAGTGCCGCAACCCTCATCCCGATCCCCTCGTCGTTTCTCTCGATCGCTCGTCCTCCTGCTTCGAGCTCCCCAACGCCGATCTCCCCTCGCCGCCCCCTCCTTCCTCACACCTACGGGCGCCGTCCGCGCCTCTGCATCGCGTCAGGGCGCCATTCCCTCGCGACCCCGAGCTCCCTCGGTTGCCTCGTCCCTCCGGTCCTCCCTTTCTCCTCTCGCCGAACCGCGCCCCAAGGCCGAGGGCCTCGGCTCCGGCTCCTCCGCGCGCCAAGACAGCGCGTCCTCGAAGCCGCCCCTGCGCGCCTCCTCCCGACCGTGCTCCAGCCGCCTCGCCTGGCCCGAGCCGGCCGGCCAGGAGCCCCAGGCCGCCGCGCCTCTGCCTTCTCACCAGCGCCCCGGCGCGCCTCTGCTCTGCCGCGGGCCAGCGCCGCCATGGAGCCGAGCTCAGCTGCTGCCATGGATGTGCCCCTCCTCTGCTCGCCGCCTGCTAGCCCCCTCCTCGTGCGACGACCATCGGCCAAGCTTGCTTCCTTCTCTTTTGTGATGCACGCGTTGTTGTTTCGTTGCGTGAGAGACCACCGCCATGTATTGCTGCTGTTTTTCTTTTCGCTAAGTGCCAGGTTGACATGTACAACTACGAGACCGGCATGTTCAACAAGTACCCCTACCGATGACATGAACCTCTACGGATACGAGTACCACTACGCTCGACGCCGCAAGTACCACGACTACACGATGCGTCAATGTTCCTCTCCGGTGTCCCGAGGACCGAGCACCCCTACCGATGCGTCAAGTACCTCTACGGAACGAACGTGTACGACTACCTTCGGTGAAGAAACGAGTACAACTACTTCCTCTCCGAACGGAACGTCTACTTCCACTACCGTCGCCCCGTGTACGACTACGAACGAGAACAGCTACTTCCTCTACGGTCGTGTACAACTACTTCCTCTACGTCCCTCTACGATCTCGAGCCCCTCCGAAACGATGTTTCGAAGGTATAACCCCGAGACGATGACCCGTGACATGCATGTGTTGTATGAGATGTTTCTTCCCTAGTGAGCACCGTGCCCGTTTCGTCCTTTTGTCATGTTCCTCGGTTGCCTCGTCGCCGACTCGTGGGAACCCGGTGACGGGATCGCCCCACCTTTCATCTTGTTTGACTCGCTCACGCCATCTTTCCTTTTGCACCGGACTCTCAACGAGTTACCGGAACCGAGATGTTGCGTTGCATCATTTTCGGATCGTTGCCGTGGCACCCGTTCTTTCCACCACGGTGACAAGTGCTTCATATCTCTCTTGTTCCCTTTTAATATAAACTTGCATAAACTTGATCATGTCATCCGCATCATGTTAACAACATTATATGTTAATTGTTGTTGCTTTAATAATTGCTAAACATGCTCATGGGGTTTTCCGGAATTTGTTGTTGTTATTTCCGGCCTCATTTAAAATGTCTAAATAGTGTAGTTTGTTTTGCTTCACCTCTTGCCATGTTAACAAAACATTTAACCTTGTCTTGTAAATAACGAGAGTCAATTAAATAATTAAATGTGGTGTTTCGTCAATATGCAACTCGTTGCATATCGAGCTCCACTTAACTTGTAGTATTGTTTGTGCACATTGCCATGCCTTGCATATTTAAACCGCACATGCATCATACTTGGATGTGCATCGTATGCCATGTTTATGCTTGTGTGTTTACCGTGTTGTTTGCTTCTTTCCGGTTGCTTCTCTTGTTAGCTTCGGTTTCGTTCCGGAGTTGTGAGGCTTCTTCTTCGTCTTCTTCATGGATCCGTTCTTCTCCCTTGCGGAATCCCAGGCAAGATGATCATACCCTTGGATACCTTTACTACCATTGCCATGCTTAGTTGTCTCGATGCTATCGTTACATGTCGCTCTACCCATCTTTTATGTCAGCCTCTCCTTGTTGCCATGAAACCTCTAACCTTTTGAAACCTTCCTAGCAAAACCACTGTTTGGCTATGTTACCCGCTTGCTCAGCCCCTCTTATAGCGTTGTTAGTTGCAGGTGAAGATGAAGATCGTTCTAGGAGGGAACTTGTTGTTGGTATATCATAATTATTATTAACACACCTATATACTGGGCATGGGTGGAAGGCTTGGCCTTTTGCTCGGTGTTTTGTTCCACTCATGCCACCTTAGGCGCCGATAAACCGGCATTATGTTCCTTGATTTTGCGTTCCTTACACGATGGGTGGATAGGGACCCCTTGACAGTTCGACTTTGAATAAAACTCCTCCAGCAAGGCCCAACATTGGTTTTAATTTGCCTCATAATAACAACTTAATTAATTAGTTAAATTGCATAGGGGGTCGCACCCTCGGGTTCTTAATTCTACATAGTAGGGGGGCCAGTGCTGATGGTGTTGGTCCCAAACGGGGGTTATGCGGGGCCACCACGGGGAAACTCGAGGTTTGGTTTTACCTGTAGGATCAGCCATCCGGTCGTGGCCTGAGACGAGATACGCACGGCTACTATCAGGGTGTCGACACGCCGGGAGGTCTTGCTGGACTAGTTTTACCATCGTCGAAATGTCTTGTGCACCGGGATGCCGAGCCTGATCGGATTTCCCTAAGATAAGGGATGATGATATTATATTTATCACTTCAGCTAATCGTGAGAGCTTGTGATGGGCTAAGTTGGGACACCCCTGCAGGGTTATGATCTTTCGAAAGCCGTGCCCGCGGTTATGTGGCAGATTGGAATTTGTTAATGTCCGGTTGTAGAAAACTTGACAGAGGATCCGAAGTAAAACACACAACTGTGTGAGTAACCGTGACTGTCTCTTTTCACTTTGAGAAGAGAACACGGTGGGGTTATGTTTGACTCGTATGTAGTTCGGGATCTTTAGCGATCACTTCTTTTGCGACCGTTTGCGTAGATGCTCGTCTTATTCTGGTACTCGTAAGTTAGCCATATTATGCTTAGCCGCTGCTGCAACCTCACCACTTTACCTCTTCCTACCCATAAAGCTTTGCTAGTCTTGATACCCATGGTTATGGGATTGCTGAGTCCTCGTGGCTCACAGATACTACAACACCAGATGCAGGTTCAGCCGAGAATGAAGCAGGAGCTAGTTCAGAGCTTCACTGGAGGCTCAATGAAGAGAGTTTGGCCGTATGTATGTGACGTTTCGACGATCAGTAGTGGTTTCTACTAGGATTCGATCTAGGCCTGTGGTTTAAAGTTATGTTGTTTTGGTATCTTTCTTTTGGATCTTCGCCCGTAGTCGGGTTGTGATGTTTTGGATGATGTTTTGCTTATGTAATGTATTGTGTGAAGTGGCGAGTGTAAGCCAACTATCTCCTTTTGCAATTTAATCCCTCTTTTACATGAGTCGTGCAAAGATACCAAACTTGCGATCATTCCAGAATGGGCTTATATCTTTAAGTCGTGCCTCGACACGTAGGAGGTATAGTCCCATCCTGGGCATTACAACTATCTCCCTCCTTTTTGTCTTCTCCACAACCACCTCTCTATTCCACCTATAATGCTATGACCATGGCTCACACTCATGTATTGCGTGAAAGTTGAAAGGTTTGAAAGAATAGAGTATGAAAACAAGTGCTTGGCTGAAATCGGGGTTGTACATGATATGAATATTTTGCGTGATGAAGAGGAAGCATAGCTAGACTATATGATTTTGTAGGGATAACTTTCTTTAGCCATAGTATTTTGAGAAGACATGATTGCTTTGTTAGTATGCTTGAAGTATTATTATTTCTTATGTCAATATAGACTTTTGTCTTGAATCTTTCAGATCTGAACATTCATGCCACAATTAAGAGAATTACATTCAAAAACTATGTTGGTTAGCATTCCACATCAAAAATTCTGTTTTTATCATTTACCTACTCGAGGACGAGCATGAATTAAGCTTGGGTATGCTTGATACGTCTCCAACGTATCTATAACTTTTTATTGTTCCATGCTATTATTTATGATGTTTTGGATGTTTAATGGGCTTTGTCATACACTTTTATATTTTTTTGGGACTAACCTACTAACCCAAAGGCCCAGTCCAGATTGTTGTTTTTTGCCTGTTTCAGGGTTTTACATAAAAGGAATATCAAACGGAGTCCAAACGGAATGAAACCTTCGGGGAGAGATATTTTTGGAGAAAATCACGCACAAGAGACTTGAGAACCACGGAGTAGGGCATACGTGGTGCCCACGAGGGTGGTGATGGGCCTCGAACCCCTCGTTGGTTACCCCAAGTGGAAGGTGTAAGATGCAGTAAGTAGAAGTGTTTTCCCCTAGCAAATATGCCAAGGATCGAATCCCCAGAGACTCCTAGGTTCAACAGGTAGGTGTCAACTGCTAACGGCGCAATTAGCAATCAACGTGGACCTGCACACAGATACAAATAACTTTGCTCCCAACGAGTACAGAGAGGTTGTCAATCTCTCCGGCCTTGTAGTTCACAAAGGGTTAAAAGAAATATGATAGTAGTGATAGATAGTGTTTTTCAATAGTAAATAAAATAGCGGAAAGTAAATAGTGTATGTGATCAATGATGGTAATATGGACCGGAGTCTCATGATGTTCACTAGTGATGTCTCTCTCCCAAACGACGATAAAACTGCTATGTGAGGTAACAAATTACAGCTGGGCAATTGACAGGACCACGAACGCAAACCAATGCTGACTACATTGCAAGAAAGGTTGAGGTTCAAAGCATGGGCGGTACGCCAAAGTAAGTAGACCGAAATCCATCAATATCTACTACTAATCATCCACCTTGAGATATCTATCCAGAACATCTCGTTGGTATTAAGTTGCGAGTCCCACCCATAGTGTAAACTCAATGCAACAGACAACTGCATTAAAAGAACTTTGCGTAAAGTAAACAATCCTTGCACCCGCGGGCACAAGCACCGTTGTTTTCCCCCTTGTGGCAACAGCACATCCCCTAGACTCATGTTTCTGTCACTCAAGCTAGTCATCGAGGGGCATGAACCCACAATCGAGCATAACGTTCCCTCTTGGAGTCACTACCTATTACTCGGCCAAAGCAATAAATAACAACGGAGAACATGCAAGAATTACTTATGAACTAAAATATAAAAGAGGTG
>LR738716.1:152124687-152144593 GCA_902687465.1 Secale cereale | reverse complement strand
GCAAACTCAACATAGCAACAGCATAAGGATTACATAGGTGCCTCGATCATGTAGGGCAGCTCACGAGGACTAATTAGTGAAGCACAAGAACGGGAGGAGAACATCACATAGCTACTGGTCATGGACTCATGGTCCAAGGGAGACTACTCACGAGTCATCCGGGAGGCATCCATGGTGGTGGAGAAGCTCCCGGTTGTGATCCTCCCCTCCGGCAGGGTGCCGGGAAGAGTTCTCCTGGTGCTCCCGATCTTGGAAGCGGCGGCGGCGGCGGAAAAGAGATGGAATCGCGAAAAGAAGTCATGTTTCGAGGGTTTCGGGGAACCCTTTAAATATATGCCAAAGTAGGGCACCGGGGGACTCTCGGGGGGCCGAGGCCAACCCCCCCCCCGGCGCGGCCCGGGGGGGCGCGCCCACAGGGCGCCTGGAGCCCCTGTGCCCCCCCCCCAGGCTGCCCTACGGACGCAGTGTTGTTTCCGGAACGCTGATTTTTTATATATTTTTTCTGGATTTTTCTGGGCAGTTCTCGAAACGTGAAAACCTGAAATACAAAAACAGCCAAAAACAGAAACTGGCACTGGGGTGCACTGGATTAGTAAGTTAGTCCAAATATGATCAAAAGTGTATGGAAGTGTATGAATATCATAGCAATATCACCCAAAAGTGGCATGGAGCAAGGAGAAATTATAGATACGTTTTGGACGTATCAGGTGGGGGGCACGCCCCCTGCCTTGTGGGCCCCACATTTGTCCCCCGGTGCCCTCCTTCCTCCTATATATACCTACGTACCCCGAAACCATCAGAACAACAGAGAAAACCCTAATTCCACCGCTGTAACCTTCTGTTCCCGTGAGATCCCATCTTGGGGCCTGTTCCGGAGCTCCGCCGGAGGGGGGATCTTCCACGGAGTGCTTCTACATCATCATCATCACCTCACCATGAGTTGTGAGTAGTTTACGACAGACCTTCGGGTCCATAGCTAGTATCTAGATGGCTTCTTCTCTCTCTTTGGATCTCAATACAAAGTTCTCCTTGGTCTTCGAGGAGATCTATTCGATGTAATCTCTTTTTGCGGTGTGTTTGTCGAGATCCGGTGAATTGTGGGTTTATGATCAAGATTATCTATGAGAAATATTTGGTTCTTCTCTGAACTCTTTATGTATGATTATAATATCCTTGCAATTCTCTTCGAATTATTGGTTTGGTTTGGCCTACTAGATCTATAGTTCTTGCAATGGGAGAAGTGCTTGGCTTTGGGTTCAATCTTGCGGTGTCCTTTCCTAGTGACAGTAGGGGCAGCAAGGCACGTATTGTATTGTTGCCATCGAAGATAAAATATGGGGTTTATATCACAAGGTTTGAGTTTATCCCTCTACATCATGTCATCTTGCATAAGGCGTTACTCTGTTCTTATGAACTCAATACACTAGATGCATGCTGGATAGCGGTCGATGTGTGGAGTAATAGTAGTAGATGCATAATCATTTTGGTCTACTTGTCCCGGACGTGATGCCTATATATAATAATCATGCCTAGATAGTATCATAATTATTCGCTTTTCTATCAATTGCTCGACAGTAATTTGTTTACCCGCCGTAGAATATCGCTATCATGAGAGAAGCCACTAGAGAACACTATGGCCCCGGGTCTATTCTCAACATATCAATCTACATCTACTTTACTTTTCCGCTTTTACATTCCGTTCTTATAACCAAAAATACCAAAAATATCAAACTATCATCTCTATCACATCTCACTTTCGTAAGTGACCGTAAAGGGATTGACAGCCCCTTATCGCGTTGGCAGCGAAGTTCTTATTTTTTTGTGCAGGTGCGAGGGACTCGTGTGTGGTCTCCTACTGGATTGATACCTTTGTTCTCAAAAACTGAGGGAAATACTTACGCTACTGTGTTGCATCACCCTTTCCTCTTCGAGGGAATACAACGCAAGCTCGAGAAGTAGCACAGCGCTTGCTGCTTCCCTCGTCTCCGCCCTCCACCGTCGACCAGGGACCTCGCCTCCACCTCGTCGCCAGCGCTGTCTTGACCGTTCTGGTCCCTGTGCTCGAACACTAACCACGCCAGGTCCAACCGCATCCTCTCTAGAACAACCACGACCCGTGGTGTTGTGATGCTTCGTTTTTCATACCAAGCCTCGATAGACCCCGGGGCCTTTCTGCACTTACCGTCATCGTTTTATTACATGTGCATGAAAACAGAGACCGCAATCACTAGGTTGCTCCAAGTTCCTCTCCAACCCGTTGCAAAAACGAGACCGGCAAGTCCGAAGACCCCAAGTACCATGACGCCCGGAGCCCTCGGATCCGTCAAGTTCATCTACGTGTGTGTACAACTACCTTCGCCGAAGACCCATGTACGATTAGACATTCGGAATGCGATAAGTACCACGATGACCATCGCTTGTTGAGTTCGACTACCGCCGAAATATACAACTACTGTCGCCGTGTACCACTACTTCCACTACGACTCGAACCACCCCGAAACGCACGCTTCGAAGGTATACCGCCGAGACGATGCCCTTGGACGAATGCATGTTGTGTTGTATGAGATGCCCGTGTTTGCCTTGTGTCCGAGTTGTCGCTTGCACGTTCCTCCTTGTTGTCATGTCGTTGTCACATGGGAACCCGGTATCCGAGAGCACCCCACCATCTTGCATGACACGCTCACGCCACCCTTCTTTTGCTCGATATTTCAACGAGTGTCGGACCCAGAACGTTGCCGTGGCATCATGTCCGTTTCCGCCGCCATGACACAACTTTATTTCCGTCGTGGCGACAAATACTCTATATCATCTTCATGCCAACTTTTAACAAAATTGCACAAAACTTGAATATGTCATCCGCATCATGTTAACAACATTTAAATGGTTAAAATTGTTGTTTGCTTTAAAATTGCTAGATGAGATGGGGATTTTCCGGAATTGTTGTTTGTTATTTCTGGCCTCATTTAAAATGCCTAAATAGATAGTTTACTTATGCTTCACCTCATGCCATTTAACCAACATTTAATCTTGTCTTGTAAATAAACGAGAGTCAACTAAGTAAATAAAATGTGGTGTTTCGTCAATATGCAACTCGCTGCATATTGAGCTCCACTTAACTTGTAGTGTTGCTTCTGCACCTTGCTATGCCATGCATATTTAAACCGGACATGCATCATACTTGTTTGTGCATCATATGTCATGTTTGAGCTTGTTTGTTTACCGCGTTGATTGCTTCTTTCCGGTATGCTTCTCCCGTTAGCTTCGGTTTCGTTCCAGAGTTGTGAGGATTCGTTCGACTACGACCATTTGTCTTCTTCATGGACTCGTTCTTCTTCCTTGCAGGATTTCAGGCAAGATGACCGTTCCCCGATATCACCTCTATCTTTGCTTTGCTAGTTGTCTCGCTCTATAGTTATGCCTCGATGCCTATTCTTGTCTTGTCAGCCTCCCATGTTGCCATGAAACACTCTAACCGCCTTTCTAGCAAACCATTGATTGGCTAAGTATACTTTTGCTCAGCCCCTCTTATAGCTTTGTTAGTTGCAGGTGAAGTTGGAAGATTGCTCCATGTTTGGACTTTTTTATTGGGATAACACAATATATATCTTATTTAATAATGCACATATACATTGGTAATGGGTGGAAGGCTTGGCCTTTTGCTTGGTGTTTTGTTCCACTCTTGCTGCCTTAGGACCCGATAAACCGGTGTTATGTTCCTTGATTTTGCGTTCCTAACACGATTGGGGTTTATTGGCCCCCCTCGATAATTCGCACTGCTTAAAGCTTTTCCAGCAAGGCCCAACTTTGGTACTACATTTGCCTAACAACTAAAAAACTTGCATAGGGAGTAATTAACCCGAGTTCTTAATCAACCCCCGGGCCAGGGCTCCTCATGAGTGTTGGTCCAAACTGGGTAGCCTGCGGGGCCAACTTGAGGCAACTCAAGGTTCTAGTTTTACCATAGCTTTTCCCATTCGGTAGTGGCCTGATACGAGATACGCGCGGCTACTATCAGGGTGTCGGCACACCGGGAGGTCTTGCTGGATTAGTTTTACCTTTGTCGAAATATCTTGAGCACGGGATTCCAAGAATACTCGGGTCTTCCCAACATGGAGTTGAGACTCTGCAGATCATGAGCTTGTGATGGGCTAAGTTGGGACACCCATGCAGGGTTATGAACTTTTGAAAGCCGTGCCCACGGTTATGTGGCACATGGGAATTTGTTAATATCCGGTTGTAGATAACTTGACACCATATCCTTAAGAGTACACTACATGTGTGAGTAACCGTGATGGTATCTTTTCAAAGGGTTTCGGAAAGTGAACACGGTGGGGTTATGCATGAACGTGAGTAGCTAGGATCACTTATTGATCACCTTTGACGACCGTTGGCACATATCCTCTTCTCGCTCTGACTTCGTAAGCTAGTTGCTTAGTGCTTGCTGCAGCCACTTTACTACCTCTCCACACCTAAAGGCTTTGTTAGTTTTGATACCCGGGAATGGGATTGATGAGTCCTTGTGACTCACAGATTACAACACACACCAGATGCAGGTAAAACTGAGTACGACGCAGGAGATGGACAAGAACTTCACTGGGAGTTCGATGAAGAGCATGGTCGTATGTATGTGACGTATCCCGACGATCAGTAGTGGTTCCTACTAGGGGCGGTCTGGACTTGTGGTTGTGGTATCTTTTCTCGTTTGATTTCGTCTTCAGTCGGACCCTGTGTTATTTAGATGAATTTATGAATGTTGAATTAATTGTGTGACGTGGCGAGTGTAAGCCAACTATTTATCTCTTTTATCTCTGTTCAATACATGAGTTGTGCAAAGATAACATGCTTGCGATCATTCTAGAATGCGGTTATGTCTCTAACTCGTGCCTCGACACGTAGGAGCAATAGTCGCATCCTGGGCATTACAATAGATCTTGCGTGAGCGTAGGACTTTTTTTGAAATTGCATGATACGTTCCCAATAGTGGCATCAGAGCCAGGTCTATGCGTAGATGATATGCACGAGTAGAACACAAAGGAGTTGTGGGCGGTGATGTTCATACTGCTTAACACCAACGTCTTATTTTGATTCGGCGGTATTGTAAGATGAAGCGGCCCGGACCAACATTACATGACCGCGTTCATGAGACCAATTCCACCGTTACGTGCAACTTGTTTGCATAAAGGTGGCCGGCGGGTGTCTGTCTCTCTTGCCTTAGTTGAATCGAATTTGACTGCGGCCGGTCCTTGTTGAAGGTTAAAACAACAAACTTGATAAATCATCATTGTCGTTTTTGTGCCGTAGGTAAGAACAGTTCTTGCTAGAAGAACGTAGCAGCCACGTAAAACTTGCAACAACAAAGTAGAGGACGTCTAGATTGTTTTTGCAGGGCATGTTGTGATGTGATATGGTCAACACGTGATGAGTTATACATTATTGTATGATATGTGTTGGGGAACATAGTATTTCAAAAAAAAATCCTACGATCACGCAAGATCAATCTAGGAGAAGCATAGCAACGAGCGGGAGAGTGTGTCCATGTACCCTCGTAGACCAAAAGCGGAAGCGTTTAGTAACGCGATTGATGTAGTCAAACGTCTTCACGATCCAACTGATCCAAGTACCGAACGTACGGCACCTCCTTGTTCAGCACACGTTCAGCACGATGACGTCCCTCGAGCTCTTGATCCAGTTGAGGATGAGGGAGAGTTTCATCAGCACGACGGCGTGGTGACGGTGATGATGAAGTTATTGACGCAGTGCTTCACCTAAGCACTGCAACGATATGACCGAGGTGTGTAACCGTGGAGGGGGGCACCACACACGGCTAAAAGATTGGCTTGTGTGTTCTAGGG
The DNA here is from genome assembly GCA_902687465.1 of Secale cereale. Classification (NCBI taxonomy): domain Eukaryota; kingdom Viridiplantae; phylum Streptophyta; class Magnoliopsida; order Poales; family Poaceae; genus Secale; species Secale cereale. The sequence continues at coordinate 152,138,741 of LR738716.1, read as the reverse complement.
TGCCCCTGCCTCCGTATATAAAGGAGCAAGGGGGAGGCCGGCCGGCCCTCATAGGGCGCGCCCCAAGTGGGGAGTCCCACTAGGACTCCTAGTCCTAGTAGGATTCCACCAAGAGGGAGAGAGGGGGAAGGAAGGAGAGGGAGAGAGGGGGGCGCCGTCCCCTCCTAGTCCAATTCAGACTCCTCAAGGGGGAGCAGCCAGCCCTAGAGGCCCTTCCCCTCTCTCTCTCTCTCTCTCTCTCTCAAGGCCCATGTTGGCCCATTAGTTCCCACGATGGTTCCGATAACCCTCCCAGCACTCCGATAGTTACCCGGTAACCCCGGAACTCACCCGGTATCCGAATATTATAGTCCAATTTATCATTCTTTATGTCTCGACCATTTCGAGACTCCTCATCATGTCTGTGATCTCATCCGGGACTCCGAACAATCTTCCGTCATCAAAAACACATAACTCATAATACAAATCATCATCGAACGTTAAGCGTGCGGACCCTATGGGTTCGAGAACTATGTAGACATGACCGAGACACATCTCCGGTCAATAACCAATAGCGGAACCTGGATTCTCATATTGTCTCCTACATATTCTACGAAGATCTTTATCGGTCAAACCGCATAACAACATACGTTATTCCCTTTGTCATCGGTATGTTACTTGCCCGAGATTCGACCGTCTGTATCATCATACCTAGTTCTATCTCATTACCGGCAAGTCTCTTTACTCGTTCTGTAATACATCATCTCATGACTAAATCATTAGTCATTTGCTTGCAAGGCTTATTATGATGTGTATTACCGAGAGGGCCCAGAGATACCTCTCCGACATTCGGAGTGACAAATCCTATTCTTGATCTATGCCAACACCACAAACACTTTCGGAAACACCTGTAGAGAATTTTTATAATCACCCAGTTACGTTGTGACGTTTGATAGCACACAAGGAGTTCCTCCGGTATTCGGGAGTTGCATAATCTCATAGTCAGAGGAACGTGTATAAGTCATGAAGAAAGCAATAGCAATAAAACTAAACGATAATAGGGCTAAGCTAAAGGATGGGTCTTGTCCATCACATCATTCTAGTAATGATGTGATCCCATTGATAAAATGACAACACATGTCTATGGTTAGGAAACTTAACCATCTTTGATTAACGAGCTAGTCAAGTAGAGGCATACTAGGGACACTCTGTTTTGTCTATGTATTCACACATGTATCAAGTTTCCGGTTAATACAATTATAGCATGATTAAAAGACATTTATCATGATATATAAGGTAATATAAATAACAAATTTATTATTGCCTCTAGGGCATATTTCCTTCAGTCTCCCACTTGCACTAGAGTCAATAATCTAGATTACATAGTAATGATTCTAACACCCATGGAGTCTTGGTGTTGATCATGTTTTGCTCGTGGAAGAGGCTTAGTCAACGGGTCTACGACATTCAGATCCGTATGTATTCTGCAAATCTCTATGTCTCCTTCCTTGCCTTGATCGCGGATGGAGTTGAAGCATCTCTTGATGTGCTTGGTTCTCTTGCGAAACCTTGATTCCTTCGCCAAGGCTATTGCTTCAGTGTTGTCACAAAATATTTTTATTGACACACTAGGTATTGCACCTAGATCGGATATGAACTCCTTCATCAAGACTCCTTCATTTGCTGCTTCCGAAGCAGCTATGTACTTCATTTCACACGTAGATCCCGCCATGACACTCTACTTGGAACTACACCAACTGACAGCTCCATCGTTCAATAAAAATACGTATTCGGTTTGTGACTTAGAGTCATCCGGATCGGTGTCAAAGCTTGCATCGACGTAACCGTTTACGACGAGCTCTTTGTCACCTCCATAAACGAGAAACATATCTTTCATCCTTTTCAGGTATTTCAGGATGTTCTTGACTGTTGTCTAGTGATCCACTCCTGGATTACTTTGGTACTTCCCTGCTAGACTTATAGCAAGGCACACATCAGGTCTGGTACACAACATTGCATACATGATAGAACCTATGGCTGAAGCATAGGGAATGACTTCAATTTTCTCTCTATCTTCTGAAGTGGTCAGGCATTGAGTCTGACTCAACTTCACACCTTGTAACACAGGCAAGAACCCTTTCTTTGTCTGATCCATTTTGAACCTTTTCAAAACTTTATCAAGGTATGTGCTTTGTGAAAGTCCAATTAAGCTTCTTGATCTATCTTTATAGATCTTGATGCCCAATATATAAGCAGCTTCACCGAGGTCTTCCATTGAAAAATTCTTATTCAAGTATCCTTTTATGCTATCCAGAAATTCTACATCATTTCCAATCAACAATATGTCATCCACAATAATATCAGAAATGCTACAGAGCTCCCACTCACTTTCTTGTAAATACAGGCTTCTCCAAAAGTCTGTATAAAACCATATGCTTTGATCACCTCATTAAAGCGTATATTCCAACTCCGAGATGCTTCCACCAGTCCGTAGATGGATCGCATCATATACAACTCTTCTTTGAGATATCCATTAAGGAATGCAGTTTTGACATCCATTTGCCAGATTTCATAATCATAAAATGCGGCAATTGCTAACATGATTCGGACAGACTTAAGCATCGCTACAGGTGAGAAAGTCTCATCGTAGTCAACTCCTTGAACTTGTCGAAAACCTTTCACAACAAATCAAGCTTTGTAGACAGTAACATTACTATCAGAGTCTGTCTTCCTCTTAAAGATCCATTTATTTTCAATGGCTTGCCGACCATCGGGCAAGTCATGAAGGAAATATGCCCTAGAGGTAATAATAAAGTTTTTATTTATAATTCCTTGTATATCATGATAAATGTCTTTTATTCATGCTATAATATTATTAACCGGAAACTTGATACATGTGTGAATACATAGACAAAACAGAGTGTCCCTAGTATGCCTCTACTAGACTAGCTCGTTAATCAAAGATGGTTATGTTTCCTAAACCATAGACATGTGTTGTCATTTGATCAACTGGATCACATCATTAGGAGAATGATGTGATGGACAAGGCCCATCTGTTAGCTTAGCACTATGATCGTTTAGTTTTACTGCTATTGCTTTCTTCATGACTTATGCATGTTCCTCTAACTATGAGATTATGCAACTCCCAAATACCGGAGGAACACCTTGTGTGCTATCAAACGTCACAACGTAACTGGGTGATTATAAAGATGCTCTACATGTGTTTACGAAAGTGTTTGTGGTGTTGGCATAGATCAAGATTAGGATTTGACACTCCGAGTGTCGGAGAGGTATCTCTGGGCCCTCTCGGTAATACACATCGTAATAAGCCTTGCAAGCAAATGACCAATGAGTTAGTCATGAGGTGATGTATTACGGAACGAGTAAAGAGACTTGCCGATAATGAGATTGAACTAGGTATGATGATACCGACGATCGAATCTCGGGCAAGTAAAGACACCGATGACAAAGGGAACAACGTATGTTATTGTGCGATTTGACCGATAAAGATCTTCGTAGAATACGTAGGAGACAATATGAGCATCCAAGTTCCGCTATTGGTTATTGACCAGAGAGGTGTCTCGGTCATGTCTACATAGTTCTCGAACCCGTAGGGTCCGCACACTTAACGTTCAATGGCGATCGGTATTATGAGTTTATGTGTTGTGATGTACCGAATGTTGTTCGGAGTCCCAGATGAGATCAAGGGCATGACGAGGAGTCTCGAAATGGTAGATACATAAAGATTTATATATTGGAAGGTTATATTCGGACACCAGAAGGGTTCCGAAGTGTATCGGGCATTTTTCGAAGTACAGGGAGGTTACCAGAACCCCCCGGGGAGTCTATGGGCCTTATTGGGCCCTAGTGGAGAAATAGGGCAGCAAGATAGGTGTGGGGAGCCCCCCTAGGCCCAAACCAAATTGGTTTAGGGCTTGGGGGGCTGTCCCCCTCTTTCCTTCTCCCCTCCTCCTCTTTCCTCCTTTTCCTAGTAGAACTAGGAAAGGGTGGAACCTACTCCTACTAGGAGTAGGACTCCACCCCTTGGGCGCGCCCCCTATGGCCGGCGCTCCTCCTCCCTCCCTCTTTTATATACGTGGGGAGGGGGCACCCCATAGACACACAAGTTGATTTCTTAACCGTGTGCGATGCCCCCCTCCACAGTTACACACCTCGGTCATATTGTTGCAGTGCTTAGGCAAAGCCCTGCGTCGATAACTTCATCATCACCGTCACCACGCCGTCGTGCCGACGAAACTCTCCCTCGGCCTCAACTGGATCAAGAGTACAAGGGACGTCACCGAGCTGAACGTGTGCAGATCTCGGAGGTGTCGTGTGTTCGGTACTTGATCGGTTGGATCGCGAAGACGTTCGACTACATCAACCGCCCGTTGCTATGCTTCTCCTAGATAGATCTTGCGTGATCGTAGGATTTTATTTTTAAATACTACGTTCCCCATCTAGTCAACCAAAGTCCACACTTTGTTCTCATATACTTTCCAATTCGGGAGAAGGTACAGTTACCTCATCAAATTCTACTTTCCTCCCACTCACTTCTTTCGAGAGAAACACCTTCTCTAGAAAGGATCCATTCTTAGCAACGAATATCTTGCCTTAGGATCAGTGATAGAAGGTGTACCCAACATTTTCCTTTGGGTATCCTATGAAGACACATTTCTCCAACTTGGGTTCGAGCTTATCAGGTTGAAGCTTTTTTCACATAAGCTTCGCAGCCCCAAACTTTAAGAAACGACAACTTGGGTTTCTTGTCAAACCACAGTTCATAAGGTGTCGTCTCAACGGATTTAGATGGTGCCCTATTTAACGTGAATGCAGCGGTCTCTGCAGCATAACCCCAAAACGAAAGTGGTAAAGCAGTAAGAGACATCATATACCGCACCATATCTAATAAAGTACGGTTACGACGTTCGGACACACCATTACACTGTGGTGTTCCAGGTGGCGTGAGTTGTGAAACTATTTTACATTGTTTCAAATGAAGACCAAACTCATAAATCAAATATTCGCCTCCGCGATCAGATCGTAGAAACTTTATTTTCTTGTTACGATGATTCTCTACTTCACTATGAAATTCTTTGAACTTTTTAAATGTTTTAGACTTGTGTTTCATCAAGTAGATATACCCATATCTGCTCAAATCATCTGTGAAGGTCAGAAAATAACGATACCCACCGCGAGCCTCAACACTCATTGGACCGCATCATCAGTATGTATGATTTCCAATAAGTCAGTTGCTAGCTCCATTGTGCCGGAGAACGGAGTTTTAGTCATCTTGCCCATAAGGCATGGTTCGCAAGCACCAAGTGATTCATAATCAAGTGATTCCAAAAGTCCATCTGCATGGAGTTTCTTCATGCGCTTTACACCAATATGACCTAAACGGTAGTGCCACAAATAAGTTGCACTATCATTATCAACTTTGCACCTTTTGGCTTCAATATTATGTATATGTGTATCACTACGATCGAGATTCAACAAAAATAGACCACTTATCAAGAGTGCATGGCCATAAAAGATATTACTCATATAAATAGAACAACCATTATTCTTTGATTTAAATGAATAACCGTCTCGCAATAAACAAGATCCAGACATAATGTTCATGCTCAACGTTGGCACCAAATAACAATTATTTAGGTCTAAAACTAATCCCGAAGGTAGATGTAGAGGTAGCGTGCCAACGGCGATCACATCGGCTTTGGAACCATTTCCAACGCGCATCGCCACCTCGTCCCTAGCCAATCTTCGTTTAATTCGTAGCCCCTGTTTCGAGTTACAAATATGAGCAACCGAACCAGTATCAAATACTTAAGTGCTACTACGAGTATTAGTAAGGTACACATTAATAATGTGTATATCAAATATACCTTTGTTTACTTTACCATCCTTCTTATCCGCCAAATACTTGGGGCAGTTCCGCTTCCAGTGACCAGTGCCTTTGCAGTAGAAGCACTCAGTTTCAGGCTTGGCTCCTGACTTTGGTTTCTTCCCGGGAGTAGCAACTGGCTTGCTAAGTTCCCCTTCTTTCCCTTGCCCTTTTTCTTGAAACTAGTCGTCTTGTTAACCATCAACACTTGATGCTCCTTTTTGATTTCTACCTCCGCAGCTTTGAGCATAGCGAAGAGCTCGAGAATTGTTTTCTGCATCCCTTGCATATTTTAGTTCATCACGAAGCCTTTGTAACTTGGCGACAGTGATTGAAGAACTCTGTCAATAACACTATCTTCATCAACTTTGACTCCATGTCGAGTCATGTGATTGTAGTATCCAGACATTCTGAGTATGTGTTAACTAACAAAACTGTTCTCCTCCATCTTGCAGCTATAGAACTTGTTGGAGACTTCATATCTCTCAACTCTGGGATTTGCTTAAAATATTAACTTCAACCCTTGGAACATCTCATATGCTCCATGACGTTCAAAACGTCTTTGAAGTCCCGATTCTAAGCCGTAAAGCATGGCACACTTAACTATCGAGTAGTCATTAGACCGCGTCTGCGAGATGTCCAAAGCGTCTACATTAGCGGGAGGGGGCTTGTCACCTAGCGGTGCTTCAAGGACATAATTCTTCTGTGCAACAATGAGGATAATCCTCAAGTTACGGACCCAGTCCGTGTAGTTGCTACCATCATCTTTCAACTTAGCTTTCTCTAGTAACACATTAAAATTCAAGGGAACGGTAGCACGGGCCATTGATCTACAACATAGATATACAAAAACTATCAGGACTAAGTTCATTATAAATTAAGTTCAATCAATCATATTACTAAAGAACTCCCACTTAGATAGACATCCCTCAAGTCATCTAAATGATCACGTGATCCAAATCAACTAAACCATGTCCGATCATCACATGAGATGGAGTAGTTTTCAATGGTGAACATCTTATGTTGATCATATCTACTATATGATTCATGTTCGATCTTTCGGTCTCCAGTGTTCCGAGGCCATGTTTGTACATGCTAGGCTCGTCAAGTTTAACCCGAGTATTTTGCACGTGCAAAATTGTCTTACACCCGTTGTATGTGAATGAGAACTTATCACACCCGATCAACACGTGGTGTCTCGGCACGACAAACTGTCACAACGGTGCGTACTCAGGGAGAACACTTGTACCTTGAAATTTTAGTAAGGGGTCATCTTATAATGCTACTGTCGTTTCTAAGAAAAATAAGATGCATAAAAAGATAAACATCACATGCAATCAAAATATGTGACATGATATGGCAATCATCATCTTGTGCTTGTATATCCATATCCAAAGCATCGTCATGATCTCTATCGTCACCGGCTTGACACAATGATCTTCATTGTAGCGTCGTGGTCATCTCGCCAGCTATTGCTTCTACTACTATCGCTAACTCACGGTGTAAAGTAAAGCAATTACATGGCGTTCGCAATTCATACAATAAAGAGACAACCATAAGGCTCCTGTCGGTTGCCGATAATTTACAAAACCTGATCATCTCATACAATAACATATAACTCATCACGTCTTGACCATATCACATCACAACATGCCCTGCAAAAACAAGTTAGACGTCCTTTAATTTGCTGTTGCAAGTTTTACGTGGCTGCTATGGGCTTCTAGTAGCTGTTTTAACCTTCAACAAGGATCGTCCATAGTCACACTCAATTCAACTAAAGTTGGAGAAACTGACACCCGCCAGACACCTATGTGCAAAGCACGTCGGTAGAACCAGTCTCATGAATGCGGTCATGTAATGTCGGTCCGGGCCGCTTCATCCAACATTACCGCTAAATCAAAGTATGACGTGGGTGCTAAGCAGTATGACTATTATCGCCCACAACTCTTTGTGTTCTACTCGGGCATATCATCTACGCATAGACCTGACTCATGATGCCACTGTTGGGGAACATAGTATTTCAAAAATAATCCTACGATCATGCAAGATCTATCTAGGAGAAGCATAGCAATGAGCGGGAGAGTATGTCCATGTACCCTCGTAGACCGAAAGCGGAAGCACTTAGTAACACAGTTGATGTAGTCGAACGTCTTCACGATCCAACCGATCCAAGTACCGAACGTACGGCACCTCCGTGTTCAGCACATGTTCAGCATGATGACGTCCCTCGAGCTCTTGATCCAGTTGAGGATGAGGGAGAGTTTCGTCAGCATGATGGCATGGTGACCGTGATGATGAAGTTACTGATGCAGAGTTTCGCCTAAGCACTGCAATGATGTGACTGAGGTGTGTAACCGTGGAGGGGGCACCGCACACGGCTAAAAGATTGGCTTGTGTGTTCTAGGGTGCCCCCTGCCTCCGTATATAAAGGAGCAGGGGGGCGGCCCTCATAGGGCGCGCCCCAAGTGGGGAGTCCTACTAGGACTCCTAGTCCGAGTCCTAGTAGGATTCCACCAAGAGGGAGAGAGGGGGAAGGAAGGAGAGGGACAGAGGGAGAAGGAAAGTGGGGGGCGCCGCCCCCTCCTAGTCCAATTCGGACTCCTCAAGGGGGGGGGGGCGCAGCCAGCCCTAGAGGCCCTTCCTCTCTCTCTCTCAAGGCCCATGTTGGCCCGTTAGTTCCCCCGATGGTTCCGATAACCCTTCCGGCACTCCGATAGTTACCCGGTACCCCCGGAACTCATCCGGTGTCCGAATATCATCGTCCAATATATCATTATTTATGCCTCAACCATTTCGAGACTCCTCGTCATGTCCGTGATCTCATCCGGGACTCCGAACAATCTTTGGTCATCAAAAATATATAACTCATAATACAAATCATCATCGAACGTTAAGCGTGCGGACCCTACGGGTTCAAGAACTATGTAGACATGACCGAGACACATTTTCGGTCAATAACCAATAGCGGAACCTGGATGCTCATATTGGCTCCTACATATTCTACGAAGATATTTATCGGCTAAACTGCATAACAACATACATTATTCCCTTTGTCATCGTTATGTTACTTGCCCGAGATTCGACCGTCGGTATCATCATACCTAGTTCAATATCATTACCGGCAAGTCTCTTTACTCGTTCTGTAATACATCATCTCGTGACTAACTCATTAGTTATTTGCTTGCAAGGCTTATTATGATGTGTATTATCGAGAGGGCTCATAGATACCTCTCTGACATTCGGAGTGACAAATCATATTCTTGATCTATGTCAACACCACAAACACTTTCGGAAACAGCTGTAGAGCATTGTTATAATCTCATAATCAGAGGAACATGTATAAGTCATGAAGAAAGCAATAGCAATAAAACTAAATGATCATATTGCTAAGCTAATGGATAGGTCGTGTCCATCACATCATTCTCCTAATGATGTGATCCCGTTGATCAAATGACAACACATGTCTATGGTTAGGAAACTTAACCATCTTTGATTAACGAGCTAGTCAAGTAGAGGCATACTAGGGACACTCTATTTTGTCTATGTATTCACACATGTATCAAGTATTCAGTTAATACAATTCTAGCATGAATAAAAGACATTTATCTTGATATATAAGGAAATATAAATAACAACTTTATTATTGCTTCTAGGGCATATTTCCTTCAAGATGATCATGTTTTGTAAATTATCGGCAACCGGCAGGAGCCTTATGGTTGTCTCTTTATTGTATGAATTGCGAACGCCATGTAATTGCTTTACTTTATTACTGTGAGTTAGCGATAGTAGTAGAATTAATAGTTGGCGAGACGACCATGATACTATGATAAAGATCATGGTGTCAAGCCGGTGACGATGGAGATCATGACGATGCTTCAGAGATGGAGATCAAAACACAAGATGATGATGGCCATATCATGTCATATATTTTGATTGCATGTGATGTTTATCTTTCTATGCATCTTATTTTGCTTAGAAACGACGGTAGCATTATAAGATGATCCCTTACTAAAATTTCAAGGTACAAGTGTTCTCCCTGAGTACGCACCATTGCGACAGTTCGTCATGCCGAGACACCACGTGATGATCGGGTGTGATAAGTTCTACATTCACATACAATGGGTGTAAGACAATTTTGCACGTGCAAAATACTCGGGTTAAACTTGACGAGCCTAGCATGTACAGACATGGCCTCGGAACACTGGAGACCGAAAGATCGAACGTGAATCATATAGTAGATATGATCAACATAAGATGTTCACCATTAAAAACTACTCCATCTCACATGATGATTGGACATGGTTTAGTTGATTTGGATCACGTGATCATTTAGATGACTTAAGGGATGTCTATCTAAGTGAGAGTTCTTTAGTAATATGATTAATTAAACTTAATTTATCATGAACTTAGTCTTGATAGTTTTTCTATATCTATGTTGTAGATCAATGGCCCGTGCTACCGTTCCCTTGAATTTTAATGCATTCCTGGAGAAAGCTAAGTTGAAAGATGATGGTAGCAACTACATGGACTGGGTCTGTAACTTGAGGATTATCCTCATCGCTGCACAGAAGAATTATGTCCTTGATGCATCGCTAGGTGAAAAGCCCCCTCCCACTAACATGGACGCTTTGAACGTCTGGCAGACGCGGTCTGATGACTACTCTATAGTTCAGTGTGCCATGCTTTACGGCTTAGAATCGGGACTTCAAAGACATTTTGAACATCATGGAGCATATGAGATGTTCCAAGAGTTGAAGTTAATATTTCAAGCAAATGCCTAAGTTGAGAGATATGAAGTCTCCAACAAGTTCTATAGCTGCAAGATGGAGGAGACCAGTTCTGTCAGTGAACACATACTCACAATGTCTGGGTACCATAACCACATAACTGAGATGGGAGTTAATATTTCATATGATAGTGTTACTGACAAAGTTCTTCAATCACTTCCACCAAGCTACAAAGGCTTCGTGATGTACTATAATATGCAAGGGATGGAAAATACAATTCCCGAGCTCTTCGCAATGCTCAAAGTTGCGGAGGTAGAAATCAAAAAGGAGCATCAAGTGTTGATGGTTAACAAGACCACTAGTTTCAAGAAAAAGGGCAAGGGAAAGAAGGGGAACTTCAAGAAGAATAGCAAGCCAGTTGCTACTCCCGAGAAGAAACCCAAGTCTGGAACCAAGCCTGAAACTGAGTGCTTCTACTACAAAGGGACTGGTCACTAGAAGCGGAACTGCCCCAAGTATTTGGCGGATAAGAAGGATGGCAAAGTGAACAACGGTATATTTGATATACATGTTATGATGTGTACCTTACTAATGCTCGTAGTAGCGCCTGGGTATTTGATACTAGTCCGGTTGCTCATATCTGTAACTCGAAACAGGGGCTACGGATTAAACGAAGATTGACTAAGGATGAGGTGAAGATGCGCGTGGGAAATGGTTCCAAAGTTGATCTGATCGTCGTCGGCATGCTACCTCTACATCTACCTTCGGGATTTGTTTTAGACCTAAATAGTTGTTATTTGGTGCCAGTGTTGAGCATGAACATTATATCTGGATCTTGTTTGTTGTGAGACAGTTATTCATTTAAATCAGAGAATAATGGTTGTTCTATTTATATGAGTAATATATTTTATGGTCATGCACCCTTGATGAGTGGACTATTTTTGTTGAATCTCGATCGTGGTGATACACATATTCATATTATTGATGCCAAAAGATGCAAAGTTGATAATGATAGTGCAACATATTTGTGGCACTGTCGTTTAGGTCATATTGGTGTAAAGTGCAAGAAGAAACTCCATGCACATGGACTTTTGGAATCACTTGATTATGAATCATTTGATACTTGCGAACCATGCCTCATAGGCAAGATGACTAAAACTCCGTTCTCCGGAACAATGGATCGAGCAACTGACTTACTGGAAATAATACATACCGATGTATGCGGTCCGATGAGTGTTGAGGCTCGCGGCGGGTATCGTTATTTTCTGACCTTCACAGATGATTTAAGCAGATATGGGTATATTTACTTAATGAAACACAAATCTAAAACATTTGAAAAGTTCAAAGAATTTTAGAGTGAAGTAGAGAATCATCGTAACAGGAAACTAAAGTTTCTACGATCTCATCGCGGAGGCGAATATTTGAGTTACGAGTTTGGTCTTCATTTAAAACAATGTGGAATAGTTTCGCAACTCACGCCACCTGGAACACCATAGTGAAATGGTGTGTCGGAACATCGTAACCGTACTTTATTAGTTATGATGCAATATATGATGTCTCTTATCGATTTACCACTATCGTTTTGGGGTTATGCATTAGGGACAGCTGCATTCACTGTAAATAGGGCACCATCTAAATCCGTTGAGATGACACCGTATGAACTATAGTTTGGCAAGAAACCTAAGCTGGCGTTTCTTACAGTTCGGGGTTGCAATGCTTATGTGAAAAAGCTTCAGCCTGATAAGCTCGAACCCAAATCAGAGAAGTGTGTCTTCATAGGATACCCAAAAGAAACTGTTGGGTACACCTTCTATCACAAATCCGAAGGCAAGATCTTTGTTGCTAAGAATGGATCCTTTCTAGAGAAGGAGTTTCTCTCGAAAGAAGTGAGTGGGAGGAAAGTAGAACTTGATGAGGTAACTGTACCTTCTCTTGAATTGGAAAATGGCTCATCACGGAAAATCGTTCCCGTGATGCCTACACCAATTAGTGAGGAAGCTAACGATGATGATCATGAAACTTTAGATCAAGTTACTACCGAACCTCGTAGGTCAACCATAGTACGTTCCGCACTAGATTGGTACGGTAATCCTATTCTGGAAGTCATATTACTAGAGCATGATGAACCTACGAACTATGAGGAAGCGATGATGAGCCCAAATTCTGCGAAATGGTTTGAGCCCATGAAATCTAAGATGGGATCCATGTCTGAGAACAAAGTGTGGACTTTGGTTGACTTGCCCGATGATCGGCAAGCCATAGAGAATAAATGGATCTTCGAGAAGAAGACTGACACTGATGGTAATATTACCGTCTTCAAATCTTGACTTGTTGCGAAAGGTTTTCGACAAGTTCAAGGAGTTGACTACGATGAGACCTTCTCACCCGTAGCGATACTTAAGTCTGTCCGAATCATGTTAGCAATTTCCGTGTTTTATGATTATAAAATCTGGCAAATGGATGTCAAAACTGCATTCCTTAATGGATTTCTCAAAAAAAGAGTTGTATATGATGCAACCAGAAGGTTTTGTCGATCCTAAAGGTGCTAACAAAGTGTGTAAGCTCCAGCGATCCATTTATGGACTGGTGCAAGCATCTCAGAGTTGGAATATATGCTTTGATGAGGTGATCAAGGCATATGGTTTTATACAGACTTTCAGAGAAGCCTGTATTTACAAGAAAGTGAGTGGGAGCTCTGTAGCATTTGTGATATTATATGTGGATGACATATTGTTGATTAGAAATGATGTAGAATTTCTGGATAGCATAAAAGGATACTTGAATACGAATTTTTCAATGAAAGACCTCGGTGAAGCTGCTTATATATTGGGCATCAAGATCTATAGAGATAGATCAAGACACTTAATTGGACTTTCACAAAGCACATACCTTGATAAAGTTTTGAAGAATTTCAAAATGGATCAGTCAAAGAAAGGGTTCTTGCCTGTGTTACAAGGTGCGAAATTGAGTCAGACTCAATGCCCGACCACTGCAGAAGATAAAGAGAAAATGAAAGTCATTCCCTATACTTCAGCCATAGGTTCTATCATGTATGCAATGCTGTGTACCAGACCTGATGTGTGTCTTACTATAAGTCCAGCAGGGAGGTACCAAAGTAATCCAGGAGTGGATCACTAGACAGCGGTCAAGAACATCCTGAAGTACCTGAAAAGTACCAAGGATATGTTTCTCGTTTATGGAGGTGACAAAGAGCTCGTGATACGTCCAAAACGTATCTATAATTCTACTTGCTCCATGCCACTTTTGGGTGATATTGCTATGATATTCATACACTTCCATACACTTTTGATCATATTTGGACTAACTTACTAATCCAGTGCACCCCAGTGCCAGTTTCTGTTTTCGGCTGTTTTTGTATTTCAGGTTTTCACGTTTCGAGAACTGCCCAGAAAAATCCAGAAAAATTATATAAAAAATCAGTGATCCGGAAACAACACTGC
>LR738716.1:152105534-152119451 GCA_902687465.1 Secale cereale | reverse complement strand
ATCCCATCTTTGTTCCGCCGCCGCCGCCGCTTCCAAGATCGGGAGCACCAGGAGAACTCTTCCCGGCACCCTGCCGGAGGGGAGGATCACCACCGGGAGCTTCTCCACCACCATGGACGCCTCCCGGATGACTCGTGAGTAGTCTCCCTTGGACCATGAGTCCATGACCAGTAGCTATGTGATGTTCTCCTCCCGTTCTTGTGCTTCACTAATTAGTCCTCGTGAGCTGCCCTACATGATCGAGGCACCTATGTAATCCTTATGCTGTTGCTATGTTGAGTTCGCTGGGATCCGATGGATTATGAGATTATGTTCAGATTGATCTTGAGTAATATATTTGATTCACCTCTTTTATATTTTAGTTCATAAGTAATTCTTGCATGTTCTCCGTTGTTATTTATTGCTTTGGCCGAGTAGTAGGTAGTGACTCCAAGAGGGAACGTTATGCTCGATTGTGGGTTCATGCCCCTCGATGACTAGCTTGAGTGACAGAAACATGAGTCTAGGGGATGTGTTGTTGCCACAAGGGGGAAAACAACGGTGCTTGTGCCCGCGGGTGCAAGGATTGTTTACTTTACGCAAAGTTCTTTTAATGCAGTTGTCTGTTGCATTGAGTTTACACTATGGGTGGGACTCGCAACTTAATACCAGCGAGATGTTCTGGATAGATATCTCAAGGTGGATGATTAGTAGTAGATATCGATGGATTTCGGTCTACTTACTTTGGCGTACCGCCCATGCTTTGAACCTCAACCTTTCTTGCAATGTAGTCAGCATTGGTTTGCGTTCGTGGTCCTGTCAATTGCCCAGCTGTAATTTGTTTACCTCACATAGCTATTTTATCGTCTTTTGGGAGAGAGACATCACTAGTGAACATCATGAGACTCCGGTCCATATTACCATCATTGATCACATCCACTATTTACTTTCCGTTATTATCTACTATTGCAAAAACTATCTATCACTACTATCATTGCTTTTAACCCTTTGTGAACTACAAGGCCGGAGAGATTGACAACCTCTCTGTACTCGTTGGGAGCAAAGTTATTTGTATCTATGTGCAGGTCCACGTTGGTTGCTACTAATCTGGCGCCGTAGCAATTGACACCTACTTGTTGAACCTAGGAGTCTCTGGGGATTCGATCCTTGGCATCTTTGCTAGGGGAAAACACTTCTACTTACTGCATCTTACACCTTCCACTTGGGGTAACCAACGAGGGGTTCGAGGCCCATCAGCTCGTCGTAAACGGTTACGTCGATGCTAGCTTTGACACTAATCCAGATGACTCTAGTTTGCATTTTTCAAAGTTTTTTGTACACACAGAATCACACACGAATTAACTGTAGTAACCGTCTGTGTTATAATTTCTCATCGCAAACAGTTCATCCGAGTGGGTTGTTTGCTGTGTATCACACACATCTTGTTTACACGAATCATTTATGTTCTTTTGGCTCATCGCAAACAGTTCATCTACGTGAACTGTATGCCGGATATCACACACATCTTGTTAAGTTGAACCGTTTTTGTTGTGTTCCCTAATCGAAAACAGTTCGTCCGAGTGAACTGTATGCCGTATATCACACACACCTTGATCTGTCTAACTGTTTTTGTTGCATTCCCTAATAGCAAATAGTTCATCTGAGTGAACTGTATGACGTATATCACACACACCTTAATATGACTGCCTGTTTCTGTTGTTCCGTCTCATCGCAAACAATTTGTATGGAACAACCTTATGCCCTGCATCGCAAACGCAACTAAAATTTAAACCGTGTTTGATGTATCCTTCATCGCAAATGTTTTGCATCTTTTTTGACGGATTTTTTACATCACCGTTTGCGATTAATGCATCGCACACAGTTTCGTCAAAGGGTCTATGATCGTAGGTCGCGTTAGCAGCATCCTGCAGTAGTGCACAAGGAACATACAAGGATATCCATAGACATAGAGTGAATTTCACATATGATGATGTCCATGAAAGCATTTGGTTACCTTGTCCCTTGTCTTACCAACAAGAGGGTTTGTGACTCCATGAACTAGTGAAAGATATGAAAGTTGATTGCACAAGCCCTCGCCAAAATGAATATGAGTGACATATGTTGGCAGAGTCATCCTCAAGAACACTCTAGTTCTTCTTGTTTGGGATCCACATCAACTTGATGGGAATCCTTGGAATCATAGTTGAACTTGATGAAGTAGAGCTTGATGTAGTCTTGGGGAACCCACTTGACCATGGCCTTAAGAGCTTCTTCAAATGAGTCAATCTCTTCTTGAAGCTTGTCCTTGCCTTTTAGCTTGTGCTCTTGTGGTGGAAGATCATCTTGAGCTTGTGCTCCCTCAATAGAAGTGGGGTCATATTTCTCTTGTTGAGGAACAAACTTCGTCTCGTGGTATTGATCTTCTTCCCATTCAACTCCATTGGCATTGAACTTTCGTTCAAAACCAACACCTTGATTCTTCCGGTGTCTTCCTTGCTTGTGTGCAATTTCCTCAAATTGCTTACTCCCGGCAAGACTCTTGTAAACACCTTTCTCTATAATTCTTTTCAATAAGCTATTTTCTTTATCAAGTGTAACTTGGCTAAGAGAATCGTTAGTGGAATCAAGAGAATTACTAGAAGCAACAACATTGGTTTTAGCATGGTTATTGTTACTACTAGAAGAAGAATCTTTCTTGCTCTTGTTACTAGTTTTAACTTGTGGCATATAAGTAGACAAGAGGAGACGTTTGGCAATGTAAGAAGAACTCTTCTTTCAAAGATTATCATTGATAGCTTTTAGAAACCCATGCTCTTGCTCTAAATTTAGCTTCTCGAAGTGTAGCTTCTCATGAGTTCTTAGAAGCTCTCTATGATACTCTAGAGTTGTTTCATGAGCTAACTTAAGAGTGTTTAGTTCTTTAGTTAGACACTCAATCTCTTCTTATCATTATCATTGTCACTGTGCACCCATGGGCGGTAACGGTTGGCGCCGGCGAGGAGGTTTTTGGAGGGGGAGAGGAGTCATGGGGCTACGTGGGAGGAGGAGTAGGGTGGACGACACCCGAAGACGTGCGGGAGCGGCCAGGAGGACGGATCCCGACGCTAACCAACATCCAGAGCGCGGCCACAACGAGCAGAGCACGCGCTAGCATGCCAGCAGTGCAGTCACCGCGTGGCAACACACAATAAGGGAACGAGGGGCTGGCAAAAGATGTCCAACATGTTGTCCATCCATACTGGGTCTCCCCTGATGTGTCACTTCGACTAAAGTAGCTTTAGGTTGAAGTGTAACATCAACAGAACTTTGCTGCAGCAAGGTTAGAATAGATTTTGGGTCAAATGACTTGATCAATGGGCAAAGCAAGTTGTCACAGAGGTTTAGGCTAGGAAGGACTATGATCTGGTGGAATATGAAAAGATTTGGACAAGGTTTGGAGGTAGCTGCTTTGCAACTGCAAATTTGGTCCAGAACCTAGATTTGGATGCTGTACTCACATAGAGTGTTGGCCTGAGCTGAATTTTGGTGGAGGTCTATGATTTGGTACTATGTAGGCTCTGGTAAAATTTCGTGCCATAAAGAATTACCTAGATGGTACTTCCTTCACAAAGGTTCTCTCTGGACAGAATCTTGTGGGAATATTAGGGGAATAATGGCTAGATGCAATGAGCTCAAATTTAGTTATGAAGGTTATATACTACCTCCTTTCCGGTTTATAAGGCTTGCGCGTATATTTAGGTTGACAATTAAACCAACGTAATACAAGTTATCTGTCACACAAAATATATCATTAGAAACTTCAGATCTTCTACTTTCTAACGGTGTAATTTTTAGACTATACAACTTATTTTATGTTGGTCAAATTATAGACCTAGGGATACGCGCAAGCCTTATAAACCGGAAAGGAGGTAGTAGGTGGGAGAAGGTTCTGGAAAAATTTCAGAAATTATGGAGCAATATAAAATATAGTTGCTTCACAAACTGAAACAGTGACCAGAAGCTAGAATTTGATGATGTGCTCACCATGAGCATGAACTCTTGAATATTTTTACATATCCAAATTCCATATGAACCAAAGTATTTATGAGAATTTTGTGGGAATTTTAGCAAAGTCAAAAACATGGGTTGCTTCACAACCTAGGGCAAACAAGAGTATTCCTTTAACAGAAAAAGGAATATAAAAAAGAAATAGAATTTATGGTTGGCTCAAGATGGAGATGCCATTGCATTAGAAAGGATGTGAGAGCAAAAATCCACTTGGAAGGAGAAAGAGAGGTGATCTTCCCAATTGGCAAATCCGTAGAGCCAATTCAAAAGAAATGCAAAACAAAATCCAAAGAAATCAAAAAGAAAGAAAAAAAGGCCAAAAATTGGGGTGTCACAAACACTTGCCAAGAAGGTATCACAAAAGAGATGCTCAAAACAGCATTTTTTCTCTCTTCTGAACTGTCAATTGACAGCGCCTGAAATTCAGAGAGTATCTCAATGTTGTCTGTTGCTTTATATTTCAGAGATGAAAATGGTTAGGTTTCTATCTAATCTCCTCACAAACCAAAAAATTGTCATGGCACCCCATTGAATAGGCACTGCAGTGTCATATAAATTTCTTCGCGCTTAATTTCTGGTGAAATGTTTTTGGCAGGCACCATCTAGAACAAAAATTGCACTTAGTTCCTTTATCACTGAGAATCACAGAAGAGCACCGGATCTTTAAGCAGCTGTACTAACATAATCACACTCAACTCATGTCCTCCCATGACAAAATGGCAAGCTCACAACTCTAGAATAATCACCAGACAGCTTCCCGCAGTTCTCCATGCTTTGATGAACTTCCTTAGGAACAGTACTATATATATTAGGGAATGCTAGTTACGCCCTCCTTAGATGTGAAAAAAGTTATGCAAATTTACATTTTGTTTATCCCTCTATTGTTTCTTTTTGAGCGCTCTGGGATATTGGAGGAAAACCAAAGGAGAGGAATCTCACTATTTTTGAGAAGATCTCACTATTCATTCTGTACGAATCTACTAACGAAGGAGAGGTTTTTCTTTTCTCAGTGAAATATCTGCTGTCCAGTATATAGATAAAGGCACGAAACTGGAAAAAAAAATCCTAGTGTCACACATCGGTGAAAATGAAACCTTTCTCTTGGAATATGTCGAAATGTACTTCAAAAAGTATCAAAGGTGACGTAAAGAGAAGTACATTTGGAGTGTGCACAATAGTTCCCAACCCAATGTGATCCCTGTTACCTTTTCAGTCTCACTCTTGTAACAGGGATCAACACTACAATGTTGCCACAAGTCCCATGGAGAACTATTGTGCACAACTTGTAACAGGGATCAACATTGCTCTTGTGCACAATAGTTCCCAACCCAATGTGATCCCTGACCACCACAATGAGCATAAACAAGAAAGTTTGTAACTGATGACATGTGGAAAAAATATATCACCAGAAGATTTCACCAAACTAATATTTTTCTTCTTTTTCCCTGAGCAATCGATCAACACTACATGCTAATCAAAATTTCAATGGTATACAATATAGTCCTGCAACCTAATAATCCACAGAAAACAACATTCTTTGAGCATGTATGAGTACAGGTGAGCCTTGCTTAGTTCTCTCTACAATCTGTTGACATACATTTGTTGCACCATAGTTTCAGTCCATTTAGCCATCTTGTTATCGGTTAGCCGACGCGAGTAAATGAGAGATAAATTTTATTCTAACATCAAAACTGATTGTACTGATGCATGATGAAACACGTAAAACTTTTCGAGTGTCTTATAAGCTCACAGTTAGAAGATCTGGTGTGACACATCAGTGAGTAAAAATACTTATTTGTTAGAAATATCTGATGGACATTCGTTAAAAATAATATCTAACGAGCATTCGTTAAAAAATAGTATATCCACTGAACCAAACAGAGATGCAAATAGAAGTATGTGCTGATGTGCGCAATTGGTTTCTCCTGATGGACTGGATATTCTATAAATCATCATAGTTTTCCATCCTATGGAGAACATTCCTTGAGGTAATAAGAGCTTCGAACACTTGACAAGAAGGCATCAGAAAGGTTTCTCCTGTCGACGCAAGGTTTCTGCGCGAGGGGGAGTTCATCGGCGTTGGAGAGGTGATCTCGCTGCCATGTCACTTCGCGAAAGTACGGGAGCGGTTGCCGGCGGCGAGTTCAGATTCAGAGAACAGGCCACATGTTTCCATCAGTGGAACGGTTCGAGAGGGGGGATGGGTCTCAGGGCGCGATGGAGCGGGATTGAGCCCCACTCGTCAGCCGCCATTGATGGAACACGTGGGGGGAAGAGGTGGAGAGTTGGACCGACAGGTGGGCCCCGCTGGTAGCCCGTATACTAGCGCGTGGAAGGAGAGGGGAACCGCACAACCCCCCGCATTCTTATCCTCTGCGAGCACCCGCGACGCGCATCTCGCACATTTGTTTCTACACTTGTGGGAGAAACCTAGGGTTTGCTCCCCTACCACTCCTCGGCTGGAATCCTTCGGCTGGTGGAGGGGCAAGGTCGGCGGCGACGAGCGTTCATTCGCTCAGGTGGCGGCGGGACGGCGTGCGGGAGGCGTTCACTCTACGGAGATGGGGGACCGAGGCGCAGATAGATCTGGAGCTTGGCGCGGTTCCACGGTGAGAGGGGGCTTTGGCGGAGGACGCCGGCCTCCGATGGCGAACCAGGCCCGCAATATGGTCTGGCAGCGTCCAGATCCGCCATCCGCGGCGGTTGGAGATGCGAGATCTGGTGGTGATGATGGAGCGGACCGATGGGAGGCTGCGGCGCGCGCGATGGGAGGGGTGCCCAAGGAGACGACGGCGAAATCGGCACCCCCTCATCCATCTACGGGGCGGACTGCATCAACCACGGCGCTCCCTCATCCATCTGCGGGGCGGACTGCTTCGACCAGCGAGATCTGCATCAACTGTTCCCTCCCAGGTCATTTCGCTCCTCGCTGCCCTACTATTCAGTGTGAAAAATGCAACAAATTGGGACATATGGCACAGCTGTGCCAAACGCTGAGGCCTTGGGAATGTGTTCCTTTCATGTGTGGATTTCAATCCCCTGATCAGGGTTTCTTCTACATCCCTGACCTATGTGCTGCTAAACAGAATAGTGAGAAAACTAACAACGTGGTTATTACTATTGTGGAAGGTTCTGCGACTGTTAAGGATATTGAACAAGAGTTTAATGCTATATTTGCTATGAAACCTGGAAAGAAAAAATGGAGATGCACTGCTAGATCTATTAGCCCTACCCAGTTTATTATGCGGTTCCCTAGTGCTAGTGAAGTTGAGAGAGCTTGCTGTTATGGGAAACGTATGCCTCTAATGGGAGGTGAACTTGTAGTCTCCATTACCCCCTGGACTGCTTCTATTGGGGCCAAAGGTATTATGGAAAAAGCTTGGGTGAGGGTCAGAAATATCCCCATAGAAAAAAGATGCATGGAACATGTTGCTTATGCTGGTGGGTTGGTTGGGATAACCTTAGAGGTAGATGAGGCTACCTTACATAAACCTGAATATGCCAGAATTCTGTTAGGATGCAGAGAAGTTGAAAAAATACCTCCATCTGCTGAAGGAATGTTGGGTGAGCAATATTATGACTTCTTTTATGAAGTGGAAAAAGTTGTGAGTATTGGGAATGGAAAAGATCAATCCTCCATTGCAGTTGATAGCAGTGCATCCCCCTCTCTCCATAAGAAAGCTAGGATGGATTCATATCCAGCTTCTTCTAATGGGCAAGGGGAGACCAGTGCTTCTATAGCTGGGAACTTTACTCATCAATATGGAAAAAGTGGGCAGAAACTTGCTGCTGTAGTGGAAAGTGAGGAGGAGGAGGAAAGTGATGGAGGCAATCACACTGAACTCCTTATTGAAACCATGGCCAGAGAGCTTAAATCTAGCAATATACCCAACAGTGATATTCAGGAAGATGCTGTTATAAGTGAAAAAATTATTGAAGCAAAGAAAGAGAAAGAACTGAGTGAGACTCCCACTTCTGAATTAAATACTAAAAAAGGTGCTTGGGGGGTTGTCACTCCTATTCCTCCCTCACCTCTGTTTCTCTGCCAGGATGAAAAGACTTATAGTGATGTTTGTTCTCCTTTATCAAACTATATTGCTTGGCCCTCCCTGCCTCATATTGTGCCCCTTGATGAGGGAAATGTGGAAGGAGGGGGTGCCATAGCACTTACACTGTTGAATCTCCCTCTGGATCTCCTATTCATATTACTAGGGATCAAGAGGACCCTGCTCCTAGGAGGCAAATGCAAAAATTGGCACGTGTGGAAGAAGTGGCCACCAACAGGATGAAGAAGCGTGATGCTGAAGGTATGAAATTAACCAATACTAAGAATCAGTTTTCTGCTTTATCTGATACTGCTATTGTACTACGTGCTTCACTTATGGGAGTTAAAGTTCCTGATGATAATTTTGCTACCATAGATGTCCTTCGGGAATTAGAATTGTCTAGAAATCTTTTAAAAGAAAAAATTAAAATTACCCCCAGTCCTGGAATTACCATTGATGATGGGCTTGGAAATAATATTCCTTTATGTTTGGACTGGGAGGAAAATAATAAAGAGGATGAAGAAGAAGAACCTTTTATCCCTGTTCAAACTAAACGTAGCAAGAAAAAGAATAATTCTAACAGAAGATCAGTGTCTATATCTCCTGAAAAATCGTCTAGACCTATGACAAGAAGCCAAAAGAAAAATATGGATGGTAGAGCTGCCATGGATCCTGGCAGGCTCACCAGGGTTAGAGAAAAACCCATCAGATATAAATGAATGGCATTTTCTGGAATTGTAGGGGGGCAGGTAAGAAAGGCATGTCTACCTGTCTCACAGATATGATTAATGCACATGATGTTAGTTTTATTGGGCTGCAAGAAACAATGAAAGAAACATATAAACCTTCCTTTTTTAGAAAGGTAGATCCTTATAGTAAATTCTACTGGGAATGGATCCCATCTAGGGGTAAATCTGGTGGTATCTTGTGTGGTCTCAGTAAAGAACTATTTGAGATCCTGGGAGTTATCAGTGGAAAGTATATTTTGCAATTTAACCTTTTGGATAAGAAGAAAAATTGCAAGTGGTCCCTTATGATTGTATATGGAGCAGCTCAGGATGAGTATAAGCCTGAGTTTATTGCAGAATTATCGTCCTTTTGTCATAAAACCAACATGCCATATTTGGTAGGAGGAGACTTTAACATTTTGCGTCATGGAGGGGAAAAGAACAAAAAAACCTCCCTATCACATTTTTCTGATGTTTTCAATTCTGTCATTCATTTGCTTGGCCTGAGGGAGATACACATGACAGGTGGGGTTTATACCTGGTCAAATAATCAAAGTATTCCTACGCTTGAAAAACTGGATAGAGTTCTGATGTCTCCTGAGTGGGAAAACCTCTTTCCCTTGGTTAATGTTCATAAGTTGATTAAGGAACTTTCTGATCATAATCCTTTGCTCCTGGATGGGGGTTTAGCCCCCTCCAGAAATAGCAGAAACAAAAGTTTCAAATTCGATAATGCTTGGTTGAGTAATTCAGAGTTTCTCCCTTTGGTAACTGAGATCTGGAAGAAACCTGTCTTTTCCAATAATCCTATTGATGTTATTAACATCAAACTGAAGAGATTCAAAAAATTCTTTAAAGGATGGGGTTCCAACCTTTATGGGCATAACAACATTAGGAAAAATCTTATCAAACTTGAGCTTCAGGATTTGGAAGCTCTTGAGGAATCTGTGGGTCTGAGTGGGGAAGCACAGGAGAGAAAGCTGGATATCTTAGTTGAGTTAAATGAATTATATGTCAATGAGGAAATGTATTGACATCAAAGATCTAATGAAAAGTGGTTGTTGAAGGGAGATAATAATACAGATTTCTTTCATAAAGTTGCAAATGGGCGGCGTAGGAAAAACATGATGAAATCCCTAGAATATGGGTCGGTGACTATTGCTGGGACCAAGAATCTTTTAGATCATGCTACACAGTATTATAAAACCTTGTTTGGCCCTGCTCTGGGCAACTCCTGTAGTATTGATGAAGAGCTGTGGACTCAGGATGAAAACATTAGCTCTTCAGATAATGAAGATCTAACACGTCCCTTTTCCCTTGATGAGATTAAAAAGGCCTTATTTGATATGAGATCAAATCGGGCTCCTGGTCCGGATGATATACCAGCTGAATTCTATCAACACTGCTGGGATGTGGTGGCTCAAGATTTGTTTAATTTGTTTGTTTGGTTTTACGAGGGTAAACTAGATGTTCAGCGCTTGAACTATGGGATTATAACCCTATTGCCAAAATCTTCGGATGCCAAAAAAATTCAACAGTATAGACCCATCTGTTTACTACGCTGTCCATATAAACTGATCACGAAGGTGCTGGATATGAGAGTTAGCAAATATGCTCATAAACTGTTTAGTATTCAGCAGAATGCATTTATCAAGGGCAGGCAAATTGTGGATGGTATTTTGTCTCTACATGAAGTTATACATTATACTCATGTTAAGAAGCAAATAGGTGTGATCCTGAATCTTGACTTTGAAAAAGCATATGACAAAGTCAATTGGGACTTTTTGGTTGATTGTCATGAAAAAAGAGGTTTTAATCCCAAATGGTGTAGTTGGGTGAATCAAATTTTAAGAAATGGTATGGTGAGTGTCAAAATTAATGATGAAATTGGCCCTTATATCCAAAGTGCTAAAGGGGTGCGACAAGGGGACCCACACTCTCCATTCCTTTTCAATATGGTAGCTGAATGTCTAACTAAAATGATGCTTTCAGCTCAAAAAAATGGATTAGTAACAGGTTTGGCTGCTACCCTTATTGAAGGGGGGGTTGGTATTTTGCAGTATGCTGATGATACAGTATTGTGCTTTGAACATGATGTTGATAAAGCTGTTAATGTCAAATTGTTGTTATATCTGTTTGAAATCATGTCTGGGTTAAAAATTAATTTTGATAAAAGCGAGGTTATCATCATAGGTGGAGATAATGAGATCGATAAGATCTACGCTGATATGTTTACATGTCAGGTTGGGACCCTTCCTATGAAATATTTGGGAGTTCCAGTTACCTATTCCAATCTTAAGAATGTGGATTTGAACTTTCTAGATGGCAAGATGATTAGAAAATTAGATGCCTGGTCTGCTTATGCAGCATCTTCGGGAGGCAGACTTACTCTGGTTGGTTCCAGTTTGGATGGTGTGCCATCCTATCTTATGTCTATGTTCCTGTTCAATAAAACCTTCATTGAGAAAATGGATAAGCATCGTAGACGATTTTTTTGGAGGAAAAAAAACAAGAGTCATGGATACCATATGGTCAAGTGGTCGAGGGTGTGCCGATCCAAAAAAATTGGGGGTTTAGGGATTAAAGATCTTCATAAACAGAATATCAGCCTACTAGTGAAATGGTGGTGGAAATTAGAAACAAGTGATGGATTATGGCAGCGCATTGTCAAGGCAAAATATTTTAAGAATAAAACTGTGGCTACTATCCAAAGCAGATTTTCTGACTCTCCATGTTGGAAAGCTATCATGAAAGTTAAGGAAACCTATATGGCTGGGAGAAAAATTAATATTAACAGAGGTGATCTGGTTAGAGTATGGCATGACCCTTGGGCTGGCAAGATAAACTTATGTAACCGATTCCCTGAGCTATACAACATATGCCAGGATCAAAGATGTACTATTGCATCCTGGGCCATGAACAATTATTATCTGAGCTTTAGGCGAAGATTGTTCGGTGTGCTAAATGAACAGTGGAATTGGATGGTAGCTGAAGGGAAGAAATTACATTTGAATAGCAATCCAGATGTGATCTCCTGGTCCCTAAATAGTAAGGGGAAATTTACCACAAAATCGGTTTATGAATGGTTAGAAAGAAACATATCAGGCCCTAATTTCAAATGGGTTTGGAAAGCTGATATCCCCTTGAAAATCAAAATCTTTATGTGGCAGCTGTTTCAAAATGCGATTTTGACAAGAGATAACATGCGTAAGAGGAAGTGGTCTGGTAATCCTGCTTGTTCCTTTTGCCACGATGTGGAAACTGCAAATCATTTATTTTTTGGATGTTCACTTGCTCGTACAGTGTGGGGAGTGTTTGGGATGACACTTGGGAGTTTTCATTGCCCACAATCTCTTTGGCAAAGCTGGATTTGGTTGTATAAGTTCCTTCCAGGAGGGAAAAAGTTTTATATGATGATTATTGCGGCTATTTGTTGGGGGATTTGGAATCTCCGCAACAAAGTTACTTTTGAAAAACATGTTACTCGCTCTCCTTTGGAGGCTATTTTCATTGCTTGCTCTTTTATGATGTATTGGGCAGGTTTACTCAAGGAGGATGACAGGATGAAGCTTCAGGAAGGGGTGAAAAGACTCGCTCGTGCTGCGGCTGTCTTGGCTGATAGACCCGGTCTTCGTGGCAGGCTTACATCCGGATGAAGAATCATAAAAAGGAAAAAAGGATGAAGCTTCTCATGTCTTATTTGCTGGATGAAGTCATATACCACTGGGGTTTGATGCCCGCTGGTTTGGTTGTTTGCAAGAGTATGTTTTGTGTCCGTGCAGTATGCTAGTTGGGATTATCTTCTCATTAGACTTGATTAGGTCCTCTATGCTGGGTAGGTTGATGTTGTAGTGTTATCAGGTTTTCTCCCCATAGTTGATGATCCGCTCCAGGGTCATCACACAATGGGTTTCCTGATAATGCACCAACTCGCTCTCTCCCCTTTCAGTCTCATTCTTGCTAGTTTATCCCTATGGGTGTCTGAGTAGATCGAACAAAAAGACTGATGTATTTCCGTTGATTGAAAAATTAATGGAAAGGGGTGTGAGCCCGGTTGGAAAAAAAAAAGAAAAAAAAAAGAAGGCATCAGAAAGGAGATGCTAAAAAACAGCATTTTTCTCTTCTGAACCGTCATTGGCACTGCCTGAAATTCAGAGTATCTCAATGTTCACTGTTGCTTTATTTTTCAGAGATGAAAATGGTTAGGTTTCTATCTAATATCCTCACCGGCCAAACATTTTTCATGGCACTCCATGGAATGGACACTTGCAGTGTCATATAAATTACTTCGCGCTTAATTTCTGGCGAAATGTTTTTGATAGGCACCACCTAGAACAAAAATTGCACTTAGTTTCTTTTTCACTGAGAAGCACACAAGAGCACCGTATCTTTAAGCAACCGTACTAACATAATCACACTCAACTCATGTCCTCCCCATGACAAAATGGCAAGCTCACAACTCTAGAATGACCACCAGACAGCTTCCTGAATTTCTCCATGCTTTGATGAACTTCTTAGGAACAGTACTATATATATTAGGGAATGCTAGTTACACCCTCCTTGGATATGAAAAATGTCATGCAAATTTACCTTTTGTTTAGCCCTCTATTCGATCCTTTTGAGCGCTCTGGGATATTGGAGGGAAACCAAACAAAGCGGTGACATTTCTTCTTGTTCGTGGTAATCATGGACAAACAAGATTTGACGCATGCCTGAACCGTGCTTCAACGCATGACATGAACCAGGTGACTGTGTCTCGGTGGCTTCCTTTTGGTCGGGAAGAGACAGAGTATTATCTTTTTCACAAACATTTTTACTTGTGTGTAACAATGCCATTGCAAGAGAATGCACATTGATCACAACAATTCAATCCTTTTGGCCGGGAAGAGACAGAGTATTATCTTTTTGACAAACATGTTTACTTGTGTGTAACAATGTCATCGCAAGGGACAGAAACATGATCACAAAACAATTCGAGGAGTAACTAAGAAACATCGTGTAACTGGGCACTGTTTTTCTTGCTTTAGAGCCGAGAAGGGCTTGAAACATCTGCTCTCCGGTATTCCATAGTTCATAATTTGCCTTTTCTGAATCATTGCTAGAAGCTATTTTTGAGA
>LR738716.1:152062790-152102283 GCA_902687465.1 Secale cereale | reverse complement strand
GGGGAGGGAGGGATAAGGCGCCAGCGGCTGCCGGCGCCCCAGCGGAGTGGCAATGCGGAGGCGAGGCGGCTGGTCAGGCGCGAGCTAGCGGGAGGGAGGAGAGAGAGCACCACTGGACAGGAGGCATTTGGGATTTGGGATGGGGGGGATTTGGGGTTTGGGTTGGGGTTGGGGTTGGTCCGAAAGAGGCAAGAAGAACATCCCAAGGAGCCAAACCACACGAGAGACGAGGCAGGAGGAATAAATTACTCCATTCTATATGACGATTTGGTTTTAAAAATGGAATCTATTCGTCTATTTGCTCGAATTCCACTGGGTTTTTCCTTTTACAGCTCAGCTCACAGCTCATGACAGAGGGTCAAGGATTGAATTGCCATGATGAATAGAATAAATTATCTATTAAATTCCGATGGAGATGATTTCGGCATACTGAAATAGTATATTAATAAACTTAAATGCTATAGAATTGACATCAGATTTTTAGGCAATCGGAGCCAACGCTCTCAGCCATGTCGGAACCCGCACACGAATCCTAAATTGTTCGATGAGCGAACTACGAAGCTTGCGACAAAATGATCTGCTTAAAATGATAATCCGAGTGAACATATTTGGGATGACAATTTCAGATTTTAGAGCATGTAATTTTTCAGCCTTTCCAGTTGATGTAGCACGGCAATTCCCTTCACCGGCCAGCATAACAATTTTCTAGCATAGCAATTTTCAATTTACAACATGACAAATCCTTTAGAACAACATGACAATATTATTTATTTTTGCATGGTAATTCTAAAGTGTTCCTTGCGAGTGGTTTTTTGAGCGAACGAATAGTTCGTTCGTTCCTCCTTGTCAGGGGAACAATCGTTCGCTCTTCGCTAGCTTTACTCCCTGAGATGGCGTCAGATGTATATTTGCATCCTTAATAAAAAGATTTACCACTCCATCCATTGGTTATTGTTGCTGAATTTGTAGCTCCATGTCAAACTGATGTGTGATCATCGTTAGGGGTCACGTGTCAACGAAGTTGATCAAGCAGCAAATTCTTGGTGGCTTATATTTGCTTTTATTCTAATTAATAAATGCATATATACACTGTATATATATTTTTATACATATCTTAACTTATATGACTCCTGTACAAAATCAAGCTATTTACGGGCACACCTGTAGGGAAGTAAACAATACTATCGTTTTTTATTTATTTATGTCCACTTTAAAAAGGTTTCAACCAAAAGGGTTGGAATCTTCTTCGATGTTTATTGTGTCAACGTTAAAGGTCAGAATCTTCTGAATTAATGCTGATAACTACTTGATAATTTTCTTACACATGAGCATTGAACTTTCTAGCGATGGACGTAGGGATTTGTTCTACAATAGTGTCCTGTAGGAATATTGATATTCCATGTTGTGACATTTCTCACTTCTGTTGATATATTACTCTCTATGCTCGCTCCATTTCAGGTTGTTTGTTGTTTAGTGTGACCGTCATCTTGCAATATTTGTGCCTCGAGAAGTAAGAGTGTAACCCTGTAAAATTTCACAAGGCCAAATCTATAGGTTTTAGCGTACTTTGTCAAATTATTATATACTACTAGAAGGTTTGGCCTTGTGAAATTTTATATTGGTAGAAGTGTAATCCTATGAATGTTACTCTAGATGTTTTTTTCCTAGATAATGGTACTCAGATGTTCAATGACCTTCAGATAGCAATAAGGGTACATATTATTTAACTCTATTAACCAACCATTACCTGTTTTTTTTTTCATATGAGTACATGAAAAGATCAAGCTTCGTTTCATGCTAGAGTTGATCTACACCACAAAGAAAATGCAGAGAGGTTATGTCCATATCTCGGTGTACCCCTTCCCTTGACAATTGTTTTGTGTTTATTTTTACTTTTCACAAAAAAAAACAAAGTTTTTTCCTTCTTCTGACACATCATCCCTTTGAAAACTCTTGTCCCTCGTGTACAGTGTCCAAGAATTGGACTTGCTATCTGGGGTAGGAGTACATGCGAAAGGATGCTTGGCCTTTACACCATTCCTAGAAAAGAAGATAGTCTCCAAGTCTTCCTGAATCTCAGCCGTCAAACTGTCTTGATCTGTGATCTAAACTCCTTGATCCCATCACAGAAACAGGCCCACATATGCTGAAGCTCAATTAGGGTTTGGTCATCTGCACTTGCACATTGACGGCTATTAATAATCACAATCCTATATCATGGCATGGAAGTACCCAGCTTTATTATGCATGGACCAAATATTATTACTCCTTAGGACCACCTGTTCACACATACCCAGTAAGTTTTCAATACTCCAGTGAACACCTGTGCTAGCAATTTGACAGGATGTGTGGACAGCATGGTGCCAGATTTTTCAACAATTCAGTGAGCATCTGTATCAGGGCCATGGTGTCGATTTTAACGATAAAGTTTTACAGACCTTGAGGAAGAGAAGAATTTTGTAAACTGCGTTTGCGGAAACGAAGAAGATAACCCAGATATGGCAGAGGATTCAAGAGTGAACTGTGGCGGAGGTCTCATGGGAAGAGAGGCACATCAGATGTTGATTGACGATGAATCCATTGCATTTTGCTGCTAGGAAGAGAATCCTTTGAAAATGCCAGCTGAAATGTCCTTTTTTCTGCTGGGTTTTGGCTTTCTTGGGCCTTTTTGTTTCTGGCTGGACTTCTCCTTGTCCTCACACAACAAGATTGGGTTCTCTCTGGTCCACACAGGATGTACTGTTTGCACCACACAGCTGTAAAAATAGGCAACAATTGCAGGTTTCTGAAGGAATTGTATGCATACATTGCATTTGATTCTTTTCATACAGAAACATCTCAGTGTACTTTTGACCTGGCAGAAATTCATGATTGGTGTCCTCCTTTTGTTTTTCTCAGAACAGTGGGAGCCTTGCAGTCGTATTATACAACATGCTACACCTATCCAGCAGCAAGCAAGAACAAAATGAATCCCGAAATTCTGTTTCCAAAAGAATGCATTCAAAATTTAGAGCAAAACCATTTATTGACACGACTACAAAATTATGTACAGTAATAACTAGCTTGTTCCTCTTAGAGCCCCCCATCGATCGATTCCCCCCTCTGAAAGTATTGGACCTTCAGGAAGCCAGCGAAGTCCTGGGGCAGTTGTCGACGGAGCAGGCAAGCACATCTCGGTAGTCGCGCGAGATCGTGAAGTGATCGTACACATTCCCGTCACGGCTCTTCTTGTACTCGAACAACAAGGATGAGTGATTGAAAGCCGTGAGCTTGCCGAAACCATGGTCGAAGTCTCTGAAGTGACTCCATTGGATCTTTGAAGTGGTGAAGTCTGAAAGGCTTGCACCGGCGCCACCGACAACCACATGCGTCGTTGCCTGGAACGGGCCGCTGTAGTGATTCGACGCGTTAACAACACACTGGCTCTGCAGCAGATCACAGATTACAATCAGGCTTGTGATATAGTAATAGGAATGTAAGCCTGAGCCTGTGAAACTGCAAATTTTGTACTGTGGCATTAGCGGCTACTGTACTTTATCAGATGTTGCCATAGTAGTATATGAAGGAACTTTACTTTTCGATCTACAAAATTACACGATCTGATCTCATGCAAATGCTAGTTAGAGACAAACCTGGTACACTGGACATGTCCTTTCATAATTGTGGACATGACCGTAGAAGGCAAGATCGACCTTGTACTTCTGCCAGAGCTCTTGCAGTGCTTCTCGCCCCATTGGTTCCTCAAACGTGCCTTCGAATCCGTAGTAAGAGTTGGATGAGTACCCTAGAACACGGTGTGCAAGGAAGATGAGCCATGGCTGCTTCTGCCTGTCAACAGATGACAGGCAGTGCTCGATGAACTTGTACTGCTCGGTCCCTGGCCTCCAATCTTCTTCTGTGTGAGCAATACAAAACCTGAACATGCCATAGTCGGTCGCATACCTACAGAAGGATAGATGTTGTGTCAGATTTTTTTTCCTAAGGCAAGTGAACTTCAGAACTACATATGAAGGAATTTGTATGCCCAACTACCACTATTACCAAAATTTTGCACGGTTCTCGGCAGGAGTGTAGAACACAGTTTGTGCAGGAACACCGCATTCTCCACCAGAGTCGAGATTTCCATAGAAGGAACCCGTTCCAGGCCAGTCCCTCTCATGATTACCGCTGCGAAAATGCCAGTTCTTTTAGACATTAAGCAATGTATGGCAACAACATATCGAAAGTTCTTAAACTTCATACTGAACAGACCTGCCAATCATGTATGGCACAGTTGAAGCAATTGGTTCGATCTGTGCAGTGAACTGATCCCACTGCGACAAATAACCATTCGCGTAGCAAATGTCCCCGATGTGGACCACCATGTCGATGTTGTCCAGGTCTCTAATGATCTGGTTAGTAGTGTTTAGCGAGCCTGGCTGGAAGTTATTGTACTCATTGGAACCATCCGCCTCTGCCTGAAGAAACTTGTCAGAAAACAACCATTGCACTGGCAAAATGCCCAAATTGCTATATGAATCAAACTACTCTCACTGTCCCATAATATAAGAGCATTTTTTACATTAGTGTCAAAAACGCTCTTATATTATGGGACGGAGGGAGTAGGATAGAGATGGAAGAACATATATCTACCTTCCCCATGTCCCCAAATATGACAACCCGTTGCAAGGAATCTTGTCCAGGATAAGGTGATGCTTTAAAGCTATATGACTTACTCCAGACGCGGGTACCATTTGGTGATCTATGGCCAAGCCTGTAGGTGTACCTGCAATGTTGCAGCAACCATGTTCGCTGAGTATCTGGATGGATCCTAATTTCAGAAGGGGTTAAACAGGAAAAAAAATCACATACATCGAGTCTGGCCACAGATCCTTCAAGTAACTAGTATGAATGTAACCGGGATGGCGCCAACCAACAGTTCGTGCTGGTGCACCTGCATTTGAATTGTATGCTTGGTAAATGCTGCATGTGGTATAATATAGCAGATCCTCATCTCTATTTACGTTGTTAAAGTCTCAAATTTAAATCAGCTTATGTTCATCTCACAGAAAAACAGGGAAACAGAGGCGTACTGCATACCACACATGCTGTTTCTGTCAAATGTTAATGTCCCGGCTGGAGAAAGGAACCGGCGTCCCCCTTTTTCACCCCATTCAACAAAAGGAACTGCTTCTTTGATGTCATATCCACTTGTCCAAGTGACTGTCATCTACAATGGTACTAATTCAGTCACATTCTTAGATTTGTGAATGCATATGGTATGAGTGTAACACCTGTTCTTTGTATACAATGTAGGTTCTTGTTGAAAAGATGTTTCACATTTGGTTAGAGAAATAGCACATCCTAAATCCTAATACAGTCTCAGTTGCAGATTGGTAGGCAAAGCTTACTTCGTTCCAAGATTTCCCTTGCGCCAAACGTGGGTAGACAGGTGCCTTTGGGTTCACAAATGTCACCTTGTTTGAGACAGCAATCAGCTTCGGCTGTGACCAAGTTGGTAGAAAAGATTCAGAGTTGAGAAATATAAAGAAATATTTCTTCAGAATAACAGCGGAGTTGCTGTTCATGTGGACAAGTTCAGAAACTAGTACAGTACATTTTTACCTTCAAGAGACCCCCAGAAAAAAGTGCAAATGAGAAATCTTCTCTCTGGTTGATCAGTTGAAGCTTCAGATAGCCCTTTCCCGACTTACCATATCCATCATTCTTGAACTTTGCAAATTGGTACTGCAATAAAAGAGCATGGAAACCAAGGTTCAGAACGAACGTCTTCCGACACTCTGAACCGCGACATATGTAGTTGTCGGTATCTAAATCTCAGTTGAACGGAACGGGAAAAGAATCGGCCAACCTTGATAGGTGCTGTGCATAGCACTGGAGGATATTGCCTCTTATTCTCAGGCTCACAAATCGCGGCACTGCAAATTTGCAAACAAGAGACATAGAACAGCATCAAATCCTATGCTTTGCCATTTCAAGTATGTACATCTGAACTGAAGTTTTTCTGAACTTGGGACAGAAGAAATTTATCCAAAATATATGTCTGAATGCATTGAGTTCATGCTGAATACGTATGTCTGAAAAACTGTTGAGTTTGTGCTGCAATTGCATAACGTGTAAATGTGGATGATAAGTACTAGCAGAATAGCCAATACTACTGGACTGCTGTCACCTGAAATTGGCAGGAGAGAAGACTCCGATCCAGTCATCACCGGAGGGGTCGGGATGGAAGAACTCCACCTCTACCCATCCACTGTCCTGGCCCTCCAGTCCAAGAACCGCAGGGGACGCCTTGACGTGCGCCGCGTCGTCGACGGCGAGGGTGGTCTTCTCGACGGCGATCCTCGACAGCGGCTGCTCGCCGTGGGCCGCCGCGGCGGCGCAGGCAGCCATCCATGTGACGGCCGCCACCCACGCCCACGGCCTCATGCTCTTCCCACCTTCAGAAGTTCAAGAAAATCCGAACCGAGGAAACAGAAACAGGAACTCGAGGAAAGATTCCGGGAAAAGGCGGCGGCTTCAGGGTCTTCTCGGAGTGTGCGATCGAGTGAACCAAGAAAGAAAGGGACGCGGATTTATATCTCCAACAAATCATTGAGGTGTGCTGACACTGGCGACTACGGGTAGATACGGGAGAATATTCCCAAGAAACCGGATTCGCGAGGGAAATGTGGCACCGGAGTAGGTTGTAGCCGTTTGACAGTTGCTGTAAGAGCATCTGCCATAGATGATTTAGGGCATGTACAATGGTTGCTAAGATAGTCTTATCTTAAGTTTTGCATGTAAATTAGAGATGACAAAAAAACAAGTCTACAATGGGTCATCTCTTAGCCTTATCTTCAATAATTAGTTATTCCTAAAAACATGGTGAGACAAATTGTGCTAAGCTATCATCTCTTGTCTTTGCTTAAATAAGCTAAGACAAGCCTTCTCTTATGATTTCTCTCTCCTCCACCTCATCATTTATCTTACGTGGCATCCTTAAGCTAGAACCATTGTACATGCCCTTATAGTGTCTCCGTTCTAAAATTCTTGTCTTAAATTTGTCTAAATACGAAAGTATTTAATACTGTATTAGATACAAGAATTTTGGGTGGAGGGAGTATGCAACTAGCAATATGCTGAATTTGTATAAGTAGTTTAAAGCAACTCTAACGGATCGATCCAAACTGACGGCGCATTTGTCCGTTTGGGTCGGCCGCCCGCCCGGCATCCGCCCAATTTTCCATTTGAGTCGGCAGTGCGCCCAACGCGCTGACCCATTTCATGTCCGCACTCAACCTTTTGAAGAAAAAAAGTCCGCGGCCGATCATGCCAGCGGCCATGTCTCATGCCGGCACCATGCCAACGCCGGCATACAATGTCGGCTTCAGAAAATATCACCACAGTTCATGCTGACGCACTCGCCGGCCGACCCGCACACATGCCAGCACACACAAAAATGGTGGTACTTGAGTTTGACCGCGCCATCGCGGCTTCCGTGGTCATGCTAGCACACCTGCCGGCATTAAAAAAAATGGCGCTCGCCGCCATAGATCACTCGTCGTCGAACTTGAGCATGTCGGCCTGCATCTTCTCGAACCACGGCCTCTTCTTTGGCGACACGGTATTGAGATCCACCTTCATGATCTCCACCCCGGTCATCATGCTCGCGAGAGCCACTTCTTTCTCCTTGGTCTTGGCGTTGGCGGCCTCGATCTCTAGCATCTTGGCTTGCTTCTCCGCCTCCAACTCGAACATCTTGGCTTGCTTCTCCGCGTCCATCTCAAGCCTCCTCCTTTGGATATCCATGAAAGCGTCCATTTACTCCGCCTTGAACTTCCGGCGCTCCTCCTCCCTTGAGTCCTTCTTGTTCATCATGCCCTCCATGCTTGCGATCAAAGCGTTGGATGCTGCATACCGCTTGTCCTCCTTCTTGGAGTTGGTCTTCCCCCGCGGCCGTGCCGGCTCGCCCTATTGGGGAACGTAGCAGAATTTTAAAATTTTCAACGCATCACCAAGATCAATCTATGGAGTCATCCAGCAACGAGGGAGAGGGGAGTGCATCTACATACCCTTGTAGATCGCGCACGGAAGCGTTCAAGAGAACGGGGTTGATGGAGTTGTACTCGTCGTGATCCAAATCACCGATGACCGAGCGCCGAACGGACGGCACCTCCGCGTTCAACACACGTACGGTTGGGAGAGACGTATCCTCCTTCTTGATCCAGCAAAGGGGAGGAGAGGTTGATGGAGATCCAGCAGCACGACGACGTGCTGGTGGAAGCAGCGGGGATCTCGGCAGGGCTTCGCCAAGCTCAGCGAGAGGAAGAGGTGTTGCAGAGGGGAGAGGGAGGCGCCAGGGGCTTGGGTGTGCAGCCCTCCCTCCCCCCTTTATATATAGGGGCCCTAGGGGGGGCGCCGACCCCTAGAGATCCAATCTCAAGGGGGGGCGGCGGCCAAGGGGGGGGGGACTTGCCCCCCAAGTCAGGTGGGGCGCCCCCACCCCTAGGGTTTCCAACCCTAGGCGCAGGGGAGGCCCATGGGGGGTGCACCAGCCCACCAGAGGCTGGTTCCCTTCCCACTTCAGCCCATGGGGCCCTTCGGGATGGGTGGCCCCACCCGGTGGACCCCCGGGACCCTTCCGGTGGTCCCGGTACAATACCGGTGACCCCCGAAACTTTCCCGGTGACCGAAACTGGACTTCCTATATACAAATCTTCACCTCCGAACCATTTCGGAACTTCTCATGACGTCCGGGATCTCATCCGGGACTCCGAACAACTTTCAGGTTACCGCATACTAATATCTCTACAACCCTAGCGTCACCGAACCTTAAGTGTGTAGACCCTACGGGTTCGGGAGACACACAGACATGACCGAGATGACTCTCCGGTCAATAACCAACAACGGGATCGGGATACCCATGTTGGCTCCCACATGCTCCACGATGATCTCATCGGATGAACCACGATGTCAAAGATTAAATCAATCCCGTATACGATTCCCTTTGTCTATCGGTATAGTACTTGCCCGAGATTCGATCGTCGGTATACCGATACCTTGTTCAATCTCGTCATGGCAAGTCTCTTTACTCGTTCCGTAACACATCATCCCGTGACCAACCCCTTAGTCACATTGAGCTCACTATGATGATGTCTTACCGAGTGGGCCCAGAGATACCTCTCCGTCATACGGAGTGACAAATCCCAGTCTCGGTTCGTGCCAACCCAACAGATGCTTTCGGAGATACCCGTAATGTACCTTTATAGTCACCCATTTACGTTGTGATGTTTGGCACACCCAAAGCATTCCTACGGTATCCGGGAGTTGCACAACCTCATGGTCTAAGGAAAGGATACTTGACATTGGAAAAGCTTTAGCATACGAACTACACGATCTTGTGCTAGGCTTAGGATTGGGTCTTGTCCATCACATCATTCTCCTAATGATGTGATCCCGTTATCAATGACATCCAATGTCCATGGTCAGGAAACCATAACCATCTGTTGATCAACGAGCTAGTCAAATAGAGGCTTACTAGGGACACATTGTGGTCTAAGTATTCACACTTGCATTACTCTTTCCAGATAATACAATTAAAGCATGAACAATAGACAATTATCATGAACAAGGAAATATAATAATAACCATTTTATTATTGCCTCTAGGGCATATTTCCAACAGTCTCCCACTTGCACTAGAGTCAATAATCTAGTTACATTGTGATGAATCGAACACCCATAGAGTTCTGGTGTTGATCATGTTTTGCTCATGGAAGAGGTTTAGTCAACGGATCTGCGACATTTAGATCCGTATGCACTTTACAAATATCTATGTCTCCATCTTGAATATAATTCCGGATGGAGTTGAAACGACGCTTGATGTGCTTGGTCTTCTTGTGAAACCTGGGCTCCTTGGCAATGGCAATAGCTCCAGTGTTGTCACAGAAGAGAGTCATCGGACCCGACGCGCTTGGAATAACTCCTAGGTCGGTGATGAACTCCTTCATCCAGACTCCTTCCCGCGCTGCTTCGGAAGCAGCTATGTACTCCGCTTCACACGTAGATGCCGCAACGATGCTTTGCTTGCAACTGCACCAGCTGACTGCCCCTCCATTCAAAATATACACATATCCGGTTTGTGACTTGGAGTCATCCAGATCTGTGTCGAAGCTAGCATCGACGTAACCCTTTACGACGAGCTCTTCGTCACCTCCATAAACGAGAAACATATCCTTAGTCCTTTTCAGGTACTTCAGGATGTTCTTGACCGCTGTCCAGTGTTCCATACCGGGATCACTTTGGTACCTCCCCACCAAACTTATGGCAAGGTTCACATCAGGTCTGGTACACAACATGGCATACATAATAGAACCTATGGCCGAGGCATATGGGATGACACTCATCTTTTCTCTATCTTCTGCCGAGGTCGGGCATTGAGCTGTGCTCAATCTCATACCTTGCAATACTGGCAGGAACCCTTTCTTGGACTGATCCATATTGAACTTCTTCAATATCTTGTCAAGGTATGTGCTTTGTGAAAGACCAATGAGGCGTCTTGATCTATCTCTGTAGATCTTGATGCCTAATATGTAAGCAGCTTCTCCAAGGTCCTTCATTGAAAAACACTTATTCAAGTAGGCCTTTATGCTTTCCAAGAGTTCTACATCATTTCCCATCAGCAATATATCATCCACATATAATATGAGAAATTCTACAGAGCTCCCACTCACTTTCTTGTAAATACAGGCTTCTCCCCAAGTCTGTATAACCCAAACGCTTTGATCACCTCATCAAAGCGAATGTTCCAACTCCGAGATGCTTGCACCGGTCCATAGATTGAGCGCTGGAGCTTGCATACCTTGTTAGCATTCTCAGGATCAAAAAAACCTTCCGGCTGCATCATATACGGTTCTTCCTTGAGAAAGCCATTAAGGAATGCCGTTTTGACGTCCATTTGCCATATCTCATAATCATAGAATGCGGCAATTGCTAACATGATTCGGACGGACTTCAGCATCGCTACGGGAGAGAAAGTCTCGTCGTAGTCAATTCCTTGAACTTGTCGATAACCTTTAGCGACAAGTCGAGCCTTATAGATGGTCACATTACCATCCGCGTCAGTCTTCTTCTTAAAGATCCATTTATTTTCTATGGCATGCCGATCATCGGGCAAGTCCACCAAAGTCCATACTTTGTTATCATACATGGATCCTATCTCGGATTTCATGGCCTCAAGCCATTGGAATCCGGGCCCGCCATTGCTTCTTCATAGTTCGAAGGTTCACCGTTGTCTAACAACATGATTTCCATGACATGGTTGCCGTACCACTCTGGTGCGGAACGTGTCCTTGTGGACCTACGAAGTTCTGCAGTAACTTGATCTGAAGCTTCATGATCATTATCATTAACTTCCTCCCTAGTCGGTGCAGGCACCACATGAACATCTTCCCGCGCTGCGCTACTTTCTGGTTTGGAAGGGGTGACTATCACCTCATCAAGTTCCACTTTCCTCCCACTCACTTCTTTTGAGAGAAACTCTTTCTCCAGAAAGGATCCATTCTTGGCAACGAAGACCTTGCCTTCGGATCTGAGGTAAAAGGTGTACCCAATAGTTTTGTCAGGCCCAAGATGCGATTCTATCCCGATCACGTGACACTTACGTGATTGGGGCACAACCGCATTTCGGGCGCTTAGCAAGATGGATATCATTACATCGTACCATTACATACATACATGGGGGATACAACAATACATACAAGTCACATGAATACAACATCATCAATACAAAGCATCTGACTACGGATGCAAACAAGAAAAGCACAATGACATCCATCTGCTATCCCAAGCTGCCGACCCGGAACCTAACCCAAGACTGAAGAAGAAGAAGAAGAAGAAGAAGAAGAAGAAGAAGAAGAAGAAGAAGAAGAAGAAGAAGAAGAAGAAGAAGAAGAAGAAGAAGAAGAAGAAGAAGAAGAAAGAACTCCAACACAACGATCATCGCTCTCACGTCAAGACATCAGAAACTCGCACTTGCAACTGTTGTTGTAGTATCTGTGAGCCACGAGGACTCGACAATCCCATAACCATGGGTAGCAAGACTATCAAAGCTTAATGGGTAGGAAGGTAAAGTGGTGAGGTTGCAGCAGCGGCTAAGCAAAATATGGTGGCTAACTTACGAGTACAAGAATAAGATGAGCATCTACACAAGCGGTCGCAAACTAGTAGTGATCGCCAAAGATCCTGGACTACCTACGAGTCAAACATAACCCCGCCGTGTTCTCTTCTTAAAGTGAAAAGAGACAGTCACGGTTACTCACACAGTTGTTTGTTTTACTTCGGATCCTCTGTCAAGTTTTCTACAACCGGACATTAACAAATTCCAATCTGCCACATAACCACGGGCACGGCTTTCGAAAGATCATAACCCTGCAGGGGTGTCCCAACTTAGCCCATCACAAGCTCTCACGACGAGCAGAAGTAATAATAATATTACCCCTTATCTTAGGGACAATCCGATCAGGCTCGGAATCCCGGTGCACAAGACATTTCTACAATGGTAAAACAAGTCCAGCAAGACCTCCCGGTGTGTCGACACCCTGATAGTAGCCACGCGTATCTCGTCTTAGGCCACGACCGGATGGGCGAGCCTACGGGAGCCAATCCTCGAGTTTCCCTGCGGTGGCCCCGCAGTCTCCCCGTTTGGGACCAACACCATCAGCACTGGCCCCCCTGCTATGTAGAAAGAATCCTCGGGTAGCGCTAACTCCCTATGCAATTAATTAATTAATTAAGTTGTTATTATGTTGCAAATTAAAACCAATGTTGGGCCTTGCTGGAGAAGTTTTATTCAAAGACGAACCGTCAAGGGGTCCCCATATACCCAACCGTGTAAGGAACACAAAATCAAGGAACATAATGCTGGTTTATCAGCTCCTGAGGTGGCATGAGTGGAACAAAACACCGAGCAAAAGGCTAAGCCTTCCACCCATGCCCAGTATATAGGTGTGTTAATATATATATGACATATTGTCATATACCAACAACAAGTTCCAACATGGAACGATCTTCATCTTCACCTGCAACTAACAACGCTATAAGAGGGGCTGAGCAAGCGGGTAACATAGCCAAACAATGGTTTGCTAGGAAGGTGTCAAAGGTTAGAGGTTTCAAGGCAACAAGGAGAGGGCTGACAATAATGACGGGTAGCGCGACATATAACGATAGCATCGAGACAACTAAGCATGGCAATGATAGGTATTCAAGGGTATGGTCATCTTGCCTGAGATCCCGCAAGGAAGAAGAACGGTTCCATGAAGTAGACGAAGAAGAGTCCACGAAGACGAACCACATGTAGACGAACGAATCCTCGCGATCGCAAGGAAAAGAACTAGCGAGAAGAAGCACACAACAAAGTAAACACACAACACGAGAAGAACACAAGATGCTCAACCACGTATGATGCAATACAAGCCTATATATGATGCAATACATGGCAAGGGATGAAGCACACCAGAACAACACAAGCCAACAAGTTTAAATGAGGCCGGAATCAACATATAACAAACCCGGTAAGTCCTCATATGCATGATTTGAAATTAGTCCAGATCTGAACAAACCTTATGTTAAAGTTGTTAAATAGCAAGTTAACATGCACCATGATGATCTACACGAAATTCTAGTCAAGTTTCATATAAGGTTCATTTAATTCGGAGCTACGGCCTAGAAGATATGAGCAAAACAAGACAAACATGGCAACGGTGCAAGATGCACCCAAACATCAAGCAAACACACTCCAAACATGTAAACAACATGATATTATGATTCTACATGCAAAATCACACAAGTTTCATATAGGTCACACTCCAAAGGAGCAACGGTTCAACACATACACATGAAACAAGATATAACAACAAGCTGAAGTTAAAAGACACATAGCAACTTTGGAGCAAGGTATATATATGCTACAGCACCCAAACATGATGACAAGAAGCATGGATGTGAAATAGACATGATACTTAACAAGCATGAACTTAGAACACACCCAAAAGCTTGTTGGAACACATTTAACCAAGCATGGCAAGTTGCAATAAAATTATCCAGACTTAGCCAAAATCTGGGAAGGCAAAAACATCATCACGATGCTGCCTTCGGAGGCACAAAACAACAAGCATATCAACTCTACTAAGTATATAAAGGTCATGGAAATGTAGTAGACATAGCATACATCAAACAACTCCATTGGAGCAACTCCATAGGAGGCATGGATCAATAACAACAAGCTCCACAAAATTGAGCATGCTCATAAAATCCTGACAGGTATAATTTATAGCAACTTGAGAGCAAGAAATAAATAAGCTACAACAGGCAAAATGTGCAAGCAAGGGCATGAATGGATAGACAATAACATGGACAACAATACATGATCAT
This sequence comes from Secale cereale, assembly GCA_902687465.1. Lineage (NCBI taxonomy): Eukaryota > Viridiplantae > Streptophyta > Magnoliopsida > Poales > Poaceae > Secale > Secale cereale. Next base: position 152,087,872 of record LR738716.1, on the reverse strand, counting down.
TAGCCACTCCAAAACAAGCATGGATTTGAGTGGGGCATCAAACAAACATAGCATCAGGTTATAACAGATTCCAGACTTAGCAGTTTTTTCACTAAGTATAAAACAGCAACGACAACATGGCATGTTTACAAGCTTGTTTAAGTCACCTCAAGGCATATCATGGAAAGTGGATTGCACCACAGCAAAGACCATATGATTGTGCTTATAAAACATATAGACATGTGGCATGAAGACAAACACATCAATAGCAATGAGCAAGTGAAATCAGCATTTCATAACAAGTTTCAGCACTTAACAGCCAAATGCACTTTTGCAATAGAGATTAACATGGCAATATGGCACCTAACATGAATGCTACAGCAACCAACATGTAGAACACTTCACAATGAACATTTTGACATATCATATGCTCCATTTGGATAAACATGCACCAAGTTATCACCCTCACAAGCATGCAACAAAACTATAGGTAACAACAATTTTAAACTTATAGCACTATTGCAACATAGATTAGAGCATCAGATGAAGTCAAACAAGCATGGCACAATGGAACAAAGTGTAGAGCACATCACCACGATCATTTTGACATATTAAACACTCAATTTGGATAAGCACACAAAAAGTTACAGCCACATGAACATGCACACAAATTATGACAGAAAAGGACTTGGCAGTTTTTTGGAGTTAGGAAAAAAACACAATCGAGCGAAGAATAGTAAAACTTGCCCAGGGCGGGGAATAGGAGGGGCGTGCTCACCCATGGGCCTGGCCCGGTCGGGGGGAGGTGAGGCAGGCCGGTGCCTGGGCCGGGAGTGGGCCGGAGGGAGCTGGGCCTTGCTCCACGGGCGGAGGAGCGGGCCCAGGAGGCAGGCCGGCTGGGACGCTGGGCCCGGGAGGCCGACGGGACCCGGGCCGGGGCGGAGAGGCCCACGAGAGGAGGGGCTGGAGCGATGCTCGTCGTCATCCCCGATCCCTCCTGGATCGGGCGGATCGGGCGAGGCTGGACGCCGGCGGCGCGGTCAACGACGACAAGGCGAGACACGGAGGAGGCGGTGCAACGGCGGGGCTCCGGTGGCCGGAGTGTGAGGCGGTGGCGCCCGGCCACGATGGGAACCGGCGGGGAGGCGGAACCTGATGGCGGCGGGGCTGCCTACTGCTGCTCCGGCGAGGCCCGTCGCGAGGCATGCGGCGGAGCTCGGGGTCGGGTCACCGGAGGCGAGGTCGGGGCCGACGCGGCCGCGACCGACGGCGGCGACGGGAGGCGGAGCAGGGAAGCTCGGGCGGCGGGGCGGCTGGGCTCGCGCGGGACCACTCCGGGCTCCGCGGGCCGCGGCGGCGGGGATGTGGGCGCGGGGCCACGTGGCGAAATCTGGTTGGCTGCGGGGGCGGGTCCGATGACGTGGCAGCACCGGATTGGACGAAGCGACGTGGCCGGCTGGGTTGGACATGTCCGGCGCGCGGTAGGAGCGGGGCTAGGGTTGGATCTGCGAGAAAAATACGAGGGAGACACCTATTTATAGATAGAGGGAGCTAGGAGTGTCCAAATGAGGAGCGGTTCGCGGCCACGCGATCGTGATCGAACGGCCAAGAGAATGGAGGGGGTTAGGATGGGCTTGGGGGCTGTTGTGAAAGGGGTGCTGGGCCAAAAGAGAAAGGCTTCCAGCGGGGAACACGATTAACCGTTGGGCTATCAAACGAGCTTCGAATGCGACGAAACTTGACAGGCGGTCTACCTATGCTATAATAAGACCACACGCCAAGTTTCATCTCATTCCGAGAACATTTTCCGGCCACTCATAAAATAAATATTCGGAGGCGCCGCGGGCGCGTGTGAGTGTGTCTGGGCTCAAAATGGACAACGGAAAGGACGGGCAGACTCAGACGGATGCAAGTTTTGAAAACATGCTGATGCAACACACACGACGACATGGCAAGATGCAACACGCAAGTAGATGACATGGCAACGACAACGAATAACTGGCTGACACCTGGCGCACCGGTCTCGGGGTGTCACAACACTCCCCTACTAACAAGAGATCTCGTCCCGAGATCTTAGGAATGAGACGGAAGGAAAAAGGAAGAACAAAGTTCTTGAAGGACAAAAGAGTGAAGCCAAAGAATATTGAGAGGTTGAGCCACTCGAAAGGAAGAATATAACAGAGATGAACGAGATTGAGAAGCTCCGTTACAAAAGAGGAACAAGGAACACAAGAAAACCAAGGGGGTTGAAAGGCACAAAACAAGAGCTGAATGAACAAGAACGAATTCGAAGCCACTCTGGTTAATAAGAGAAAGAAAGGAATTCGAACGAAGCAATTCGGGCAGCACTCCGACTGAAACTGAAAGAAATAGCACACCGGTTGAGCATGAATGGAATGAAACAAGAACTTGAGAAGATGGAATGATCCATGATGAGATGAACAAGAAAATGCCTCCGGAAGAATTTAAGGAGAGTGGAATGAAAAGAATGGAGAAGAAGATCACAACTTTCACCACGAAAGATTTCGAAAGAGCATCTTCACAAAAAGGCTTGAACGGAGTTGTTGAGAAAATCAACAACAAAAGAATTAGCTTGTTGTGGACTTATGAAAATCATCCCGAAACTTGAGGTGATATTATGCCGCAACCAAAGTATTGATGAGCTGAGAAGAGCAAAGAATGCAAAACTCCGCTTCAAAAGAATACGGAGAATTATTTGCATCTCAAGACGCAAAAGGATAAAGCTTGAGCTGCTTCAAAAGAATTAGCTGAATATTTGAAGATTGAATTATCCGATGAAGAACCACCAAGAGGAACTCCAGTAACAAAAAGGATGATGATATAGAAATGACGGGTGAAAAGAATAAGATTAAGGCCTTGCGATGATTAAATGGGGTTCCGACGAGATAACCGAGAAAATTTGAACTCCGAAAAGAAAAGATTAAGACACTTGGAACTAGAATTTATTCATCAAGAATGAATTCCGAAGGAAGGGATTAATCAACTTGACGAGAACGAATAAGAATTATGTTATGCTCATCCTCCATCAATTAAATTGATGAATAATGGATTCACATACTACTTATTCCTGTTGAAAAGATTAAAAAGGGATATATCACGAACTTGCGAAAATCTTCATGAAACACCGGTAGGATTGGAATAAAAAGAAATGAATGGATTGATATGATAACACCAGAAAAGAATTCTTGAGCAAACCGCTGTGAAGAATTAAAGCCGAGTGAAGAAAAGAACGAACCACCGTGAAGAATTAAAATCGAGTGATGAAAGAGAACGACCACCGTAAAGAATTGAAATTGAGTGAACATGATGAATCACCGGTAGAATAAAGCACTTGAGGAAATTTAGATGCGAGAGAACAAAGAGATCGCGAACGGTTTAAAGAATGCTTGAACGAAGCACCGGAAGAATGTGAGACGAACGAAGAAGCATCATTGAAGAATATTTGGAGGACGAAGTTGAAAACTGAGAACGAAGAAATCTTTTGAAATGATGGCCTTCAAAGGAACAAAAAAAAGAATTCATGAAATATTCCGAAAGAAAGAAAGGAGAAACGTTGAACCCATGATGAAAAGAATTTAAAAGCGATCTTGAAGAAGGCATATGACTGATGAAATTCATACTTACGTCACACTTGAAAAGAATTTGAAAACACTCCAGGAAATAGAGGAGTCAGGTAAGATCTTGGAAAAGACCCGTGGGTTATGAGCCCACCGAAGAGAAAAACCACCGTTGGAAAGGATTAAAAAGGAGATGATGCACCGGAACGATTAAAAGACTCGAATGAGGTAACAAACTCGAATTAATTAGAACCCAGACGAATCTCCTAAGATATCTTCGGAACTCCGGAATAATAAAATGCCGAGAGGTAAACGAGCAAGGGGAATATCCGAGCCGAGGGAAAAAGAATATGAACAACATCGAATACTTGAATTGAAATCCACCGGAGAAGAAAATAAATGAATAGTGGCAAACTAGACGAGAATTCACCAGTAGAAACAATTGATGAAAGAAAGCAAAGACTTCACACGAGTAGGATGGATACTCGATTAAGGACTCCGGTCCGAGAAGCAAAAGGGTGGGCGGGAGGGAAAAAGAAAGACCACATCGGACGGGGAAACACCGTCGGAAGGAAAATAACTGAGGGTTGAACTTGCAAAGAAGAAGAGGGTCGAATCCACTTGACGAGAGATGCACCAGATGAAAGAACCGACAACGCAACAAACGAAAACTAACCGCGTGATCCTAAAAAAATTTGAAGGGGAAGAGGAGTGATTCAAAACACCTACGTCAAGATTCCTCACTAGAGCGACGAAGGGGCTAAGGAGTAAAAAGAATTCCTACTCTCCGATATAACTAGACTCCGAAAAAGTTTTCTGCTAGACTCAACAACGGCCAAGCTATGATCAATCAAGGGGCTCATATGGTCGGTCGAGGCTCTGATACCAACTTGTCAGGCCCAAGATGCGATTCTATCCCGATCACGTGACACTTACGTGATTGGGGCACAACCGCATTTCGGGCGCTTAGCAAGATGGATATCATTACATCGTACCATTACATACATACATGGGGGATACAACAATACGTACAAGTCACATGAATACAACATCATCAATACAAAGCATCCGACTACGGATGCAAACAAGAAAAGCACAATGACATCCATCTGCTATCCCAGGCTGCCGACCCGGAACCTAACCCAAGACTGAAGAAGAAGAAGAAGAAGAAGAAGAAAGAACTCCAACACAACGATCATCGCTCTCACGTCAAGACATCGAAAACCTGCACCTGCAACTGTTGTTGTAGTATCTGTGAGCTACGAGGACTCGGCGATCCCATAACCATGGGTAGCAAGACTATCAAAGCTTAATGGGTAGGAAGGTAAAGTGGTGACGTTGCAGCAGCGGCTAAGCAAAATATGGTGGCTAACTTACAAGTACAAGAATAAGATGAGCATCTACGCAAGCGGTCGCAAACTAGTAGTGATCGCTAAAGACCCTGGACTACCTACGAGTCAAACATAACCCCACCGTGTTCTCTTCTCAAAGTGAAAAGAGACAGTCACGGTTACTCACACAGTTGTGTGTTTTACTTCGGATCCTCTGTCAAGTTTTCTACAACCGGACATTAACAAATTCCAATCTGCCACATAACCACGGGCACGGCTTTCGAAAGATCATAACCCTGCAGGGGTGTCCCAACTTAGCCCATCACAAGCTCTCACGACGAGCAAAAGTAATAATAATATTACCCCTTATCTTAGGGACAATCCGATCAGGCTCGGAATCCCGGTGCACAAGACATTTCTACAATGGTAAAACAAGTCCAGCAAGACCTCCCGGTGTGTCGACACCCTGATAGTAGCCGCGCTTATCTCGTCTCAGGCCACGACCGGATGGGCGAGCCTACGGGAGCCAATCCTCGAGTTTCCCGGCGGTGGCCCCGCAGTCTCCCCGTTTGGGACCAACACCATCAGCACTGGCCCCCTGCTATGTAGAAAGAATCCTCGGGTAGCGCTAACTCCCTATGCAATTAATTAATTAATTAAGTTGTTATTAAGTTGCAAATTAAAACCAATGTTGGGCCTTGCTGAAGAAGTTTTATTCAAAGACGAACCGTCAAGGGGTCCCCATATACCCAACCGTGTAAGGAACGCAAAATCAAGGAACATAATGCTGGTTTATCAACTCCTGAGGTGGCATGAGTGGAACAAAACACCGAGCAAAAGGCTAAGCCTTCCACCCATGCCCAGTATATAGGTGTGTTAATATATATATATATATATATATATATGACATATTGTCATATACCAACAACAAGTTCCAACATGGAACGATCTTCATCTTCACCTGCAACTAACAACGCTATAAGAGGGGCTGAGCAAGCGGGTAACATAGCCAAACAATGGTTTGCTAGGAAGGTGGCAAAGGTTAGAGGTTTCAAGGCAACAAGGAGAGGGCTGACAATAATGATGGGTAGCACGACATATAACGATAGCATCGAGACAACTAAGCATGGCAATGATAGTAAAGGTATCCAAGGGTATGGTCATCTTGCCTGAGATCTCGCAAGGAAGAAGAACGGTTCCATGAAGTAGACGAAGAAGAGTCCACGAAGACGAACCACATGTAGACGAACGAATCCTCGCGATCGCAACGGAAAAGAACTAGCGAGAAGAAGCACACAACAAAGTAAACACACAACACGAGAAGAACACAAGATGCTCAACCAAGTATGATGCAATACAAGCCTATATATGATGCAATACATGGCAAGGGATGAAGCACACCAGAACAACACAAGCCAACAAGTTTAAATGAGGTCGGAATCAACATATAACAAACCCGGTAAGTCCTCATATGCATGATTTGAAATTAGTCCAGATCTGAACAAACCTTATGTTAAAGTTGTTAAATAGCAAGTTAACATGCACCATGATGATCTACACGAAATTCTAGTCAATTTTCATATAAGGTTCATTTAATTCGGAGCTACGGCCTAGAAGATATGAGCAAAACAAGACAAACATGGCAACGGTGCAAGATGCACCAAACATCAAGCAAACACACTCCAAACATGTAAACAACATGATATTATGATTCTACATACAAAATCACACAAGTTTCATATAGGGCACACTCCAAGCGGAGCAACGGTTCAACACATACACATGAAACAAGATATAACAACAAGCTGAAGTTAACAGACACATAACAACTTTGGAGCAAGGTATATATATATGCTACAGCACCCAAACATGATGACAAGAAGCATGGATGTGAAATAGACATGATACTTAACAAGCATGAACTTAGAACACACCCAAAAGCTTACTGGAACACATTTAACCAAGCATGGCAAGTTGCAATAAAATTATCCAGACTTAGTCAAAATCTGGGAAGGCAAAAACATCATCACGATGCTGCCTTCGGAGGCACAAAACAACAAGCATATCAACTCTACTAAGTATATAAAGGTCATGGACATGTAGTAGACATAGCATACATCAAACAACTCCATTGGAGCAACTCCATAGGAGGCATGGATCAATAACAACAAGCTCCACAAAATTGAACATGCTCATAAAATCCTGACAGGTATAATTTATAGCAACTTGAGAGCAAAAAATAAATAAGCTACATCAGGCAAAATGTGCAAGCAAGGGCATGAATGGATAGACAATAACATGGACAACAAGACATGATCATTAGCCACTCCAAAACAAGCATGGATTTTAGTGGGGCATCAAACAAACATAGCATCAGGTTATAACAGATTCCAGACTTAGCAGTTTTTTCACTAAGTATAAAACAGCAACGACAACATGGCATGTTTACAAGCTTGTTTAAGTCACCTCAAGGCATATCATGGAAAGTGGATTGCACCACAGCAAAGACCATATGATTGTGCTTATAAAACATATAGACATGTGGCATGAAGACAAACACATCAATAGAAATGAGCAAGTGAAATCAGCATCTCATAACAAGTTCCAGCACTTAACAGCCAAATGCACTTTTGCAACAGAGACTAACATGGCAATATGGCACCTAACATGAATGCTACAATAACCAACATGTAGAGCACTTCACAATGAACATTTTGACATATCATATGCTCCATTTGGATAAACATGCACCAAGTTATCACCCTCACAAGCATGCAACAAAACTATAGGTAACAACACTTTTAAATTTATAGCACTTTTGCAACAGAGATTAGAGCATCAAGATGAAGTCAAACAAGCATGGCACAATGGAACAAAGTGTAGAGCACATCACCACAATCATTTTGACATATTAAACACTCAATTTGGATAAGCACACAAAAAGTTACAGCCACATGAACATGCACACAAATTATGACAGAAAATGACTTGGCAGTTTTTGGGACTTAGGAAAAAAAGACAATCGAGCGCAGAATAGTAAAACTTGCCCAGGGCGGGGAATAGGAGGGGCGTGCTCACCCATGGGCCTGGCCCGGTCGGCGGGAGGTGAGGCAGGCCGGTGTCTGGGCCGGGAGTGGGCCGGAGGGAGCTGGGCCTTGCTCCACAGGCGGAGGAGCGGGCCCAGGAGGCAGGCCGGCTGGGACGCTGGGCCCGGGAGGCCGACGGGACCCGTGCCGGGGCGGAGAGGCCCACGAGAGGAGGTGCTGGAGCGACGCTTGTCGTCATCCCCGATCCCTCCTGGATCGGGCGGATCGGGCGAGGCTGGACGCCAGCGGCGCGGTCGACGGCGACAAGGCGAGACGCGGAGGAGGCGGCGCACCGGCGGGGCTCCGGTGGCCGGAGTGTGAGGCGGTGGCGCCCGGCCACGACAGGAACCGGCGGGGAGGCGGATCCTGACGGCGGCGGGGCTGCCTACTGCTACTCCGGCGAGGCCCGTTGCGAGGCATGCGGAGAAAGGCGACGGAGCTCGGGGTCGGGTCACCGGAGGCAAGGTCGGGGCCGACGCGGCCGCGACCGACAGCGGCGACGGGAGGCGGAGCAGGGAAGCTCGGGCGGCTGGGCTCGCGCGGGCTGTTGGGGAACGTAGCATAATTCAAAAAAATTCTACGTCTTCACCAAGATCCAACTATGGATACATCTAGCAACGAGCAAGTAAGAGTGCATCTACATACCGTTATGTAGATCGCGTGCGTAAGCTTTCAACGAAGTGTGGATGAAGTAGTCGAACTCTTCACGTTCTTCGTCACCGATGATCTAGCGCCGAACGGACGGCACCTCCGCGTTCAACACACGTACGGTGCAGCAACGTCACCTCCTTCTTGATCCAGCAAGGGGGGAGGAGAAGTCGCCAGAGATCCGGCAGCACGACGGCGTGATGACGGATGCAGTGGAGATCGCAGCACGGCTTCGCCGGGCGCCCTGCGTTGGGAGTATGGAGGTGTGACAGGAGGGGGAGAGGCGCCAGGGCTTGGGTGCGGCTGCCCTCTCCCCCACACATATATATAGGGGGCCAGGGGGGCGCCAGGACCCCCTGCAGATCCAATTTGCAAGGGGGCGGCGGCCAGGGGGGGTTCCTTGCCCCCCAAGGCAAGTGGAGCCCCCCTCCCCCTTAGGGTTTTAACCCTAGGCGCATGGGGAGGTGGGCCCCCTAGTGGTGCGCCAGCCCTGAGGGCTGGACACTTCCCGTTGCGGCCTAGGGGCCCCACCGGGATGGGTGGCCCCACCCGGTGGACCCCCGGGGCCCCTCCGGTGGTCCCGGGACGCTCCCGGTGACCCCCGGAGATCACCCGTTGGCCGAAACTGGACTTCCTATATATCAATCTTTACCTCCGGACCATTCCGGAACTCCTCGTGACGTCCGGGATATCATCCGGGACTCCGAACAACTTTAGGGTTTCCACGTGCATTTATCTCTACGACCCTAGTGTTACCGAACCTTAAGTGTGTAGACCCTACGGGTTCGGGAGACACGTAGACATGACCGAGACCACTCTCCAGTCAATAACCAACAGCGGGATCTGGATACCCATGTTGGTTCCTACGTGTTCCTCGATGATCTTCATCGGATGAACCACCGTGTCAAGGATTCACTCAATCCCGTATGTTATTCCCTTTGTCCATCGGTACGGTACTTGCCCGAGATTCGATCGTCGGTATTCCCGATACCTTGTTCAATCTCGTTATGGCAAGTCTCTTTACTCGATCCGTAATCCATCATCCCGTGACTAACTACTTAGTCACATTGAGCTCATTATGATGATGTATTACCGAGTGGGCCCAGAGGTACCTCTCCGTCATACGGAGTGACAACATCCCAGTCTCGGTTCGTACCAACTCAACAGACACTTTCGGAGATACCCGATGCGTACCTTTATAGCCACCCAGTTACGTTGTGACGGTTGGCACACCCATAGTACTCCTACGGTATCCGGGAGTTGTACAACCTCATGGTCTAAGGAATAAATACTTGACACCGAAAAGCTTATGCATTACGAACTATACGATCTCGTGTTATGCTCAAGTTTGGGTCTTGCCCATCACATCATTCTCCTAATGATGTGATCCCGTTATCACTGACATCTCATGTCCATGGTCAGGAAACCGTGACCATCTGTTGATCAACGAGCTGGTAACTAGAGGCCTACCAGGGACTCATTGTGGTCTGTGTATTCACACATGTATCGCTGTTTCCGTACAATACAATTCAAGCATGAATAACAGACAATTATCATGGACAAGGAGATATAATAATAATGCTTTTATTATAGACTATAGGGCATATCTCCAGCAGTCTCCCACTTGCACTAGAGTCAATAATCTAGTTACATTGTGATGAATCGAACACCCATAGAGTTCTGGTGTTGATCATGTTTTGCCCGTGAAAGAGGTTTAGTCAACGGGTCCGCGACATTCAGATCCGTATGCACTTTACAAATATCTATGTCTCCATCCTGAACATAATTCTGGATGGAGTTGAAACGGCGCTTGATGTGCTTGGTCTTCTTGTGAAACCTGGGCTCCTTGGTAATAGCAATAGCACCAGTGTTGTCACAGAAGAGAGTCATTGGGCTTGAGGCGCTTGGAATGACTCCTAGGTCGGTGATGAACTCCTTCATCCAGACTCCTTCCTGCGCTGCTTCAGAAGCAGCTATGTATTCCGCTTCACATGTAGATGCTGCCACCACGCTTTGCTTGCAACTGCACCAGCTGACTGCCCTCCATTCAAAATATACACGTATCCGGTTTGTGACTTAGAGTCATCCAGATCTGTGTCGAAGCTAGCATCGACGTAACCCTTTACGACGAGCTCTTCGTCACCTCCATAAACGAGAAACATATCCTTAGTCCTTTTCAGGTACTTCAGGATGTTCTTGACCGATGTCCAGTGTTTCGTACCGGGATCACTTTGGTACCTCCCTACCAAACTTATGGCAAGGTTCACATCAGGTCTGGTACAGAGCATGACATACATGATAGAACCTATGGCCGAGGCATAGGGAATGACACTCAGCTTTTCTCTATCTTCTGCCGTGGTCGGCGACTGAGTCTTACTCAATCTCATACCCTGCAAAACAGGCAAGAATCCTTTCTTTGACTGGTCCATATTGAACTTCTTCAATATTTTGTCAAGGTATGTACTTTGTGAAAGACCAATGAGGCGTCTTGATCTATCTCTATAGATTTTGATGCCTAATATGTAAGCAGCTTCTCCAAGGTCCTTCATTGAAAAACTTTTATTCAAGTAGGCCTTTACATTTTCCAAGAATTCTATATCATTTCCCATTAGCAATATGTCATCCACATATAATATGAGAAATTCCACAGAGCTCCCACTCACTTTCTTGTAAATACAGGCTTCTCCATAAGTCTGTATAAATCCAAACGCTTTGATCACTTCATCAAAGCGAATATTCCAACTCCGAGATGCTTGCACCAGCCCGTAGATCGAGCGCTGGAGCTTGCATACCTTGTTAGCGTTCTCTGGATCGACAAAACCTTCCGGTTGCATCATATACAACTCTTCCTTGAGGAAGCCATTAAGGAATGCTGTTTTGACGTCCATTTGCCATATCTCATAATCATAGAATGCGGCAATAGCTAACATGATTCTGACTGACTTCAGCATCGCTACGGGAGAGAAAGTCTCATCGTAGTCAATCCCTTGAACTTGTCGATAACCCTTAGCGACAAGCCGAGCCTTATAGATGGTCACATTACCATCCGCGTCTGTCTTCTTCTTAAATATCCATTTATTTTCTATGGCGTGCCTATCATCAGGCAAGTCCACCAAAGTCCATACTTTGTTTTCATACATGGATTCTATCTCGGATTTCATGGCTCCAAGCCATTTATTGGAATCTGGGCCTGCCATCGCTTCTTCATAGTTCGAAGGTTCACCGTTGTCTAACAACATGATTTCCAGGACAGGGTTGCCGTACCACTCTGGTGCGGAACGTGCCCTTGTGGACCTTCGAAGTTCAGTATTAACTTGATCTGTTTCTTCATGATCATTATCATTAACTTCCTCCCTTGTTGGTGCAGGCACCTCAGGAACAGTTTCCTGCGCTGCGCTACTTTCCGGTGCACGAGGGGTGACTGTCACCTCATCAAGTTCTACTTTCCTCCCACTCACTTCTTTCGAGAGAAACTCTTTCTCCAGAAAGCATCCATTCTTGGCAACAAAGACTTTGCCTTCGGATCTGTGGTAGAAGGTGTACCCAATTGTTTCCTTTGGGTATCCTATGAAGACGCATTTCTCCGATTTGGGTTCGAGCTTTTCAGGTTGAAGTTTCTTGACATAAGCATCGCAACCCCAAACTTTCAGAAACGACAGCTTCGGTTTCTTGCCAAACCAAAGTTCATACGGAGTCGTCTCAACGGATTTCGACGGAGCCCTATTTAAAGTGAATGCGGCAGTCTCTAAAGCATAACCCCAAAAAGATAGCGGTAAATCGGTGAGGGACATCATAGATCGCACCATGTCTAACAGAGCACGATTTCGACGTTCGGACACACCGTTACGTTGAGGTGTTCCGGGCGGTGTCAATTGTGAAACAATTCCACAGCTTCTAAGGTGTGTGCAAAATTCATGACTTAAATATTCACCCCCACGATCCGATCGCAATAATTTTATTTTTCTGTCACGTTGATTCTCAACCTCATTCTAAAATTCCTTGAACTTTTCAAAGGTCTCAGACTTGTGTTTCATCAAATAGATATACCCGTATCTACTCAAGTCATCCGTGAGGGTGAGAACATAACGGTAGCCTCCGCGAGCCTCAACACTCATTGGACCGCACACATCGGTATGTATGATTTCCAGTAAGTTGGTTGCTCGCTCCATTATTCCGGAGAATGGAGTCTTGGTCATCTTGCCCAAGAGGCATGGTTCGCACGTGTCAAATGATTCATAATCAAGAGACTCTAGAAGTCCATCCGAATGGAGCTTCTTCATACGTTTGACACCAATATGACCAAGGCGGCAATGCCACAAGTATGTGGGACTATCATTATCAACTTTACATCTTTTGGCATCTACACTATGAATATGTGTATCACTATGTTCGAGATTCATCAAAAATAGACCATTGACCAGCGGGGCATGACCATAAAACATATCTCTCAAATAAATAGAACAACCATTATTCTCCGATTTGAAAGAATATCCATCTCGCATAAGACGAGATCCAGAAACAATGTTCATGCTCAAAGCTGGTACTAAATAACAATTATTGAGGGTTAAAACTAATCCCGAGGGTAGATGTAGAGGTAGCGTGCCGACGGCGATCACATCGACCTTGGAACCATTCCCGACGCGCATCGTCACCTCATCCTTCGCCAGTCTCCATTTATTCCGCAGCTCCTGTTTTGAGTTACAAATGTAAGCAACTGCACCGGTATCAAATACCCAGGAGCTACTACGAGTGCTGGTAAGGTACACATCAATAACATGTATATCATATATACCTTTGACGTTGCCGGCCTTCTTGTCTGCTAAGTATCTGGGGCAGTTCCGCTTCCAGTGACCCGTTCCCTTGCAATAAAAGCACTCTGTTTCAGGCTTGGGTCCATACTTTGGCTTCTTCCCGGCAACAGGCTTGCCAGGCGCGGCAACTCCCTTGCCGTCCTTCTTGAAGTTCTTCTTACCCTTGCCTTTCTTGAACTTAGTGGTTTTATTGACCATCAACACTTGATGTTCTTTCTTGATGTCTACCTCCGCTGATTTCAACATTGAATATACCTCGGGAATGGAGTTCTCCATCCCCTGCATATTGAAGTTCAACACGAAGCTCTTGAAGCTTTGTGGGAGCGACTGGAGGATTCTGTCAACGACCGCATCATCTGGGAGATTCATTCCCAGCTGAGACAAGCGGTTGTGCAATTCTGAAATCTTGAGGATGTGCTCACCGACAGAACTGTTTTCCTCCATCTTACAGCTGTAGAATGCGTCAGAGACATCATATCTCTCGACTCGGGCATGAGCTTGGAAAACCATTTTCAGCTCTTCGAACATCTCATATGCTCCATGGTGCTCAAAACGTTTTTGGAGCCCCGATTCTAAACTGTAAAGCATGCCGCACTGAACCAGGGAGTAATCATCACTACGCGACTGCCAGACGTTCAAAACGTCTTGGGCCGCATCGGGAGCAGGTGCATCACCTAGCGGTGCTTCTAGGACATATGATCTCTTGGCAGCTATGAGGATAATCCTCAGGTTACGGACCCAATCCGTATAGTTGCTACCATCGTCTTTCAGCTTGGTTTTCTCTAGGAACGCGTTGAAATTGAGGGAAACTGGAGTGTGGGCCATTTGATCTACAAGAGATATTGTAAAGAATTTAGACTAAGTTCATGATAATTAAGTTCATCTTAATCAAATTATAATGAACTCCCACTTAGAATGACATCTCTCTAGTCATCTAAGTAATACACGATCCGAATCGAGTAGTCCGTGTCCGATCATCACGTGAGACGGACTAGTCATCAACGATGAACATCTTCATGTTGATCGTATCTTCTATACGACTCGTGTTCGACCTTTCGGTCTTCTGTGTTCCGAGGCCATGTCTGTACATGCTAGGCTCGTCAAGTGAACCCTAAGTGTATCGCGTGTGTAAATCTGTCTTACACCCGTTGTATGCGAACGTTAGAACCTATCACACCCGATCATCACGTGGTGCTTCAGAGCAACGAGCTTTAGCAACGGTGCACAGTTAGGGGAAACACAATACTTGAAATTTTAGTGAGAGATCATCTTATTTACTACTGCCGTTCTAAGTAAACAAGATGCATAAACATGATAAACATCACATGCAATCAATTAAAGTGACATGATATGGCCAATATCATCTTGCTCCTTGGATCTCCATCTTCGGGGCACCATGATCATCTTGTCACCGGCTCGACACCATGATCTTCATCATCATGATCTCCATCATCGTGTCTTGAAGAAGTCGTCACGCCAACTATTACTTCTACTACTATAGCTAACGTTTAGCAATGAAGTAAAGTAATTACATGGCGTTATTCAGTGACACGCAGGTCATACAATAATTAAGACAACTCCTATGGCTCATGCCGGTTGTCAAGTTCATCGACATGCAAGTCGTGATTCACTATTACAAAAAACATGATCAATCTCATACATCACATATATCATTCATCACATCTTCGTTCTTGGCCATACCACGTCACAGAGCACATGCTACAAAAACAAGTTAGACGTCCTCTAATTGTTGTTGCAAGTTTTACGTGGCTTCTATAGGATTTCTAGCAAGAACGTTTCTTACCTACGCCAAAACCACAACGTGATTTGTCAACTTCTATTTACCCTTCATAAGGACCCTTTTCATCGAATCCGATCCGACTAAAGTAGGAGAGACAGACACCCGCCAGCCACCTTATGCATCTAGTGCATGTCTGTCGGTGGAACCAGTCTCACGTAAGCGTACGTGTAAGGTCGGTCCGGGCCGCTTCATCCCACAATACCGCCGAATCAAGATTTACTAGTAACGGTAAGAAAGTTGAACAAGATCATACGCCCACAACTGCTTTGTGTTCTACTCGTGCAAGATGCTACGCATAAAACCTAGGCTCAGATGCCACTGTTGGGGAACGTAGCATAATTCAAAAAAATTCTACGTCTTCACAAAGATCCAACTATGGATACATCTAGCAACGAGCAAGTAAGAGTGCATCTACATACCGTTATGTAGATCGCGTGCGGAAGCTTTCAACGAAGTGTGGATGAAGTAGTCGAACTCTTCACGTTCTTCGTCACCGATGATCTAGCGCCGAACGGACGGCACCTCCGCGTTCAACACATGTACGGTGCAGCAACGTCACCTCCTTCTTGATCCAGCAAGGGGGGAGGAGAAGTCGTCAGAGATCCGGCAGCACGACGGCGTGATGACGGATGCAGTGGAGATCGCAGCAGGGCTTCGCCGGGCGCCCTGCGTTGGGAGTATGGAGGTGTGACGGGAGGGGGAGAGGCGCCAGGGCTTGGGTGCGGCTGACCTCTCCCCCCACATATATATAGGGGGCCAGGGGGGCGCCAGGACCCCCTGCAGATCCAATCTACAAGGGGGCGGCGGCCAAGGGGGGTTCCTTGCCCCCCCAAGGCAAGTGGAGCCCCCCTCCCCCTTAGGGTTTTAACCCTAGGCGCATGGGGAGGTGGGCCCCCTAGTGGTGCGCCAGCCCTAAGGGCTGGACACTTCCCCTTGCGGCCTAGGGGCCCCACTGGGATGGGTGGCCCCACCCGGTGGACCCCCGGGGCCCCTCCGGTGGTCCCGGGACGCTCCCGGTGACCCCCGGAGATCACCCGTTGGCCAAAACTGGACTTCCTATATATCAATCTTTACCTCCGGACCATTCCGGAACTCCTCGTGACGTCCGGGATCTCATCCGGGACTCCGAACAACTTTCGGGTTTCCACGTGCATTTATCTCTACGACCCTAGCGTTACCGAACCTTAAGTGTGTAGACCCTACGGGTTCGGGAGACACGTAGACATGACCGAGACCACTCTCCGGTCAATAACCAACAGCGGGATCTGGATACCCATGTTGGTTCCTACATGTTCCTCGATGATCTTCATCGGATGAACCACCGTGTCAAGGATTCACTCAATCCCGTATGTTATTCCCTTTGTCCATCGGTACGGTACTTGCCCGAGATTCGATCGTCGGTATTCCCGATACCTTGTTCAATCTCGCTATGGCAAGTCTCTTTACTCGATCCGTAATCCATCATCCCATGACTAACTACTTAGTCACATTGAGCTCATTATTATGATGTATTCCCGAGTGGGCCCAGAGGCACCTCTCCGTCATACGGAGTGACAACATCCCAGTCTCGGTTCGTACCAACTAAACAGACACTTTCGGAGATACCCGATGCGTACCTTTATAGCCACCCAGTTACGTTGTGACGGTTGGCACACCCAAAGTACTCCTACGGTATCCGGGAGTTGTACAACCTCATGGTCTAAGGAATAAATACTTGACACCGAAAAGCTTATGCATTACGAACTATACGATCTCGTGTTATGCTCAAGTTTGGGTCTTGCCCATCACATCATTCTCCTAATGATGTGATCCCGTTATCACTGACATCTCATGTCCATGGTCAGGAAACCGTGACCATCTGTTGATCAACGAGCTAGTAACTAGAGGCCTACCAGGGACTCATTATGGTCTGTGTATTCACACATGTATCGATGTTTCCGTACAATACAATTCAAGCATGAATAACAGACAATTATCATGAACAAGGAGATATAATAATAATGCTTTTATTATTGCCTCTAGGGCATATCTCCAACACGGGCCCACTCCGGGCTCTGCGGGCCGCGGCGGCGGGGATGTGGGCGCGGGGCCACGTGGCGAAATCTGGTTGGCTGCGGGGGCGGGTCCGATGACGTGGCAGCACCAGATTGGACGAAGCAACGTGGCCGGCTGGGTTGGACATGTCCGGGCGGAGTGGACATGTCCGACGCGCGGTGAGAGCGGGGCTAGGGTTGGATCTGTTAGAATAATACGTGGGAGACACTTATTTATAGGTAGAGGGAGCTAGGAGTGTCCAAATGAGGAGCGGTTCGCGGCCACGCGATCGTGATCGAACGGCCAAGAGCATGGAGGGGGTTAGGATGGGCTTGGGGGCTGTTGTGAAAGGGGTGCTGGTCCAAAAGGGAAAGGCTTCTGACGGGGAACGCGGTTAACCGTTGGGCTATCAAACGAGCTCCGAATGCGACGAAACTTGACAGGCGATCTACCTATGCTATAATAAGACCACACGCCAAGTTTCATCCCATTCCGAGAACATTTTCCGGCCACTCATAAAATAAATATTCGGAGGCGCCGCGGGCACGTGTGAGTGTGTCTGGGCTCAGAACGGACAACAGAAAGGACGGGCGGACTCGGACGGATGCAAGTTTTGAAAACATGCTGATGCAACACACACGACGACATGGCAAGATGCAACATGCAAGCAAATGACATGGCAACGACGACGAATAACTGGCTGACACCTGGCGCACCGGTCTCGGGGTGTCACAATTTTCCTTAGGGTATCCTATGAAGACGCATTTTTCCGATTTGGGTTCGAGCTTTTCAGGTTGAAGTTTCTTGACATAAGCATTGCATCCACAAACTTTTAGAAACGACAACTTAGGTTTCTTGCCAAACCAAAGTTCATACGGTGTCGTCTCAACGGAGTTTGATGGTGCCCTATTTAAAGTGAATGCGGCAGTCTCTAAAGCATAACCCCAAAATGATAGCGGTAAGTCGGTAAGAAACATCATAGATCGCAACATGTCCAACAGAGTACAATTACGATGTTCGGACACACCATTACACTCAGGTGTTCCAGGCGGCGTCAATTGTGAAAGAATTCCACAGTTCCTTAGGCGCGTGCCAAATTCGTGACTTAAATATTCTCCACCACGATCCGATCGTAAGAACTTTATTTTTCTGTCACGTTGATTCTCATCCTCATTCTGAAATTCCTTGAACTTTTCAAAGGTCTCAGACTTGTGTTTCATCAAGTTGACATACCCATATCTACTTAACTCATCAGTGAGGGTGAGAACATAACGATAGCCACCGCGAGCTTCAACACTCATTGGACCGCACACATCAGTATGTATGATTTCCAATAAGTTGGTTGCTCGCTCCATTGTTCCGGAGAACGGAGTCTTGGTCATCTTGCTCAAAAGGCATGGTTCGCACGTGTCACATGATTCATAATCAAGAGACTCCAAAAGTCCATCCGCATGGAGCTTCTTCATATGTTTGACACCAATATGACCAAGGCGGCAGTGCCACAAGTATGTGCGACTATCATTATCAACCTTACATCTTTTGGCATTCACACTATGAATATGTGTAACATCACGTTCGAGATTCATTAAGAATAAACCATTGACCAGCGGGGCATGACCATAAAACATTTCTCTCATATAAATAGAACAGACATTATTCCCAGATTTAAATGAGTAGCCATCTCGCATTAAACGAGATCCAGATACCATGTTCATGCTCAAAGCTGGTACTAAATAACAATTATTGAAGTTTAAAACTAATCCCGAAGGTAGATGCAGAGGTAGCGTGCCGACGGCCATCACATCGACCTCGGAACCATTCCCGACGTGCATCGTCACCTCGTCCTTCGCCAATCTCCGCTTATTCCGCAGCTCCTGCTTTGAGTTACAAATGTGAGCAACTGCACCGGTATCAAATACCCAGGAGCTACTACGAGCGTTGGTAAGGTACACATCAATAACATGTATATCACCTATACCTTTGACGTTGTCGGCCTTCTTATCTGCTAAGTATTTGGGGAAGTTCCGCTTCCAGTGACCCGTTCCCTTGCAATAAAAGCACTCAGTCTCAGACTTGGGTCCATTCTTTGGCTTCTTCCCGACAACTGGCTTACTGGGCGCGGGAACTCCTTTGCCGTCCTTCTTGAAGTTCTTCTTACCCTTGCCTTTCTTGAACTTAGTGGTTTTATTCACCATCAACACTTGATGTTCTTTCTTGATCTCCACCTCCGCTGATTTCAGCATTGAATACACCTCGGGAATGGACTTCTCCATCCCTTGCATATTGAAGTTCATCACGAAGCTCTTGTAGCTAGGTGGGAGCGACTGAAGGATTCTATCAACGACCGCGTCATCTGGGAGATTAATTCCCAACTGATACAAGCGATTGTGCAACCCAGACATTTTGAGTATATGCTTGCTGACAGAACTATTCTCCTCCATCTTACAATTGTAGAACTTGTCGGAGACTTCATATCTCTCGACTCGGGCATGAGCTTGGAAAACCATTTTCAGCTCTTGGAACACCTCATATACTCCATGCTGCTCAAAACGCTTTTGGAGCCCCGATTCTAAGTTGTAAAGCATGCCACACTGAACCAGGGAGTAATCATCACTACGCGACTGCCAGGCATTCATAACGTCTTGAGCTGCTGGGAAAACGGGTGCATCACCTAGCGGTGCTTCAAGGACATATGCTTTCTTGGCAGCTATGAGGATGATCCTCAAGTTACGGACCCAATCCGTATAGTTACTACCATCATCTTTCAGCTTGGTTTTCTCTAGGAACGCGTTGAAGTTGAGGGCAACATTAGCGTGGGCCATTGGATCTACAAGACATATTGTAAAGATTTTAGACTATGTTCATGAAAATTAAGTTCATCTAAACAAATTTAATGAACTCCCACTCATATAGACATCTCTCTAGTCATCTAAGTGATACATGATCCGAATTGACTAGGCCGTGTCCGATCATCACGTGAGACGGACTAGTCATCAACGGTGAACATCTTTATGTTGATCGTATCTTTTATACGACTCATGTTCGACCTTTCGGTCTTCCGTGTTCCGAGGCCATGTCTGTACATGCTAGGCTCGTCAAGTGAACCCTAAGTGTATTGCGTGTGTAAATCTGGCTTACACCCTTTGTATGCGAACGTTAGAGCCTATCACACCCGATCATCATGTGGTGCTTCGGAACAAAGAACCTTAGCAACGGTGCATAGTTAGGGGGAACACAATTCTTGAAATTTTAGTGAGAGATCATCTTATTTACTACCGTCGTTCTAAGCAAATAAGATGTAAAACATGATAAACATCACATGCAATCAAATAGTGACATGATATGGCCAATATCATTTTGCTCCTTTTGATCTTCATCTTCGGGGCTCCATGATCATTATCGTCACCGGCATGACACCATGATCTCCATCATCATGATCTCCATCATCGTGTATTCATGAAGTCGTCTCGCCAAACATTACTTCTACTACTATGGCTAACAGTTAGCAATAAAGTAAAGTAATTACATGGCGTTTTCAGTGACACACAGGTCATACAATAAAATAAGACAACTCCTATGGCTCCTGCCGGTTGTCACACTCATCGACATGCAAGTCGTGATTCCTATTACAAGAACATGATCAATCTCATACATCACATATATATCGTTCATCACATCCTTTTGGCCAAATCACATCACACGACACATGCTGCAAGAACAAGTTAGACGTCCTCTAATTGTTGTTGCAAGTTTTTACGTGGTTGTTATAGGTTTCTAGCAAGAACGTTTCTTACCTACGCCAAAACCACAACGTGATATGCCGATTTCTATTTACCCTTCATAAGGACCCTTTTCATCGAATCCGATCCGACTAAAGTGGGAGAGACAGACACCCGCTAGCCACCTTATGCAACTAGTGCATGTCAGTCGGTGGAAACTGTCTCACGTAAGTGTACGTGTAAGGTTGGTCCGGGCCGCTTCATCCCACGATGCCGTCGAATCAAGATAAGACTAGTAGCGGCAACAAAATTGACATGATCTACGCCCACAACAACTTGTGTTCTACTCGTGCATAATAACTACGCATAGACCTAGCTCATGATGCCACTGTTGGGGAACGTAGCAGAATTTTTAAAATTTTCTACGCATCACCAAGATCAATCTATGGAGTCATCTGGCAACGAGGGAGAGGGGAGTGCATCTACATACCCTTGTAGATCGCGAGCGGAAGCGTTCAAGAGAACGGGGTTGATGGAGTCGTACTCGTCGTGATCCAAATCACCGATGACCGAGCGCCGAATGGACGGTACCTCCGCGTTCAACACACGTATGGTTGGGAGAGACGTCTCCTCCTTCTTGATCCAGCAAGGGGGAGGAGAGGTTGATGGAGATCCAGCAGCACGACGGCGTGATGGTGGCAGCAGCGGGGATCTCGGCAGGGCTTCGCCAAGCTCAGCGAGAGGGAGAGGTGTTGCAGGGGGGAGAGGGAGGCGCCAGGGGCTTGGGTGCGCAGCCCTCCCTCCCCCCTTTATATATAGGGGCCCTAGGGGGGCGCCGGCCCCTAGAGATCCAATCTCAAGGGGGGTGATACGTCCATTTTGCATCATGCTTATAAGTTGATATTTATTGCATTATGGGTTGTTCATACATGTTTTGTCACAATACTTATGCCTTTTCCCTCTTATTTTGCAAGGTTTATATGAAGAAGGGGGAATGCCGACAGCTGGAATTCTGGGCTGGAAAAGGAGCAAACTCTGGAAACCTATTCTGCACAACTCCAAAAGCCCCAAAACTCCACAGAACATTTTTTCAGAAAATATAAAAACTACCTAGCGGAAGAAACCCACCAGAGGGGCCACTGGCTGGCCTCGAGGGTGGGGGGCGCGCCCCCCTTCCCACGGCACGCCCCCCTGCCTCGAGGGCCAGCCGGTGGGCCCCAGGTGCCCATCTTCTCCTATCTGAAGCATTTTGGCCTGGAGAAAATCAGGAGGAGGCTTTCGGGACCAGACGCCGCCATCTTGAGGCGGAACCGAGGCGAAAACAGATCTAGGCCTCCGGCAGAGCTGTTCTGCCGGGGATACTTCCCTCCGGGAGGGGGAAATTGTCACCGCCATCATCACCAACAACTCTCCCATCTTGGGGAGAGCTATCTTCATCAACATCTTCACGAGCACCATCTCCTCTCAAACCCTGTTCATCTCTTGTATCCAATCTTTGTACCCAAACCTCAGATTGGTACCTGTGGGTTGCTAGTAGTGTTGATTACTCCTTGTAGTTGATGCTAGTTGGTTTATTTGGCGGAAGATCATATGTTCAGATCCATTATGCATATTAATACCCCTCTGATCATGAATAATATTATGTCTTGTGAGTAGTTGCTTTTGTTCCTGAGGACATGGGAGAAGTCTTGCTATTAGTAGTCATGTAAATTTGGTGTTCGTTCGATATTTTGATGAGATGTATGTGGTCTTTCCTCTAGTGGTGTCATGTGAACGTCGACTACATGACACTTCACCATTATTTGGGCCTAGAGGAAGGCATTGGGAAGTAATAAGTAGATGATGGGTTGCTAGAGTGATAGAAGCTTAAACCCTAGTTTATCCGTTGCTTCGTAAGGGGCTGATTTGGATCCATATGTTTCAGGCTATGGTTAGGTTTACCTTAATACTTCTTTTGTAGTTGCGGATGCTTGCATTAGAGGTTAATCAGAAGTGGGAGGCTTGTCCAAGTAAGGGCAGCACCCAAGCACCGGTCCACCCACATACGAAATTATCAAAGTACCGAACGCGAATCAGATGATCGTGATGAAAACTAGCTTGACGATAATTCCCATATGTCCTCGGGAGCGCCTTACCTTGCATAAGAGTTTGTCTAGGCTTGTCCTTTGCTACAAAAATGATTGGGCCACCTTACTGCACCTATTTACTTTTACCGTTTGTCACTTGCTACCAATTATCTTATCCCAAAACTATCTGTTACCTATAATTTCAGTGCTTGCAGAAAATACCTTACTGAAAACTGCCTATCATTTCCTTCTGCTCCTTGTTGGGTTCGACACTCTTACTTATCGAAAGGACTACGATAGATCCCCTACACTTGTTGGTCATCAAGACTCTTTTCTGGCGCCGTTGCCGGGGAGTGAAGCGCCTTTGGTAAGGAAAATTTTATATAGTGTGCTGAAATTTATTGTCACTTGTTACTATGGCTCAAAATCCTTTGAGGGGCTTGTTCGGGGTATCTTCACCCCGAGCAGAAGAGCAAAGAGTTGCTCCTCAACCTACTGCACCTATTTAAAATGTTTGCTTTGAGATTCCTTCGGGTATGATAGAGAAACTGCTTGAAAATCCTTATACAGGAGATGGAACACTTCACCCCGACTTACACCTAATCTATGTGGATGAAGTTTGTGGATTGTTTAAGCTTGCAGGTATGCTCGAGGATGTTATCAAGAAGAAGGTCTTCCCTTTATCTTTGAAGGGAGATGCATTGACATGGTTTAGGCTATGCGATGATATGGGATCTTGGAACTATAATCGTCTAAAGTTGGAATTTCATCAGAAGTTCTACCCTATGCACTAGGTTCATCGTGATCGTAATTATATTTATAATTTCTGGCCTCGCGAAGGAGAAAGCATTGCTCAAGCTTGGGGGAGACTTAAGTCAATGTTATATTCATGCCCCAATCATGAGCTCTCAAGAGAAATGATCATTCAAAATTTTTATGCTCGGCTTTCTCATAATAATCGCTCCATGCTCGATACTTCTTGTTCTGGCTCTTATATGATGAAGACTATTGACTTTAAATTGGATTTATTGGAAAGAATTAAATGCAACTCCGAAGATTGGGATCTCGATGAAGGTAAGGAGTCAAGTATGACCCCTAAGTTTGATTGTGTTAAAGCTTTTATGGATACCGATGTTTTCGTGAGTTTAGCACTAAATACGGACTTGACTCTGAGATAGTAGCTTCTTTTTGTGAATCTTTTGCTACTCATGTTGATCTCCCCAAGGAGAAGTGGTTTAAATACCATCCCCCTATTGAAGTTAAAGTAGTTGAACCTATTAAAGTTGAAGAAAAGACAATCACTTACAATGTTGATCCCGTTATTCCTACCGCTTATATCGAGAAACCACCTTTCCCTGTTAGAATAAAGGATCATGCTCATGCTTCAACTGTAGTCCGCAAGAGTAATACTAGAACACCTACAACCTCTGAGCAAATTAAAGTTGAACCTAGTGTTGATATGGTTAAAGATCTGTAACATCCCAAAATTCTAAATTTTGGATTGTTATGATAAATAGATAGTTTTGATTGCTTGATTGATGTGTTGTGCGAAACTGAGTGAAACTTGAAACTTTTGAAAGTTAAATGAGAGGGAATAAAATGACTTTCCCAAAACTTCCACTTTGCATTTTGATCTCCGGGAATTCAAATTCTTTTCAACACAAAACCCTGGAGTGAAGATAATATGACTTCTTCCATTTATTAAATGTAAAAGGGTTTTGAAAGGATTCTTGATTTTTTTTGAGATATTTCAAATTCAGAAACTTTATGCGACTCAATGATTTTCCCGAGAGAAGATAAAATGACTTCTTCAAATTATAGGAAATATGAGTTGGCGGTTTTCTGAAATTTTCTATAACTCATTTTCAATATTTGAGTTATTGGGTTTTATTCAAATTATTTTTATCCAAAAATAAATTATATAGAAAATAGGGTTACATTATTCCCTACAGCAGAAAATTAGAGAGAAATAAAGTTTAAGATATTTTGGTATTTAAAAAAATGATTTTACTGGATTTTATTGCAACAG
>LR738716.1:152052696-152062766 GCA_902687465.1 Secale cereale | reverse complement strand
ATTTGTGAGGATTTTATTTGGCAGTATAAAAATGGTCATCTTGTAGGATTTCTTTTTCTGAAAATTTTGATATATAATATGCCTATATAAAAGTTTTACCTATAATTTTAGTGCTTGAAGAAAATACCTTACTGAAAACTGCCTATCATTTCCTTCTGCTCCTCATTGGGTTCGACACTCTTACTTATCGAAAGGACTACGATAGATCCCATACACTTGTGGGTCATCAGGGGGCGGCGGCCAAGGGGGAGAACTTGCCCCCCCCCCCAAGTCAGGTGGGGCGCCCCCCACCCCCAGTGTTTCCAACCCTAGGCGCAGGGTGAGGCCCATGGGGGGCGCACCAGCCCACCAGGGGCTGGTTCCCTTCCCACTGCAGCCCATGGGGCCCTCCGGGATAGGTGGCCCCACTTGGCGGACCCCCGGGACCCTTCCGGTGGTCCCGATACAATACCGGTGACCCCCGAAACTTTCCCGGTGGCCGAAACTGGACTTCCTATATACAAATCTTCACCTTCGGACCATTCCGGAACTCCTCGTGATGTCCGGGATCTCATCCAGGACTCCGAACAACTTTCAGGTTACCGCATACTAATATCTCTACAACCCTAGCGTCACCGAACCTTAAGTGTGTAGACCCTACGGTTCGGGAGACACGCAGACATGACCGAGACGACTCTCCGGTCAATAACCAACAGCGGGATCTGGATACCCATGTTGGCTCCCACCTGCTCCACGATGATCTCATCGGATGAACCACGATGTTAATGATTCAATCAATCCCGTATACGATTCCCTTTGTCTATCGGTATAGTACTTGCCCGAGATTCGATCGTCGGTATACCGATACCTTGTTCAATCTCGTCATGGAAAGTCTCTTTACTCGTTCCGTAACACATCATCCTGTGACCAACCCCTTAGTCACATTGAGCTCACTATGATGAGGTCTTATCGAATGGGCCCAGAGATACCTCTCCGTCATACGGAGTGACAAATCCTAGTCTCGGTTCGTGCCAACCCAATAGATGCTTTCGGAGATACCCTTAATGTACCCTTATAGTCACCCAGTTATGTTGTGACGTTTGGCACACCCAAAGCATTCCTACGGTATCCGGGAGTTGCACAACCTCATGGTCTAAGGAAAGGATACTTGACATTGGAAAAGCTTTAGCATACGAACTACACGATCTTGTGCTAGGCTTAGGATTGGGTCTTGTCCATCACATCATTCTCCTAATGATGTGATCCCGTTATCAATGACATCCAATGTCCATGGTCAGGAAACCGTAACCATCTGTTGATCAACGAGCTAGTCAACTAGAGGCTTACTAGGGACAAATTGTGGTCTAAGTATTCACACTTGCATTACTGTTTCTGGATAATACAATTAAAGCATGAACAATAGACAATTATCATGAACAAGGAAATATAATAATAACCATTTTATTATTGCCTCTAGGGCATATTTCCAACATGCCCTCCCCAACATCCTCCACGGCTTGCTTCCACCCACGCGACCTGAGTGAGACATATTGCGCCTTGAACTTCTCCTCGTCCTTGATGACCCAAAAGCAATGGGAGAAGTTGAAGCACTTGCCATTGTGTTGAACCTTGACTGCCTCCAAAGCTTGAAATGCCTATAAAATGTTTCCATGCAAGCATATGGGCAAATGATATGCAAATGAACACACAAGCACGAACTTGATGACACAAAAGAGGGCGGCTTGCTAGCATACCATGTCTTGCATGCCGATGCCGCTCACGGGGCGGGCCTTGACGCTCTCAAGAGTGGCGCAAAACTTGTTGCACTCTCGTTGGATCACCCTCCATCGCTTGGAAATGGACACCCACCCACGCGTGCTCACAAATTGGTAAGGCAGAAACTTCTTGCACTCGTGAAACTCTCGGTGGACACGAATCCAAAAGGTTGAATTCTTTTGCTCAGCGCCTGTCTTGGGGTCTTGTCCAATGTCTCGCCAACACTCGCAAAAGAAGCTTGTCCCCGGCCGCTGTGTATGCCTTCGTGCGCTTGCTCTTGTGCTTCGGCTTAGGACCGGTGGCTTGGTTGGCGAGCTAGTCCTCGAACAAGGGCTCCGCTTCGATGTCGCACTCGTCCTCTTCCTCTAGCCCATAGTCGTCCGGGAAATTGTGGTCGAGTGGGAAGCCATCCAGGTCGATGCCGACCTGATCACGCATGAAGGCCGCCTAATCGGGATCATAGCTAGTGGCCGGCGTGAACGGCCCGCAGCCGTCCTAGCTTTGTGTCTCATCGGGATTGTAGCCAGCGGCCGGCGCACCGTCCTCGAATATGAGGTTCTGCATGTAGTCCTCATCGACGGCGGACGGCATTCCCTCGAACAGGTTGCGGGTGTTCGGGAGCACGCCGGCCGGCGTCTGCCGCGTGCGTTTCCTGGCGCCACCGGATGACGAGCCACCTGCCACCGAGGTGGCATTGAGGTCAATGGGCGTGGGCGCAGGCGTGGAAGGCGCGACCACGCTCATGTCGAGCGAGCACTCAC
The DNA here is from genome assembly GCA_902687465.1 of Secale cereale. Lineage (NCBI taxonomy): Eukaryota > Viridiplantae > Streptophyta > Magnoliopsida > Poales > Poaceae > Secale > Secale cereale. Next base: position 152,060,250 of record LR738716.1, on the reverse strand, counting down.
CGGAGAGGCGGGAGGTCCGCGGGTAGACGTGGAAGCCTGGCACCGGGTTGCAAGCCGATGCGCGGGGCGAGTTGGGCAGCACCATCCGAGGAAACACCAACGAGAAGGTGCTGGCCGTGGAGATGATGGCTTGGACGAAGTCGTGCTGGCCAGGGTTTAACCCTAGCATGTAGAGCGCCTTCCTCGTTGCCGCCGTGACGCGGGCGTTGGTGACCTCCTACTGCGCGGCGGCGATGATGGCGGCCTCACCCCTCGCGTCCGCGGCATGCCTCCGGCCCTTCCTCTTGGCTGACTCCCTTGCCCGTTGTTTGGGCGTCAGCGGCTTCTTTGGCTTGGTCGCGACGGTGTTCTTGCGCGAGGCATGAGGTTTGCCTTTCCCGGAGGGGGCGGCGGCGCCAGACGAGGCAAGGGAGGCGAAGCCGGCGGCAGCGTCGAGGTCGATGGTGTAAGGGCATGTCCCTTCCGTTGTGGTTTTGGTGATTGATGACAATGCGTTTGCGGACTAATCGTGTGTGCCAAGTGTTTCAGATATATATCCAGAGACATGAAACGGTTTTTTACCCTACGAGTTTTCGGCTCAAGACTGGTTGTCGTGCTAGGCTTTTGTTTTGGTGGACTTGAGTCATAGGAGACACCGTACAATCAAGGGGGGGGGGGTCCGCATTGGAAAGGCCAGGGTGGAATCATCACGTACACTCATTTTGCACCCTCATCATCTTCCTATCCTAGCTTCTTCTATGGACGCGGTAGTACCGTAGCCAGCGCGGTAGTACCACATATGCGCGCCAAGCGGTAGTACCGCTGCAGACGCACGGTAGTACCGCTCGTGCTCATATGCGGCAGTACCGCCGTGGCTACTCCCCACCTCCGCGTCGATTCGGGACGAACTCTTTTCATGTCGGGTTCTACGGTGGTAACAACGGTAGTAGCAGCGGTAGTACCGCTTATAGGCGGTAGTACCGCTACCACCACCACGGCTACCACCGCTTCCTTTCTCCAGATCCGTCCCTATCACATGGCGGTAGTACCGCTGAGGGACACGCTAGTACCGCTGGCTCCAGCGGTAGTACCGCTCGGCCCAGCGGTAGTACCGCTCGGCCCAGCGGTAGTACCGCTCTGTGCGGGCTGAGAAGAGTGTAACGGTTCACTCTTCCCCTCCACTATATAAAGTGTTCTTCCTCCTCTAGAACACTTACCTCTTCTCCCCCAAGCTCCATTGTTGCTCCAAAAGCTCTTTTTCGCCCGATCTCTCTCCCTAGCCAATCAAACTTGTTGATTTTCTAGGGATTGGTTGAGAAGGCCCAGATCTACACTTCCACCAAGAGAAATTTGATTCCCCCCACTAATCCCTTGCGTATCTTGTTACTCTTGGGTGTTTGAGCACCCTAGACGGTTGAGGTCACCTCGGAGCCATATCCATTGTGGTGAAGCTCCGTGGTTTCGTTGGGAGCCTCCAATTCTGTTGTGGAGAGAGCCCCAACCTTGTTTGTAAAGGTTCGGTCGCCACCTTCAAGGGCACCACTAGTGCAATCACGACACCTCGCATTGTGTGAGGGCGTGAGGAGAATACGGTGGCCCTAGTGGCTTCTTGGGGAGCATTGTGCCTCCACACCGCTCCAACGGAGACGTACTTCCTCTCAAAGGGAAGGAACTTCGGTAACACATCCTCGTCTTCACCGGCTCCACTTGTGGTCATTTCCTTCCTTTACTTGTGCAAGCTTTCATTGTATACCTTAACTTGCTTGCTTGTGTGGTTATTATTATTGCTTCCTATAAGTTGTCCACCTAGTTGCATATCTAGACAACTTACTTTGTTGCTAAGTTTAAATTGGTTAAGAAAAGCTAAAAATTGTTAGTTGCCTATTCACCCCCCTCTAGTCAACCTTATCGATCCTTTCAATTGGTATCAGAGCCTCGTCTCTTTATAAGGACTTTACCGTCCAAAGAGTATGGGTGACAATGTAGTCGAGACGGAGGGACACTCCGGTGGAACTCCGTCCTTGCCTACGTCCGATGGGGGAGCCTCGGTCTCTCGTGAGGAGTTCAATGTGGCAATGGTCACATTGAAAGAATCACTAGCGACCGAGGTCAAAGGCATGTTTAAGGAATTGCTTGAGGGACTTAAATTATCCACCACACCCGTTGGAAGTGGTTCGTCCCACTACCAACGTGTCGGAGGCTACTCCCAACAAGGGAGAAGCTAGTAGTGAGCAAGTCCCGGTTACTAAGAATGGGAGTGGGATTTTTTCCCACTCTGCTCCTCCTACCCACTATGGAGGACCCGTTCCTACTCCGCATTTAAATTCCGTTGGTCCTCCTCCTAAGTTTGTGAAAATTCTGATTTTGCTACTTGGATGTTTTGCTTTAGACGTCATTTAAATCATTGTTCTACTAATCTTTGGAGAATCATTGAGCAAGGTTTCTACCCACATGATCACGACAACTTAACTCCGAGAGAAGCTGCGGATCATCAATTCAACGAGTCCGTTCTTTGCATACTTCAAGATGCTATCCCTCCCGAAGATATTGCACATCTTCGACCCTTCATCGTGGACAAGGAAGCATGGGAGCATGTTGGTTACATGTACAAGGGAAGCGCAAGCATTCAACGGTCAAACTATGATGTTGTGCAAGATGAAGCCGATGAGTTTGCTATGATTGAAGATGAAGATCTTTGTGAACTTTATCGGAGATTAACCACTCTTGCGGTTTCACTTCGAGATCATGGGAGCAAGGACACGGATGACAATTGGATCAAGCGCAAGTTTCTCAAGGCCATGATGCCTTACCACAAGGCCATGTCCTCCGTCATTCGCCAAAGACCAGACTTCCACACCTTCTCATCAAGGAAGTGTTGGATGAGTTTGTTGCCACGAGGATCTTGGACAAGATCGCCGACAATGCAGTTTTAAGAGCTCAACTATCAAAGAATCCTAAGCTTGCCTTGAAGGCCAAGGCTTGCGTGGAAGAAGAGGAGGAAGAGGATGACGATGAGACTTGCCCCGAGGACACCAAATATGCCTATCATGAGCACATGGCTCTTGCATCACGGCAATTTTGGGTCAACAAGAAGAACTCAAGGCCCAACTTCAACAAGAACAACTGAAGTGGCAATAAGGGCAAGCAACGAGTGAGGACGTGCTTCAACTATGGGAATGTGAGCCACTTTGTTGTAGATTGCCCATATGAAAAAAGAGAAGACTTTGGAGGCAAGCTTATCCGAAAGGACAAGGCCAAGTCTTATCCCAACAAGAACAACCTCAACAAGAAGACCCCTCCCAAAGGGTTGGTGGCCCAAGAAGAATATGTTGATGATGATGATGATGAAGATGATGAGATGGTCACCATGGCCACCATTGCTATTGTTGGAAATATGCCCTAGAGGCAATAATAGAATGATTACTATTATATTTCCTTGTTCATGATAATTGTCTATTGTTCATGCTTTAATTGTATTATCCGGAAACAGTGATACATTTGTGAATACATAGACCACAACATGTCCCTAGTAAGCCTCTAGTTGACTAGCTCGTTGATCAACAGATGGTTACGGTTTCCTAACCATGGACGTTGGATGTCATTGATAACGGGGTCACATCATTAGGAGAATGATGTGATGGACAAGACCCAATCCTAAGCCTAGCACAAGATCGTGTAGTTCGTATGCTAAAGCTTTTCCAATGTCAAGTATCCTTTCCCTAGACCATGAGGTTGTGTAACTCCCGGATATCGTAGGAATACTTTGGGTGTGCCAAATTTCACAACGTAACTGGGTGGCTATAAAGGTACACTACGGGTATCTCCGAAAGCATCTGTTGGGTTGGCACGAACCAAGACTGGGATTTGTCACTCTGTATGACGGAGAGGTATCTCTGGGCCCACTCGGTAATACATCATCGTAATGAGCTCAGTGTGGCTAAGGGGTTAGTCACGGGATGATGTGTTATGGAATGAGTAAAGAGACTTTCCATAACGAGATTGAACAAGGTATCGGTATACCGACGATCGAATCTCGGGCAAGTACTATACCGATAGACAAAGGGAATTGCGTACGGGATTGATTGAATCCTCGACATCGTGGTTCATCCGATGAGATCATCGAGGAGCATGTGGGAGCCAACATGGGTATCCAGATCCCGCTGTTGGTTATTGACCAGAGAGTCATCTCGGTCATGTCTGCGTGTCTCCTGAACCCGTAAGGTCTACACACTTAAGGTTCGATGACGCTAGGGTGGTAGAGATATTAGTATGCGGTAACCCAAAAGTTGTTCGGAGTCCCGGATGAGATCCCGGACGTCACGAGGAGTTCCGTAATGGTCCGGAGGTAAAGATTTGTATATAGGAAGTCCAGTTTCGGCCACCGGGAAAGTTTCGGGGGCAACAGGTATTGCACCGGGACCATCGGAAGGGTCCCGGAGGTCCACCGGGTGGGGTCACCTATCCCGGAGGGCCCCATGGGCTGAAGTGGGAAGGGAACCAGCCCCTGGTGGGCTGGTGTGCCCCCCATGGGCCTAGAGTTGGAAACCCTGGGGGTGGGGGGCGCCCCACCAAACTTGGGGGGCAAGTCCCCCCCTTGGTCGCCCCCCTTGAGATGGGATCTCTAGGGGCCGGAGCCCCCCCCCTTAGGGCCCCTATATAAAGAGGGGGGAGGGAGGGCTACGCACCCTAGCCCCTGGCGCCTCCCTCTCCCCCCGTAACACCTCTTCCTCTCGCTGAGCTTGGCGAAGCCCTGCGAGATCCCCGCTACTTCCACCACCACGCCGTCGTGCTACTGGATCTCCATCAACCTCTCCTCCCCCTTGCTGGATCAAGAAGGAGGAGACGTCTCTCCCAACCGTATGTGTGTTGAACGCGGAGGTGCCATCGGTTCGGCGCTCGGTCATCGGTGATTTGGATCACGACGAGTACGTCTCCATCAACCCCGTTCTCTTGAACGCTTCTGCTCGCGATCTTCAAGGGTATGTAGATGCACTCCCCTCTCCCTCGTTGCTAGATGACTCCATAGATTGATCTTGGTGATGCATAGAAAATTTTAAAATTCTGCTACGTTCCCCAACAGTGGCATCATGAGCTAGGTCTATGCGTAGTTACTATGCACGAGTAGAACACAAGTTGTTGTGGGTGTAGATCATGTCAATTTACTTGCCACTACTAGTCTTATCTTGATTCGACGGCATCGTGGGATGAAGCGGCCCGGACCGACCTTACACGTACGCTAACGTGAGACAGTTTCCACCGACTGACATGCACTAGTTGCATAAGGTGGCTAGCGGGTGTCTGTCTCTCCCACTTTAGTCGGTTCGGATTCGATGAAAAGGGTCCTTATGAAGGGTAAATAGAAATTGGCATATCATGTTGTGGTTTTGGCGTAGGTAAGAAACGTTCTTGCTAGAAACCTATAGCATCCACGTAAAAACTTGCAACAACAATTAGAGGACGTCTAACTTGTTCTTGCAGCATGTGCCGTGTGATGTGATATGGCCAAAAGGATGTGATGAATGATATATATGTGATGTATGAGATTGATCATGTTCTTGTAATAGGAATCAAGACTTGCATGTCGATGAGTGTGACAGTCGGCAGGAGCCATAGGAGTTGTCTTATTTTATTGTATGACCCGCGTGTCACTGAAAACGTCATGTAATTACTTTACTTTATTGCTAACCGTTATCCATAGTAGTAGAAGTAATGTTTGGCGAGACGACTTCATGAAGACACGATGATGGAGATCATGATGTCATGCCGATGACGATGATGATCATGGAGCCCCGAAGATGAAGATCAAAAGGAGCAAAATGATATTGGCCATATCATGTCACTATTTGATTGCATGTGATGTTTATCATGTTTTACATCTTATTTGCTTAGAACGACGGTAGTAAATAAGATGATCTCTCACTAAAATTTCAAGAATTGTGTTCCCCCTAACTGTGCACCGTTGCTAAGGTTCGTTGTTCCGAAGCACCACGTGATGATCGGGTGTGATAGGCTCTAATGTTCGCATACAACGTGTGTAAGCCAGATTTACACACGCAATACACTTAGGGTTCACTTGACGAGCCAAGCATGTACAGACATGGCCTCGGGACACGGAAGACTGAAAGGTCGAACATGAGTCGTATAGAAGATACGATCAACATAAAGATGTTCACCGTTGATGACTAGACCGTCTCACGTGATGATCAGACACGGCCTAGTCGATTCAGTTCATGTATCACTTAGATGACTAGAGAGATGTCTATCTGAGTGGGAGTTCATTAAATTTGTTTAGATGAACTTAATTGTGACACCCCGAGACCGGTGCGCCAGGTGTCAGCCAGTTATTCGTTGTCAGTGCTGATGGGCCTCGAACCCCTCGTTGGTTACCCCAAGTGGAAGGTGTAAGATGCAGTAAGTAGAAGTGTTTTCCCCTAGCAAAGATGCCAAGGATCGAATCCCCAGAGACTCCTAGGTTCAACAGGTAGGTGTCAACTGCTAACGGCGCAATTAGCAATCAACGTGGACCTGCACACAGATACAAATAACTTTGCTCCCAACGAGTACAGAGAGGTTGTCAATCTCTTCGGCCTTGTAGTTCACAAAGGGTTAAAAGCAATATGATAGTAGTGATAGATAGTATAGTAAATAAAATAGCGAAAAGTAAATAGTGGATGTGATCAATGATGGTAATATGGACCGGAGTCTCATGATGTTCACTATTGATGTCTCTCTCCCAAAAGACGATAAGACAGCTATGTGAGGTAAACAAATTACAGCTGGGCAATTGACAGGACCACGAACGCAAACCAATGCTGACTACATTGCAAGAAAGGTTGAGGTTCAAAGCATGGGCGGTACTCCAAAGTAAGTAGACCGAAATCCATCAATATCTACTACTAATCATCCACCTTGAGATATCTATCCAGAACATCTCGTTGGTATTAAGTTGCGAGTCCCACCCATAGTGTAAACTCAATGCAACAGACAACTGCATTAAAAGAACTTTGCATAAAGTAAACAATCCTCGCACCCGCGGGCACAAGCACCGTTGTTTTCCCCCTTGTGGCAACAACACATCCCCTAGACTCATGTTTCTGTCACTCAAGCTAGTCATCGAGGGTCATGAACCCACAATCGAGCATAACGTTCCCTCTTGGAGTCACTACCTATTACTCGGCCAAAGCAATAAGTAACAACGGAGAACATGCAAGAATTACTTATGAACTAAAATATAAAAGAGGTGAATCAAATATATTACTCAAGATCAATCTGAACATAATCTCATAATCCATCGGATCCCAGCAAACTCAACATAGCAACAACATAAGGATTACATAGGTGCCTCGATCATGTAGGGCAGCTTACGAGGACTAATTAGTGAAGCACAAGAACGGGAGGAGAACATCACATAGCTACTGGTCATGGACTCATGGTCCAAGGGAGACTACTCACGACTCATCCGGGAGGCGTCCATGGTGGTGGAGAAGCTCCCGGTGGTGATCCTCCCCTCCGGCAGGGTGCCGCGAAGAGTTCTCCTGGTGCTCCCGATCTTGGAAGCGGCGGCGGCGGCGGAAC
>LR738716.1:152024200-152047585 GCA_902687465.1 Secale cereale | reverse complement strand
TTCAAATATGATCAAAAGTGTATGGAAGTGTATGAATATCATAGCAATATCACCCAAAAGTGGCATGGAGCAAGCAGAAATTATAGATACGTTTTGGACGTATCAAGTGCCATGTCATCTGCTTGCGTGTTGCATCTTTACCATGTCATCATGTGTGTTGCATCAGCATGTTTTCAAAACTTGCATCTGCCCGAGTCCCCTCGTCCTCTCCGTTGTCCGTTCTGAGCCCAGACACACTCACACGCGCCCGCGGTGCCTCTGAATATTTATTTTGTGAGTGGCCGGAAAACGTTCTCGGAATGTGTTGAAACTTGGTGTGTGGTCTTATTATAGTGTAGACAGGCCGCCTGCCAAATTTCATCGCATCCGGAGTCCGTTTGATAGCCCAACGGATATATATAGCGGCACTAGTCGCCGGTTATTTCGTCGGACGTTTTCGGTCTCCGAAAACCTCCGCGGGCCTCTCTTCCTCTCCGCTCACCTCAGCCCAAGGTCTTCTACACAGCCCACTAACCTCCCCTAGGCCCATCCTACCTCACCTCGCGATCGGATTCGTCGGATCGCGATCGGAGGGCTCTAAAACCCCTCGAAACTCCAAACCCTAGCCCTCCTGCTATAAATGGACTCCCCCTAGTCCATTTTTGGCCTCCCGCTACCTCCCTCCTCAAATTCCGCGCAGTGCTTCCACCGCCGCCGCCCAGTACTTCCACCGTTGCCGCGCCGTGCTTCCATCGTCGCCGCGCCGTGCTTCCATCGTTGCCGCGCCGTGCTTCCATCGTCGCCGCGCCGTGCTTCCACCCCCGCCGCACCGTGCTTCCACCGCAGCCGCGCCGTGCTTCCACCGCAGCCGCGCCGCTGCTCGTCCTCCTCGCCGCACTTGGCAACTGCCGCCTCCACAGCTCGCGCCGGTGGCCAGATCCGGCGCCCCGCGGCCAGATCGGCCGGATCCGCCGCTTCCCGGCCCGATCTGCTCCGCCCAGGCCTTCCCCCGGCCATCCCTTGCCGGATCCCAGCGGCCGCCGCCTGCCATGGCTTCGTGCTCAAGGAGGAGCATGAGAGGCCGACGACCGCGCCTGCTCCCTCCTGGCCCAGCGCCCAGCGCCCCTGAGGCCGGCCCACCTCAGCGCCCGTCGGCCCAGCAGCTCCAAGGCCCGGTGTGCCTCTCCAGGGCCGCAAGCCACCAGCCCAGCGCGCCTCGCGGGCCTCTTCCTCCAGCGCCGGCCCAGTCCTGCCTCTGCCACCTCGCCCGTCCTCCACAGTGTTGGGCCGAAGCCCACTAGGTGAGCTAGATCCGCGAAAACGACTAAGTCCTTTTTTCTGTCTGCGGCAATGTTGCTACTTTGCCTGCTAATAACTTTTTGTGTGCTTATCCGTTTTGAGTGAATGATATGTCAAAATGATCGTGGTGATATGCTCTACACTTTGTTCCATTGTGCCATGCATGTTTGAGTTCATCTAGATGCTTAAATATCTGTTGCAAGAGTGCTACTTGTTATAAACTGTTGCTACTTGTTATTTTGTTGACATGTTTGAGATGTGATAACTTGGTGCATGTTTATCCGAATGATGCAAATGATATGTCCAAATGTTCATCATGAGATGCTCTACATGTTGGTTGCTATAGCATGCTTGTTTGAGTTCATATTGCCATGCTTATCTATGTTGCAAAAGTGCATTTGGCTGTTATGTTTTGAAACTTGTTTCGAGATGCCTAGTTGAGGAGCTTGTTGCTATTGATGTGTTTGTCCCCTTGTCACATGCCTAGATGTTTTAGAATTTCCATGATGTGTTCTTTGATGTGGTGCATTTAACTTTCCATGATATGCCTTGTGTTGACTTAAACATGCTTGCAAACTTGCCATGTTGCTGTTACTGTTTTAACACTTAGTGAAATTTCACTAAGTCTGGAATCTGTAATATCCGGATGCTATGTTTGCTTGTTGTTCTAGGCAAATCCATGTTAGTTTTGGGGTGGCCATTGATCTTTCCTTGTTGTATATGTTGTTGTCTATCCATTCATGCCTTCACTTGCTCATTTGACTTGCTGTAGCTTATTTATTTCTTGCTCCCAAGTTGCTATAAAATGTTGTTGTTAGATTTTTAGTGTCATGATCAAAATGTTGTAGCTTGTTGCTATTGATCCATGCCTCCTATGGAGATGCTCCAATGGACTTGTTTGCTGTAGTATATGCCTACTTCTTGATCATGCTTGTTGTCACCATGTTTGAGTGCTGTAGCTTATATTTATCATGCTCCAAAGTTGCTATGTGGCTGTTATTTTCAGCTTGTTGTTATATCTTGTTTCATGTGTATCTTGTAGCCCGTTGCTCCGTTTGGAGTGTTCCTTATATGAAACTTGTGTGATTTTGCATGAAAAATCATAATATCATCTTTTTAACATGTTTGGAGTGAGTTTGGTTGATGTTTGGGTGCATCTTGCACCGTTGCCATGTTGTGCTTCCTACCTTGTCATGTATGCTTCCTACCTTGCCATGCTATGCTTCCTGTATAGTTTTGCCATGCATCATACCTTGCCATGTTATGCTTCATAGACTTGTTGTTCTTCCTATATAGACTTGTTTGCATCATGCTTGCTTAAGCACATTGTCATGTTTCCCGTATTGTTTTCTGTGCTTCCTACATTGTCATGTAATGCTTCCTGTATAGACTTGCTGTGCTTCCTGTGCAGATTTGTCATGCATCCTACCTTGCCATGTTATGCTTCATAGACTTGTTGTGCTTCCTGTGTAGATTTGTCATGCATCATACCTTGCCATGTTTTGCTTCCTGTATATATTTGTCATGCATCATACCTTGCCATGTAATGCATCATATATAGACTTGTGTTGTTTTGCTGTCCTTCCTACCTTGCCATGTTTTGCTTCCTGTGTAGACTTTCTGTGCATCATAAGTAGACTTGTTTTGCATCATACTTGGTTGAGCATATTGTTATGTTCTTGAGTGGTTTGTTTACCGTATTGCTTGCTTCTTCTCGTTAGTGCTTATTCCGTTGTGTTCGTGAGGATTCGTTCGTCTTCCCGTGGTTCTTCTTCAAGGCTTCTTCTCCGTCTTCTTCACGGAACCGTTCTTCTTCCTTGCGGGATCTCAGGCAAGATGACCATACCGTTGGATACCTTTACTATCATTGCCTTTGCTTAGTTGTCTCGATGCTATCGTTACATGTCGCACTACCCATCGTTATTGTCAGCCCCTCTCCTTGTTGCCATGAAACCTCTAACCTTTGAAACCTTCCTAGCAAAACCACTGTTTGGCTATGTTACCCGCTTGCTCAGCCCCTCTTATAGCGTTGTTAGTTGCAGGTGAAGATGAAGATTCGTTCCAGGAGGGAACTTGTTGTTGGTATATCACAATATGTTATATATATATAATAACACACCCATATACTGGGCATGGGTGGAAGGCTTGGCCTTTTGCTCGGTGTTTTGTTCCACTCATGACACCTTAGGCGCCGATAAACCGGCATTATGTTCCTTGATTTTTGCGTTCCTTATACGATGGGTATATGGGGACCCCTTGACAGTTCGTCTTTGAATAAAACTCCTCCAGCAAGGCCCAACTTTGGTTTTATTTTGCTCATAATAACAACTTAATTAATTAATTAATTGCATAGGGGGTCATGTCCCCGGGTTCTTAATTCTACATAACAGGGGGGGGCCAGTGCTGATGGTGTTGGTCCCAAACGGGGAGCCTGCGGGGCCACCATGGGGAAACTCGAGGATTGGTTTTACCTGTAGCATCACCCATCCGGTCATGGCCTGAGACGAGATACGCGTGGCTACTATCAGGGTGTCGACACACCGGGAGGTTTTGCTGGACTTGTTTTACCATTGTCGAAATGTCTTGTGCACCGGGAAGCCGAGCCTGATCGGATTTCCCTAAGATAAGGGGTGATGATATTATATTTATCACTTCAGCTAATCGTGAGAGCTTGTGATGGGCTAAGTTGGGACACCCCTGCAGGGTTATGATCTTTCGAAAGCCGTGCCCGCGGTTATGTGGCAGATTGGAATTTGTTAATGTCCAATTGTAGAAAACTTGACAGAGGATCCGAAGTAAAACACACAACTGTGTGAGTAACCATGACTGTCTCTTTTCACTTTGAGAAGAGAACACGGTGGGGTTATGTTTGACTCGTATGTAGTTCAGGATCTTTAGCGATCACTACTAGTTTGCGACCGTTTGCGTAGATGCTCATCTTATTCTTGTACTCGTAAGTTAGCCACCATATTATGCTTAGCCGCTGCTGCAACCTCACCACTTTACCTCTTCCTTACCTATTAAGCTTTGATAGTCTTGTTACCCATGGTTATTGGATTGATGAGTCCTCGTGGCTCACAGATACTACAACAACAGTTGCAGGTGCAGGTTTCCGATGTCTTGATGTGAGAGCGTTGTTCTTTTGTTGGAGTTCTTCTTCTTCAGTCTTGGGTTAGGTTCCGGGTCGGCAGCCTGGGATAGCAGATGGATGTCCTTGTTCCTTTCCTTGTTTGTATCCGTAGTCGGATACTTGTATTGATGATGTTGTATTCATGAGACTTGTATGTATTGTTGTATCCCCCATGTATGTATGTAATGGTACGATGTAATGATATCCATCTTGCTAAGCGCCCGAAATGCGGTTGTGCCCCAATCACGTAAGTGTCACGTGATCGGGATAGAATCGCATCTTGGGCCTAACATTAATTGTTATGAACATAGTCTAAAATCTTTACAATATGTCTTGTAGATCCAATGGCCCATGCTAATGTTGCCCTCAACTTCAACGCGTTCGTAGAGAAAACCAAGCTGAAAGACGATGGTAGTAACTATACGGATTGGGCCCGTAACTTGAGTATCATCCTCATAGCTGCCAAGAAAGCATATGTCCTTGAAGCACCGCTAGGTGATGCACCCGTTTTCCCAGCAGCTCAAGATGTTATGAACGCCTGGCAGTCGCGTGGTGATGATTACTCCCTAGTTTAGTGCGGCATGCTTTACAGCTTAGAATTGGGGCTCCAAAAGCGTTTTGAGCAGCATGGAGATATGAGATTTTCCAAGAGCTCAAAATGGTTTTCCAAGCTCATGCCCGAGTCGAGAGATATGAAGTCTCCGACAAGTTCTACAGTTATAAGATGGAGGAGAATAGTTATGTCAGCGAGCATATACTCAAAATGTCTGGGTTGCACAATCGCTTGCCTCAGTTGGGAATTAATCTCCCAGATGACGCGGTCGTTGACAGAATCCTTCAGTCGCTCCCACCTAGCTACAAGAGCTTCGTGATGAACTTCAATATGCAAGGGATGGAGAAGTCCATTCCTGAGGTGTATTCCATGCTGAAATCAGCGGAGGTGGAGATCAAGAAAGAACATCAAGTGTTGATGGTGCATAAAACCACTAAGTTCAAGAAAGGCAAGGGTAAGAAGAACTTCAAGAAGGACGGCAAAGGAGTTGCCACGCCCGGTAAGCCAGTTGCCGGGAAGAAGCCAAAGAATGGATCCAAGCCTGAGACTGAGTGCTTTTATTGCAAGGGAACGGGTCACTGGAAGCGGAATTGCCCCAAATACTTAGCAGATAAGAAGGCCGGTAACGTCAAAGGTATATGTAATATACATGTTATTGTTGTGTACCTTACCAGCGCTCGTAGTAGCTCCTGGGTATTTGATACCGGTGCAGTTGCTCACATTTGTAACTCAAAGCAGGAGCTGCGAAATAAGCGGAGACTGGCGAAGGACGAGGTGACGATGCACGTCGGGAATGGTTCCAAGGTCGATGCGATGGCCGTCGGCACGCTACCTCTGCATCTACCTTCGGGATTAGTTTTAAACCTCAATAATTGTTATTTTGTACCAGCTTTGAGCATGAACATTGTATCTGGATCTCGTTTTATGCGAGATGGCTACTCATTTAAATCCGAGAATAATGGTTGTTCTATTTATATGAGAGAAATGTTTTATGGTCATGCCCCGCTGGTCAATGGTTTATTCTTAATGAATCTCAAATGTGATGTTACACATATTCATAGTGTGAATGCCAAAATATGTAAGGTTGATACTGATAGTCCCACATACTAGTGGCACTACCGCCTTGGTCATATTGGTGTCAAACGTATGAAGAAGCTCCATGCGGATGGACTTTTGGAGTCTCTTGATTATGAATCATTTGACACGTGCGAACCATACCTTTTGGGCAAGATGACCAAGACTCCGTTCTCCGGAACAATGGAGCGAGCAACCAACTTATTGGAAATCATACATACTGATGTGTGCGGTCCAATGAGTGTTGAAGCTCGCGGTGGCTATCGTTATGTTCTCACCCTCACTGATGACTTAAGTAGATATGGGTATGTCAAGTTGATGAAACACAAGTCTGAGACCTTTGAAAAGTTCAAGGAATTTTAGAATGAGGTTGAGAATCAACGTGACAAAAAAAAAATAAAGTTCTTACGATCGGATCGTGGAGGAGAATATTTAAGTGACGAATTTGGCACGCACCTAAGGAACTGTGGAATTGTTTCACAATTGACTCCGCCTGGAACACCTCAGCGTAATGGTGTGTCCGAACATCGTAATCGTACTCTGTTGGACATGGTGCGATCTATGATGTCTCTTACCGACTTACCGCTATCATTTTGGGGTTATGCTTTAGAGACTGCCGCATTCACTTTAAATAGGGCACCGTCAAAATCCGTTGAGATGACACCGTATGAACTTTGGTTTGGCAAGAAACCTAAGTTGTCATTTCTAAAAGTTTGGGGATGCGATGCTTATGTCAAGAAACTTCAACCTGAAAAGCTCGAACCCAGATCAGAAAAATGCCTCTTCATAGGATACCCTAAGGAAACTATTGGGTACACCTTCTACCTCAGATCCGAAGGCAAGGTCTTCGTTGCCAAGAATGGATCCTTTCTGGAGAAAGAGTTTCTCTCGAAAGAAGTGAGTGGGGGGAAAGTGGAACTTGATGAGGTGATAGTCATGTTGGGGAACGTAGCAGAATTCAAAAAAATTCTACGCTTTCACCAAGATCCATCTAAGGAGACATCTAGCAACGAGCATATGAGAGTGCATCTACATATCGTTTTGTAGATCTCGAGCGGAAGCTTTCGAAGAAGCGTGGATGAAGTAGTCGTACTCTTCTCGTTCTTCGTCACCGATGATCTAGCGCCGAACGGACGGCACCTCCGCGTTCAACACACGTCTGGTACAGCAACGTCACCTCCTACTTGATCCAGCAAGGGGGGAGGAGAGGTCGTCGGAGATCCAGCAGCACGACGGCGTGGTGATGGATGCAACGGGAATTCCTGCAGGGCTTCTCCGGCGCCCTGCGGAGGAGGAGGAAGGTGTGACGGGAGGGGGAGAGGCGCCAGAAACTTGGGTGCGGCTGCCCTCTCCCCCCCACATATATATAGGGGGCTAGGGGGGTGCGCCAAGCCCTGCAGATGGGATCTGCAGGGGGGGCGGCGGCCTAGGGGGGAACTTGCCCCCCAAGGCATAGGGGGCGCCTCCCTCCCCTAGGGTTCCAACCCTAGGCGCATGAGGGAGGGCCCAGTAGGGTGCGCCAGCCCACCAGGGGCTGGCCCCCCTTCCCCTTGCGGCCTAGGGGCCCCACCGGGATGGGTGGCCCCACCCGATGGACCCCCGGGACCCCTCCGGTGGTCCCGGGACACTCCCGGTGACCCCCGGAGTTCACCCGATGGCCGAAACTAGACTTCCTATATATCATTCTTTACCTCAGGACCATTCCGGAACTCCTCGTGACGTCCGTGATCTCATCCGGGACTCCGAACAACTTTCGGGTTTCCACGTGCATGTATCTCTATGACCCTAGCATTACCGAACCTTAAGTGTGTAGACCCTACGGGTTCGGGAGACACGTAGACATGACCGAGACCACTCTCCGATCAATAACCAACAGCGGGATCTGGATACCCATGTTGGTTCCCACGTGTTCCTCGATGATCTTCATCGGATGGACCACTGTGTCAAGGATTCACTCAATCCTGTATGTTATTCCCTTTGTCCATCGGTACGGTACTTGCCCGAGATTCGATCGTCGGTATTCCCGATACCTTGTTCAATCTCGTCACGGCAAGTCTCTTTACTCGATCCGTAATCCATCATCCCGTGACTAACTCCTTAGTCACCTTGAGCTCATTATGATGATGTCTTACCGAGTGGGCCCAGAGGTACCTCTCCGTCATATGGAGTGACAACATCCCAGTCTCGGTTCGTACCAACTCAACAGACACTTTTGGAGATACCCGATGCGTACCTTTATAGCCACCCAGTTACGTTGTGACGTTTGGCACACCCAAAGCATTCCTACGGCATCCGGGAGTTGTACAACCTCATGGTCTAAGGAATAAATACTTGACACCGAAAAGCTTATGCATTACGAACTATACGATCTCGTGCTATGCTCAGGATTGCGTCTTGTCCATCACATCATTCTCCTAATGATGTGATCCTGTTATCACTGACATCCCATTTCCATGATCAGGAAACCGTGACCATCTGTTGATCAATGAGCTGGTAACTAGAGGCTTACCAGGGACTCAATGTGGTCTATATATTCACACATGTGTCGCTGTTTCCGTACAATACAATTCAAGCATGAATAACAGACAATTATCATGAACAAGGAAATATAATAATAATACTTTTATTATTGCCTCTAGGGCATATTTCCAACAGTCTCCCACTTGCACTAGAGTCAATAATCTAGTTACATTGTGATGAATCGAACACCCATAGAGTTCTGGTGTTGATCATGTTTTGCCCGTGGAAGGGGTTTAGTCAACGGGTCTGCAACATTCAGATCCGTATGCACTTTACAAATATCTATGTCTCCATCTTGAACATAATTCCGGATGGAGTTGAAACGACGCTTGATGTGTTTGGTCTTCTTGTGAAACCTGGGCTCTTTGGTAATGGGAATGGCACCAGTGTTGTCACAGAAGAGAGTCATCGGGCTTGACGCGCTTGGAATGACTCCTAGGTCGGTGATGAACTCCTTCATCCATACTCCTTCCTGCGCTGCTTCGGAAGTAGCTATGTACTCCGCTTCACATGTAGATGCCGCCACGACGCTTTGCTTGCAACTGCACCAGCTGACTGCCCCACCATTCAAAATATACACATATCCGGTTTGTGACTTGGAGTCATCCAGATCTGTGTCGAAGCTAGCATCGACGTAACCCTTTACGACGAGCTCTTCATCACCTCCATAAACGAGAAACATATCCTTAGTCCTTTTCACGTACTTCAGGATGTTCTTGACCACTGTCCAGTGTTCCATACCGGGATCACTTTGGTACCTCCCTACCAAACTTATGGCAAGGTTCACATCAGGTCTGGTACACAGCATGGCATACATGATAGAACCTATGGCCGAGGCATAGGGAATGACACTCATCTTTTCTCTATCTTCTGCCGTGGTCGGTGACTGAGCCTTGCTCAATCTCATACCTTGCAAAATAGGCAAGAATCCCTTCTTGGACTGATCCATATTGAACTTTTTCAATATGTTGTCAAGGTATGTACTTTGTGAAAGACCGATGAGGCGTCTTGATCTATCTCTATAGATTTTGATGCCTAATATGTAAGCAGCTTCTCCAAGGTCCTTCATTGAAGAACTCTTATTCAAGTAGGCCTTTATATTTTCCAAGAATTCTATATCATTTCCCATCAGCAATATGTCATCCACATATAATATGAGAAATTCCACAGAGCTCCCACTCACTTTCTTGTAAATACAGGCTTCTCCATAAGTCTGTATAAAGCCAAACGCTTTGATCACATCATTAAAGCGAATATTCCAACTCCGAGATGCTTGCACCAGCCCGTAAATCGAGCGCTGGAGCTTGCATACCTTGTTAGCGTTCTCTGGATCGACAAAACCTTCCGGCTGCATCATATACAACTCTTCCTTGAGGAAGCCATTAAGGAAAGCCGTTTTGACGTCCATTTGCCATATCTCATAATCATAGAATGCGGCAATAGCTAACATGATTCTGGCTGACTTCAGCATCGCTACGGGAGAGAAAGTCTCATCGTAGTCAATCCCTTGAACTTGTCGATAACCCTTAGCGACAAGCCGAGCCTTATGGATGGTCACATTACCATCCGCGTCTGTCTTCTTCTTAAATATCCATTTATTTTCTATGGCGTGCCTATCATCAGGCAAGTCCATCAAAGTCCATACTTTATTTTCATACATGGATTCTATCTCGGATTTCATGGCTCCAAGCCATTTATTGGAATCTGGGGCCGCCATTGCTTCTTCATAGTTCGAAGGTTCACCGTTGTCTAACAACGTAATTTCCATAATAGGGTTGCCGTACCACTCTGGTGCGGAACGTGCCCTTGTGGACCTTCGAAGTTCAGTAGTAACTTGATCTGTTTCTTCATGATCATTATCATTAACTTCTTCCCTTGTCGGTGCAGGCACCTCAGGAACAATTTCCTGCGCTGCGCTACTTTCCGGTTCAGGAGGGGTGACTGTCACCTGATACGTCCAAAACGTATATGTAATTTCTGCTTGCTCCATGTTTCTTTTGTGTGATATTGCTATGATATTGATGCACTTCCATACACTTTTGATCATATTTGGACTAACCTATTAACTCAGTGCACCACAGTGCCAGTTCCTGTTTTCTGCTGTTTTTCTATTTCATGTTTCCCCCATATTAAAAGTGCTCCAAAAATTCCGGGAAAAATATAGGAAAAATCAGCGTACAGGAAGCTTCGAGAAGAACCAAAGCGGGGCCAGAGGGGAGCCAGGGGTAGCCCAGGCGGCCACCTGGCGCGGCCCCACCCCTGGCCGCGCCAGGGGGGCGCCTGGGGCCCCGGCTCCGCCTCTGGTGACCCCCCTTCGCATATATATTCCTCTTGTCCCGAAACCCTCGAGGACGGAACCCTTTTTCGCGATCTCGCCTCTGTTCCGCCGCCACAGCGCTTCCAAGATCGGGAGCATCAGGAGAACTCTTCCCGGCACCCTGCCGGAGGGGAGAACCACCACCGGGAGCTTCTCCACCACCATGGATGCTTCCCGGATGAGTCTTGAGTAGTCCCCCTTGGACCATGGGTCCATGACCAGTAGCTATGTGATGTTCTCCTCCCCTCTTTGCTCTTCATGGTTTAGACCTCGTGAGCTGCCCTACATGATCGAGGCACATATGTAATATTTCTGCTGTTGCTTTGCTGAGTTTGCTGGGATCTGATGGATTATGAGACTATGTTCAGATTGTGTTTGAGTAATATATTTGATTAACCTCTTTTATATCTTTGTTCTTGAGTAATTCTAGCATGTTCTCCGTTGCTGTTTATTGCTTTGGCCAAGTAGTAGGTAGTAACTCCAAGAGGGAGTGTTATGCTTGATTGTGGGTTCATGCCCCTGATGACTAGCTTGAGTGACAGAAACATGAGTCTAGGGGATGTGCTGTTGCCACAAGGGAGAAAACAACGGTGCTTGTACTTGCGGGTGCAAGGATTGTTTACTTTACGCAAAGTTCTTTTAATGCAGTTGTCTGTTGCTTTGAGTTTATACTTTGGGTGGGATTCACAACTTAATACCAGCGAGATGTTCTGGATAGATATCTCAAGGTGGATGATTAGTAGTAGATGCAGATGGATTTTGGTCTACTTGCCTTGGCGTACCGCCCATGCTTTTGAGCCTCTACCTTTCTTTGCAGCATAGTTAGCATTGGTTTGCGCACATAATCCTGTCAATTGCCTAGCTGTAATTTGTTTACCTCGCTTTGCTGTTTTATCGTCTTTTGGGAGAGAGACATCACTAGTGAACATCATGGGACCCCGGTCCATATTACCACCACTGATCACACCTTCTATTTACTTCCTGTTTTTATTTCCTAGTTGCAGTCATAGCTATCATTATTACCTCTTGTGTTTGATCCTTTGGAAACAACAAGGCCGGAGGGATTGACAACCTCTCTGTACTCGTTGGGAGCAAAGTTATCTGTATCTGTGTGCAGCTCCTGTCAACCGCTAAGTTTCTGGCGCCGTTGACACCTACTTGTCGACCCTCGGAGTCTCACGGGATTCGATCCTTGGTATCTTTGCCAAGGGAAATTTGCCGCTACACTACATCTCAACCTTCCACTTGGGGTAACCAA
Source organism: Secale cereale (assembly GCA_902687465.1). Lineage (NCBI taxonomy): Eukaryota > Viridiplantae > Streptophyta > Magnoliopsida > Poales > Poaceae > Secale > Secale cereale. The sequence goes on along the minus strand of LR738716.1, from coordinate 152,035,455 downwards.
CGAGGGGCGAGAAGCCATCAAGCAAGTTTCTGGCGCCGTTGCCGGGGACTCCACTCTTCAAGATAGGGGAGTTGCACGCTATCTTTTATCTTTGCTTTTTAGTCTTGTTAGTTTACCTTTCAGTTTTTGCTTTAGTGTCCCTTACCAAAAATCACAAAAATAGTTATCTCGCTTGCTGCTGCTATGGGTTCCACCGAGAACACCAAGTTGTGTGACTTTACTAGTCATAACAATAATGACTTTATCTGCACGCCTATTGCTACACTGCCACTTCAGCACCTTCTTATGAGATTAAACCTGCTTTACTGAACCTAGTTATGAAAGATCAATTCTCTGGTGCTGGAGATGATGCTGCTTTGCACTTAAATAATTTTGTTAAGCTCTGTGATATGCAAAAGTACAAAGAAGTAGATGGTGATATTGTTAAGCTTAAGCTTTTTCCTTTCTCCTTGAGAGGAGGAGCTAAAATCTAGTTTCAATCCTTGCCTAGGAATAGCATAGATTCTTGGAACAAGTGCAAGGATGCCTTTATTGGGAAGTACTATCCCCCTGCTAAAATTATCCAATTAAGGAGTAACATAATGAATTTTAAACAATTGGATAATGAACACGTTGCCCAAGCTTGGGAACGCATGAAATCTCTTGTCAAGAACTGCCCTACTCATGGTTTGACTACTTGGATGGTTATCCAAACTTTTTATGCAGGCTTGAACTTTACCTCGCGGAACTTGTTAGATTCGGCCGCGGGAGGAACCTTTATGTCAACTACACTTGGTGCTGCCACGAAGCTTCTCGACGAGATGATGACCAATTATTCCCAATGGCACACCGAACGCGCTCCAACAGGTAGGAAGGTAAACTCTGTCGAGGAGATTTCCTCCCTAAATGAAAAAGTTGACTTGATCATGTCTCTACTTTCCAAGCAATCTTCTATTGATCCTCATGATGTTCCTTTAAATTCTTTGATTGCTCAAGATCAAGTAGATGTGAACTTTATTTCTAGAAACAATTTCAATAACAATGCTTATAGGAGTAATTTTGGTAGCAACCCTAGACCGTTCCCCTCTAATTCCTATGGGAACAACAATGCTTATCCTAGCACCAAGAACTCCACTTCTGAACTAGAGATTATGCTTAAATACTTCATCACTACCCAAAAAGCCTTCAATAAGAGTGTAGAAGAAAAACTTGACAAACTAGATAATCTCTCTTCGAAGATAAACAATTTAGCCCATGAGGTAGAGTTGCTTAAAATTAGAACTTCTCCTCTTGAGGAGAGGAAGACCACTCCTATGAATGCTATTCAAGTGCAAATTAATGAAAGCATTAGGATGATGGCTAAACTTAAAGAGAGATGGGCTAGAGAAAAGGAGGAAGAAGATAGAATTAAGAGCCTTCCTACCCACCACACTATTGCTACTATTCACGTTGTTGAGGATATCCAAACTCTTAGCACCCAATGCACTCCTAGTCCCATTGGACCTATTAATGGTGATGCTATGACCTCAACCATAGAAGAAACTCCTATGACCATAGAAGCTACCAAACAAGTGAGCCTAAAGGACACCACTACCACTTTACTTGATAGTAGTGACCCTGATTTTGATAATTGCACCCTTTCTGAAGTTATTGGTTTTCTTCACAAGATGTCTAGAGATCCCCACACTAGCACACTTAACCTTGCCTTCACAGAGCATATCACTAATGCTATCATCAAAGCTAGGGAGGAGAAGCTTAGGGTAGAAGCCTCCATACCTAGAAAGCTAGAAGATGGTTGGGATCCTATGATTAAAATTAAGTTGAATAACTTCTCTTGCTATGCTTTATGTGATGTTGGAGCTAGTACCTCCGTTATGCCCAAAAGAATGCATGATATGCTTGAATTGAAACCTTTTGATCCTTGTTCTTTTGGTGTTCGTCTTGTTGATTCTTCCATAAAGAAACCTTTGGGGAAGATCGACGGTGTTCTTATCATTGTCAATGACAATTATGTTCCCGTTGATTTTACTATTATGGATATTGAATGTGAACTTTCTTGTCCAATTATTTTGGGACGTCCTTTTCTTCGCACCGTTGGTGCTATCATTGACATGAAATAGGGGAATATAAAATTCCAATTCCCTCTCAAGAAATGGATGGAATACTTCCCTACAAAGAAGATTAAGTTGCCTTTTGAGTCCGTTACACGGGCTAGCTATTCCCTCACTCTTGATTAAACTTGATTTTCTCCTTTTGCATCATGCCTAGCTTAAAGGCATAAAAGAAAGCGCTTTTGGGAGGCAGCCCACAACGAATTAGGTTTTATTTTGCTTTTGTTGTGTCTTGATGTTTGTTACTACAGTAGCATCATCATTGTATCTTTTCTTTTCAGCTTTGTGCCAAGTTTAGCCTCCGATTGCAAGAAAGTTCAAAAGTTGTGACGTGCTGTCCAGGAAACAGATTCTGTCCTTGGACAGAAAAATTCGAATAAAATCACCAGATCATCTTTTTGATCTGAATTTTTTTGACAGCGTGCTCTATACAATTGGCTTTCGAGCGTCTGTTCTGAGTTTTTTGATTTGAGTTGTAGAAGTGCCCCGAAAAAATTATTTACTACCTGCTGGTATTTTTTTCACAGATTCTGTCCTGTTTTGTCTTTTCTTCGTTTTGCAAACCTTGAGCTTGCTTTTTCTTTGCAAAAACCTTTTGGCAATCTTGAGAAACAGTAGCTCTTCAAGATTATCTTTATTTCCAGTAGGGAAAAATTATTTTATTATGGGTACTAACCTCGCTAATCAGATTATGATGAGTTATGTATGAAGGGAGTTTTCAAGTGTGCGAGGGAAGATGATAAAAGAAGATTCAGGAGGGTCAAACGCTCAAGCTTGGGGATGCCCCCGTGCACCCCCAAGAAATATTCAAGAAGACTCAAGCGTCTAAGCTTAGGGATGCCCCCATGCATCCCCTTCTCCATCAACAATTATCAGTTCGTCTTTCGTTCCACTATATTTTTATCACTTCATGCGTTATGTGCTATGCTTGGAGCGTCTTGCTCTTAGTTTCCTTTTTAGTTTTCTTTAGCTTAGCTTGCTGTTCATAACAAGTTAGAACCCAGCTTTCTTTGTGTGGGAGAGAAACACGCTCCACTTCAACCTAGAACACAACATAGGATTTTCATACTTATCTTTGCTGTGTGTGTTCTTTGTCTTTTCTTAGCTGCTGTCATGTTTAGCTCTTAGTTTTCATGCTTTTCTTTTTAAAGAGCTTTTGTTTAGTTGGTTGCTGAACTCTCTTGAGTTTTCATGTTTATCTTGTTAAGAGAGTTTGCATGTTGCACTGAGTTGTGTGTCTTAACTTAAAGTAGGTAATTGAGGTTGCTATTTAATTTTAGTAGTAACTTGCAATAGTTTTGAGGTATTGCCATGAGTAATGTCTGAACTTTTGGTGTCAAGAGCTTTAACCTATTAGTGATAGATGTCGTATTTTGGGCAATCCGTGTTTATTTTCGAAAACCTACAAAATAGTTGAGAACTTTAGCTACTAAATGGATCACTAATCTTTGGAGGGATCGAATATTAGAGTACACTCACGTACCATGAGCCGAGGATGCGCAAGGATAACCAAACCCCCATACACTCCTTCTCGGGGTACTTGTCTCTTTGTGAACCTCCTAATTAGATTGAGAGTTACCGATAATAAGTGCATGAGTTCTTCGGACTAATGTGAGTATTCGAAAGTTGACACTTCCACCTAGCCATATTTTTCTAGCCTCTTTGGTACCGTGCATTGCCCTTTCTCACCTCGAGAGTTGGCGCATACTTCGCCGGTGCATCCAAATCCTTGGCACGATACGCTCTGTCATCATAAGCCGCATTATATCCTTCCTCAAAACAGCCACCATACCTACCTATCAAGGCATTTCCATAGCCTTTCCGAGATACATTGCCATGCAACATCCATCTTCTCATGACTTGATCTTCATGTCATACATGCTTTTTGCTTGATCGATGAGCCGCATGCTAGTTGGGCCTTGCCCTAATCATTGCTACATGACGTGCTAGTATCATTGCATATCCTGCTACACTGGCAGAGGCATACATTTGCATACATCATGATAGTTTCATTTTCTTTATGTTGAGTACTTTTGTAAAGTGTGAAAGATCTTGTATACTTCTTGTAATATATAGAGTGTTGCCCCTAAAGTGAGGAAAAGATCCCAAAGAGGACAAAATCAAAAGATCCCAAAGAGGATAAAATCAAAAGATCCCAAAGAGGACAAATGAGAGTTAAATAGAAAGAGCCATTGAGGCCACAAAAAAAATAGAAAAAGAGAAAAAGAAATAAAAAGAGAGAAGGGGCACACTACTATTCCTTTTGAGAGATCCACACTCGTACTCCATCTTATACCTTGTACTCAATAGAGATTATCATTCATGCATATAGCTATGTGGGGACCTTCACACTATAGAACTTGGCTTGTATATTCCAATGATGAGCCTCCTCAAAAGAGCTCTAGGTCTTCTTGAGCAAGCAAGTTGGATGCACCCCCACTAGTTCCATTGGAGAGCTTACCTTAGCTCATATGTGCATCCGTTGCATGGGAATCCCTACTCCTCACATCATATCTATCATTTGGCTTTCTCTCGCCTATGATTGTCCTCATTGATGTGAGCCTTTCACACCTTTTTTGTCTTCCCCCTCCATCATTTTTCTCTCTTTGCCATCCTAAGTGTTAACTTTCTTGCTTACGCTCATCCATTGCATGAGTGCTCAAAATATCGAAAGGGAGTGGATCATTTTGACTTGTACCTGGCTGGTGGTCTGGGGATGAGTCAAGATAAGATTCCAAAGAAGACCAAGTGTGAAACTTTAGTAGATTAAGTTCTCAACAATACAAAAACTATGTTTTACTCTCTCGTATATCCCTATCCCCTTTCTTGCACGCAAACACCATTTTGAGACATTCGAGTCACGGACAGCGAGAGCTCTTGCACCTTTATGTTCTTATGTTGCTTGTTACAATGCTAATATAGACTCTTGCTTGTTATGACTTGAATTGAATTACATGCCTTGATTGCTTTACTTAAAAAGTTCTTATATGGCTGGTAGCATGTCACCACAGAAATTATGCTTGTTATCATTTACCTACTCGAGGACGAGCAGGAATTAAGCTTGGGGATGTTGATACGTCCAAAACGTATCTATAATTTCTACTTGCTCCATGCTTCTTTTGTGTGATATTGCTATGATATTGATGCATTTCCATACACTTTTGATCATATTTGGACTAACCTATTAACTCAGTGCACCACAGTGCCAGTTCCTGTTTTCTGCTGTTTTTCTATTTCAGGTTTCCCCCATATTAAAAGTGCTCCAAAAATTCCGGGAAAAATACAGGAAAAATCAGCGTACAGGAAGCTTCGAGAAGAACCAAAGCGGGGCCAGAGGGGAGCCAGGGGTGGCCCAAGCGGCCACCTGGCGCGGCACCACCCCTGGCCGCGCCAGGGGGGCGCCTGGTGCCCCGGCTCCGCCTCTCGTGACCCCCCTTCGCATATATATTCCTCTCGTCCCGAAACCCTCGAGGACGGAACCCTTTTTCGCGATCTCGCCTCTGTTCCGCCGCCGCAGCGCTTCCAAGATCGGGAGCATCAGGAGAACTCTTCCCGGCACCCTGCCGGAGGGGAGAACCACCACCGAGAGCTTCTCCACCACCATGGACACTTCCCGGATGAGTCGTGAGTAGTCCCCCTTGGACCATGGGTCCATGACCAGTAGCTATGTGATGTTCTCCTCCCCTCTTTGCTCTTCATGGTTTAGACCTCGTGAGCTGCCCTACATGATCGAGGCACATATGTAATCTTTCTGCTATTGCTTTGCTGAGTTTGCTGGGATCTGATGGATTATGAGACTATGTTCAGATTGTGTTTGAGTAATATATTTGATTAACCTCTTTTATATCTTTGTTCTTGAGTAATTCTAGCATGTTCTTCGTTGCTGTTTATTGCTTTGGCCAAGTAGTAGGTAGTAACTCCAAGAGGGAGCGTTATGCTTGATTGTGGGTTCATGCCCCCTGATGACTAGCTTGAGTGACAGAAACATGAGTCTAGGGGATGTGTTGTTGCCACAAGGGAGAAAACAACGGTGCTTGTACTTGCGGGTGCAAGGATTGTTTACTTTACGCAAAGTTCTTTTAATGCAGTTGTCTGTTGCTTTGAGTTTACACTTTGGGTGGGATTCGCAACTTAATACCAGCGAGATGTTCTGGATAGATATCTCAAGGTGGATGATTAGTAGTAGATGCAGATGGGTTTCGGTCTACTTGCCTTGGCGTACCGCCCATGCTTTTGAGCCTCTACCTTTCTTTGCAGCATAGTTAGCATTGGTTTGCGCACATAATCCTGTCAATTGCCTAGCTGTAATTTGTTTACCTCGCTTTGCTGTTTTATCGTCTTTTGGGAGAGAGACATCACTAGTGAACATCATGGGACCCCGGTCCATATTACCACCACTGATCACACCTTCTATTTACTTCCTGTTTTTATTTCCTAGTTGCAGTCATAGCTATCATTATTACCTCTTGTGTTTGATCCTTTGTAAACAACAAGGCCGGAGGGATTGACAACCTCTCTGTACTCATTGGGAGCAAAGTTATCTGTATCTGTGTGCAGGTCCTGTCAACCGCTAAGTTTCTGGCGCCGTTGACACCTACTTGTCGACCCTCGGAGTCTCACGGGATTCGATCCTTGGTATCTTTGCCAAGGGAAATTTGCCGCTACGCTACATCTCAACCTTCCACTTGGGGTAACCAACGAGGGGTGAGAAGCCATCATCACCTCATCAAGTTCTACTTTCCTCCCACTCACTTCTTTTGAGAGAAACTCTTTCTCTAGAAAGGATCCATTCTTGGCAACAAAGACTTTGCCTTCGGATCTGTGGTAGAAGGTGTACCCAATCGTTTCCTTTGGGTATCCTATGAAGACGCATTTTTCCGATTTGGGTTCGAGCTTTTCAGGTTGAAGTTTCTTGACATAAGCATCGCAACCCCAAACTTTTAGAAACGACAACTTAGGTTTCTTGCCAAACCATAGTTCATATGGTGTCGTCTCAATGGATTTCGACGGAGCCCTTTTTAAAGTGAATGCGGCAGTCTCTAAAGCATAACCCCAAAAAGATAGCGGTAAATCGGTGAGGGACATCATAGATCGCACCATGTCCAACAGAGTACGATTTCGACGTTCAGACACACCGTTACGTTGAGGTGTTCCGGGTGGTGTCAATTGTGAAACAATTCCACAGTTCCTAAGGTGCGTGCCAAATTCATGACTTAAATATTCACCCCCACGATCTGATCGTAATAATTTTATTTTTCTATCACATTGATTCTCAACCTCATTCTGAAATTCCTTGAACTTTTCAAAGGTCTCGGACTTGTGTTTCATCAAATAGATATACCCATATCTACTCAACTCATCTGTGAGGGTGAGAACATAACGATAGCCTCCGCGAGCCTCAACACTCATTGGACCGCACACATCGGTATGTATGATTTCCAACAAGTTGGTTGCTCGCTCCATTGTTCCGGAGAACGGAGTCTTGGTCATCTTGCCCAAGAGGCATGGTTCGCACGTGTCAAATGAGTCATAATCAAGAGACTCTAGAAGTCCATCTGAATGGAGCTTCTTCATACGTTTGACACCAATATGACCAACGCGGCAATGCCACAAGTATGTGGGACTATCATTATCAACTTTACATCTTTTGGCATCCATACTATGAATATGTGTATCATCATGTTCGAGATTCATCAAAAATAAACCATTGACTAGCGGGGCATGACCATAAAACATATCTCTCAAATAAATAGAACAACCATTATTCTCCGATTTAAATGAGTAGCCATCTCGCATAAGACGAGATCCAGATACAATGTTCATGCTCAAAGCTGGTACTAAATAACAATTATTAAGGTTTAAAACTAATCCCGAGGGTAGATGTAGAGGTAGCATGCCGACGACGATCACATCGACCTTGGAACCATTCCCGACGCGCATCGTCACCTCATCCTTCGCCAGTTTCCGCTTATTCCGCAACTCCTGCTTAGAGTTACAAATGTGAGCAACTGCACCGGTATCAAATACCCAGGAGCTACTACGAGTGCTGGTAAGGTACACATCAATAACATGTATATCATATATACCTTTGACGTTGCCGGCCTTCTTGTCTGCTAAGTATTTGGGGCAGTTCCGCTTCCAGTGACCCGTTCCCTTGCAGTGAAAACACTCAGTTTCAGGCTTAGGTCCATTCTTTGGCTTCTTCCCGGCAACTGGCTTACCGGGCGCGACAACTCCTTTGCCGTCCTTCTTGAAGTTTTTCTTACCCTTGCCTTTCTTGAACTTAGTGGTTTTATTGACCATCAACACTTGATGTTCTTTCTTGATATCCACCTCCGCTGATTTCAGCATTGAATACACCTCGGGAATGGACCTCTCCATCCCCTGCATATTGAAGTTTAACACGAAGCTCTTGAAGCTAGGTGGGAGCGACTGGAGGATTCTGTCAACGACCGCTTCATCTGGGAGATTCATTCCCAACTGAGATAAGCGGTTGTGCAATCCAGAAATATTGAGGATGTGCTCACTGACAGAACTGTTTTCCTCCATCTTACAGCTGTAGAATGCGTCGGAGACATCATATCTCTTAACTCGGGCATGAGCTTGGAAAACCATCTTCAGCTCTTGGAACATCTCATATGCTCCGTGGTTCTCAAAACGCTTTTGGAGCCCTGACTCTAAGCTGTAAACCATGCCGCACTAAACCAGGGAGTAATCATCACTACGCGACTGCCAGGCGTTCATAACGTCTTGGGTTGCCGGGGGAACGGGTGCATCACCTAGCGGTGCTTCAAGGACATATGATCTCTTGGCAGCTATGAGGATAATCCTCAGGTTACGGACCCAATCCGTATAGTTGCTACCATCGTCTTTCAGCTTGGTTTTCTCTAGGAACGCGTTTGAAGTTGAGGGAAACTTGAGCGTGGGCCATTTGATCTACAAGAGATATTGTAAAGAATTTAGACTAAGTTCATGATAATTAAGTTCATCTTAATCAAATTTTAATGAACTCCCACTCAGATTGACATCTCTCTAGTCATCTAAGTGATACACAATCCGAATCGACTAGCCTGTGTCCGATCATCACGTGAGACGGATTAGTCATCAGCGGTGAACATCTGCATGTTGATCGTATCTTCTATACGACTCGTGTTCGACCTTTCGGTCTTCCGTGTTCCGAGGCCATGTCTGTACATGCTTGGCTCGTCAAGTAAACCCTATGTGTATTGCTTGTGTAAATCTAGCTTACACCCGTTCTATGCGAACGTTAGAACCTATCACACCCGATCATCACGTGGTGCTTCGGAACAACGATCCTTAGCAACGGTGCACAGTTAGGGGGAACACAATTCTTGAAATTTTAGTGAGAGATCATCTTATTTACCACCGTCGTTCTAAGTAAACAAGATGCATAAACATGATAAACATCACATGCAATCAATTAAAGTGACATGATATGGCCAATATCATCTTGCTCCTTGGATCTCCATCTTCGGGGCACCATGATCATCTTTGTCACCGGCTCGACACCATGATCTTCATCATCATGATCTCCATCATCGTGTCTTCATGAAGTCGTCACGCCAACTATTACTTCTACTACTATGGCTAACGTTTAGCAATGAAGTAAAGTAATTACATGGCGTTATTCAGTGACACGCAGGTCATACAATAATTAAGACAACTCCTATGGCTCCTGCCGGTTGTCAAGTTCATCGACATGCAAGTCGTGATTCCCTATTACAAGAACATGATCAATCTCATACATCACATATATCATTCATCACATCTTCTTTGGCCATACCACGTCACATAGCACATGCTGCAAAAACAAGTTAGACGTCCTCTAATTGTTGTTGCAAGTTTTTTACGTGGCTTCTATAGGTTTTTGTGGGGACCCCGACTTAGAAGTCGAGATCACCGAATGCACGTGTACAGTGATCCCAGAGATCAATGCTCACTGAACACACAGAAGCTGAATAACAAGAGTCTTACATCCATACATGTCGTCTTACACAAATTATGGCCATTATGGCCAAGTCTTACATAGATAAAGCCTCACGGGCTGAATAGCAAATAACTCAAATAGCAGAAGTCTTCGATAATAGGTAGAACCCATGCCATCTGCCTTAACCCTACAGGCATTCTGACTGGGATAGCGTCCTAGTTCGCATGTTCGTCTCCAAAGAACTCTTCATCATATTCCTGTTCTTCCATGCCTGGCCAATTAAATAACCAGTGGCAAGCCAATGAGTACTTTGAATGTACTCGCAAGCAACCCATGATGTGGTACAAGTAACAGTGCAATAATGAACAATCTAGCTAAGAGCTAGAATAAACATTCTACCATCAAGTTTATGCATCAATAAACTCGCATAACCTCGAAGACAGGTTACCGATATCAACATGAATATGATTCAACTCATCGAGTCAAGTCACCACCTTGACTCATCACACACATACTATCACCGATGAAGTAAAATTCTGGACATAGTTTAAGTAGCGTCACCCAACTGTCCATGACCGTGGACACGGCTATTCGAATAGTTTTACACTCTGTAGAGGTTGCGCACTTTACCCACAAGATCCGGGAAGCTTTCGTGTCATCCACGATCCCGCAGTACCTCAAGTACTCGGGGGAAGCACCCGGTCATTATCTTTCCTTAGACGACACTAACATAGAGTCCACTCGTTGGTACACGGCCCTCGGGTACAACAATAGATCACGGGACTTGCCCTAATTTCAATGTCACGCGTACCCGAAGGGACCAATGGTGTGTCATGTGCCCTGTAAAAACAGTCATGGCCGTCTATCCAAGCACGACCCCGTCCCGGGAAAGACCTCAAGTCTTCCCGTCACTAGTAATGTGGGCACCATGCTAGTATCGACCTAAGTAATCAATAAAGCCCCGTCCCATAAGGGGTAGTGTGGTTGCACATGTTTGGTTGGGACGGTAGTCACACATAAATCTAATCCATTATTTCACCCATGCACAAGATTTACCGGCACATCACTTCTTCCTCAAGTGATGACCTAACTCAACATCACCCTCGGGCATTAGGGGCACCCGATGGGTTCATGCAAAGATTTTCAACCACGAAGGTTCAAATCACACATGCATCACTAAGCATCATCACTAACTATTTGCATGCCATCTAGCACAT
>LR738716.1:152006307-152022324 GCA_902687465.1 Secale cereale | reverse complement strand
GGACTCGTGCGCCGGCGAGGTTGCAGGCGAGGCTAGAAGAGGTTCTGGTGCCTGTGATCAAGCCGGGGAGGATCGTGGACGTGTTCTACGTCCATTTGAGGTGAGAGGAGGAGCGGGGAAGCTTCCAAGCCGTGCGCGCGTGTGAGGCCGAAGAGTGGGTGCTGCGGGCGACCGGTGCGCGTGCGACGATTGCCACTGGAGGGCGCAGGAGGAGGGGGGACAGCGCCGGGGTGGTCACGGACGTCGAGGCGTGTTGAGAGGCGCGAGGGGGAGGCCCGAGGCTGTCGGGGGCAGTTGATTGGGTGAAGCTACAGTGCGGTGGCGCACTGTAGCGTGCTCCAGAGCGCCCGAATGGTTGGCACATTCGTGCCCTCGCCGCTCTGGTCATGTCCAACGTGCCCAAGGTTGTCTAGAAGGTCAAGGGAGGAGTAAAGAAATGGCCTGTGGCCTTGGATGCTCTGGAGATGCTGTGAGAGAGAGAGGAAGATGGTAACTTGGTAGGAAATGGCTGTCCAGCAGGGTAAACTAGGGTTCTTACCCCTCAATCATGGAGCTGGGGTCCTGGGGAAGTTACTGGAGGTAGCCAGTAACTGGTTGAACATGTGGTAGAAAGTTGAGGCCAAGGTAAAAGGTGAAAGTGATCAAGAAGAGGGTTTTGGTAAAAAGCCAGAAGGTGTTTGATTAGTGTTTGGTTAAGCAAATGATCTCCACTTGCCATGACACTTAACAGGATTGAATGACATGTGAAAATAGGGTGCTTCACCAAATTTGGGCTCATTTGAAGAAACTAGCCAATATAACTTTGGTGAACCCTAGAAATCAACAGAAATGGCTTCATCTTGTTTGATTCAAGCTAATCATCTCCCCTTGATGCACCACTTGGTGTAGTTTCATCATTTGGGGTATTGATCATGTCCACCAAGTTTGAAGCTCCAGATAAAAAGTTGGTAATGTAAAGTTGTTCAAATTTGCATTTGAACAGAAAGGGTTTTGGGGTGATCTGATCAAGTTGTTCTATTCCAAATCTTGTGCCATTTGGTCTAGATGCCTTATTAGGCATTTCTAGCATGTGCACCAAGTTTGAGAGCATTTGGACAAGTTTGGCAATGTAGAGTTGCTCAAACTTCAAATATGGACGGAATAGTTATGAAGGGTTTTGAGGATGTTTTCTTGCTTCCCAGGGCATGGGACTTGGCAAGATCCTCATATATGTCATATATGACATGATAGAATTTCCCTGGAATTTTTGGAGAATATTTCCTTTGTAAATATTTCAAAAGCTTGAAATATCCAGAAAGGGTTTTAGAGGGATTAGCCCATTATTTTGAACATGACAAAGTGTTGAAACTCTTATATATGGACAATATATGTCCTATGAGCCTCCCTGAATTTTGGCAAGTATTTTTGAAATAGTTAAATAATATTTCCCTATTAAAGACCATTTCTGGCCTTAAGAAAAAGCTTTTAAATAAAATAGGAGAATAACTTTTAAAATTATACTTTTGTGGTTTCTGGGAGTCCTATGACTACTAGGTTTCAAATATACCTTTTGAAATAACTTTCTCACCCTAAATCAAGTACTTGCAGTGCAAATCTCAATTCAGGGGTTTTTGGAAAACTAAATTTATAAAATACATTTTGGCCAAATTAATTTTGTAAGAAAACACTATGCTGTTATATATCACTTGGCATGATCATTGGGCAGAAGTTTTGGGTATGGAGATGAATTCTACAAGAGGGAATAGTTGACTTTAATGAGCACATGAAAAAGCACATGAAGAAAAACTCAATTCCAAATAAAAGCCAAATGATGCCAAAAAAAAATTTTGCTGGTCCAAATTTTCATGCTTCATTGATGCAAATAACATGTTACAAAATGCAGGGTGTGACAGACCTACCCCCCTTACAAGAATCTCGTCCCCGAGATTCCTAAACTAGGTCTTAAAAGAGATCGGGAAACTCGGATCTAAGATAGTCTTCACGTTCCCAGGTTGCTTCTGCTTCGGTGTGGTTGCTCCACTGGACCTTGAAGTATTTGATGGAACGGCTTCGCGTCCGTCGCTCTGCTTTGTCCAGAATACGAATGGGCTTCTCGCGGTAGGTCAAATCAGGCTGCAGATCAATGGCTTGGTGATCAACATCCTTGTAGAGATTGGGCTTGTCTGGAACTTGGAGACATTTCCGGAGTTGTGACACATGGAATACATTGTGCACATCGGATAGCTCAGGTGGTAGTTCCAACTGGTAAGCCACTTCTCCTCGTCGTGCCGTGATCTCAAAGGGTCCTATGAACCTTGGTGCGAGCTTCCCCTTGACGTGGAAACGCTTGGTTCCCTTCAGAGGAGTTACCCGCAGGTACACATGGTCCCCGACATGGAAACTCATGTCCCGACGGTGAGTGTCAGCATAGCTCTTTTGCCTTGACTTGGCTGCCTTCAAACGTTCTCTGACTAGTTGGACTTGCTCTTCTGCTGCGCGGAGAATATCCGGTCCAAAGACTAGTCCTTCTCCAATCTCTGACCAGTTGAGGGGTGTGCGGCATCTGCGTCCGTACAATACCTCAAATGGTGCCATCTGAAGGCTTGACTGGTTACTGTTGTTATAGGAGAACTCGGCAAAAGGGAGACAATCTTCCCACTTGGCTCCATATGCCAAGACACAGGCTCGGAGCATATCTTCGAGAATCTGATTGACTCGCTCTGTCTGACCTCCAGTGTGTGGGTGAAAAGCCGTGCTGAAAGACAACTTGGTTCCCAAGGCTTCTTGGAACTTCTTCCAGAACCTCGAGGTGAACTGGGTTCCTCGATCTGACACAATCTCCTTGGGAACGCCGTGAAGACTTACGATTCGGTCGATGTAGAGAGCTGCCAGCCGGTTGCCATCATAAGTGGTCTTGACAGGAATGAAATGGGCCACCTTGGTCAAATGGTCGACTATGACCCAGATGGAGTCATGTCCCCTATTTGACCTTGGTAAACCAGTGATGAAGTCCATTCCGACTTTATCCCACTTCCACTCAGGGACTTTGAGTGGTTGAAGCAATCCAGCAGGTCGCTGATATTCAGCCTTGACCCTTTGGCACACATCACACTTTGCAACATAGGTTGCAATCTCTCTTTTCATCCCGTGCCACCAAAACCTTGCCTTCAAGTCTTGGTACATCTTGGTTCCTCCGGGGTGGATGGAATACGGAGTGTCGTGGGCTTCCTGCAGAATTAGGTTCTTCAGCTCTGTGTTGTTTGGTACGCAGATGCGGCCTTTGTACCAAACAATCCCGTGCTCGTCTTCGGAGAATCCTGGGGCCTTGCCTAGCTTCATCTTCTTCTTGATGCCTTCAATGCTTGCGTGTTCATCTTGTGCCTTCTTGACTTCATCCATCAGGGTCGGTCTGACTTCCAAATGATCCAGAAATCCAGGGGTGACCAATTCCAAACTGAATTGTTCGAACTCCTTAAACAAGGCTGGCTGCCTTTCTTGAATAACAACATTCAAAGAGCAAGCCTTCCTGCTTAAGGCATCGGCCACCACGTTAGCCTTCCCGGGGTGATATTGAACACTGAGGTCATAGTCTTTGATGAGTTCCAACCATCTCCGCTGCCTCATGTTCAATTCCTTTTGGGTGAAAATGTACTTCAGACTTTTGTGGTCTGTGTAGATCTCACACCGTTTCCCTAGGAGGTAATGCCGCCATGTCTTCAAAGCATGAACCACTTCCGCTAACTCAAGATCGTGAGTAGCGTAGTTCTCCTCATGAGGTCGTAGCTGCCTGGAGAGGTATGCTATGACTCGACCTTCCTGCATCAGAACGCTTCCCAATCCGGTTCGAGAGGCATCACAATATATCACGAACTCCTTGTGAATATTAGGTGTTGCCAGAACTGGGGCGGTGGTCAATCTCTTCTTGAGCTCTTGGAAGCTTTCTTCACATTTTGGCGTCCACTCGAACTTCTTGTCCTTCTTGAGGAGCTGAGTCATTGGTCGTGCAATGCTAGAGAATCCTTCCATGAATATGCGGTAATAGCCCGCAAGTCCGAGGAAGCTTCTGACTTCCTTGACGGTCGTTGGAGATTGCCATAGGGTCACAGCTTCGATCTTTGCGGGATCAACAGATAATCCTTCCTCGGTCAAGACGTGACCTAAGAATCCAACTTTATGCAGCCAGAACTCACACTTGCTGAATTTGGCATATAGTTGGTGCTCCCGAAGCTTGTCTAGGACCATCCTCAGATATTGCTCGTGCTCTTCCTCCGACTTCGAGAAGACAAGAATGTCATCAATGAAGACAACAACGAACTTGTCCAAATATTCCATGAAGACTTTATTCATGAGATACATGAAGTAGGCTGGGGCATTGGTTAACCCAAAGGACATGACCGTGCACTCGTACAGGCCATATCTGGTTACGAATGCCGTCTTCGGAATATCTTGGGGTCTGATCTTCAGCTGGTAGTACCCAGATCTGAGGTCGATCTTGGAGAACACCTTGGCTCCGCTGAGCTGATCAAACAGATCTTCGATCTTGGGGAGTGGATATTTGTTCTTGATTGTAACTTCATTGAGGGAACGATAGTCAATGCATAAGCGGATGGTACCGTCCCTCTTTGCCACAAACAGAACAGGAGATCCCCAAGGGGAGGCACTTGGGCGGATAAATCCCTTCCTTAGCTGCTCTTCCAGCTGCTTCTTCAACTCGGCTAATTCTTCCGTCCCCATTCTATAAGGCTTCTTATAGATGGGTCCTGCTCCGGGCACGAGCTCGATGATGAACTCAATGTCACGGTCAGGGGGCATTCCCGGTAGTTCATCCGGAAAGACATCAGGATACTCACATACCACCGGTACTTTCTCTAGCCCAACTTCAGACAGACAGTTGACTTGAGCGGCTTGAGCGGAAGAGGAGTTGGAGGCAAACTTGACTTTGACTCCCTGGTCATTGGTCACAGTGACTGTCCGATTGGCACGGTCTAACAAGCCTTGGTGCTTGCTGAGCCAAATCATACCTAGGATCACATCCAAGCCTTGTGATCTCAGGACGATGAGGTCTGCTAGGAAATCTACACCGTTAATGGTAATACTGACTCCTTTGCAGCCTATCTTGGCTCTCATCTCCGCTCCGGGGGTTTGTACCACCATAGGGTTATTCAGGGGTGTAGGGGTCATGCCACTTTTTAATGCAAATCTTTGAGTGACAAATGAATGCGTTGCTCCAGAATCAAACAAGACAGTTGCAGGTGCTGAGTTGACAAGGAACGTACCCAGCACGACATCCGGGTCTTCCTGGGCTTCTTCAGCAGTGACGTGATTCACACGCCCCTTCCCATGATTAGGTGGATTGCGAGGAGCTGGGTTCCTTGGTGGCATCCTGCGGCCTTGTCCCTGGTTCTGCGCATTGGGGCGCGGGGCATCAGGCTTCTTGTTGGGGCACACCCTTGAGATGTGTCCGGGCTGACCACATCCAAAGCAAGTGACTTGGTTTGGATTGATCTTGTTGCCACCACTGGTATTGGGGTTGAAAGCTGGCCTGGGGTTGGCATACTGCTAAGGCTGAGGGTTGGTACGAGGTGCAGGAGCTCTTGGTTGCTGATAGGTTGGCTTGCCGGAGCTGACTGCCACGGACGAGGCTTCTGGTTGCTGGAACTTCCCTTGCTGACCATCTTGCGCTTGCGAGTGTCTTCCAAAGCTCGCCGCTTGTCTTCAAGCATAAGTGCTTTGTTCACCAGGTCAGGGAAGGATGGGCAGTCGCACACGACAAGCGAGTATTGCAGAGTCTGATTGAGGCCTTCCATGAAGCGCTCTCTTTTTGCAGCATCAGTGCTGACATCTTCAGGGGCATACCTTGACAGAATACCGAACTTCTGCATGTACTCCTTGACAGTGCCACTTCCTTGCTTCAGGGCTCGGAACTCACGCTTTTTGATAGCCATGATTCCGGAAGGAATGTGGGCCTTGCGGAATTCTGCCTTGAAGTTGACCCAAGTGATGTCTTGTTCATCATGCATGACCTTGAATCCATCCCACCAAGCTCTAGCAGTCCCCCCGAGGCAGTGGACTGCATAAGCCACCTTCTCGCAGTCTTCGGTGCATCCGACCAGTTCTAGTATTTCCTCAATGGAGCGGATCCAGTCGTCTGCATCCAGGGGTTCAGCAGTCTCGATAAAGGTTGGCGGTGCATGCTTCTTGAACTCTGCCAACGTGGAACGTCCATTGCCATTCCCCGCCGGCTGGCGGTTGTTGGTGACAGCTTGAGCAATCAGCTGAAGGGCTGCAGTGTTGGCTTGGCGTTCCTCTCGGAAAGCTTGGAGAAGCTGAGCCATGTCCATGTTCGGAGGAGGTGGTGGTGGAGCTTGGTCGTTGGTTTGGTCGTGGCCCGCCTCTGGCTAAGCGGATGCTCCGGCTTCAGGCTACTGGGTAGAGGTACCAGTACGAGTTACAACAGGCATCCTGTTGGAGCGGTAAAAGGTCTCATGACTCGGAAGAGGGAAAGCAAGATAGATGGGTGCCTAGTAAGGGGGTGGGTATGACACTAATCAAATCATGCAAGGGCCGAAAGGCCAAAACACATTCATTAAAATCCAAATGGGTGATGTAGTCGTTTACACATTCCCGAAGGAAGATTACGACATACATCCAGACACAACAAAAGCAAACACTAGATGGTTTCATATGAACCATACAAGGACTCGACTGCGCATAGGGGTTACACGACCTATCCTACCGTAGAGGTTACAACTGGCATATCCGAGTAGCGAATAATGCCTAAGCGGTGGAATGCTCGGTCGCGTATTCCGGCTCTTCTGGGTCTTCCTCCTTGTCTTCATCCGTCTGGGCCCCCTTGTCACTTGAGGGTGTGGGGGAGTGGATGAGTTGGATACGACGGTGCTTCATCGGTGGTGCAGGGAAAAGCTTGCGATATTCCCTTGCCGTCATCCAGCGTCGCCGAGGTGGTTCTTCATTCTTGGAAGATACATCCTCGGAGGGCCTTCCGCCTCGATATGCGATAGCGGACTGTCCAGAAGGTGCTCCTTCCTTCTTGACCCTATTAGTCTTCTCCTGAGCTCGACGAAGAAGTGCCTTGGTCTTGTGAAGTACTTCCCGAAGCTTCATCGATTCCGAGGCCAAGTCTTGTGCCAAGCTGTCGGCACATAGACTAAAGTAGGTCTGGAACCGAAGCGAGAGTCCTTCCTTCAGTGGAGGGGCTAGTGTGCTGCTATCTTCTTCACCTTCCTTCCGGTAAGGTAAGAAGCGAGTCGTCATCTTGGCTGCCATCTCCGGAAGAAGTCCGCGGAGACGGGTTAGTGCCTTGAGTGCAGCAGCCTCAACAGCGAGTGGTAGTGTTGCCATCTGGGGTCCCTCGAAGAACCAACTTGTGGGAGGATCGTTTGCCTTCACGATCACTTCCACATGGTACTCCACCTTAGTGTCTCTAACCCAATGCTCAAGGTAGGTGAGGATGGGCGCTCGGTGGAACTGACACTCCTGGAGGCTATCCTCGAGAAGCAAGGGAAACCCAGTGGTCAGGTGCTCTTCGGGTACAGCGGCCATCTACAAAGGTGGAATAGGAGGGGTTAATAAGCTGATGAAATCTCAGGTTTAGAAAAGAAGAGAGGTTCAGAAGGTTTTTAAAAAAGGGTCTCATCTAACTAACGCCCATGCTAACTAAGGCTTCCTACAGTCAGGATGGCTCTGATACCAGCTCTGTGGGGACCCCGACTTAGAAGTCGAGATCACCAAATGCACGTGTACAGTGATCCCAGAGATCAATGCTCACTGAACACACAGAAGCTGAATAACAAGAGTCTTACATCCATACATGTCGTCTTACACAAATTATGGCCATTATGGCCAAGTCTTACATAGATAAAGCTTCACGGGCTGAATAGCAAATAACTCAAATAGCGGAAGTCTTTGATAATAGGTAGAACCCATGCCATCTGCCTTAACCCAACAGGCATTCTGACTGGGATAGCGTCCTAGTTCGCATGTTCGTCTCCAAAGAACTCTTCATCATATTCCTGTTCTTCCATGCCTGGCCAATTAAATAACCAGTGGCAAGCCAATGAGTACTTTGAATGTACTCGCAAGCAACCCATGATGTGGTACAAGTAACAGTGCAATAATGAACAATCTAGCTAAGAGCTAGAATAAACATTCTACCATCAAGTTTATGCATCATTAAACTCGTGTAACCTCGAAGACAGGTTACCGATATCAACATGAATATGATTCAACTCATCGAGTCAAGTCACCACATTGACTCATCACACACATACTATCACCGATGAAGTAAAATTCTGGACATAGTTTAAGTAGCACCACCCAACTGTCCATGACCGTGGACACGGCTATTCGAATAGTTTTACACTCTGCAGAGGTTGCGCACTTTACCCACAAGATCCGGGAAGCTTTCGTGTCATCCACGATCCCGCAGTACCTCAAGTACTCGGGGGAAGCACCCGGTCATTATCTTTCCTTAGACGACACTAACATAGAGTCCACTCGTTGGTACACGGCCCTCGGGTACAATAATAGATCACGGGACTTGCCCTAATTTCAATGTCACGCGTACCCGAAGGGACCAACGGTGTGTCCGGTGCCCTGTTAAAACAGTCATGGCCGTCTATCCAAGCACGACCGCGTCCCGGGAAAGACCTCAAGTCTTCCCGTCACTAGTAATGCGGGCACCATGCTAGTATCGACCTAAGTAATCAATAAAGCCCCGTCCCATAAGGGGTAGTGTGGTTGCACATGTTTGGTTGGGACGGTAGTCACACATAAATCTAATCCATTATTTCACCCATGCACAAGTTTTACCGGCACATCACTTCTTCCTCAAGTGATGACCTAACTCAACATCACCCTCGGGCATTAGGGGCACCCGATGGGTTCATGCAAAGATTACAACCACGAAGGTTCATATCACACATGCATCACTAAGCCTCATTACTAACTATTAGCATGTCATCTAGCGCATAGCATGATCAAGATCATGGCATGCATCATGTGGTGGATCATCTAGGTCACCACCGTATTGATATCATCATGCATCGGAAACAAACGGGATCCAAACAACAAGTGTATCATGGTCAAAGGGCTGCTTGCCTGGATTGGCTTGGTCTTCAAAGTCTTCAAATCCTTCTCCTTCTCCTTCTTCAGCAACTTCGTCAAATACGGTATCTATACGTCGCATAATAACAACGGAAAAATAAGACCACGAGTAAAACGGAAAATTCAAAGTGCTCAGAAAAATGTCAACTTATTTTTGTTAAATACTAGAGGGATTTCTAAGATGGGGAAAATTCTTAGTTGGACTTTTGGAGTTACAGAATGGAATCTAGGGATTTTTGAATAGGAGTTTTATTGCTCAAATTTGAATTTAAATATGAACAGAACAGAAAAGTTTCATGGATATGTGTGAAAGTGACACCATTAAATAGGTTGGAATATTACAAGAATTTAGGAGTTGGAATTATTTCATTTGGACCAATATTCATTTCTGTAAAAATGTTTGAAATATTAACAGAAAGAATAAAAGAAAATGCCCCTATGCTACTGGGCCAGAGGGGCCACAGTGCACGGCCCAGGGCTAACCAGCCCAGCCGCACGGGCGCCAGCGCGCATGTCAGGTTTTCAAACCTGACAGGCGGGGCCCGGCGGTCAGTGGCTGAGAGGAGGGGGAGAGAGGGGTGAGGATAACAGGCGGGGCCCGCCTGTCATCTCCAACCTCACGGCCACAGCGACGGCGAGCTCACCGGCGAGGATTCCGGCCATGGCGACGGCAACGGAGGGCAGGGACGTGATCAGCGTCGAGTGGCGGATGCAGTGGAGGTGGTGCGGCACGCCGGGGAGGTCGGGTTCGCCGGCGGCGAGGTTGGACGGCGGAGGATCGTCGGGAGGTCGTCGCTCCGGCCGTTTCCGACTGCAACAGAAGGGGGAAACAGAGGGGAACGCATCAGTGGAGTGTGGGGGTTCCAAATCGGGCAAAAGGAAGGGCGGAGGAGGCCCGTACTGTGAGATCACCAGCGGCCCGACGCGGCGGAGCTCCGGTCGATCCCGAGCACTGGGACTTCCTGGGGAGGAACGGGTGGTGCTGGAGGACTCACGGAGATGTGGTGAGGCTGTTGGTGCTGAGCGGGGAGCTCGGGGGGGGCTTATATAGCCGTGCCCACGGTCCACCGTGGACTCGTGCACCGGCGAGGTTGCAGGCGAGGCTAGAAGAGGTTCTGGTGCCTGTGATCAAGCCGGGGAGGATTGTGGACGTGTTCTACGTCCATTTGAGGTGAGAGGAGGAGCGGGGAAGCTTCCAGGCCGTGCGCGCGTGTGATGCTGAAGAGTGGGTGCTGCGGGCGGCCGGTGCGCGTGCGACGACGGCCACTGGAGGGCGCAGTAGGAGGGGGGACAGCGCCGGGGTGGTCGCGGACGTCGAGGCGCGTTGAGAGGCGCGAGGGGGAGGCCCGAGGCTGTCGGGGGCAGCTGATTGGGTGAAGCTACAGTGCGGTGGCGCACTGTAGCGTGCTCCAGAGCGCCCGAATGGCTGGCACATTCGTGCCCTCGCCGCTCTGGTCATGTCCAACGTGCCCAAGGTTGTCTAAAAGGTCAAGGGAGGAGTAAAGAAATGGCCTGTGGCCTTGGATGCTCTGGAGATGCTGTGAGAGAGGGAGGAAGATGGTAACTTGGTAGGAAATGGCTGTCCAGCAGGGTAAACTAGAATTTTTACCCGTCAATCATGGAGCTGGGGTCCTGGGGAAGTTACTGGAGGTAGCCAGTAACTGGTTGAACATGTGGTAGAAAGTTGAGGCCAAGGTAAAAGGTGAAAGTGATCAAGAAGAGGGTTTTGGTAAAACGCCAGAAGGTGTTTGATTAGTGTTTGGTCAAGCAAATGATCTCCACTTGCCATGACACTTAACATGATTGAATGACATGTGAAAATAGGGTGCTTCACCAAATTTGGGCTCATTTGAAGAAACTATCCAATGTAACTTTGGTGAACCCTAGAAATCAACAGAAATGGCTTCATCTTGTTTGATTCAAGCTAATCATCTCCCCTTGATGCACCACTTGGTGTAGTTTCATCATTTGGGGTATTGATCATGTCCACGAAGTTTGAAGCTCCAGATAAAAAGTTGGTAATGTAAAGTTGTTCAAATTTGCATTTGAACAGAAAGGGTTTTGGGGTGATCTGATCAAGTTGCTCTATTCCAAATCTTGTGCCATTTGGTCTAGATGCCTTATTAGGCATTTCTAGCATGTGCACCAAGTTTGAGAGCATTTGGACAAGTTTGGCAATGTAGAGTTGCTCAAACTTCAAATATGTACAGAATAGTTATGAAGAGTTTTGAGGATGTTTTCTTGCTTCCCAGGGCATGGGACTTGGCAAGATCCTCATATATGTCATATATGACATGATAGAATTTCCCTGGAATTTTTGGAGAATATTTCCTTTGTAAATATCTCAAAAGCTTGAAATATTCAGAAAGGGTTTTAGAGGGATTAGCCCATTATTTTGAACATGACCAAGTGTTGAAACTCTTATATATGGACAATATATGTCCTATGAGCCTCCCTGAATTTTGGCAAGTATTTTTGAAATAGTTAAATAATTTTTCCCTATTAAAGACCATTTCTGGCCTTAAGAAAAAGCTTTTAAATAAAATAGGAAAATAAATTTTAAAATTATACTTTTGTGGTTTCTGGGAGTCCTATGACTACTAGGTTTCAAATATACCTTTTGAAATAATTTTCTCACCCTAAATCAAGTACTTGCAGTGCAAATCTCAATTCAGGGGTTTTTGGAAAACTAAATCTATAAAATACATTTTGGCCAAATTAATTTTGTAAGAAAATACTATACTGTTATATATCACTTGGCATGATCATTGGGCAGAAGTTTTGGGTATGGAGATGAATTCTACAAGAGGGAATAGTTGACTTTAATGAGCACATGAAAAAGCACATGAAGAAAAACTCAACTCCAAATAAAAGCCAAATGATGCCAAAAAAAAAAAATTTGCTGGTCCATATTTTCATGCTTCATTGATGCAAATAACATGTTACAAAATGCATGGTGTGACAGTTTTCTAGCAAGAACGTTTCTTACCTACGCCAAAACCACAACGTGATTTGTCAATTTCTATTTACCCTTCATAAGGACCCTATTCATCGAATCCGATTCGACTAAAGTAGGAGAGACAGACACCCGCCAGCCACCTTATGCATCTAGTGCATGTCTGTCGGTGGAACCAGTCTCACGTAAGCGTACGTGTAAAGTCGGTCCGGGCCGCTTCATCCCACAATACCGCCGAATCAAGATTAGACTAGTAACGGTAAGAAAATTGAGCAAACTCAAACGCCCACAACTGCTTTGTGTTCTACTCGTGCAAGATGCTACGCATAAGACATAGCTCAGATGCCACTGTTGGGGAACGTAGCAGAATTCAAAAAAATTCTACACTTTCACCAAGATCCATCTAAGGAGACATCTAGCAACGAGCATATGAGAGTGCATCTACATACCGTTTTGTAGATCGCGAGCGGAAGCTTTCGAAGAAGCGTGGATGAAGTAGTCGTACTCTTCTCGTTCTTCGTCACCGATGATCTAGCGCCGAACGGACGGCACCTCCGCGTTCAACACACGTCCGATACAGCAACGTCACCTCCTACTTGATCCAGCAAGGGGGGAGGAGAGGTCGTCGGAGATCCAGCAGCACGACGGCGTGGTGATGGATGCAACAGGAATTCCTGCAGGGCTTCGCCGGCGCCCTGCGGAGGAGGAGGAAGGTGTGACGGGAGGGGGAGAGGCGCCAGAGACTTGGGTGTGGCTGCCCTCCCCCCCTCCCACATATATATAGGGGGCCAGGGGGTGCGCCAAGCCCTGCAGATGGGATCTGCAGGGGGGCGGCGGCCTAGGGGGGGAACTTGCCCCCCAGGGCATAGGGGGCGCCTCCCTCCCCTAGGGTTCCAACCCTAGGTGCATGAGGGAGGGCCCAGTAGGGTGCGCCAGCCCACCAGAGACTGGCCCCCCTTCCCCTTGCGGCCTAGGGGCCCCACCGGGATGGGTGGCCCCACCCGATGGACCCCCGGGACCCCTCCGGTGATCCCGGGACACTCCCGGTGACCCCCGGAGTTCACCCGATGGCCGAAACTGGACTTCCTATATATCATTCTTTACCTCCGGACCATTCCGGAACTCCTCGTGACGTCCGGGATCTCATCCGGGACTCCGAACAACTTTCGGGTTTCCACGTGCATGTATCTCTACGACCCTAGCGTTACCGAACCTTAAGTGTGTAGACCCTACGGGTTCGGGAGACACGTAGACATGACCGAGACCACTCCCCGGTCAATAACCAACAGCGGGATCTGGATACACATGTTGGTTCCCACGTGTTCCTCGATGATCTTCATCGGATGAACCACTGTGTCAAGGATTCACTCAATCCCGTATGTTATTCCCTTTGTCCATCGGTACGGTACTTGCCCGAGATTCGATCGTCGGTATTCCTGATACCTTGTTCAATCTCGTCACGGCAAGTCTCTTTACTCGATCCGTAATCCATCATCCTGTGACTAACTCCTTAGTCACCTTGAGCTCATTATGATGATGTCTTACCGAGTGGGCCCAGAGGTACCTTTCCGTCATACGGAGTGACAACATCCCAGTCTCGGTTCGTACCAACTCAACAGACACTTTTGGAGATACCTGATGCGTACCTTTGTAGCCACCCAGTTACATTGTGACGTTTGGCACACCCAAAGCATTCCTACGGCATCCGGGAGTTGTACAACCTCATGGTCTAAGGAATAAATACTTGACACCGAAAAGCTTATGCATTACGAACTATACGATCTCGTGCTATGCTCAGGATTGGGTCTTGTCCATCACATCATTCTCCTAATGATGTGATCCCGTTATCACTGACATCCCATGTCCATGATCAGGAAACCGTGACCATCTGTTGATCAACGAGCTGGTAACTAGAGGCTTACCAGGGACTCAATGTGGTCTATATATTCACACATGTGTCGCTATTTCCGTACAATACAATTCAAGCATGAATAACAGACAATTATCATGAACAAGGAAATATAATAATAATACTTTTATTATTGCCTCTAGGGCATATTTCCAACAAGTCAACCCTTCCGAACCAGAAAGTAGCACAGCACGGGAAGATGTTCCTGTGGTGCCTGCACCGACTAGGGAGGAAGTTAATGATAATGACCATGAAGCTTCGGATCAAGTTACTGTAGAACTTCGTAGGTCCACAAGGACATGTTCCGCACCAGAGTGGTACGGCAACCCTATCATGGAACTCATGTTGTTAGACAACGGTGAACCTTCAAACTATGAAGAAGCGACGGCGGGCCCGGATTCCAACAAATGGCTTGAGGCCATGAAATCCAAGATAGGATCCATGTATGATAACAAAGTATGGACTTTGGTGGACTTGCCCGATGATCGGCACGCCATAGAAAATAAATGGATCTTTAAGAAGAAGACTGACGCGGAAGGTAATGTGAACATCTATAAGGCTCGACTTGTCGCTAAAGGTTATCGACAAGTTCAAGGAATTGACTACGACGAGACTTTCTCTCCCGTAGCGATGCTGAAGTCCGTCCGAATCATGTTAGCAATTGCCGCATTCCATGATTATGAGATATGGCAAATGGACGTAAAAATGGCATTCCTTAATGGCTTCCTCAAGGAAGAACTTTATATGATGCAGCCGGAAGGTTTTGTCGATCCTGAGAATGCTAACAAGGTATGCAAGCTCCAGCGCTCAATCTATGGCCGGATGCAAGCATCTCGGAGTTGGAACATTGCTAGGTGGCTTCTCACCCCTCGTTGGTTACCCCAAGTGGAAGGTTTGAGATGCAGTGTAGCAGAAGTTTTCCCTTGGTATTACCAAGGATCGATTTCCCAGAGACTCCCAGTTTCAACAAGAAGGTGTCAACTGCTAACGGCGCCGGATATTAGCAATCAACGTGGACCTGCACACAGATACAAATAACTTTGCTCCCAACGAGTACAGAGAGGTTGTTAATCCCTCCAGCCTTGTAGTTTACAAAGGATCAAACGCAAGTGATAATAGTGATAGGTATAATTGCAATAGTAAGTAAATAGCGGAAAAGTAAATAGCGGATGTGATCAATGATGGTAATATGGACCGGAGTCTCATGATGTTCACTAGTGAAGTCTCTCTCCCAAAAGACGATAAAACAGCTATGTGAGGTAAACGAATTACAGCTGGGCAATTGACAGGACCATGTGCGCAAACCAATGCTGACTACATTGCAAGAAAGGTTGAGGTTCAAAGCATGGGCGGTACGCCAAAGTAAGTAGACCGAAATCCATCAATATCTACTACCAATCATCCACCTTGAGATATCTATCCAGAACATCTCGCTGGTATTAAGTTGCGAGTCCCACCCATAGTGTAAACTCAATGTAACAGACAACTACATTAAAAGAACTTTGTGTAAAGTAAACAATCCTTGCACCCGCGGGCACAAGCACCGTTGTTTTCCCCCTTGTGGCAACAGCACATCCCCTGGACTCATGTTTCTGTCACTCAAACTAGTCATCGAGGGGCATGAACCCACAATCAAGCATGACGTTCCCTCTTGGAGTCACTACCTACTACTTGGCCAAAGCAATAAATAACAACGGAGAACATGCAAGAATTACTTACGAACATAAACATAAAAGAGGTGAATCAAATATATTACTCAAACACAATCTGAACATAATCTCATAATCCATCGGATCCCAGCAAACTCATCATAGCAACAGCATAAGGATTACATACGTGCCTCGATCATGTAGGGCAGCTCACGAGGACTAATTAGTGAAGCACAAGAACGGGAGGAGAACATCACATAGCTACTGGTCATGGACTCATGGTCCAAGGGAGACTACTCACAACTCATCCGGGAGGCGTCCATGGTGGTGGAGAAGCTCCCGGTGGTGATCCTCCCCTCCGGCAGGGTGCCGGGAAGAGTTCTCCTGGTGCTCCCGAT
>LR738716.1:151989952-152006072 GCA_902687465.1 Secale cereale | reverse complement strand
GAAAACCTGAAATACAAAAACAGCCGAAAACAGAAACTGGCAATGGGGTGCACTGAGTTAATAGGTTAGTCCAAATATGATCAAAAGTGTATGGAAGTGTATAAATATCATAGCAATATCACCCAAAAGAGGCATGGAGCAAGCAGAAATTATAGATACGTTTTGGACGTATCAACATCCCCAAGCTTAATTCCTGCTCGTCCTCGAGTAGGTAAATGATAACAAGAATAATTCATGTGGTGACATGCTATAAACCATATAAGACTTTTTCATAGTCATATGACAAAAGCTTACTGAGACAATGAATCTATAGTAATTAAGTTGCCTCATGAGAAAATCACAAAGAACTGAAAGTTTTACAATATGATACTGAAACATCAAAAAGATTTGCAATGAATATGATGTGCAAATATGATAAAGTGATATCTAGCTTGCCCCCTTTAGTGAAGCAAAACATAAATGCAGGGGCACCTTCAAGGTTTAAGTGATGACTAGATACAATGATTTCAGAATAAACGATATCACAATCATGCAAAAGACAATGCTACTTTGGGACAATGCACGTTACACTTAGAATGACAATCATGCTCTCAGTAGTTGGTGCTTTTAAAAGAAGGTGGAGACTCAACATAAAAGTAAAAGAATGGCCCTTCGCAGAGGGAAGCAGGGATTACTGATGTGCTAGAGCTTTTTATTTTGAAAACATAGAAACAATTTTGTCAACGGTAGTAGTATTTCATATGTGCTAAGACATCCTATAAGTTGCAAGCCTCATGCATCGAATACCAATAGTGCTCGCACCTTGTCCTAATTAGCTCGAATTTCCATGGATTGTCATTGCATTACATATGTTTCAACCAAGTGTCACAAAGGGGTACCTCTATGTCACCTGTACAAAGGTCCAAGGAGATAGATCGCATTTGATTTCTCGTTTTTGATAGATCTCAACTTGAGGACATCCATACCGGGACAACATAGAAAATAGATAATGGACTCCTCTTAAATGCTTAAGCATATTCTCATAAGAGATTGAGGATTAATGTCCAAGCTAAAACTTCCACCATGATACATGGCTTTGGTTGGCGACCCAATGTTCTTCTCTAACAATATGCATACTCAAACCATTCAACTCATGGCAAATCACCCTTACTTTAGACAAGACGAGCATGCATAGCAACTCACATGATATTCAACAAAAGTGTAACAGTTGATGGCGTCCCCAGAAACATGGTTACCGCTCAGCAAGCAACTTATAAGAAAATAAGATACATAAGCAACATATTCTTTACCACAATAGTTTTTAAGCTACTTTCCCATGAGCTATATATTGCAACTGAAGGTTTAAAGGTAGCACATGTAAATTTACTTGGAGTGGCGGTGAAATGCCACATATATGTAGGTATGGTGGACTCATATGGCATAACTGGTTTAAAAGGATGTGGATGCACAAGCAGTCAGTCCACTTAGTACAGGTGGAGGTTAGAAAAAGACTAGGAGCGACCAACTAAGAGAACAATGACGGTCATAATCATGCAGAGCGACAAAGCAACATTGAATCAGGCATGGAAGTTATATCGCTACTCAGAAATAAAAGATCATCAAGGCTTGACAGACTTCCTTTACAGTCTTTAAATATGCGTGAGCATACGCCAAGTCAATCAAAATAAATTCTCGAAGGAAGATATTACTAAACCATACCACATCATAGGCAAACAAATCAAGTTGGTACTCCAATAACACGTTGGGAATCCCCCAGCTATTTGAGACTAACCATAAGAAAACCTGAACTACTAAGCGCCATTATGCACGTAGCATCTTTATCATAGACATATTAACCAATGCAACGGAAGCAAACTCTCTTAATAAGGCGAGCATGGTAATTAAAGAGAGTTCAAGCAACCAAGTAAACAAAAGCTCTTTGAAAAGATAAGCATGAATACTAAGAGCAGAGCATGATAGTAGCTATTAAAAGACGAAGAACACACACAACAAAGATAGACATGAAAATTCTATGTTATGTTCTAGGTAGAAGTGGAGCGTGTTTCTCTCCCACATAAAGAAAGCTGAGTTCCGACTTCTTATGAAAAACTAAAAAGGAAACTAAAAGCAAGACGCTCCAAGCATAGCACATAACACATGAAGTGATTAAAATATAGTGGAACGAAAGACGAACTGATAATGTTGATGGAGAAGGGGATGCACGGGGGCATCCCCAAGCTTAGACGCTTGAGTCTCCTTGAATATTTCTTGGGGGTGCATGGGGGCATCCCCAAGCTTGAGCGCTTGACACTCCTGAATCTTTTTATCATCTTCCCTCGCACACTTGAAAACTCCCTTCATACATAAATCATCATAATCTGATTAGCGAGGTTAGTACCCATAATAAAATAATTATACCTTGCTGGAAATAAAGATATTCTTGAAGGTCTACTGTTTCTCAAGATTGCCAAAAGGTTTTTGCAAAGAAAAAGCAAGCTCTTGGTTTGCAAAATGAAGGAAAAGCAAAACAGGACAGAATCTGTGAAAAACAGAACAGCAGGTAGTAATTGATTTGTTCGGGGCACTTCTGCCACTCTAATCAAAAAACTCAGAACAGACGCACGAAAGACAATTATATAGAGAATGCTGTCGAAAACATTCAGACCAAAAATATGATCTGGCTATTTTATACGAATTTTTCTATCCAAGGACAGAATCTGTTTTCTGGACAGCACCTCACAACTTTTGAACTTTCTAGCAATCAGAGGCTATACTTGGCACAAATATGAAAAGCAAAGATACAATGATGATGCTACAGTAGTAAACAACATCAAGACACAACAAAAGCAAAATAAATTTATTCATTGGGCTGCCTCCCAAAAGCGCTTTCTTTTATGCCTTTAAGCTAGGCATAGTGCATAGAGATCAAGTTTTATCAAGAGTAAAAGAATAGCTAGCCCGTACAACGGACTCAAAAGGTAACTTGATCTTCTTTCGAGGGAAGTGTTCCATCCCTTTCTTGAGAGGAAACTGAAATTTTATATTACCCTCTTTCATGTCAATGATAGCACCAACGGTGCGTAAAAAGGGACGTCCCAAAATAATTGGACAAGAAGGATCACATTCAATATCCATAATAGTAAAATCAACGGGAACATAATTGTCATTGACAACGATAAGAACATCGTCGATCCTCCCCAAAGGTTTCTTTATGGAAGAATCAACGAGACGAACACCAAAAGAACAAGAATCATAAGGTTTCAATTTAAGCATATCATATATTCTTTTGGGCATAACAGAGGTACTAGCTCCAACATCACATAATGCATAGCAAGAGAAGTCATTCAATTTAATTTTTATCATAGGATCCCAACCATCTTCTAGCTTTCTAGGTATGGAGGCTTCTACTCTAAGTTTCTCCTCCCTAGCTTTGATGAGAGCATTAGTGATATGCTCTGTAAAGGCAAGGTTAAGCGTGCTAGTGCGGGGGTCTCTAGACATCTTGTGAAGGAAATCAATAACTTCGGTAAGAGTGCAATTATCAAAATCAAGGTCACGAGCATCAAGTAAAGTGGTAGTAGCACTAGTAGATAAAGGGTATTTAGCCCCGGTTCATTTGGCCTTTTAGCCCCGGTTCTGGAACCGGGGCAAGAGGGTCGGTACTAATGCTCTGACCCTTTAGTCCCGGTTCAATCCAGAACCGGGGCAAAAGGGTGTCCACGTGGCCTGTGCACCGAGTCCAGGCAGGAGGGGCTTTAGTCCCGGTTGGTGGTACCAACCGGGACCAAAAGGCATCCACGTGTCAGCATTTCTGTGGCTGTGGTTTTTGTTTTTTTTTTGAAAGGGGAGGGGGGTTTTAGGTTTTGGGGGTTAATTTAGGTGTTTCATATATTGTGTTAGCTAGCTAATTAATAGAGAGAAGTGTTCTCTCTTATGTCCGTGCTTGGTCGACGCTACATACTACACATACGTATATGGAGAGGACTAGAGTCACGCTAGCTAGCTAGCTAGCTGCTAGCTACTAAGCAAACGAAGGAACAGAAGATCTCGTATAATCAACATATATATATATATATGCATACAGAGAGAAGTAATATCGACCACCTCTCCTTCTCCGAGAGATTGGTCGAACAACAAGTTCTCGTATATCTATCCGACACTACCGGGCACATATATACAATAATTATCTCTTACAAAAATAATCTCCTAACACATGGATGCATGGTCCACATAGTATTCTCCGTCTTCAGCGATCACGTGTTCAAGGAAGAATGCCGCCAATTCCTCTTGAATTGCTCGCAGACGATCTGGTGTTAGGAGTTCATTCCGCATCCGAAACATCTAATTTGAAGTAGGGGGTCAATACATGAAATGATGCTATAAATTTGTGAATATTATTGATTGCTTACGCACTTCAAATTGTTCATCAGTGTAGCCCCGCTCACAGGTCGTGTGGCGGATGGACTCGCAAATGTAGTATCCACAATAATCATTCCCGGGTTCCTGCCACAACCACTTTACAAGAAATAGAGGTCAATCAAACTGATAAGCAAGAATGCCAAATTGGTATTGATGAAACTAGCGCTTGAATCAAGATATAGGAGATGCGCGCGCGGAACATGCTACTATATAGTACTTACTTTCGGGTATCTAAATTGTAGCTTCTTCGGCAGTCCCGGAGCTTTTTTGGTGAATTTTTTCCAAGCCCTGCCAGACAAAGAAAACAATTAGTTGATATCAGAAATGAAGTTGCTGATATATATGCATGGTGGATAATATTGATCGATTTAACTTACCTGGCTAGCATTTGAGTCATGTCCGCATACTCCTCGGGATCTTTACGTTTAGAGTCCAAGACAGTTACTACTGAAGGAAATATGCCCTAGAGGCAATAATAAAGATGTTATTTGTATTTCCTTATATCATGATAAATGTCTTTTATTCATGCTAGAATTGTATTAACCGGAAACTTAGTACATGTGTGGATACATAGACAAAACAGTATGTCCCTAGTATGCCTCTACTAGACTAGCTCATTGATCAAAGATGGTTATGTTTCCTAGCCATAGACATGAGTTGTCATTTGATCAACGGGATCACATCATTAGGAGAATGATGTGATGGACAAGACCCATCCGTTAGCATAGCACTATGATCATTTAGTTTAACTGCTATTGCTTTCTTCATGACTTATACATGTTCCTATGACTATGAGATTATGCAACTCCCGAATACCGTAGGAACACCTTGTGTGCTATCAAACGTCACAACGTAACTGGGTGATCATAAAGATGCTCTACAGGTGTCTCTGAAAGTATTCGTGGTGTTGGCATAGATCAAGATTAGGATTTGTCACTCCGAGTGTCGGAGAGGTATCTCTGGGCCCTCTCGGTAACACACATCACAATAAGCCTTGCAAGCAAAAGACTAATGAGTTAGTCACGAGATAATGTGTTACGGAACGAGTAAAGAGACTTGCCGGTAACGAGATTGAACTAGGTATAGAGATACCGACGATCGAATCTCGGGCAAGTAACATACCGTTTGACAAAAGGAACAACGTATGTAGTTATGCGGTTCTGACCGATAAAAGATCTTCGTAGAATATGTAGGAGCCAATATGAACATCCAGGTTCCGCTATTGGTTATTGACCGGAGATGAGTCTCGGTCATGTCTACATAGTTCTCGAACCCGTAGGGTCCGCACGCTTAACGTTTGATGACGATCGGTATTATGAGTTTATGAGTATTGATGTACCGAAGGTAGTTCGGAGTCCCGGATGAGATCACGGACATGACGAGGAGTCTCGGAATGTCCGAGACATAAAGATTGATATATTGGACGACTATATTCGGACACCGGAAGTATTCCGGAAAAGTTTCGGATTTATCGGGAATGCCGGAGGGGGTTACCGGAACCCCCTACGAGAGGGGATGGTCCATAGGGGGCCTAAAGGGAAAGAGAGAGGCAGCCCATAGGGTTGGCCGGCGCCCCCACCTAGGGTTCCTAGTTGGACTAGGATTGGGGGGGGGGCGCCACCTCTCCTATTCCTTTCCCTCTTCCTTCTTTTGGTGAATCCTACTAGGAATAGGATTGCAATCCTATTCCTAGTAGGAGTCCACTCCCTAGCCGCACCAGGAAGGGCCGGCCGGCCTCCCTCCCTTGCTCCTTTATATACGGGGGCAGGGGGCACCCAAAGACACACAAGTTGAACTGTTTTAGCCGTGTGCGGTGCCCCCCCTCCACAGAATCACACCTCGGTCATACCGTCGCGGAGCTTAGGCGAAGCCCTGCGCCGGTGAATACATCATATCCGTCACCACGCCGTCGTGCTGACGAAACTCTCCCGTGAAGCTCAACTGGATCAAGAGCTCGTGGGACGTCATCAAGCTGAACGTGTGCTGAACGCGGAGGTGCCGTACGTTCGGTGCTTGATCGGTTGGATCGCGAAGAAGTTCGACAACATCAACCGCGTCACTTGACGCTTCCGCTCCCGGTCTACGAGGGTACGTAGACACACTCTCCCCTCTCGTTGCTATGCATCTAGTAGATAGATCTTGCGTGATCGTAGGAAAATTTTAAAATACTACGTTCCCCAACACTTCCTCCCTTTCTCTATCCCATCTCTCTTTAAGTTTAGCCATCATCCTAATATTTTCATTAATTTGCACTTGAATAGCATTCATAGGAGTGACCTTCCTCTCCTCAAGAGGAGAAGTTCTAATTTTAAGCAATTCTACCTCATTGGCTAAATTGTCTATCTTTGAAGAGAGATCACCTAGTTTGTTTAGTTTTTCTTCTACACTATTATTAAAAGCTTTTTGGGTAGTGATGAAATCTTTAAGCATAATCTCTAGTTCAGTAGTGGAGTTCCTGGTGCTAGGATAAGCATTGTTGTTCCCATAAGAATTAGAGGGGAACGGTCTAGGATTGCTACCAAAATTACTCCTATAAGCATTGTTATTGAAATTGTTTCTAGAGATAAAGTTCACATCTACTTGTTCTTGAGAAATCAAATAATTTAAAGGAACATCACGAGGATCAACAGAGGATTGCTTCGAAAGTAGAGACATGATCAAGTCAACTTTTTCATTTAAGGAGGAAATCGCCTCGACAGAGTTTACCTTCCTACCTGTTGGAGCGCGTTCGGTGTGCCATTGGGAATAGTTGGTCATCATCTCATCGAGAAGTTTTGTGGCAGCACCAAGTGTAGTTGACATAAAAGTTCCTCCCGCGGCCGAATCTAACAAGTTCCGCGAGGTAAAGTTCAAGCCTGCATAAAAAGTTTGGATAACCATCCAAGTAGTCAAACTGTGAGTAGGGCAGTTCTTGATAAGAGATTTCATACGTTCCCAAGCTTGGGCAACGTGTTCATTATCCAATTGTTTAAAATTCATTATGTTACTTCTCAGTTGGATAATTTTAGCAGGTGGATAGTATTTTCCGATAAAAGCATCTTTGCACTTGTCCCATGAATCTATGTTATTTCTAGGCAAAGACTGAAACCAAATTTTAGCTCCTCCTCTCAAGGAGAAAGGAAAAAGCTTAAGCTTAACAATATTACCATCTATTTCTTGGTACCTTTGCATATCACAAAGTTCAACAAAGTTGTTCAAGTGTAAAGCAGCATCATCTCCAGCACCGGAGAATTGATCTTTCATGACTAAGTTCAGTAAAGCAGGTTTAATTTCATATGAAGGTGATGAAGTGGCAGGTGTAGTGATAGGTGTGTTGATAAAGTCATCGTTGTTGTGACTAGTGAAGTCACACAACTTGGTGTTCTCGGTGGAACCCATTGTAGCAAGCAAGCAAGATAACTATTTTTGTGATTTTCGATAAAAGATACTAAAGCAAAACTGAAAAGTAAACTAACAAGACTAAAATCAAAGGTAAACGATAGCGTGCAACTCCCCTATCCTGAAGAGTGGAGTCCCCGGCAATGGCGCCAGAAATTGCTTTGCTAGGTGGCTTCTCACCCCTCGTTGATTACCCCAAGTGGAAGGTTTGAGATGCAGTGTAGCAGAAGTTTTCCCTTGGTATTACCAAGGATCGATTTCCCAGAGACTCCCAGTTTCAACAAGAAGGTGTCAACTGCTAACGGCGCCGGATATTAGCAATCAACGTGGACCTGCACACAGATACAAATAACTTTGCTCCCAACGAGTACAGAGAGGTTGTCAATCCCTCCGGCCTTGTAGTTCACAAAGGATTAAACGCAAATGATAGTAGTGATAGATAATGTTTGCAATAGTAAATAATAGCGAAAAGTAAATAGCGGATGTGATCAATGATGGTAATATGGACCGGAGTCTCATGATGTTCACTAGTGATGTCTCTTTCCCAAAAGACGATAAAACAGCTATGTGAGGTAAATGAATTACAGCTGGGCAATTGACAGGACCACGAACGCAAACCAATGCTGACTACATTGCAAGAAAGGTTGAGGTTCAAAGCATGGGTGGTACGCCAAAGTAAGTAGACCGAAATCCATCAATATCTACTACTAATCATCCACCTTGAGATATCTATCCAGAACATCTCGCTGGTATTAAGTTGCGAGCCCCACCCATAGTGTAAACTCAATGCAACAGACAACTGCATTAAAAGAACTTTGCGTAAAGTAAACAATCCTTGCACCCGCGGGCACAAGCACCGTTGTTTTCCCCCTTGTGGCAACAACACATCCCCTAGACTCATGTTTCTGTCACTCAAACTAGTCATCGAGGGGCATGAACCCACAATCAAGCATGACGTTCCCTCTTGGAGTCACTACCTACTACTTGGCCAAAGCAATAAATAACAACGGAGAACATGCAAGAATTACTTACGAACATAAACATAAAAGAGGTGAATCAAATATATTACTCAAACAGAATCTGAACATAATCTCATAATCCATCGGATTTTAGCAAACTCATCATAGCAACAGCATAAGGATTACATATGTGCCTCGATCATGTAGGGCAGCTCACGAGGACTAATTAGTGAAGCACAAGAACGGGAGGAGAACATCACATAGCTACTGGTCATGGACTCATGGTCCAAGGGAGACTACTCACAACTCATCCGGGAGGCGTCCATGGTGATACGTCCAAAACGTATCTATAATTTCTGCTTGCTCCATGCCACTTTTGGGTGATATTGCTATGATATTTATACACTTCCATACACTTTTGATCATATTTGGACTAACCTACTAATCCAGTGCACCCCAGTGCCAGTTTCTGTTTTCGGTTGTTTTTGTATTTTAGGTTTTCACATTACGAGAACTGTCAGGAAAAATCCAGAAAAATTATATAAAAAATCAGC
This sequence comes from Secale cereale, assembly GCA_902687465.1. NCBI lineage: Eukaryota > Viridiplantae > Streptophyta > Magnoliopsida > Poales > Poaceae > Secale > Secale cereale. The sequence goes on along the minus strand of LR738716.1, from coordinate 151,996,783 downwards.
GTTCCAGAACCTACCTTGCGCCCGAAGTACAGCCGGGGGGGGCACCAGGGCCCCATGCGCCCTGGCGGCGCGCCCCCCTGGGCCGCGCCGGGGGGGCGCCTGGGCCCCCCGAGCCCCGTCTGGTGCCCCCCTTTGGCATATATTTACAGCGTCCTTCGAAAACCTCGGTACGGGAACTCTTTTTCGCGATCTCATCTATGTTCCGCCGCCACCGCCGCTTCCAAGATCGGGAGCACCAGGAGAACTCTTCCCGGCACCCTGTCGGAGGGGAGGATCATCATCAGGAGCCTCTCCACCACCATGGACGCCTCCCGGATGAGTTGTGAGTAGTCTCCCTTGGACCATGAGTCCATGACCAGTAGTTATGTGATGTTCTCCTCCCGTTCTTGTGCTTCACTAATTAGTCCTCGTGAGCTGCCCTACATGATCGAGGCACATATGAAATCCTTATGCTGTTGCTATGATGAGTTTGCTGGGATCCGATGGATTATGAGATTATGTTCAGATTGTGATTGAGTAATATATTTGATCTACCTCTTCTATATTTATGTTCATAAGTAATTCTTGCATGTTCTCCGTTGTTATTTATTGCTTTGGCCAAGTAATACGTAGTGACTCCAAGAGGGAACGTTATGCTCGATTGTGGGTTCATGCCCCTCGATGACTAGCTTGAGTGATAGAAACATGAGTCTAGGGGATGTGCTGTTGCCACAAGGGGGAAAACAACGGTGCTTGTGCCCGCGGGTGCAAGAATTGTTTACTTTACGCAAAGTTCTTTTAATGCAGTTGTCTGTTGAATTGAGTTTACACTATGGGTGGGGCTCGCAACTTAATACCAGCGAGATGTTCTGGATAGATATCTCAAGGTGGATGATTAGTAGTAGATATTGATGGATTTCGGTCTACTTACTTTGGCGTACCGACCATGCTTTGAACCTCAACCTTTCTTGCAATGTAGTCAGCATTGGTTTGCGTTCGTGGTCCTGTCAATTGCCCAGCTGTAATTCGTTTACCTCACATAGCTGTTTTATCGTCTTTTGGGAGAGAGACATCACTAGTGAACATCATGAGACTCCGGTCCATATTACCATCATTGATCACATCCGCTATTTACTTTTCGCTATTATTTACTATTGCAAACATTATCTATCACTACTATCATTTGCGTTTAATCCTTTGTGAACTACAAGGCCGGAGGGCTTGACAACCTCTCTGTACTCGTTGGGAGCAAAGTTATTTGTATCTGTGTACAGGTCCACGTTGATTGCTAATATCTGGCGCCGTTAGCAGTTGACACCTACTTGTTGAACCTAGGAGTCTCTGGGGATTCGATCCTTGGCATCTTTGCTAAGGGAAAAACTTCCACAACACTGCATCTCACACCTTCCACTTGGGGTAACCAACGAGGGGTTAGAGGCCCATCAAGGAGTTTTTCTGGCGCCGTTGTCGGGGTCTCCACTCTTCAGGATAGGGGAGTTGCACGCTATCTTTTACCTTTGCTTTTTAGTCTTGTTAGTTTACCTTTCAGTTTTTGCTTTAGTATCTTTTATCAAAAATCACAAAAATAGTTATCTCGTTCTTTAGTTGTCATTATGTCGGGTCCTTTTGTCTTTGACGAGGCAGAAGTTCTCACCTTTAAACAAAGAGGTGGGGAAAGTTTGAAAGATGCTTGGTATAGAATTTATGATTCACAGAAAAGAGCCACCAAGAAGCAACCTACTACTATCTTGCTTAGAAATTTTTATGTTGGAATTACTTCTTGGAATAGGTTTATTCTAGATAGTACTATCAATGGGAATTTCCTAGAGGCCCCAGTTTGGGAGTCTCTTAGTATTATTGAAAATCTTGTTGGGAATCTCCCTGTTGTTAGCAGTCGAGTGGACATCACCCTAGCTCACATTATGAAAAAACTTGAAAAGATAGAGCTAGAGATGCCAAGCATTAATAAGATAAATGAGTTGGATCGTAAGATCCAAGGGAATTTGAATAGGCTTGATAGCTCCATGCATAATTTTTTTAAAATTTTGGAGACCGTCAAATTCCATGACTTGGACTCTTCTAGGATAGACAAGATTGAGGAAATATTTGATACCCTAGGAACTACCTTCTCCTCGATCAAAACCAAAAAGGTAGAAACTCCGGCAAAGAGGGAGCCTAAGTTCGTTCACGTTCCAAAGGCTCCCCGTTCTAAAAGTAATCCATCTATTGCCAAAGGGGTTGAAACTGTAAAGACCTTGGAAGAAACACATGTCTTTGATAAATTTATAAATGAATCTTCCCTTGACTTTTATCCTTTTGGTCTTCTACCTAGGAGTATCTCTATGAGGCCTTTATTTGAGAGTCCTCTTAAGACTAGTTGTATTATTGAAGAGCTTTTTGATGATCTTGATGATGGTTCAATTGATACAACTTGATCTATATGCATTATGCGTAGCTTAAAGGCATAAAAGAAAGCGCTTTTGGGAGGCAGCCCACATGAATAAATTTTTATATTTTGCTTTTGTTGTGTATTGATGTTGTTTACTACAGTAGCATCATCATTGTATCTTTGCTTTTCATATTTGTGCCAAGTATAGCCTCTGATTGCTAGAAAGTTCAAAAGTTGTGAGGTGCTGTCCAGGAAACAGATTCTGTCCTTGGATAGAAAAATTCGTATAAAATCACCAGATCATCTTTTTGGTCTGATTTTTTCCGACAGCGTTCTCTATATAATTTTCTTTCGTGCGTCTGTTCTGAGTTTTTTGGTTTGAGTTGCAGAAGTACCCCGAACGAATCATTTACTACCTGCTGTTCTGTTTTTCACAGATTCTGTCCTGTTTTGCTTTTCCTTCATTTTGCAAACCAAGAGCTTGCTTTTTATTTGCAAAAACCTTTTGGCAATCTTGAGAAACAGTATACCTTCATGAATATCTTTATTTCCAGCAAGGAACAATTATTTTATTAAGGGTACTAACCTCGCTAATCAGATTATGATGAGTTATGTATGAAGGGAGTTTTCAAGTGTGCGAGGGAAGATGATAAAAAGATTCAGGAGTGTCAAGCGCTCAAGCTTGGGGATGCCCCATGCACCCCCAAGAAATATTCAAGGAGACTCAAGCGTCTAACCTTGGGGATGCCCCCGTGCATCCCCTTCTCCATCAACATTATCAGTTCGTCTTTCGTTCCGCTATATTTTTATCACTTCATGTCTTAAGTGCTATGCTTGGAGCGTCTTGCTTTTAGTTTCCTTTTTAGTTTTTCATAACGAGTCGGAACTCAGCGTTCTTTATGTGGGAGAGAAACACGCTCCACTTCTACCTAGAACATAACATAGAATTTTCATGTCTATCTTTGCTGTGTGTGTTCTTTGTCTTTTAATAGCTACTATCATGCTCTGCTCTTAGTATTCATGCTTATCTTTTCAAAGAGCTTTTGTTTACTTGGTTGCTTGAACTCTCTTTAATTACCATGCTCGCCTTATTAAGAGAGTTTGCTTCCGTTGCATTGGTTAATATGTCTATGATAAAGATGCTACGTGCATAATGGCGCTTAGTAGTTCAGGTTTTCTTATGGTTAGTCTCAAATAGCTGGGGGATTCCCAACGTGTTATTGGAGTACCAACTTGATTTGTTTGCCTATGATGTGGTATGGTTTAGTAATATCTTCCTTCGAGAATTTATTTTGATTGACTTGGCGTATGCTCACGCATATTTAAGACTATAAAGAAAGTCTGTCAAGCCTTGATGATCTTTTATTTCTGAGTAGCGATATAACTACCATGTCTGATTCGATGTTGCTTTGTCGCTCTGCATGATTATGACCGTCATTGCTCTCTTAGTTGGTCGCTCCCAGTCTTTTGCTAACCTCCACCTGTACTAAGCAGACTAACTTTGCAATACATAGCTCATGGGAAAGTAGCTTAAAAACTATTGTGGTAAAGAATATGTTGCCTATGTATCTTATTTCTTATAAGTTGCTTGCTGAGCGGTAACCATGTTTCTGGGGACGCCATCAACTGTCACACTTTTGTTGAATATCATGTGAGTTGCTATGCATGTTCGTCTTGTCTGAAGTAAGGGTGATTTGCCATGGGTTGAATGACTATGCATATTGTTAGAGAAGAACATTGGGCCGCCAACCAAAGCCATGCATCATGGTGGAAGTTTTAGCTTGGACATTAATCCTCAATCTCTTATGAGAATATGCTTATGCATTGAAGAGGAGTCCATTATCTATTTTCTATGTTGTCCCGGTATGGATGTCCTCAAGTTGAGATCTATCAAAAATGAGAAATCAAATGCGATTTATCTCCTTGGACCTTTGTACAGGTGGCATAGAGGTACCCCTTTGTGACACTTGGTTGAAACATATGTAATGCAATGATAACCCATGGAAATCCGAGCTAATTAGGACAAGGTGCGAGCACTATTGGTATTCGATGCATGAGGCTTGCAACTTATAGGATGTCTTATGCATGACACATATGAAGTACTACTACCGTTGACAAAATTGCTTCTATGTTTTAAAAATAAAAAGCTCTAGCACATAACTATTCTTTTACTTTTTGAGTCTCCACCTTCTTTCTTCGAGCACCAACTACTGAGAGCATAATTGTCATTCTAAGTGTAATGTGCATTGTTCCAAAGTAGCATTGTCGTTTGCATGATTGTGATATCGTTTATTTTGAAATCATTGTATCTAGTCATCACTTAAACCTTGAAGGTGCCCCTGCATTTATGTTTTGCTTCACTAAAGGGGGCAAGCTAGATATCACTTTATCATATTTGCACATCATGTTCATTGCAAATCTATTTGATGCTTCAATGTCATGTTGTAAAACTTTCAGTCATTTGTGATTTTCTCATGAGGCAACTTAATTACTATAGAATCATTGTCTCAGTAACCTTTTGTCATATGACTATAAAAAGTCATATATGGTTAATAGCATGTCACCACAGAAATTATTCTTGTTATCATTTACCTACTCGAGGACGAGCAGGAATTAAGCTTGGGGATGTTGATACGTCCAAAACGTATCTATAATTTCTGCTTGCTCCATGCCACTTTTGGGTGATATTGCTATGATATTTATACACTTCCATACATTTTTGATCATATTTGGACTAACCTACTAATCCAGTGCACCCCAGTGCCAGTTTCTGTTTTTGGCTGTTTTTGTATTTCAGGTTTTCACATTACGAGAACTGTCAGGAAAAATCCAGAAAAAATATATAAAAAATCAGCATTCCAGAACCTACCTTGCGCCCGAAGTACAGCCGGGGGGGCACCAGGGCCCCAGGCGCCCTGGCGGCGCCCCCCTGGGCCGCGCCGGGGGGCACCTGGGCCCCCCGAGCCCCGTCTGGTGCCCCCCTTTGGCATATATTTAGAGCGTCCTTCGAAACCCTCGGGACGGGAACTCTTTTTCACGATCTCATCTCTATTCCGCCGCCGCTGCTTCCAAGATCGGGAGCACCAGGAGAACTCTTCCCGGCACCCTGCCGGAGGGGAGGATCATCATCAGGAGCCTCTCCACCACCATGGACACCTCCCGGATGAGTTGTGAGTAGTCTCCCTTGGACCATCAGTCCATGACCAGTAGCTATGTGATGTTCTCCTCCCGTTCTTGTGCTTCACTAATTAGTCCTCGTGAGCTGCCCTACATGATCGAGGCACATATGTAATCCTTATGCTGTTGCTATGATGAGTTTGCCGGGATCCGATGGATTATGAGATTATGTTCAGATTGTGATTGAGTAATATATTTGATCTACCTCTTTTATATTTATGTTCATAAGTAATTCTTGCATGTTCTCCATTGTTATTTATTGCTTTGGCCAAGTAATACGTAGTGACTCCAAGAGGGAACGTTATGCTCGATTGTGGGTTCATGCCCCTCAATGACTAGCTTGAGTGACAGAAACATGAGTCTAGGGGATGTGCTGTTGCCACAAGGGGAAAACAACGGTGCTTGTGCCCGCGGGTGCAAGGATTGTTTACTTTACGCAAAGTTCTTTTAATGCAGTTGTCTGTTGCATTGAGTTCACACTATGGGTGGGGCTCGCAACTTAATACCAGCGAGATGTTCTGGATAGATATCTCAAGGTGGATGATTAGTAGTAGATATTGATGGATTTCGGTCTACTTACTTTGGCGTACCGCCCATGCTTTGAACCTCAACCTTTCTTGCAATGTAGTCAGCATTGGTTTGCGTTCGTGGTCCTGTCAATTGCCCAGCTGTAATTCGTTTACATCACATAGTTGTTTTATCGTCTTTTGGGAGAGACACATCACTAGTGAACATCATGAGACTCCGGTCCATATTACCATCATTGATCACATCCGCTATTTACTTTTCGCTATTATTTACTATTGCAAACATTATCTATCACTACTATCATTTGCGTTTAATCCTTTGTGAACTACAAGGCCGGAGGGATTGACAACCTCTCTGTACTCGTTGGGAGCAAAGTTATTTGTATCTGTGTCCAGGTCCACGTTGATTGCTAATATCTGGCGCCGTTAGCAGTTGACACCTACTTGTTGAACCTAGGAGTCTCTGGGGATTCGATCCTTGGCATCTTTGCTAAGGGAAAAACTTCCACAACACTGAATCTCACACCTTCCACTTGGGGTAACCAACGAGGGGTTAGAGGCCCATCACATGGTGGTGGAGAAGCTCCCGGTGGTGATCCTCCCCTCCGGCAGGGTGCCGGGAAGAGTTCTCCTAGTGCTCCCGATCTTGGAAGCGGCGGCGGTGGCAGAACAGAGATGGGATCGCGAAAAGAGTTCCAGTTTCGAGGGTTTCGGGAGACGCTTTAAATATATGCCAAAGGGGGGCATCGGAGGAGCCTC
>LR738716.1:151926995-151979995 GCA_902687465.1 Secale cereale | reverse complement strand
ACTTGACGAAATATCGTTGTGGTTTTCGATACGTCCATTTTGCATCATGCTTATAAGTTGATATTTATTGCATTATGGGCTGTTCATACATGTTTTGTCACAATACTTATGCCTTTTCCCTCTTATTTTGCAACGTTTAGATGAATAAGGGGGAATGCCGGCAGCTGGATTTCTGGGTTGGAAAAGGAGCAAACTCTGGAAACCCATTCTGCACAACTCCAAAAGCCCTGAAACTCCACAGAACATTTTCTCGGAAAATATAAAAAATACTTGGCGGAAGAAACCCACGAGGGGGGCCACTTGCTGGCCTCGAGGGTGGGGGGCGCGCCCCCCTTCCCAGGGCGCGCCCCCTGCCTCGAGGGCCAGCTGGTGGGCCCTAGGTGATCATATTCTCCTCTATGAAGCGTTTTGACCTGGAAAAAATCAAGAGAAGGCTTTCGGGACCATACGCCGCCATCTCGAGGCGGAACCGAGGCGGAAACCAATCTACGGCTCCGGCAGAGCTGTTCTGCTGGGGATACTTCCCTCCGGGAGGGGGAAATCGTCACCGCCGTCATCACCAACAACTCTCCCATCTTGGGGAGAGCTATCTTTATCAACATCTTCACCAGCACCATCTCCTCTCAAACCCTAGTTCATCTCTTGTATCCAACCTTTGTATCAAAGCCTCAGATTCGTACATGTGGGTTGCTAGTAGTGTTGATTACTCCTTGTAGTTGATGCTAGTTGGCTTATTTGGTGGAAGATCATATATTCAGATCAATTATGCATATTAATACCCCTCTAATCATGAACAATATTATGTCTTGTGAGTAGTTGCTATTGTTCCTGAGGACATGGGAGAAGTCTTGCTATTAGTAGTCATGTGAATTTGGTCTTCGTTCGATATTTTGATGAGATGTATGTTGTCTCTCCTCTAGTGGTGTCATCTGAACGTCGACTACATGACACTCACCATTATTTGAGCCTAGAGGAAGGCATTGGGAAGTAATAAGAAGATGATGGGTTGCTAGAGTGACAGAAGCTTAAACCCTAGTTTATGCGTTGCTTCGTAAGGGGCTGATTTGGATCCATATGTTTTAGGCTATGGTTAGGTTTACCTTAATACTTCTTTTGTAGTTGCAGATGCTTGCATTAGAGGTTAATCATAAGTGGGAGGCTTGTCCAAGTAAGGGAAGCACCCAAGCACCGGTCCACCCACATACCAAATTATCAAAGTACCGAACGTGAATCAGATGATCGTGATGAAAACTAGCTTGATGATAATTCCCATATGTCCTCGGGAGCGCTTTACCTTGCATAAGAGTTTGTCCAGGCTTGTCCTTTGCTACAAAAAGGATTGGGTCGCCTTGCTGCACCTATTTACTTTTATCGTTTGTCACTTGCTACCAATTATCTTATCACAAAACTATCTGTTACCTATAATTTCAGTGCTTGCAGAAAACACCTTACTGAAAACTGCCTATCATTTCCTTCTGCTCCTCGTTGGGTTCGACACTCTTACTTATCGAAAGGACTACGATAGATCCCCTACACTTGTGGGTTATCAAGACTCTTTTCTGGCGCCGTTGCCGAGGAGTGAAGCGCCTTTGGTAAGTGGAATTTGGTAAGGTAAAATTTATATAGTGTGCAGAAATTTATTGTCACTTGTTACTATGGCTCAAAATCTTTTGAGGGGCTTGTTCGGGGTATCTTCACCTCGAGCAGAAGAGCAAAGAGTTGCCCCTCAACCTACATCACCTACTGAAAATGTTTGCTTTGAGATTCCTTCGTGTATGATAGAGAAACTGCTTGAAAATCCCTATACAGGAGACGGGACACTTCAACCCGATTTACATCTAATCTATGTGGATGAAGTTTGTGGATTGTTTCAGCTTGCAGGTATGCCCGAAGATGTTATCAAGAAGAAGGTTTTCCCTTTATCTTTGAAGGGAGACGCATTGACATGGTTTAGGCTATGCGATGATATGGGATTTTGGAACTATAATCGTCTGAAGTTGGAATTTCATCAGAAGTTCTACCCTATGCACCAAGTTCATCGTGATCGTAATTATATTTATAATTTCTGGCCTCGCGAAGGAGAAAGTATCGCTCAAGCTTGGGGAGGCTTAAGTCAATGTTATATTCATGCCCCAATCATGAGCTCTCAAGAGAAATGATCATTCAAAAATTTTATGCTCGGCTTTCTCATAATAATCCTCCATGCTCGATACTTCTTGTTATGGCTCTTATATGATGAAGGCTATTGACTTCAAATGGGATTTATTGGGAAAAATTAAATGCCACTCCGAAGATTGGGATCTCGACGAAGGTAAGGAGTCAGGAATGACCCCTAAGTTTGATTGTGTTAAAGCTTTTATGGATACCGATGTTTTCCGTGAGTTTAGCACTAAATACGGACTTGTTGAGATAGTAGCTTCTTTCTGTGAATCCTTTGCTACTCATTTTGATCTCCCCAAGGAGAAGTGGTTTAAATACCATCCCCCTATTGAAGTAAAAGTAGTTGAACCTATTAAAGTTGAAGAAAAGACTATCACTTATAATGTTGATCCAGTTATCCCTACCGCGTATATCGAGAAACCACCTTTCCATGTTAGGATAAAGGATCATGCTCAAGCTTCAACTATAGTCCGTAAGAGTAATACTAGAACACCTACACCCTCTGAGCAAATCAAAGTTGAACCTAGTGTTGCTATGGTTAAAGATCTCTTGGTAGAAGATTTAGATGGACATGTTATTTATCTCCAAGAGGAGTCTGCTAGAATAGCTAAACCCATTACTAGGAATAGACATAAACCTGTTGTAGGCTTGCCTGTTATCTCTGTTAAGATACGAGATCATTGCTTTCATGGTTTATGTGACGTAGGTGCTAGTGCAAGTATTATCCCTCTTGACTTGTATAAGGAAATTATGCATGATATTGCACCAGTTGAGTTAGAAGGGATTGATGTTACTATTAAGCTTGCTAATAGAGATACTATTTCACCAGTTGGGATTGTTAGAGATATTGAAGTCTTGTGTGGGAAGGTTAAATACCCTGCTGATTTTCTTGTTCTTAGTTCCCCACAAGATGCTTTATGTCCTATTATATTTGGTAGAACCTTCTTGAATACTGTTAATTCCAGGATAGATTGTGTGAAAGACATTGTCACTGTTGGATTAGGGGATATGTCTTATGATTTTAACTTTGCTAAATTCCGTAGACAACCCCTTGAAAAGGCACCACCTAGTAAAGATGAACTTATTGGTATTGCTTCTATTGTCGTGCCAACTAATGATCCTTTAGAACAATAATTGCTAGATCATGAAAATGATATGCATATGAATGAGAGAAGGGAGATAGATGAAATATTCCTTACACAGGGACCCGTATTGAAAAACAACTTGCCTGTTGAAATCCTAGGGGATCCTCCTCCACCCAAGGGTGATCCCGTGTTTGAACTTAAACCTTTACCTGATAATCATAAGTATGTTTATCTTGAAGAAAGGAAAATATATCCTGTTATTATTAGTGCTAACCTTTCAGAGCATGAGGAAGAAAGATTATTGAAAACTCTGAAGAAGCACCGAGCTGCTATTGGATATACTCTGGATGATCTTAAGGGCATTAGTCCCACTATATGTCAACACAAGATTAAATTGGAAGAAAATGCTAAACCAGTTATTGATCATAAGCGACGGTTAAATCCTAAGATGAAAGAAGTGGTAAGGAAGGAAATTCTAAAGCTTCTAGAGGCAGGTATTATCTATCTCATTGCTGATAGCCAGTGGGTAAGTCTTGTCCATTGTGTTCCTAAGAAAGGAGGTATGACCGTTGTCCCTAATGATAAAGATGAATTGATCCCGCAAAGAATAGTTACAGGTTATAGGATGGTAATTGATTTCCGTAAGTTAAATAAAGCTACTAAGAAATATCATTACCCCTTGCCATTTATTGATCAAATGCTAGAAAGGTTATCCAAACATACTCATTTCTGCTTTCTAGATGGTTATTCTGGTTTCTCTCAAATACCTGTGTCAAAGGGGGATCAAGAAAGGACCACCTTTACTTGTCCTTTCGGTACCTTTGCTTATAGATGTATGCCTTTTGGTTTATGTAATGCACCTGCTACCTCTCAAAGATGCATGATGGCTAAATTCTCTGACTTTTGTGAAAAGATTGTTGAAGTATTCATGGATGATTTCTCCGTTTTCGAAACTTCTTTTGATGATTGCTTAAGCAACCTTGATCGAGTTTTGTAGAGATGTGAAGACACTAACCTTGTCTTGAATTGGGAGAAGTGCCACTTTATGGTTAATGAAAGCATTGTCTTGGGACATAAAATTTCTGAAAAAGGTATTGAAGTTGACAAAGCTAAATTTGATGTGCTATTGAAAAGATGCCATGCCCTAAGGATATCAAAGGTATACGAAGTTTCCTTGGTCATGTCGGGTTTTATAGGAGGTTCATTAAGGACTTCTCCAAAATTTCTAGGCCTCTCACTAATCTCTTACAGAAAGATATTCCTTTTGTCTTTGATGATGATTGTCTAGAAGCATTTGAAATACTTAAGAAAGCATTGATCTCTGCACCTATTGTCCAGCCTCCTGACTGGAATTTACCCTTTGAGATTATGTGCGATGCTAGTGATTATGTTGTAGGAGCTGTTCTAGGGCAAAGAGTAGATAAGAAATTGAATGTTATCCAGTATGCTAGCAAAACTCTAGATAGTGCTCAAAGAAATTATGCTACCACTGAAAAAGAATTTTTAGCAGTTGTGTTTGCATGTGATAAGTTTAGACCCTATATCGTTGATTCTAAAGTAACTATTCACACTGATCATGCTGCTACCAAGTACCTTATGGAAAAAAAAGATGCTAAACCTAGACTTATTAGATGGGTTCTCTTGCTGCAAGAATTTGACTTGCATATTATTGATAGAAAGGGAGTTGAGAACCCCGTAGCAGATAACTTGTCTAGGTTAGAGAATATACTTGATGACCCACAACCTATTGATGATAGCTTTTCTGATGAACAAATAGCTGTCATAAATACTTCTCGTACTGCTCCATGGTATGCTGATTATGCTAATTACATTGTTGCTAAGTTTATACCTCCTAGCTTCACTTACTAGCAAAAGAAAAAGTTCTTTTATGATTTGAGACATTACTTTTGGGATGATCCACATCTTTATAAAGAAGGAGTAGATGGTATTATTAGACGTTGTGTGCATGAGCATGAACATGAACATATCCTACACAAGTGCCACTCCGAAACTTACGGAGGACACCATGCGGGAGACAGAACTGCACACAAGGTATTGCAATCCGGTTTTTATTGGCCTACTCTCTTCAAGGATGCCCGTAAGTTTGTCTTATCATGTGATGAATGTCAAAGAATTGGTAATATTAGTAGACGTCAAGAAATACCCATGAATTATTCACTCGTTATTGAACCATTTGATGTTTGGGGTTTTGATTATATGGGACCTTTTCCTTCCTCTAATGGGTACACACATATCCTAGTTGCTGTTGATTACGTTACTAAGTGGGTAGAAGCTATTCCAACTAGTAGTGCTGATCATAACACCTCTATTAAGATGCTTAAAGAAGTTATATTTCCAAGGTTTGGAGTCCCTAGATATCTAAGGACTGATGGTGGTTCACACTTTATTCATGGTGCTTTCCGTAAGATGCTTGCTAAGTATGATGTCAACCACATAATTGCATCACCTTATCACCCACAGACTAGTGGTCAGGTAGAACTAAGTAATAGGGAGTTGAAATTAATCTTGCAAAAGACAGTTAATAGGTCTAGAAAGAATTGGTCCAAGAAACTAGATGATGCATTATGGGCCTATAGAACTGCATACTAAAATCCTATGGGTATGTCTCCATATAAGATGGTATATGGAAAAGCTTGTCACTTACCTCTTGAGCTGGAACATAAGGCATATTGGGCTATCAAAGAGCTCAATTATGATTTCAAACTTGCCGGTGAAAAGAGGCTATTTGATATTAGCTGTCTCAATGAATGGAGAACCCAGGCCTACGAGAACGCCAAGTTATTTAAAGAGAAAGTTAAAAGATGGCATGACAAAAAGATACAAAAGCGTGAATTCAACGTAGGTGATTATGTTTTGCTATACAACTCTCGTTTAAGATTTTTTGCAGGAAAACTTCTCTCCAAGTGGGAAGTACCTTATGTTATCGAGGAGTTCTATCATTCCAGTGCTATAAAGATCAACAACTTCGAAGGCACAAATCCGAAGGTGGTGAATGGTCAAAGGATCAAACATTATATCTCACGTAATCCTATAAATGCTGAAACTAATATTATTGAAACCATAACCCCGAAGGAATACATAAGGGACACTTTCCAAAATGATTAAGTCTTCGAAAAGGAAGAGGTACATGATACGGTAAGTAAACCGACTCCAAAACAGTTCTAAAGGCAATTTTTCTCTATTTTGGAATATTTAGAAAAATACAAAATAAACCGTAGTCCGGAGGAGACACGATGTGGCCTCGAGGGTAGGGGGGCACCCCCCTTTCCAGGGCGTGCCCCCTGCCTCGAGGGCACCCCGTGTGTCCCCTGGACTCTGTTTTCTTGTGGGTTACTCCTTTTGTTCGGGAAAAATTCATTATATATACTCCCGAAGGTTTTGGCCTCTGTATCACGCAGAATTCCTCTATTTTCTTTTCGAGGTGCTGTTTTTGACAGATCTAGATCATCATGGCGTCCTCCAACACCCCCAAGGACATCTTCTTCGAGAAGGTCATCAACCCCAACCTTGCGGAGGTGCTGCACCACCTCAAAACCATGGAGTTGCATGAGGGGGTGCTGCACATCCGTGATGTGGAGGAGCCGAGGAGGACCGGAAGCGTGGAGACAAGACTCGAAGCAATGGAGCAACAAGTTTTCAAGTGCCAAGGTATGGTGGAACGAGGTCTCGGCGCCAACCACATGATGATCTCGGAGCTTGCCAACAACCTCAAGATGGACTCAAGGATCTTCGGAGAAGCAATCTCCAATCTCCAACAGAAGATCGATCACCTCCAAGCCCAGATCTATGACGTGCAAAACCAAAACTATGAGTATGAATATAGATTCAAGAACATGAGTTTGGCTACAGATTTGAGTATCCCGGAGACTTGATCATCCTTCTACGATGGTGAGCCCATGCCTTGGAAGAACAACATGCCTACGTCAGCAACAACTCCAGCATCACCAACCCCGAAGAAGGAGACATAATCATATGGCTATGGGCACTCCCCTTGGCAAATGCCAAGCTTGGGGGAGTGACCCCGGTATCGTATCACCATCACTCCTATCTTTACCATTTTACTTAGTTCGATCCTTTTTGTAGTATCTTGATCTATTAGAATAAAGTTAGCATGATCTAGTTGTGAGCTTTTGCTTTGTGAGCCTTATCCTTTGTAATCGAGTCCGTGAGCTATATAATAAAGATTAGTGTTGAGTCAAGGGCTTGATTTCCCCTCTTGGGTCATGATAAAAGGAAGAAAACAAAAGGAGAATCATAGAAATCATATCGATCTTATGGGAAGTAGTGACTTCACATATAAGAGTATGATAAATAAAAGTTGTTGGGAGGTGACAAACATAGTTTTGGTAATCGTTACAATTAATAGGAAGTGATAAAAGAAGAGAGGCCTCACATACAAATAGACTATCTTGGACATCTTTTATGATTGTGAGCACTCATTAAAGTATGACATGCTAAAGAGTTGATGTTGGACAAGGAAGACAACATAATGGGTTATGTCTTTTTATATCCGAAATAAAGTATATTGTCATGGGTCTTCCAACATGTTGAGCTTGCCTTTCCCTCTCATGCTAGCCAAACCTCCTTGCACTAAGTAGAGATACTACTTGTGCTCATCCTTAAATCCAATGTTGCCATCTGAGTCGACCACACCTACCTATGGATTGAGAAAGATCTTTCCAAGTAAGTTGTCATGTTGTAAACCCGCTAAATATGTATGATTTATTAGTGTGGGAGAAATTAGCTTTATACGAGCTTGTGATATGGAAGTAATAAAAGCGACAGACTGCATAATAAAGGTCCTTATCACAAGTGGCAATATAAAGCGAAGTTCTTCTATGCTAAGACTTTGTGCATCCAACCATAAAAACACATGACAACCTCTGCTTCCCTCTGCGAAGGGCCTATCTTTTATTCTTGTCTTATAAGTGTCAAGGTGAGCTCCACCTTTCCTTTTTCATTTTATCCTTAGGCAAGCACACTGTGTTGGAAAGATCCTGATATGTATACCCACTTGGATATAGGTTCTCATGATCTATTACTGTTGACATTACCCTTGAGGTAAAAGGTTGGGAGGCAATACCATAAGCCCTATCTTTCTCTGTGTCCGATTAAAACTCCATAAACATAAGTATTGTGTGAGTGTGAGCAATTGTGAAAGACTATAAGATAGTTGAGTATGTAGGTTTGCTGAAAAGCTCTTATATTGACTCTTTCCGATGTTAAAATAAATTGCAATTGCTTCAATGACCGAGACCAAAATTTGTTAGTTTCCAATGAAGTTTATGATGCATACTTGATATTGTGGATGCATTATTACTTTTGCATAATGATCATATGACTATATTTATATAAGTTGATGTTATGAGAATGATCATGATGCCCTCACGTCCGTATTCTGTTTTTATCGACACCTCTATCTCTAAACATGTGGGCATATTTTTCGATATCGGCTTTCGCTTGAGGACAAGCGAGGTCTAAGCTTGGGGGAGTTGATACGTCCATTTTTCATCATGCTTATAAGTTGATATTTATTGCATTATGGGTTGTTCATACATGTTTTGTCATAATACTTATGCCTTTTCCCTCTTATTTTGCAAGGTTTACATGAAGAAGGCACTACAACAAGAACCCCCCTTCAGCAACGTATTGATGTGTTGTCGCATGTCCGTATATCCGTTGCTAAGGTCTACACCAACGGATTATTATGCGTTGCCGTTGGTGGCGTTGGAAGGGTCTACAACAACGTACATAATTGCGTTGGTAATCGGCGTGAAGAAGCGTTGCAGGGTAGCAACGAATATAGTTGCAGCGTAACAACGTTTTGTATGCGTTGGTGATACATGAACTCATTTTGAAATGAACATAACAAATTAGTGCGACCCTTCTATGTTAGTATTTTCTACATTACCAGCAATAATGACTAAATCAACATTGATACTGCATATGAGTGACAAATCCATTAACTAAAAGATATCTTTATTAAATCATGTCGGTTGCATTACATGGAACACAATCCAATGATTCCTATACATTGACCATGAAAGTCATGTTCTGCAATGTGAATTAAAACTATTTGGTAGTAGCCTCATTCTCCACCTTGCAATCAACAACTTGGCCGCCATTCTCCACCTTGCGACAACATGGCCCCCACTCTCCACATTGCAATCAGCAAATTAGCCCCCATTCTCCACCATGCAATTAACAACTTAGCCATGCACCATTCAATTATCTGGGCGATCTACAACAATAAAACAAGCTGACATGAGTGATGTATCATTAGAGAAACAAGAAAAAAATAGGTTAATAGAGCAATAAAATTTAAAAGAGAAGCAACATATATAAGGTTGAAGGCCATGCGATAAATAATCTAGCTACATGATCAATACTTGTGACATTTTTCAGTGGTCATATCAACTGATCATATTTTTCTATTGTAGCATCAACACACATTGCTAACAATTCATTTCAAAAGTTAACCTCAGTTTTAAATCTAGGTCGGTATTTACTAGTGAAAGAAAAAGATTTTCTCTCAGCCAACGGGGAGTTGGATTGTGCTTATATATTTTCCAGAATTTGAAGATGATAATACAGTCAAAACATGGTCTATGAAGAGGTGATGACTGAAGTGATTTCACCTTTGGTTATTGTAGACATGCGACTTGATGTACAGGAAGTCTCGAGTAGGCCAATTATAATAATCAAGACTAAAAGATATCCCACTAATAACAATATACAATAGTTTTCGAGCCATTGTCAAATTGATGTTCATCCATGCTAAATGGAATTATCTGTAAAAACGTACTTGAAAATGATGTATTGCATAATATCTGTATAACAAATATAGCATGCTTCAATAGAAATTATTTTCTTCCATAAACCACGTTCAAAATACACTCATATCACTTGACTACATCTTTTTTATGCAATCAAACTCGAAGAGATATCTAGAGATATACATAGGTCACACACATCGTTTGCACTGTTGGATATCCCATACACATAGAACTATTTTTGTTAACAGAATAAAATTAAAATACCAACAGTACTAACGTTCCTGCAATACATATATATATATATATATATATATATATATATATATATATATATATATATAGAGAGAGAGAGAGAGAGAGAGAGAGGAAGTCAACAGTAGCTCTACCTGCATTCCTTCTTGAGATTGGAACCAAATTAGAGATATCATAAAGAAGATCTTGTCAGGGTTTTCTAGTTACTAAGCCAGCTCGGAGTTACATGAGAATTAGATACGAACACTATCAATACCCATAAAAGACAAGTGAGCATTAGATGTACCAGAGTGGTGTAGAACTTGTTCCATAACAGGACACCAAAGTAGTTATGGGGAGACCAAATTGTCCTGGATTCGGCACAATTCCCGCAAGAAGAATTCATGCAAGCTACCTACTTCTTTGAATAGCACCCCTGAATATGACACAAACTCATTGTTAGCTTTCATGACAGAACAAGATAAACACAATCAAACTACAACACATGAAAACTACTACCAGTTTTTTATGCATATCATAATACAAAGTGTTTATTAGTCATTTAATCCCTCCGTCTGATAATATAAGACATTTTTTGTTACTACACTAGTGTAAAAAAATATGTTTTACATTCCGGGACGGAGGGAGTAATCCACAACTCACAAGCAGACATGTATTGCATAATGCTGCTCCTATCCAAGTACTAAGTATGCTGAGCCATAGGCAATGTCATCTCTGTAGATGTATGTCTTTTAGTTTGTGATTTGCATTACCGCTGACTAGGACATGTACTCCTAAAAGTTAAATGCATACTTCTAATTTAATTCATAATGAACACTAAAAAGAAAAGGGAATTCTTTTAACTACATAAGAATCAAGTCATTTCATTTTTCACCAAAAACTAAATTACTTAATTGTGATGGTTGTCAAAAGGCAAAAGAAGTTCCTTATTTTTAATAAATATAGTGGCATTTTCTCAGTACTTATTCAGCGGAACTGCTCACAAATGTAGTACCAGACTCACATGTGGTCTCATTAGCTTTGTTCCTAATTTGGAGGTGTTGACATATAAACAAGTGTTGAAAGCACATATTTTTAAATGATTCGGTGCAGACATACAACAGATTGTTGTTAGCTTGTGATTCAACAAATCAAAACTACAAGGTCAATCTAAATCAGGTCCTTGAATATCTTAACAGGGGGCAAGATTGTGGCACCTACTTTTTTCCTATAAAAGTTGACTTCTAAAATAGAATTCGCCAATTAACAGAGCCCAACTTGCATTATAAGAACAATTATTTCTCAAACTCGACTGCAGTTCATTGTGGTGCTTCCCTCTTTCCTACATGACATCAACTTCCAATGGGCACCCATTACTTGCATATCAATCAGAAGAGGAAAAAAAACCACTTGCATATCAAATAGCCAGAGAAGATGTACAATTATTTTAACAACCAGAGGAACTCTCAATCGCGGTGGGCGTTCATAGAGATGATGGAGGCACAATCAAGAATCGTACCATGGTTGGGAGAGGGACGCCAAGGCGGTGCTTGGGGCGGGGGGGGCATCGGCTACCTGCCGCAGCAGAGGGTCGGGCAGCGGATTCGAACAACACTAAGACGCCGGGGAAGGGGCACAGAGGCAGCGTGTGGTGAGTGTAGCACCTTCGGACCCGTGCGTGATGTGCAGCGGCCATTTAGGTGGGAAGCGGCTAGAAAAATAAGAGAAGATGGGAGGAGTGCCTTACCGAACCGTCGGCGTCGAAGTCGATGTAGCCAAGGCAGAGCAGAACCGCCGGCGTCCAATTATGCTGCAGCGCGTGCGGAGACGCCGGTTAGTCACACTAGATGAGGCGTGGAGCCGTGCTGGCAACGACGACCCATGGATGCGAGGGCGCATGGAGAGGCATGGAGAACATCTCCAAGGGGGTCGGAGGAGAGAGGTTAGGGGATCTAGGCCGATGGGTGAGATGAATCAGCGGAGATAGGTGGTGGGGAGGAAAGATAAGGAAAGATATGTTTTTTGTATATACACAAATCTGTTGCGTGCTATTTGCACGGAGGAGGCACAGATAATGTGGAGGTGCGATGGGGTAGGGGAGGTTAGCTCTTCGTGGAACGTGGGAGGTCGACCCAACAACAAATGCAATTATTTCGTTGGTAGGTATGCGTTGCTATAGGGGTGTTTTTGTTGTAGTGAGGGGGAATGCCGGCAGCTGGAATTCTGGGCTGGAAAAGGAGCAAACTCTGGAAACCTATTCTGCGCAACTCCAAAAGCCCCGAAACTCCACAGAACATTTTTTCGGAAAACATAAAAAATACGTGGCGGAAGAAACCCATGAGGGGGGCCATCGGCTGGCCTCGAGGGTGGGGGCGCCCCCCTTCCCAGGGCGTGCCCCCCTGCCTCGAGGGCCAGCCGGTGGGCCCCAGGTGACCATCTTCTCCTATATTAAGCATTTTGACCTGGAAAAAAAATCAAGAGAAGGCTTTCGGGACCATACGCCGCCGTCTCGAGGCGGAACCGAGGCGGAAATCAATCTAGGGCTCCGGCAGAGCTGTTCTGCTGGGGATACTTCCCTCCGGGAGGGGGAAATCGTCACCGCCGTCATCACCAACAACTCTCCCATCTTGGGGAGAGCTATCTTCATCAACATCTTCACCAGCACCATCTCCTCTCAAACCCTAGTTCATCTCTTGTATCCAACCTTTGTATCAAAGCCTCAGATTGGTACTAGTGGGTTGCTTGTAGTGTTGATTACTCCTTGTAGTTGATGCTAGTTGGTTTATTTGGTGGAAGATCATATGTTCAGATCCATTATGCATATTAATACCCCTCTGATCATGAACAATGTTATGTCTTCTGAGTAGTTGCTATTGTTCCTGAGGACATGGGAGAAGTCTTGCTATTAGTAGTCATGTGAATTTGGTCTTCGTTCGATATTTTGATGAGATGTATGTTGTCTCTCCTCTAGTGGTGTCATGTGAACGTCGACTACATGACACTTCACCATTATTTGGGCCTAGAGGAAGGCATTGGGAAGTAATAAGTAGATGATGGGTTGCTAGAGTGACAGAAGCTTAAACCCTAGTTTATGCGTTGCTTCGTAAGGGGCTGATTTGGATCCATATGTTTCAGGCTATGGTTAGGTTTACCTTAATACTTCTTTTGTAGTTGCGGATGCTTGCATTAGAGGTTAATCATAAGTGGGAGGCTTGTCCAAGTAAGGGAATCACCCAAGCACCGGTCCACCCACATACCAAATTATCAAAGTACCGAACGCGAATCAGATGATCGTGATGAAAACTAACTTGACGATAATTCCCATATGTCCTCGGGAGCGCTTTACCTTGCTTAAGAGTTTGTCCAGGCTTGTCCTTTGCTACAAAAAGGATTGGGCCACCTTGCTGCACCTATTTACTTTTACCGTTTGTCACTTGCTACCAATTATCTTATCAAAAAACTTCATGTTACCTATAATTTCAGTGCTTGCAGAAAACACCTTACTGAAAAATGCCTATCATTTCCTTCTGCTCCTCGTTGGGTTCGACACTCTTAATTATCGAAAGGACTATGATAGATCCCCTACACTTGTGGGTCATCAATTTTGTATGCGTAGGTAAGAACGGTTCTTGCTAAGCCCGTAGCAGCCACGTAAAACTTGCAACAACAAAGTAGAGGACGTCTAACTTGTTTTTGCACGGCATGTTGTGATGTGATATGGTCAAGACGTGATGAGTTATACGTTATTGTATGAGATGACCATGTTTTGTAAAGTTACCGGCAACTGGCAGGGGCCATATGGTTGTCGCTTTATTGTATGAAATGCAATCGCCATGTAATTGCTTTACTTTATCACTAAGCGGTAGCGATAGTCGTGGAAGCAATAGTTGGCGAGATGACAACGATGCTACGATGGAGATCAAGGTGTTGCGCCGGTGACGATG
Organism: Secale cereale; assembly: GCA_902687465.1. Classification (NCBI taxonomy): domain Eukaryota; kingdom Viridiplantae; phylum Streptophyta; class Magnoliopsida; order Poales; family Poaceae; genus Secale; species Secale cereale. The sequence goes on along the minus strand of LR738716.1, from coordinate 151,965,778 downwards.
GTGATCATGATGGTGCTTTGGAGATGGAGATCAAAGGCACAAGATGATGATGGCCATATCATATCACTTATATTTGATTGCATGTGATGTTTATCTTATTATGCTTCTTATTTTGCTTAGTATGGCGGTAGCATTATAAGATGATCCCTTACAAAATTTCAAGGTACAAGTGTTCTCCCTGAGTATGCACCGTTGCGACAGTTCTTCGTGCCGAGACACCACGTGATGATCGGGTGTGATAAGCTCTACGTTCACATACAACGGGTGCAAGCCAGTTTTGCACACGCAGAATACTCGGGTTAAACTTGACGAGCCTAGCATATGCAGATATGGCCTCGGAACACTAGAGACCGAAAGGTCGAGCGTGAATAATATAGTAGATATGATCAACATAAGATGTTCACCATTGAAAACTACTCCAACTCACGTGATGATCGGACATGGTTTAGTTGATTTGGATCACGTGATCATTTAGATGACTAGAGGGATGTCTATCTAAGTGGGAGTTCTTTAATAATATGATTAAATTGAATTTTAATTTATCATGAACTTAGTCCTGATAGTATTTGCAAATTATGTTGTAGATCAATAGCTCGCGTTATAGCTCCCCTATGTTTTTTGATATGTTCCTAGAGAAAACTAAGTTGAAAGATGTTAGTAGCAATGATGCGGACTTGTTCCATGATCTGAGGATTTTCCTCATTGCTACACAAAAGTATTATGTCCTTGATGCATCGCTAGGTGACATATCTATTGCAGGAGCAGATGTAGACGTTATGAACGTTTGACAAGCTCGGTATGATGACTACTTGATAGTTTAGTGCACCATGCTTTACGGATTATAACCAGGACTTCAAAAATGTTTTGAACGCCACAGAGCATATGAGATGTTCCAAGAGTTGAAATTAGTATTTCATACTCATGCCCGTGTCGAGAGGTATAAGACCTCTGACAGTACTTTGCCTACAAGATGGAGGAGAATATCTCAACCAGTGAGCATGTGCTCGGATTGTCTGGGTACTACAATTGCTTGAATCAAGTGGGAGTTAATCTTCCAGATATGTTAGTAATTGACAAAGTTCTCTAGACACTATCACCAAGTTAGTAGAACTTCGTGATGAACTATAATATGCAAGGGATGACGATAGTAATTCCCGAGCTCTTCGCGATGCTGAAATCGGCGAAGGTAGAAATCAAGAAAGAGCATCAAGTGTTGATGGTTAATAGGACCACTTGTTTCAAGTAAAGGGCAAAGGGATAGAAGGGGAACTTCAAGAAGAATGACAAGCAAGTTGTCACTCCCGTGAAGAAACCCAAAGCTAAACTCAAGCCTGAAACTAAGTGCTTCTACTGCAAAGGAAATGGTCACTGGAAGTGGAACTACCCTAGATACTTGGCGGATAAGAAGGATGGCAAAGTGAACAAAGGTATATTTGATATACAGATTATTGATGTGTACTTTACTAGTGTTCATAGCAACCCCTGGGTATTTGATACCGGTTCAGTTGCTAAAATTAGTAACTCGAAACGAGAGTTGCAGAATGAACAGAGACTAGTTAAAGGTGAAGTGACGATGTGTGTTGGAAGTGGTTCCAAGATTGATATGATCATCATCGCACACTCCCTATACTTTTGGGATTAGTGTAGAACATAAATAAATGTTATTTGGCATTTGCGTTGAGCATGAATATGATTTGATCATGTTTGTTGCAATACGGTTATTCATTTTAAGTCATAGAATAATTGTTATTCTGTTTACATGAATAAAACCTTCGATGGTCATACACCAAATGAAAATAGTTTGTTGGATCTCGATCATAGTAATACACATATTCATAATATTGAAGCCAAAAGATGCAAAGTTGATAATGATAGTGCAACTTATTTATGGCACTGCCGTTTAGGTCATATTGGTGTAAAGCGCATGAAGAAACTCCATGGTGATGGACTTTTGGAATCACTTGATTATGAATCACTTGGTGCTTGCGAACCATGCCTCATGGGCAAGATGACTAAAACTCCGTTCTCTGGAACAATGAAGCGAGCAACTGATTTGTTGGAAATCATACATACTGATGTATGTGGACCGATGAGTGTTGAGGCTCGCGGCAGGTATCATTATTTTCTGACCTTCACTGATGTTTTGAGAAGATATGGGTATATATACTTGATGAAGCACAAGTCTGAAACATTTGAAAAGTTCAAAGAATTTCAGAGTGAAGTAGAGAATCATCGTAACAAGAAAATTAAGTTCCCACGATCTGATCGCGGAGGCGAATATTTGAGTTACGAGTTTGGTCTTCATTTAAAACAATGTGGAGTAGTTTCACAGCTCACGCCACCCGGAACACCACAGTGTAACGGTGTGTCCGAACGTCGTAATCTTACTTTATTAGATATGGTGCTACCTATGATATCTCTTACCGATTTACCACTATGGTTTTGGGTTATGCATTAGAGACAGCTGCATTCACAATTAAATAAGGGCACCATCTAAATCCGTTGAGATGATGCCTTATGAACTGTGGTTTGGCAAGAAACCAAAGTTGTTGTTCCTTAAAGTTTGGGGCTGCGATGCTTATGTGAAAAAGCTTCAACCTGATAAACTTGAACCCAAGTCGGAGAAATGTGTCTTCATAGGATACCCAAAGGAGACTGTTGGGTACACCTTCTATCACAGATCCGAAGGTAAGATATTCGCTGCTAGGAATGGATCCTTTCTAGAGAAGGAGTTTCTCTCGAAAGAAGTGAGTGGGAGGAAAGTGGAACTTGATGAGGTAATTGTACCTTCTCCCAAATTGGAAAGTAGTATGATACGTCCATTGTGCATCATGCTTATAAGTTGATATTTATTGCATTATGGGCTGTTCATACATGTTTTGTCACAATACTTATGACTTTTCCCTCTTATTTTGCAAGGTTTACATGAAGAAGGGGGGGTGCCGACAGCTGGAATTCTGGGATAGAAAAGGTGCAAACTCTGGAAACCTATTCTGCACAACTCCAAAAGCCTCGAAACTCCACAGAACATTTTTTCGGAAAATATAAAAAATACCTGGCGGAAGAAACCCACGAGGGGGGCCACTGGCTGGCCTCGAGGGTGGGGGCGCGCCCCCCTTCCCAGGGCGCGCCCCCCTGCCTCGAGGGCCAGCCGGTGGGCCCCAGGTGACCATCTTCTCCTATACGAAGCGTTTTGACCTGGAAAAAATAAAGGGAAGGCTTTCAGGACCAGACGCCGACGTCTCGAGGCGGAACCGAGGCGGAAACCAATCTAGGGCTCCGGCAGAGCTATTCTGCCGGGGATACTTTCCTCCGGGAGGGGGAAATCGTCACCGCCGTCATCACCAACAACTCTCCCATCTTGGGGAGAGTTATCTTAATCAACATCTTCACCAGCACCATCTCCTCTCAAACCCTAGTTCATCTCTTGTATCCAATCTTTGTATCCAAACCTCAGATTGGTACCTGCGGGTTGCTAGTAGTGTTGATTACTCCTTGTAGTTGATGCTAGTTGGTTTATTTGGTGGAAGATCATATGTTCAGATCCATTATGCATATTAATACCCCTCTGATCATGAACAATATTATGTCTTGTGAGTAGTTGCTATTGTTCCCGAGGACATGGGAGAAGTCTTGCTATTAGTAGTCATGTGAATTTGGTCTTCGTTCGATATTTTGATGAGATGTATGTTGTCTCTCCTCTAGTGGTGTCATGTGAACGTCGACTACATGACACTTCACCATTATTTGGGCCTAGAGGAAGGCATTGGGAGGCAATAAGTAGATGATGGGTTGCTAGAGTGACAGAAGCTTAAACCCTAGTTTATGCGTTGCTTCGTAAGGGGCTGATTTGGGTCCATATGTTTCAGGCTATGGTTAGGTTTACCTTAATACTTCTTTTGTAGTTGCGGATGCTTGCATTAGAGGTTAATCATAAGTGGGAGGCTTGTCCAAGTAAGGGCAGCACCCAAGCACCGGTCCACCCACATACCAAATTATCAAAGTACCGAACGCGAATGAGATGATCGTGATGAAAACTAGCTTGACGATAATTCCAATATGTCCTCGAGAGCGCTTTACCTTGCATAAGAGTTTGTCCAGGCTTGTCCTTTGCTACAAAAAGGATTGGGCCACCTTGCTGCACCTATTTACTTTTACCGTTTGTCACTTGCTACCAATTATCTTATCCCAAAACTATCTGTTACCTATAATTTCAGTGCTTGCAGAAAACACCTTACTAAAAATTGCCCATCATTTCCTTCTACTCCTCGTTGGGTTCGACACTCTTACTTATCGAAAGGACTACAATAGATCCCCTACACTTGTGGGTCATCAAGACACTTTTCTGGCGCCGTAGCCGGGGAGTGAAGCGCCTTTGGTAAGTGAAATTTGGTAAGGAAAAATTTATATAGTGTGCTGAAATTTATTGTCACTTGTTACTATGGCTCAAAACCCTTTGAGGGGCTTGTTCGGGGTATCTTCACCCCGAGCAGAAGAGCAAAGAGTTGCTCCTCAACCTACTGCACCTACTGAAAATGTTTGCTTTGAGATTCCTTCGGATATGATAGAGAAACTGCTTGAAAATCCCTATACAGGAGACGGGACACTTCATCCCGATTTACATCTAATCTATGTGGATGAAGTTTGTGGATTGCTTAAGCTTGCAGGTATGCCCGAGGATGTTATCAAGAAGAAGATTTTCCCTTTATCTTTGAAGGGAGACGCATTGACATGGTTTAGTCTATGCGATGATATGGGATCTTGGAACTATAATCGTCTGAAGTTGGAATTTCATTAGAAGTTCTACCCTATGCCCCATGTTCATCGTGATCGTAATTATATTTATAATTTCTGGCCTCGCGAAGGAGAAAGCATCACTCAAGCTTGGGGGAGGCTTAAATCAATGTTATATTCATGCCCCAATCATGAGCTCTCAAGAGAAATGATCATTCAAATTTTTTATGATCGGCTTTCTCATAATAATCGCTCCATGCTCGATACTTCTTGTTCCGGCTATTATATGATGATGACTATTGACTTTAAATGGGATTTATTGGAAAGAATTAAACGCAACTCCGAAGATTGGGATCTCGATGAAGGTAAGGAGTCAGGTATGACCCAAGTTTGATTGTGTTAAAGCTTTTATGGATACCGATGTTTTCGGTAAGTTTAGCACTAAATATGGACTTGACTCTGAGATAGTAGCTTCTTTCTGTGAATCCTTTGCTACTCATGTTGATCTCCCCAAGGAGAAGTGGTTTAAATACCATCCCCCTATTGAAGTAAAAGTAGTTGAACCTATTAAAGTTGAAGAAAATACTATCACTTATAATATTGATCTAGTTATCCCTACCGCGTATATCGAGAAACCACCTTTCCCTGTTTGGATAAAGGATCATGCTCAAGCTTCAACTGTAGTCCGTAAGAGCAATACTAGAACACCTACACCCTCTGAGCAAATTAAAGTTGAACCTAGTGTTACTATGGTTAAAGATATCTTGGTAGAAGATTTAGATGGTCATGTTATTTATCTCCAAGAGGAGTCTGCTAGAATAGCTAAACCCAATGCTAGGAATAGACATAAACCTGTTGTAGGCTTGCCTGTTATCTCTGTCAAGATAGGAGATCATTGCTATCATGGTTTATGTGACGTAGGTGCTAGTGCGAGTATTATCCCTCTCGATTTGTATAACGAAATCATGCATGATATTGCACCGGTTGAGTTAGAGGGGATTGATGTTACTATTAAGCTTGCTAATAGAGACACTATTTCACCAGTTGGGATTGTTAGAGATATTGATGTTCTATGTGGGAAGGTTAAATACCCCGCTGACTTTCTTGTTCTTAGTTTTCCACAAGATGCCTTATGTACCATTATATTTGGTAGACCCTTCTTGAATACTGTTAATGCCAAGATAGACTGTGTGAAAGATATTGCCACTATCGGATTAGGGGATACGTCTCATGATTTTAACTTTGCTAAATTCCGTAGACAACCCCTTGAAAAGGCACCATCCAGTAAGGATGAACTTATTGGTCTTGCTTCTATTGTCGTGCCACCTAATGATCCTTTAGAACTATACTTACTAGACCATGAAAATGATATGCATATGAATGAGAGAAGGGAGATAGATGAAATATTTCTTACACAGGGACCCGTATTGAAAAACAACTTGCCTGTTGAAATCCTAGGGGATCCTCCTCCACCCAAGGGTGATCCCGTGTTTGAACTTAAACCTTTACCTGATAATCTTAAGTATGTTTATCTTGATGAATATAAGATATATCCTGTTATTATTAGCGCTAACCTTTCAGAGCATGAGGAAGAAAGATTATTGAAAATTCTGAAGAAGCACCGAGCTGCTATTGGATATACTCTTGATGATCTTAAGGGCATTAGTCCCACTATATGTCAATACAAGATAAAATTGGAAGAAAATGCTAAACCAGTTATTGATCATCAACGATGGTTAAATCCTAAGATGAAAGAAGTGGTAAGGAAGGAAATTTTAAAGCTTCTAGAGGCAGATATAATCTATCCCATTGCTGATAGTCAGTGGGTAAGTCATGTCCATTGTGTTCCTAAGAAAGGAGGTATGACCGTTGTCCCTAATGATAAAGATGAATTGATCCCGCAAAGAATAGTTACAGGTTATAGGATGGTAATTGATTTCCGTAAGTTAAATAAAGCTACTAAGAAAGATCATTACCCCTTGCCATTTATTGATCAAATGCTAGAAAGGTTATCCAAACATACTCATTTCTGCTTTCTAGATGGTTATTCTGGTTTCTCTCAAATACCCGTGTCAAAGGGGGATCAAGAAAATACCACCTTTACTTGTCCTTTCGGTACCTTTGCTTATAGATGTATGCCTTTTGGTTTATGTAATGCACCTGCTACCTTTCAAAGATGCATGATGGTTATATTCTCTGACTTTTGTGAAAAGATTGTTGAAGTATTCATGGAAGATTTCTCCGTTTACGCAACTTTTTCTGATGATTGCTTCAGCAACCTTGATCGAGTTTTGCAGAGATGTGAAGACACTAACCTTGACTTGAATTGGGAGTCGTGCCACTTTATGGTTAATGAAGGCATTGTCTTGGGACATAAAATTTCTGAAAGAGGTATTGAAGTTGACAAAGCTAAAGTTGATGATATTGAAAAGATGCCATGCCCTAAGGATATCAAAGGTATACGAAGTTTCCTTGGTCATGCCGGGTTTTATAGGAGGTTCATTAAGGACTGCTCCAAAATTGCCAGGCCTCTGACTAATCTCTTACGAAAAGATATTCCTTTTGTCTTTGATGATGATTGTCTAGAAGCATTTGAAATACTTAAGAAAGCATTGATCTCTGCACCTATTGTCCAGCCACCTGACTGGAATTTACCCTTTGAGATTATGTGCGATGCTAGTGATTATGTTGTAGGAGCTGTTCTAGGGCAAAGAGTAGATAAGAAATGGAATGTTATCCAGTATGCTAGCAAAACTCTATATAGTGTCCAAAGAAATTATGCTACCACTGAAAAAGAATTTTTAGCAATTGTGTTTGCATGTGATAAGTTTAGACCCTATATCGTTGATTCTAAAGTAACTATTCACACTGATCATGCTGCTATCAAGTACCTTATGGAAAAGAAAGATGCTAAACCTAGACTTATTAGATTGGTTCTCTTGCTGCAAGATTTTGACTTGCATATTATTGATAGAAAGGGAGCTGAGAACCCAGTAGCTGATAACTTGTCTAGGTTAGAGAATATACTTTATGACCCACAACCTATTGATGATAGCTTTCCTGATGAACAACTAGCTGTCATAAATACTTCTCGTACTGCTCCATGGTATGCTGATTATGCTAATTATATTGTCGCTAAGTTTATACCTCCTAGCTTCACTTATCAGCAAAAGAAAAAGTTCTTCTATGATTTGAGACATTACTTTTGGGATGACCACATCTTTATAAAGAAGGAGTAGATGGTATTATTAGATGATGTGTGCCTGAGCATGAACAGGAACAGATCTTACGCAAGTGCCACTCCGAAGCTTACGGAGGACACCATGCGGGAGATAGAACTGCACACAAGGTATTGCAATCCGGTTTTTATTGGCCTACTCTCCTCAAGGATGCCCGTGAGTTTGTCTTATCATGTGATGAATGTCAAAGAATTGGTAATATTAGTAGACGTCAAGAAATGCCTATGAATTATTCACTTATCATTGAACCATTTGATGTTTGGGGTTTTGATTATATGGGACATTTTCCTTCCTCTAATGGGTACACACATATTCTAGTTGTTGTTGATTACGTTACTAAGTGGGTAGAAGCTATTCCAACTAGTAGTGCTGATCATAACACCTCTATTAAGATGCTTAAAGAAGTTATATTTCCAAGGTTTGGAGTCCCTAGATATCTAATGACTCATGGTGGTTCACACTTTATTCATGGTGCTTTCCGTAAGATGCTTGCTAAGTATGATGTCAACCACAGAATTGCATCACCCTATCACCCACAGAATAGTGGTCAGGTAGAACTAAGTAATAGGGAGTTGAAATTAATCTTGCAGAAGACGGTTAATAGGTCTAGAAAGAATTGGTCAAAGAAACTAGATAATGCATTATGGGCCTATAGAACTGCATACAAAAATCCTATGGGTATGTCTCCATATAAGATGGTATATGGAAAAGCTTGTCATTTACCTCTTGAGCTAGAACATAAGGCAAATTGAGCTATCAAAGAACTCAATTATGATTTAAAACTTGCCGGTGAAAAGAGGCTATTTGATATTAGCTGTCTCGATGAATGGAGAACCCAGGCCTACGAGAATGCCAAGTTATTTAAAGAAAAGGTTAAAAGATGGCATGACAAAAGGATACAAAAGCGTGAGTTCAACGTAGGTGATTATGTTTTGCTATACAACTCTCGTTTAAGATTTTTTACAGGAAAACTTCTCTCTAAATGGGAAGGACCTTACGTTATCGAGGTGGTCAATCGTTTCGGTGCCATAAAAATCAACAACTTCGAAGGCACAAATCCGAAGGTGGTGAATGGTCAAAGAATCAAACATTATATCTTAGGTAATCCTATAAATGTTGAAACTAATATTATTGAAACCATAACCCCGAAGGAATACATAAGGGACACTTTCCAGAATGATTCAGCCTCCGAAAAGGAAGAGGTACGTGATACGGTAAGTAAACCGACTCCAAAACAGTTCTAAAGGCAAATTTTCTCCGTTTTGGAATATTTAGAAAAATACAAAAATAAACCGCAGTCCGGAGGAGACACAAGGTGGCCTCGAGGGTAGGGGGCGCGCCCCCTGCCTCGAGGGCACCCCGTGTGTCCCCTGGACTCCGTTTTCTTGTGGGTTACTCCTTTCATGCTGGAAAAATTCATTATATATACTCTCGAAGGTTTTGACATCTGTATCACGCAGAATTCCTCTGTTTTCATTTTGAGCTACTGTTTTTGACAGATCTAGATCATCATGGCGTCCTCCAACACCCCCAAGGACACGTTCTTCGAGAAGGTAATCAACCCCTACCTTGCGGAGGTGCTGCACCACCCCAAAACCATGGAGTTGCATGAGGGGGTGCTGCACATCCGTGATGTTGAAAGGCCGAGGAGGAGCGGAAGCGTGGAGACAAGACTCGAAGCAATAGAGCAACAAGTTTTCAAGTGCCAAGGTATGGTGGAACGAGGTCTCGACGCCAACCACATGATGATCTCGGAGCTTGCCAACAACCTCAAGATGGACTCAAGGATCTTTGGAGAAGCAATCTCCAATCTCCAAGAGAAGATGGGTCACCTCCAAGCCTAGATCTATGACCTGCAAAACCAAAACTGTGAGTATGAATATAGATTCAAGAACATGAGTTTGGCTGCAGATTTGAGTATCCCGGAGACTCGATCATCCTTCTACGATGGTGAGCCCATGCCTTGGAAGAACAACCGGCCTACGTCAGCAACAACTCGAGCATCACCAACCTCGAAGAAGGAGACATAATCATATGGGTATGTGCACTCCCCTTGGCAACTGCCAAGCTTGGGGGAGTGACCCCGGTATCGTATCACCATCACTCCTATCTTTACCGTTTTACTTAGTTCGATCCTTTTGGTAGTATCTTGATCTATTAGAATAAAGTTAGCATGATCTAGTTGTGAGCTTTTGCTTTGTGAGCCTTATCCTTTGTAATCGAGTTCGTGAGCTATATAATAAAGATTAGTGTTGAGTCAAGGGCTTGATTTCCCCTCTTGGGTCATGATAAAAGGACGAAAACAAAAGGAGAATCATAGAGATCATATCGATCTTATGGGAAGTAGTGATTTCACATATAAGAGTATGTAAAATAAAAGTTGTTGGGATGTGACAAACATAGTTTTGGTCATCGTTGCAATTAATAGGAAGTAATAAAAGAAGAGAGGCCTCACATAAAAATATACTATCTTGGACATCTTTTATGATTGTGAGCACTCATTAAAGTATGACATGCTAAAGAGTTGATGTTGGACAAGGAAGACAACATAATGGGTTATGTCTTTTTATATCCGAAATAAAGTATATTGTCATGGATCTTCCAACATATTGAGCTTGCCTTTCCCTCTCATGCTAGCCAAACCTCCTTGCACTAAGTAGAGATACTACTTGTGCTTCCATACATCCTTAAACCCAGTTTTGCCATGAGAGTCCACCATACCTACCTATGGATTGAGAAAGATCCTTCCAAGTAAGTTGTCATGTTGTAAACCCGCTAAATATGTATGATTTATTAGTGTGGGAGAAATTAGCTTTATACGAGCTTGTGATATGAAAGTAATAAAAGCGACGGACTGCATAATAAAGGTCCTTATCACAAGTGGCAATATAAAGCGAAGTTCTTCTATGCTAAGACTTTGTGCATCCAACCATAAAAACACATGACAACCTCTTTTCCCTCTGTGAAGGGCCTATCTTTTATTCTTGTCTTATAAGTGTCAAGGTGAGCTCCACCTTTCCTTTTTCATTTTATCTTTGGCAAGCACACTGTGTTGGAAAGATCCTGATATATATACCCACTTGGATATAAGTTCTAATGATCTATTAATGTTGACATTACCCTTGAGGTAAAAGGTTGGGAGGCAATACCATAAGCCCCTATCTTTCTTTGTGTCCGATTAAAACTCCATAAACATAAGTATTGCGTGAGTGTGAGCAATTGTGAAAGACTATATGATAGTTGAGTATGTAGGTTTGCTGAAAAGCTCTTATATTGACTCTTTCCGATGTTACGATATATTGCAATTGCTTCAATGACCGAGACCAAAGTTTGTCAGTTTCCAATGAAGTTTATGATGCATACTTGATATTGTGGATGAATTGTTACTTTTGCATAATGATCATATGACTATATTTATATAAGTTGTTGTTATGAGAATGATCATGATGCCCTCATGTCAGTATTATGTTTTTATCGACACCTCTATCTTTAAACATGTGGGCATATTTTTTGATATCGGCTTTCGCTTGAGGACAAGCGAGGTCTAAGCTTCAGGGAGTTGATACGTCCATTTGGCATCATGCTTATAAGTTGATATATATTGCATTATGGGCTGTTCATACATGTTTTGTCACAATACTTATGCCTTTTCCCTCTTATTTTGCAAGGTTTACATGAAGAAGGGGGAATGCCGGCAACTGGAATTCTGGGCTGGAAAAGGAGCAAACTATGGAAACCTATTCTGCACAACTCCAAAAGCCCCGAAACTCCACAGAACATTTTTTCGGAAAATATAAAAAATACCTGGCGGAAGAAACCCACGAGGGGGGCCACTGGCTGGCCTCGAGGGTGGGGGGGCACGCCCCCCTTCCCAGGGCGCGCCCCCTGCCTCGAGGGCCAGCCGGTGGGCCCCAGGTGACCATCTTCTCCTATATGAAGCGTTTTGACCTGGAAAAAAAATAAAGGGAAGGCTTTCGGGACCAGACGCCGCCGTCTCGAGGCGGAAACCAATCTAGGGCTCCGGCAGAGCTATTCTGTCGGGGATACTTCCCTCCGGGAGGGGGAAATCATCACCGCCGTCATCACCAACAACTCTACCATCTTGGGGAGAGCTAGCTTCATCAACATCTTCACCAACGCCATCTCCTCTCAAACCCTGGTTCATCTCTTGTATCCAATCTTTGTATCCAAACCTCAGATTGGTACATGTGGGCTGCTAGTAGTGTTGATTACTCCTTGTAGTTGATGCTAGTTGGTTTATTTGGTGGAAGATTGTATGTTCAGATCCATTATGCATATTAATACCCCTCTGATCATGAACAATATTATGTCTTGTGAGTAGTTGCTATTGTTCCTGAGGACATGGGAGAAGTCTTGCTATTAGTAGTCATGTGAATTTGGTCTTCGTTCGATATTTTGATGAGATGTATGTTGTCTCTCCTCTAGTGGTGTCATGTGAACGTCGACTACATGACACTTCACCATTATTTGGGCCTAGAGGAAGGCATTGGGAAGTAATAAGTAGATGATGGGTTGCTAGAGTGACAGAAGCTTAAACCCTAGTTTATGCATTGCTTCGTAAGGGGGTGATTTGGATCCATATGTTTTAGGCTATGGTTAGGTTTACCTTAATACTTCTTTTGTAGTTGTGGATGCTTGCATTAGAGGTTAATCATAAGTGGGAGGCTTGTGCAAGTAAGGTCAGCACCCAAGCACCGGTCCACCCACATACCAAATTATCAAAGTACCGAACGCGAATCAGATGATCGTGATGAAAACTAGCTTGACGGTAATTCCCATATGTCCTCGGGAGTGCTTTACCTTGCATAAGAGTTTGTCCAGGCTTGTCCTTTGCTACAAAAAGGATTGGGCCGCCTTGCTGCACCTATTTACTTTTACCGTTTGTCACTTGCTACCAATTATCTTATCACAAAACTATCTGTTACCTATAATTTCGGTGCTTGCAGAAAACACCTTACTGAAAACTGCCTATCATTTCCTTCTGCTCCTCGTTGGGTTCGACACTCTTACTTATCGAAAGGACTACGATAGATCCCCTACACTTGTGGGTCATCATAGTACATCATAGAAACTGGTTCCAGTGATTCCTACACCAATTAGTGAGGAAGCTAATGATGATGATCATGAAATTTCGGATGAAGTTACTGCTGAACTTCGTAGATCAACCAGAGTACGTTCCGCGTCAGAGTGGTACGGCAACCCAGTTCTGGAAGTCGTGTTACTAGACCATGATGAACCTACGAACTATGAGGAAGCGATGATGAGTCCAGATTCTGCAAAATGGCTTGAGGCCATGAAATCTAAGATGGGATCCATGTATGAGAACAAAGTGTGGAGTTTGCTTGACTTGCCCGATGATCGGCAAGCCATTTAAAATAAATGGATTTTTAAGAGGAAGACTGAAGCCGATGGTAATGTTACTGTCTATAAAGCTCGACTTGTTGCGAAAGGTTTTCGACAAGTTCAAAGAGTTGACTACGATGAGACTTTCCCACCCGTAGCGATGATTAAGTCTGTCTGAATCATGTTAGCAATTGCTGCATTTTATGATTATAAAATCTGGCAAATGGATGTCAAAACTGCATTCCTAGATGGATATCTCAAAGAGGAGTTGTATATGATGCAACCAGAAGGTTTTGTCGATCCTAAAGGTGCTAACAAAGTGTGCAAAGCTCCAGCGATCCATCTATGGATTGGTGCAAGCATCTTGGAGTTGGAATATACGCTTTGATGAGGTGATCAAAGCATATGGTTTTATACAGACTTACGACGAAGCCTGTATTTACAAGAAAGTGAGTGGGAGCACTACAACATTTCTGATAAGTATATACAACATTTCTGATAAGTATATGTGAATGACATATTGTTGATCAGAAATAATGTAGAATATTCTGGAAAGCATAAAGGAGTGTTTGAAAGGAGTTTTTTCAAAGAAAGTCCTCGGTGAAGCTGCTTACATATTGGGCATCAAGATCTATAGAGATAGATCAAGATGCTTGATAAGACTTTTGATGAGTACATATCTTGATAAGATTTTGACATAGTTCAAAATGGATCAGTCAAAGAAGGAGTTCTTGCCTGATTTGTAAGGTGTGAAGCTGAATAAGACTCAAAGCCTGACCACGACAGAAAACTATAAAGAGAATGAAAGTCATTCCCTATGCCTCAGTCATAGGTTCTATAAAGTATGCCATGCTGTGTACCAAACATGTTGTGTACCTTGCCATGAGTTTGGCAAGGAGGTACAATAGTGATCCAGGAGTAGACCGCTGGACATTGGTCAAAATTATCCTTAGTAACTAGATGACTAAGGAAATGTTTCTCGATTATGGAGGTGATCAAGAGTTCGTCGTAAAGGGTTATGCTGATGCAAGCTTTGACACTAATCCAGATGACTCTAAGTATCAATCTGGATGCGTATTGAAAGTGGGAGCAATTAGCTGGAGTAGCTCCATGTAGAGCTTTGTAGACATAGAAATTTGCAAAATACATACGGATCTGAATGTGACAGACCCATTGACTAAACTTCTCTCACGAAGCAAAACATGATCACACTTTAAGTACTCTTTGGGTGTTAATCACATGGCGATGTGAACTAGATTATTGACTCTAGTAAACCCTTTGGGTGTTGGTCACATGGCGATGTGAACTTTGGGTGTTATTCACATAACGATGTGAACTATCGGTGTTAAATCACATGGCGATGTGAACTAGATTATTGACTCTAGTGCAAGTGGGAGACTGAAGGAAATATGCCCTAGAGGCAATAATAAAGTTGTTATTTATATTTCCTTATATCATGATAAATGTCTTTTATTCATGCTAGAATTGTATTAACCGGAAACTTAGTACATGTGTGAATACATAGACAAAACATAATGTCCTTAGTATGCCTCTACTAGACTAGCTCATTGATCGAAGATGGTTATGTTTCCTAACCATAGACATGAGTTGTCATTTGATCAACGAGATCACATCATTAGGAGAATGATGTGATGGACAAGACCCATCCGTTAGCTTAGCACTATGATCGTATAGTTTTACTGCTATTGCTTTCTTCATGACTTATGCATGTTCCTATGACTATGAGATTATGCAACTCCCGAATACCGGAGGAACACGTTGTGTGCTATCAAACTTCACAACGTAACTGGGTGATTATAAATATGCTCTACAGGTGTCTCCGAAGGTGTTCGTGGTGTTGGCATAGATCAAGAATAGGATTTGTCACTTCGAGTGTCGGAAAGGTATCTCTGGGCCCTCTCGGTAATACACATCATAATAAGCCTTGCAAGCAAATGACTAATGAGTTAGTCACGAGATGATGTATTATGGAACGAGTAAAGAGACTTGCCGGTAATGATATTAACTAGGTATGGTGATACCGACGATCGAATCTCGGGAAAGTAACATACCGATGACAAAGGGAACAACGTATGTTGTTATGCGGTTTGACCGATAAAGATCTTCGTAGAATATGTAGGAGCCAATATGAACATCCAGGTTCCGCTATTGGTTATTGACCGAAGATGATTCCCCGTCATGTCTACATAGTTCTCGAACCCGTAGGGTCCGTACGCTTAACGTTTGATGGCGATCGGTATTATGAGTTTATGTGTTTTGATGTATCGAAGGTAGTTCGGAGTCCTGGATGAGATCGGGGACATGACGAGGAGTCTCTAAATGGTCGAGACGTAAAGATCGATATATTAGACGACTATATTTGGACATCGGAAAGGTTCCGAGTGATTCGGGTATTTTTTGGAGTACCGGAGAGTTACGGGAATTTGCCGGGGACTATATGGGCCTTATTGGCCTTTAGGGGAAAGAGAGAAGAGGAAGGTTGCGCCCCCCAAGGCCTAGTCCGAATTGTACTAAGGGGAGGGGTTGCGCCCCCTCCTTCTTTCTCTTCTTTTTTCCCTTTCCTTCTCTCCTACTCCTACTACTTGGAAGGGCTCCTAGTTCTACTAGGAAAGGGGGAATCCTACTCCCGGTGGGAGTAGGACTCCCCTAGGGCACGCCATAGAGAGGGCCGGTCCTCCCCCTCCTCCACTCCTTTATATATGGGGGTAGAGGCACCCCATGGACACACAAGTTGATCAATTGATCTCTCCCAACCGTGTGCGCTGCCCCTCTCCACAGAAACACACTTCGGTCATACCGTTGTAGTCCTTAGGTGAAGCCCTGCGCCGGTAGCTTCATCATCCCCGTCATCACGCCGTCGTGCTGACGAAACTCTCCCATGAGGTTCTACTGGATCAAGAGCTCATGGGACGTCATCAAGCTGAACGTGTGCTGAACGCGGAGGCTCCGTACGTTCGGTGCTTGATCGGTTGGATCGCGAAGAAGTTCGACTGCATCAACTGTGTCACTAGACGCTTCCGCTCCCGGTCTACGAGGGTACGTAGACACACTCTCCCCTCTTGTTGCTATGCATCTAGTAGATAGATCTTGCATGATCGTAGGAAAATTTTGAAATACTACGTTCCCCAACAAGTGGATCTTTAAGAACAAGCAGGATGCTCATGGCATTGTCATTCGCAACAAAGCGCGTTTGGTGGCTCAAGGCTACTCCCAAGTCGAGGGTATCGACTACAGTGAAACCTTTGCCCCTGTTGCTCGCCTTGAATCTATCTGTTTGTTGCTTGCCTATGCTTCTCATCATAACTTTAAGTTGCAACAAATGGATGTGAAAAGTGCTTTTCTTAATGGTCCTATTAATGAGTTGGTATATGTCAAACAAGCCCCGGGGTTTGAGGATCCGAAGTTCCCCAATCACGTGTATCAACTCGATAAGGCACTCTATGGCCTTAAACAAGCCCCACGTGCATGGTATGAGCATCTTACCGAGTTGTTGCAAGATCGTGGGTTTGAAATTGGGAAAATCGACCCCACTCTTTTTACTAAGAAGGTCAAAGGGGAGTTGTTTGACTGCCAACTATATGTTGATGATATTATCTTTGGTTCACCTAACAAAGCTTTCAATGATGAGTTTGCCGCACTCATGACCACGCATTTTGAGATGTCCATGATGGGAGAGTTGAAGTACTTCCTCGGGTTTGAGATTAAGCAAAGAAGAGAAGGAATCTTCATCAAACAAGCCAAGTACACTCAAACATGCTCAAGAGGTTTAATCTAAGTGATGTCAAGCCGGCTACTAACCCAATGCCAACCAAGTGCCAACTTGACATTGATCCCAATGGTAAAGCGGTGGATCAAAAGGTATATCGTTCTATGATTGGTTCCTTGCTTTACCTTTGTGCAT
The DNA here is from genome assembly GCA_902687465.1 of Secale cereale. NCBI lineage: Eukaryota > Viridiplantae > Streptophyta > Magnoliopsida > Poales > Poaceae > Secale > Secale cereale. Next base: position 151,948,519 of record LR738716.1, on the reverse strand, counting down.
CTAGACCGGATATTATGTTGAGTGTGGGACTCTATGCACGGTTTCAAGCCTAACCTAAGGAAAGTCACTTTGTGGCAGTCAAGCGAATCTTTTGATATTTGGCTCATACCCCAAACTTTGGCTTATGGTACCCAAGAGGAGCAAACTTCGACCTTGTAGGTTTCTCTGATTCGGATTGGGCGGGAGACAAAGTGGATAGGAAGTCCACTTCCGGAGGGTGCCAATTCCTTGGTTGCTCTCTGGTAAGTTGGTCTTCCAAGAAGCAAAGTTGTGTGTCTCTCTCGTCCACCGAAGCGGAGTATGTGGCAGCCGGCAGTTGTTGTGCTCAACTTCTATGGATGAGGCAAACGTTAAAGGATTACGGTGTCACTTGTGACAAAGTGCCTCTATGGTGTGACAATGAAAGTGCCATCAAGGTTTCTCTCAACCCGGTGCAACACTTCAAGACGAAGCATGTTGAGATTCGGTATCACTTCATCCGGGGTCATATTCGGCGAGGAGAAATAGAGCTTCACTATGTCAACACTCATGATAACCTTGCAGATATCTTCACGAAGCCATTGGATGAAGCAAGATTTCGCGAGTTAAGGCATGAGCTAAATATCATAGATTTGAGTAATGTGGCTTGAAACCTTGCACACACTCCTCCCACTCATCATGATTATCTTGCCTAGATGTAGACATGGACATAGGGGGAGCATTGTTCTCTCAATGAACTCTCGCTCCCCCCATTATGCACAAATTGATCATATCTTTCACATTCAACTTTTGTTGGTACTAATGTGCTTCAAAGATGAGTAGTGGTCATGGGCTCACGGTTAAAATCTTCGCGGTGCCATACCACTTCACTCAAACATAGGTGGCCTCGGCCACCGCCATCTCTCTCTCTCTCAAGAGATGTGTGTCTCTTATCTTGGTTTTTGGTCATTTTGAGAGTTGTTGTTTCCTTCGTTCTCTTGTGGTTCTCCTCTCTTTATGGTGTTTTTCCTCGCTGGGAGACTCTTGGGAGCAAATTTTCAGTTTCGGAGATCTCTTCCCAAGTTGGGTGGTACTACCGCTCGATAGCCCGGTACTACCGCTTACTGACATAAGCGGTACTACCGCCCTATCGAAGCGGTACTACCGCGGAAGCGCGAGTCTGGGGGTTAAGTGGGGGGGGGTCGGGAAGTTTTTCTTCTTCCCACACCCATTCTCCCCCATCTCTTCTCTTTCTCTCCAACGAAGCACCAGCGACAAGGTCGCCGGTGGGGAGATTTCTCTGGGCGGTGCCTCACCTTTTCCTTCGGTGGGATCAATCCCCACCCCTTCCTCAAGCCATGGATGCCGGTATCGCCCCTCTTTTCTCTCTTGTTGCCTCTATTTTTCAGATCTAGGTTCTTAGGGGCCATGGGCATGCATTCCTTGATTTTTGGCCAAATCAAGGCTTGAGTAGGATGGTGAACTCCGTTTTACTGCTAGGATTGAACTTTGATAGGGCTATTTTTGTTCTTTGCCTCTCCGGTAGTACCGGATCTGCCATCGTGCGGAGGAACTGATGTTCCTGCGCTCGGAGCGGTACTACCGCCTCTCATATGCGGTACTACCGCTGAGAGCGGTACTACTGCTTCCCATATGTGGTACTACTGCTTCACACGGTACTACCGCTTCCCTTATGCGGTAGTACCGCGGAGAGGCCATCCTCCAACATATCCCTACCAAAGTTTGATTCTATTTTTTTTGCTCTTTGTCTTGTGTCTTATGCTTGTCCGTTCTTTGTGTTTCTTGTGTGTGTGTGTTTGTCTTCAGGAGATGACCCATCAGAACACCTTGCTCGTCGCATCAACCCTGGGCGTGCCAGTTCAAAGCGCTATCTCACCTCTGAGGTAGCAGGCGGGTCTGCTAGTGGCTCTGTAGGGGCTCCGTCGTCCAGTGCTCCTCCCTCTCAGTCTCAACAGCCGGCCAAGAGCACTGCCAAGAAGCCAGCTAAGAAGGCCAAGACTATCACGGAGATGTCAAACAAGGAGTTTTGGGAGAGGCGTCGGCGCAACCCCTATGAGTTTGCACAAGAGCCCACCCTTGTCAACCGGTCGTTCTGGAACAGGTTTCAATATGCTACTTACTTCGATGTGATCAAGGCCAAGAAGAATCTCTATGTTGATGTGCGCTCAATCGATGTTGCTTATTTGGAGAAGGACATAGAGTATTTCGGCGAAGCTCTGGAAATGTGCAACCAGTTGAACATTGTCAACATCATATCTTTCGACAAGGACTTTGATGCTGATCTGGTGGCTCAATTCTATGCCACCGTTCACCTTGGCACGGATGCAGAAAGGACCTTGACGTGGATGACCAATGGAAGGCGTCTAGTTGTTAAGTGGAAAGCGTTCATGGAACTTCTTGGTGTTCAAGATCTTGGTCTGGAGAGCTCAGTCGGTTTTCGACCTCATCAGGATGCTACCTCCACGCACAAGCAGAATTTGTGGGCATACTGCACTAAGAAGGTCAATCCAGAGACCCTGAAGGAGACATATGTGTTGCCTGTGTATCTGGACATCCTTCATCGCATCTTCAGGGAGACTCTTTTCCCTCGCATTGGGAACCACGATATGGTCCACTCTTACCTTGTGGATATGCTTCTTTTCTAGCAGCGCCAGAAGGAACAGAACACTGGAGAATCTTTGGATATATCTCATGTCATGTGTTCTGAACTTTTGTCTGCCATCTCAAAGCGTAAGTGTCTCATCTATGCTCCATACATCATGCTCCTCATTGAGAAGGCGTGGGAGCACACCTACGCGGGATACGCTCTACAGACTGACGAGTTGGTCTCTCACGAGGTCAAGAGGCTCATGAGGAAGGATCTCTGGAACACTCCGGTTAATCAGCCTAACATTCTGGCTGATGCTGATATTCCTGAGGCAGAGGCTGACCAGGATGATGATGATGATGACTATATGACATCTGGAGCTGAGACGTCTTGGGCCAAGAAGCTGAAGAAGAAGATGAAGAAGCTGTTCTGCATGGAGTCCCACGGTCAGTACATGGCCCATGTCGCTGAGAAGAAGTCCAGGACTCGCCATAAGTAGCTTATGCGTCAGCTCGGTGCCACAGTTAACAGCGGCTCTGAGGTTAGGATCACTGATGAAGATGACTGGGTTCGTCAGCACTGTCACTGGACTGATTCTGACCCCGAGCAGCCCCCAGCCGATGACGGAGGTGCAGATGACCCTGCAGCGGTGTGATGACGTTGTGTCTTCCACTCCCCTTTTTCGGTGTCTCGATGCCAAAGGGGGAGAAGTGATTTGCTTGTCCTGTGTTTCAGTGCTTTGCTTTTCGCTTTTCGTTCTGGTTTGGTGTGTTTGTGAGACTCAGCTGCCGTTATTTGTGTGAGACTTATGCTATCCTTTATTTCAAGTACTCTAGTATGTGCTGCTTATTCATGATTATATCCTGTTGCACCTACAGTGTTACTTACTCGTGTCTCCTCATTGTTTAGATGTTATCGGATTATAAAAGATAGGGGGAGCATTGATCCTAGAGTGTGTGCTTTGCCTTCCACAAGCAACTCCTTTTAAGCACACATCTAGGGGGAGCTTGTCTATCTTTTGTAGTCCGTGGGGTTTGCTTACTCCTCACTTATTCTTACCTTTTGTGCAAATCCCGTGTTGTCATCAATCCACCAAAAAGGGGGAGATTGTAAGGGCATGTCCCTTCCGTTGTGGTTTTGGTGATTGATGATAATGCGTTTGCGGACGAATCGTGTGTGCCAAGTGTTTCAGATATATATCCAGAGGCATGAAACGGTTTTTTACCCTCCGAGTTTTCAGCTCAAGACTGGTTGTCGTGCTAGGCTTTTGTTTTGGTGGACTTGAGTCATAGGAGACACCGTACTATCAAGGGGGGGTTCGCATTGGAAAGGCCAGGGTGGAATCATCACGTACACTCATTTTGCACCCTCATCATCTTCCTGTCCTAGCTTCTTCTATGGGCGCGGTAGTACCGTAGCCAGCGCGGTAGTACCGCATATGCGCGCCAAGCGGTAGTACCGCTGCAGACGCATGGTCGTACTGCTCGTGCTCATATGCGGCAGTACCGCCGCGGCTACTCCCCACCTCCGCGTCGATTCGGGACGAACTCTTTTCGTGTTGGGTTCTATGGTGGTAACAACGGTAGTAGCAGCGGTAGTACCGCTTATAGGCGGTAGTACCGCTGCCACCACCGCGGCTACCACCGCTTCCTTTCTCCAGATCCGTCCCTATCACAGGGCGGTAGTACCGCTGGCTCCAGCGGTAGTACCGCTCGGCCCAGCGGTAGTACCACTCTGTGCGGGCTGAGAAGAGTGTAACGGTTCACTCTTCCCCTCCACTATATAAAGTGTTCTTCCTCCTCTAGAGCACTTACCTCTTCTCCCCCAAGCTCCATTGTTTCTCCAAAAGCTCTTTTTCGCCCGATCTCTCTCCCTAGCCAATCAAACTTGTTGATTTTCTAGGGATTGGTTGAGAAGGCCCAGATCTACACTTCCACCAAGAGAAATTTGATTCCCCCCACTAATCCCTTGTGGATCTTGTTACTCTTGGGTGTTTGAGCACCCTAAACGGTTGAGGTCACCTCGGAGCCATATCCATTGTGGTGAAGCTTCGTGGTTTCGTTGGGAGCCTCCAATTCAGTTGTGGAGAGAGCCCCAACCTTGTTTGTAAAGGTTCAGTCGCCGCCTTCAAGGGCACCACTAGTGGAATCATGGCACCTCGCATTGTGTGAGGGCGTGAGGAGAATACGGTGGCCCTAATGCCTTTTTGGGAGCATTGTGCCTCCACACCGCTCCAACAGAGACGTACTTTCTCTCAAAGGGAAGGAACTTCAGTAACACATCCTCGTCTTCACCGGCTCCACTTGTGGTCATTTCCTTCCTTTACTTGTGCAAGCTTTCATTGTATACCTTAACTTGCTTGCTTGTGTGGTTATTATTATTGCTTCCTATAAGTTGTCCACCTAGTTGCATATCTAGACAACTTACTTTGTTGCTAAGTTTAAATTGGTTAAGAAAAGCTAAAAATTGTTAGTTGCCTATTCACCCCCCTCTAGTCAACCTTATCAATCCTTTTAGATGGCGTCGTCCATGGCGGATGTAGGGCGGGAGCGCGCGGGCGATAGGGTTTTTGGGGGTAAATGGGGGGAAATGGTGGTGGTTGCCACCGACCGGCGGGCCCGTGGAGAGGAGTAGGCGCGCACGCGTCCGTCTCATGTCCGCGCCGATGCAAATCCGGCTCAAAATTGGACCGAGAATGGGTCTCCATGCAGACGCTAAGCGGACGCGCGTCCGTTTGGGTCAGCGCGTTGGGCCGCCTTTTGTGTCCGCGCCGACTGAAACGGACGGCGAAGGACGAAATGGGTCGCCCCCTTGGAGTTGCTCTTATATATCCCGTGGGAGATAAGGATGAATGAGGGAAGACCTTATCTGCATGTGGAGATGAGTGCGGGTATCTTTTTGCAAATTTTTCATAGTTTCCTTCCTATCCGTCAGATATAGATCGGACGACATATATTGTAGGATGGCAGGCACACCATTATCACCAACTCTGTTTTTTATAAGAGTAGAGAATATAACTAGTACCTTTTGCACAGGGCACAAAGACACCTCTCCATCATCAGATGATGCAGATGCAAAAAAAACATCTTGAAGACGGAGATGTAAAATACAACCCCTCATATGCAAATTTGCATTTCCGTCGACTAGAGATCGAAAAAGAGCAACTGTGCGCCAACCGCTAACTGCCACTTATTTTCGTTTTCGCGTGACCGTCGCTCATCTGCCTCTCGCCCGTTCGCCTCCCACCGACGCCGATGACCCCGCCGCCTTCTCTGATTCCACCGCCGGTGCAACCATCTCGCCGCGGCCGCCTCCTCCGAGCCAACTTTCCCCAATTCGGCCTCCGCCTACCGACGCCCTGGATTTGCCCACCCTGGCCGATCGCCGTCGTGCCGAAGGCGCCTACAAAGAAGCAGCGGGCCGTCAAGCAACGCGGTGGAGGCATGAAGCGGCCGGCGGTGCGGGGCCGCAACCTGGCGGGGAACCAACCTCGGCCGGCCAAAATCTCGAAGCCGGACAACGGAGCTCCTCATCCACCTCCGCCGTCAGCGGCGGCCATGGAGGAAGATATGGCCACGCCGACGGCAACCGCCTCCAACGTGTTCAATGATATGTCACGAAGGTAAAAAAAATGTTTGTGCATTCATTTGTTGTTCCAATTGTTGATTCCAATAGTATGTAAAGTTGATTATGTGTACGTCCATTTATAGTCTTGATGATGAAGCTTTCATGCACCCGACAAATATGACAAATGATGACTTTTCACATGAGTATGCATCACAAGAATATGAAACTCATATGACAATGACAATATCAACATGGATGATGAGTGCTTCGTTATGAAGGGAAGAACCACAAATTATACCAACTCCTAAGATGTGTTGATTTGCATCGCATGGAAGAAAGTCTCTCAAGATGCAACCATCGGGACCGACCAATCCGCCAACACTTATGCACTTTCGTTTGATGATGCACCTTTGTTGATGATGCACTTTTGTTGGTAGAATTATAAAAATTCAATATGCAAATGCGGCTGTACAACGGCTGAATAGCGGCCGAACAGCAGCCGCGCGGCCGGCGGCTGGGTTTACATCTCTATTTTGCATCTTCTATTGGAGTTGCTCTTTTACATCTTCGTTTTGCATCATCTGTTGGAGTATGCCCTTTTTTAGAGATGCAAAAAGCACTTTTTGAAGATGTGTAAATTTTTACATCTCCTATTTTACATCTTCAAATTGCATCTTGTATCGGAGATACTTTATGTCTTTAACTGTTGGACCGGTGGAAGTATCATAGTGTTTGGTTGGATGGAAAAGTCCGGCTTCCAATTACAACCCTTTTGGAAGACAGTAGGGGGTTGTTTGGTTTGCAACCGATGCACGCCCTACGAAAACATCGGCATTGACTGGCCATGCGGGAGTCTGTTTGGTTGGGAACCAAAATTTCTAACCGACACCAATATTTCAACGAGAAGTCCAGTTTCCACGCCAACTTGAGGGCGAATTCCCGGTGGCGAATTCCACCGCCAATTATTTGGCTCGCCCGGCTTTGGCATGGTTGACATGGGCGCCAATCAATCGGCCCCTAGAAGTCGTTTGGTTCATCTCTTTTGTTTTCTGTTACGATGATGTCGGCTACAACGTTTTGCTTCGACGAAAATACCGGCTTGATACAAAATCCTCTCTGATTCGATCGCGGCCGAATCAAACAAAATACGTATTCGGGCGGAAATATCAAAAGCAGCGCTTTCCGATACTGAAATAAAAAACGATACCAGCATGGAACCAACGTGTCCTATGAGTAATCTAACGCCTAAGTGCCTGTTGAAGAACGAGCCGACGACTCATAGGCAGTGGCTTGGTTAAGGGAACGGAACCTACCAGAGCCGTAGCGAAAGCGAGTCTTAATAGGACGATTGTCAATGCTCATGGACCCGAACCTGGTTGATCTATTTATATGACCAGGATGAAGTTTGAATGAAACTAAGCAGATGTCTGAACTGATGTTGAAGAATCAGCGACTGAATTGTGATTAGGGATGAAATGCCACTCGTACCCAAAGCTAGCTCTACCAAAGGTACCAACAACCAACCATAATCACTTGTCTCTTTTTCTTTCTTTTTTAAAGAAAGATGACCCCAGCCTCTGCATCCGAGAGATGCATGCAACCACTTGTTAATTATTCACAAAGACCTTATAAAATAATACATCAATATGTATTTAGTCGCTATCTTGGCAACATCTGTTGCTACTCCTATCAATTGATGAAGGGGTGCAGAAAGTGTGAGCCGGATACCCAGACCTCTCACGTAAGCCTAACATCTGAAGCTGGAGAACCCAACCAAGCCACATACCACACAAACTGGTCTGATGCGCTCTCATAGGTCATCGCCGCCATTTTCCATCGATCCATCTTCAGAGCAAATACCGACGCATCACCCTTGCCAGGCTGCTATCGAGGCCACCACAGCGCCAAACATCACCTCCTTCCTATGCGCATCCATCATCACATATCCATCGCCAAGGGCCTGCTGCTCCATGCCACCGGGACTCCACGTTGTCGATGCGTCACATGGAACGCTGCTCCACCATAGATGCCGTCCACTAGTCCCTCGAGCCTATGCATACCTCTAAGAATAACGCCCCCAGGAGGGATACGACACAAGAGCGCCGTCGTCATCCGATCAACCGATCTAGGGTTTCCCCCGGAGGTGACAGATAGGGGTCTAGAGCTTCTCCACAACGATGCCTTCAAGGAGACGACACGAAAAATGCCACCATCGCCGGCCTTGGTAACAAGCCAAGAGCAGGGTTTTCAGGATCCGCTCGAGGAACCTCCATCCAGCCTCGTGCACAGGACCGCCACCGATCACCTCCGCCGCACATGGAGCAAGCCGCACCGGCCAGATCAGATCTGACCGGAAGCCAGACCACACGAGTCGATTGTTGCTGCGCCAAAATCAGTCGGTGGGATTAAAGCGTTTCCCCTCTTATATATTGTCTCTGCTTCACGCCCTGGAAGATCATGTGCAGGCACTAGCACAGATTGAGCTAGCCAGATCTTGAAAATAAGGAAATATTTCAGGTGGCACCACTGCAATACCGTTACCAGCAACATATCTTTCAGTTCAAGTGCATCAGCAACTTCAGATAAAGAGAAATCATCGCAAAAGGACAACACAATTCAGGTGTTTGATTCACATGATGTACTTCATCAGTTCCAGGTACATGAAAACACCAACTCAAAAAAAGAAGTACTCCCTCCGTAAACAAATATAAGAGGCGTTTAGATCACTAAAATAGTGATCTAAATGCTCTTATATTTGTATACGGATGGAGTACATAAAAACTTACAGTTCACCAGCTGCGAAACCAAGAACTTAAACAAACCAGTTGCATCAGAGCAAACACCAGTGTGGCATTATAACGAACAATACATAATAGCACATCCCGTGTCCAGACAGTCTCTCTAAATAGAACCAAACAATAAAAAGGTCCCAGTCAGCCATGGATGATACTGGTGTTGCTAAGGGTGAACCCTGATAAACCATTGTTGTGCGGCAACTAACCATTTTTCAGATGCCTGTAGTCGATTATACACTGCGATTGTCAAATCAACTAGCAACTTGACTTGAGTCAACAGATCAAGAGGATATGAGAATAGAAGAGCTAAAGTTAACTTACACTCCTACAAGAATGATGGACAATGCCATCAACTCATATCATCATCAGATTCACTCCATTCCATTTTTGGAAGATATTCATCAGGGTCACTTTCCTCCTCACAATAGTGGACGAGACTTGCCTGCTCCCTTCGTGTGTGCCCATCCGTGCTCCCGCATACGTGGCTTGATTTGATTGGAACAAAATTAGGCCCGGCCCCACCCCCTTAAAATCAGGGGGGGTGATGATTAGATTAGAAAGGAAAAAGAGAAAATAACAGCCGTAGGATGAAGTGGGAGCACGGATGGGAGCATGGGGAGGGAGCAGGCAAGTTTTGTCCCACAATAGTAGGGAAATGATGCATCTTCCTTGCCGCAGTCAAATATCCCTACTGATGGGTGCCTTAACCCATGCATTCCTTGGTTCTGACATGCATATTCAGATCACTAGAATTCACAAGGTGAAAAATTCCATACCATTTTCATCCGGGTCCAAAGGATAACAGACATAATGTTTTATCATAAATATTCCGCGGACCTCAGCGAAGTACATCACCGATGTCCAATCGGCTGAGCCATGCTTCTTTATCTTGACAGTAAAGGTGAAGTGATGACATGTCTTTAAATAATGCTCCACATTAAAACATTGATGGAGAAGTTCATCAAATTCATACTCAACTCCCTAAGATGAAAGAAGTGTTAGTGATAGGTCTCCACAGTCCACACAATTAAAGATTTAGAACAGACATGAAGAACCTTAAGATCATCTTCACTCTCAATGTATCCTCTGAAAGCCACCATTGCCTCCTCGATCATCCATCTATTCGCATTTTGAGCAAGTTCTTCCTTAGAAGAAGTATAATGTCCTTGTGCTTGAATTGATTCAGCTTGTTTTCGAGCTTGTTCTTCTGCAAATTTTATATCACCTTCATACTTGGGTGGCCAATATTTTCGTGGTATCTCTCGCCTAGATAGAAACATCAGAGTACAGTCAACAAAAATGGTTAATAACTAGTGTAAGACCCACTCTTTGCTACGGGTAATTATTTAGACGTTTCTCTGATCCCGTTTAAGGCAAAGCAATAACGTTCAAGCTCGGCTCCGTCGAGCGACTCGTGCAGTAAGAGCTCGGGATTTGTCATGCTATGCCAAGCGATAATGCTCCGACTCAGTTGCATAGAGTGAGGCTTTTCATATGATTGTCTACAGCTAGATTTATATAATCTTGATCCCAGGGTCCGATACATAGATGTAGGACGAAGTTCATGTAATGATACAACAAGGACAAGTTGTGATAAACGGATTATCAGCTTAATTGAACTTGTTTTAAGCTGTAATGAACCTTGCTTTATTCACTATGCACCATTGATTACAGTACTTGGATATGGCCATATGGGTGTGATACTAAAACCTGATTCTAGAAATATAGATGACATGGGGTTCACTAGGCGTAGCAACTATGCTACTTTGCAGTATGACCTATTAAACCCTTTAATGGTCGCGGAAGGAGCGCTCCCTCGTCGCGTACACGTCGACAAAGTTACTATGCAGCGCTGGGGTGAAAGAAAAAAATTCTCGGTAAAACATGTAAACCTAGCCGCCCGTACACGCTTCCTCACGCTGCTCTCCTCCCTCCTACCCCTTGCGCCGCCACCGCCCCATGTACTCTCCGTCGGCTCCCTCCCCCAACCCACCCCACGTCCTCCTAGCGGTGAGGGCCGAGGTGAAGGCCTGCAGCCAGCGTCCGTCAATGGCAGGAGGATGAGCAGCAGTTGCATCAGCCGGCCAACGAGGAAGACGGCTCCGCCCAGCGGCCCACCAGTTGTTCTGCGCGCCGTCGTTCTATTCTTCCTTCCCTCACTCCAATTTCTCCAGGACCATCACCGGCAGCAGCAAGAGAAAGGTCAAGCCCTGCAGCTCCAGGTTCCTCTCCCTCACATGCCCCTTCCGTGCTCTCCTTTCCAATAGGTTAACTCCTTGTCTATTTATTGGATCTGATCCGTTCTTGTAGACTATGACAATGGCACTCATCTAAATCTACCAGTAATAGAACTAGCTTCAATTAGTACATGCTTTGGCATTTATAAATATTCCATGTTCTATCTGTGTCTGTGAAGTAATATCATGCAAAAAATCCCTGTAGGCCGGCATGAGGCGCACGGACCAGCAGACATACATTGGCCGTCGATGAACTGGCTGTCCGAGTCAAGTTGACGAACCATTGGTTTCGCCTCCTACTTGTCAAGTTATGGTAACCAATTGATCCTCTTCTGTATCTTTCTGCTGCAGGGAATTCTGTTTGGATCACTTTATTGCATTTCTGAACTCTATGTTCATTATTGCTAGTGCGCTGCAACAGCGACATACATTTTTTAGTGCTGAAACAAATACTTACAAAAATTCTTGCGCACGTCAAGCAACATTGTCGATTCTTATTTACCACTAAATACACACTTGCTGTTCTTCTTCTTCCTCCACTGATGTAAGGGGAATATTCCGTCAACTAAATCTAGGATATTTCATATGTGAGAAAAATATTACTGCTTGTAGTAGGAAAAACTTTGTCATTAGAGCAATCTTGATTAGCAGTGTTCGTTTAATTCTTTTACATGACAGAGCCCATGCTAATAACGTATAACATCACATTGGCTTATAATTAAAATCATTACACCACAAATTCTGCAAGTGAACTAAGGCCTGAACTGCATCCTGGTCAGCGGGTGAGCAGCTAGTGCTTGTGGCCTCCCTGAAGTAAACAACATGATAGACTAAGCTAACATGAATGACCAGCCTGAGCAGATCGGCTGATGAGGCGGATCGGCCGCTGGTGGTGGACCCGTGGATATGAGGTATGTGGCATCGCATATACGGTGGCGGCGGCGACGTACGAGATGGCAGCGGTGGTAGCTCATGTGGCGCTGCTGTGGGTAGGAACATCTACTCGGCTGGAATAACATCAAACATAGGAAGAAGCTCTCCAAGATGGTATATGCCTTTTCAGTTCACGCACATATTCATTTTACCTATTCACCTAATGATAGTTCAGTAGTGAGAAGTAAATAATTATTCAGTACTGCCAATTTGGTTGATGTCATGTTCTGAATGCTGCGTGATATTGAGTGTGTCCAAGGCTGTCCAATTCAACCACATTTTATAGGGTTTCATTTGAGTCGTGCCATTCTTTGCACCATGCAGGTTCGGCCTAAATATAGCTTCTCCTTTGTAGTTATTACAAAGTTAGGCTTGCTTGACTCTGATATGAAACCTTGTCGTGTGTGGTCTCGGTTGTATGTGTTCAGTGTTGTTGTCTGCTTTTGTTTCTGCCGCAGCTGCTACAGGTTCGGCCTAAATATAGCTTCTCCTATGTAGTTATTACAAGTTAAGCTTGCTTGACTCTGATATGAAACCTTGTCGTGTGTGGTCTTGGTTGTATATGTGTTCAGTGTTGTTGTCTGCTGTTGTTTCTGCCGCAGCCCGCAGCTGTTACTGGTTGTTTACGAAACTGAAATCCATTTGTTACAAGTTAGGCCTGCTTCTGTTCTGAAGATTCTTGATTCCTTCTAGATATCCATTTTTTGCTCGAGAATATGACAAGTAGGATCTGCAACCTCGCAAGGGTGACACCATTTCTTCACTGAGATGAAGTTTGCGAGATGGAGTGATTATGAATAATACTCCATCCATTTTCTCCCTTTGGTTCTTTCTCTGCAAAGTCTTAATTTCATATACAAATTAGAATGTGTGAAACTGACTACTTTCTCTGCTGGTTAGACTTCCTCATTACATACCTTCATGGTCGCTGCTATTTCGTAATTTTTATTTTCCTCTTGCCAATTCCCTTGTTCACACGGTAATCAAGCAATAATTGCTTACTCTGTTATCTGGTTTTTCATGTGGGAGCAGAATGTTACCGTGGGTGTGATGGAGGGATCTGATATTCTGATCTGATCAAGATCTCCGACCAGCTCTAAAAACCAGGTACTACCCGGCCTTCTTGGATTCGGCAGTACAGTCTGATAAGAACAATTAGTTAGTTCTAATAAGAAAGGGGAAAGAGCCATGGAAAAACATGGAACTGAGTCAGACTTATTTTTCTAGGTACATGACGTTCAGCCTTAAATGGTGTTGGTGCTTCGCGAAAAGTTTCGCAAAACACCATTTTGACAGATAGAAAAGTTGAGTACAGTAGCCGTTGGACTGAAAATAATGTAGCGAGCCGTAATAAAACAAAGAACATATTGGATATCACACAGTCTTATGACTGAATAGTAGAAAAATATGTTGACAAAATTTTAAAAGCTTGGTTTGATAACCAAGCAGGGAAATAGTTCCAAAAAACAGACCAGATTAAATAAGAGTGCATTTTTTATATTATTTCATGAAGCAGAGAGTATTTTAATAAGCTGTAAGGTACTAACTGTTTTCCTATGCAGCTAAGTATAAAGATGGTGCCTCAAAATTTTAGTACTACTTTCTTTTGCTTTGAATTATCATTTTGATTTTCAACGAATTATTGCTTTCCGGTAACTTTATATTTCTTATTGTATTTAGTTCATGTCGATTTAGGTAATCGTGCATCATACAATTCAAATATTTAATTGTAGTCACTCTCCTCATCGACGCTCGCGAAAAGATGGCCTCTTCTTCCAGTGTCCGATGCAGCCACATAGCCATATGCCTCGTCCTGATTCTCCTGGTTGTTAGCATGTGAGAAGCCTCCGCCGTGATGCCTGCCGGCCAGCGATGTGAAGGACCAGACGGTTGTCAGTAAGTACCCTCTACTTCTGCTCAGAACTATTGATCTATTGTATTACGATGTTACCTCTTCAGTACATTTGTGTTGGTTCTTTCTATTACTATCCATTCTGAATACTCTTTAGTTTGCTTTTTTTGACACAGGATTTAGTGGGTGTTAAATCTGCAACAGTTAGTTATAGTGAAATTGTAAACGATTATGTGGCTTTGAAGGATCCTGACACGGAAGGTTTGTTAGTTACCCGAAACATGCAATAGTAATTTGTGTTCAGTCTACCTGTCTGCTTTTGGGTTCATATTGTCAAGTTGATTGCTCTTGAATCCTAATCAACTTCTTAATGCTATTTTTCATCCTTAGGTGAAAGTGGTAAAGTTGACGCTGATCTAGAAAGTTTTTTTTCTGATATTGATGATGTGGAGGTACCTTTATTCATCCATCTTTGAACATGTTTGAGCCTGAAAAAAGGACCAGGTAGGTTATTCATTATCTCTAATTCTGCATTAATTTTGTAGGTTCATGTGTATCTTCACAATGAGGAAAAGACACAGTAGAAAAAGATAATTTGGGAGGAAATGAACAAAGAATGCCTAGAGGCAGGTATTATAACTCTAGCAAGACGAGGTGGTTCTTATTCTCAAAAGAGGGTGTAAGTGTTACTGTCTGCTTCTTTATTTGACATGAAAAATCCGCTGAAGTCAGCATCGCGTGCCTGAAAATCTACAAGTGGTCAAGTACTCTGACTGAAGGTGTACAAGTAGTCAAGTAGTCTGACTAGAGGGCATTTTGAAAGATGTTTGCTTGTTGTAGCTATACGCCTTGATGCAATTAAGCTGTTTCATAATATAATCGTTGAGCAGTGGTTTGAAATAATAAAAATATGTTCAGCAGGCTGGCATTGCTTACATGCAGATTTGCTCTACAAATGGCAAACAACAACGAGAAAAGGGCAGTGTACCAACCTGGCACCGCCCAGCCACCACTCAGGCGGCGCGCCAATGGCGCGCCCCAACCTATTTCGTAATTTGTATTTGCACATATATATCCCCTCTCTTACGATCTACCATAGGTCATATATTAGATTGTTAGTTTATATTATAATGAGTACTCTCAGATTGGATTTTGTGTTCACTATAGAATCTTGAAAGAAGAGGTCTAAGAAAAACAAAAGGGTCAACTTAACATATCTGAGCAGGCATATGACCCAAGTCCCATTACTTACATTCAACATCTCAGTTGCTGCACTCTTATTCTCTTCAGCTCTGCTTTTCTATATAGCTTCACTTAGCATTTTATTCTAACCGCAGAATCTATACTGCGACTGTTCAGGCACGATTATCTCCTACAAAACCATGCTACATTCCATGCTTCTACAAAATTGAATCAAAAGAACTATACCTTCGTTTAAGTATTTGTTACCACAATGACCAAGAAACCTCCAACTCTAAGCATTTCATTTTCATCCACTGCACTGTATCTTCATCTTGCATCTTACAGTTAAATTCATCCACTGCAGTATTGACTAATTTCTCTTACCACAGGACTACATTTCTTCGGCTATGCTGGGTTTTAGTCCTTAAGCTACTCCCAACAGTAGATCCATGAACTTTGGTATCCTTAAAATGTGAAATATATCAAGGAAGTTCCTGTTCCAGTGCTGACTACATGGAAAATTAGATTTAGTACTCATATTTCTGTACCCACCACGAACTCTACAACATGAAGGCCAAATTTAATATTGGTCCTTTATGTATTTTTTCTTCATGTATAATTTTGAGTGCTGACAGCAGAGACTAATCTGATCCGTCAAGCAATTATAAAATAACATGTGAATGTTTCATCAGGCACCACCAAACTATCAAGTCTTCATTGGACACTTTCAATGCTTGTCATTGAGTGTATGATTGTTTTCTAACTTAATAAGATTTTCTTTTCATCCACTGCATTATATGATAATCCTGTGATCTACAACCTAAATTCTATTAATGTTTGCTTTACTTTTAACTTTATTATTTACTTTGACATCTCACTTGGTGCATCTTATTCTGTTTCACTCTGCTTTTCCATCTAACTTCACTTAACATTTTATTCTGACCACTCAAATTGAGAGCATCCTCTGTTTAGCTTGGCGGGACCAAAGCCACCATCCTCGCCGACGTCCAACCAGCGCCACGCAACTAATGGTGTTGCCTGCATGACGACACCCCCCTCCACGCTGATTGAGCTTTTTGACCTGTGTGGAATGGAAAGGTCATTCGGGAATCTGCTTTTGATGTGCTATTTGATCTCCTTTCATAAGAAGTCAAGATCAGTTTTGTACATGCACTGTCCGTTTTATTTTATTTCTATGCATTGGCATGTGCTAAGAGAAGTGAAAAGGGTGTATGTGCATGTACCAAAGCTAAGTAATTTAGTTGCTTTCATCAGTTCAACAGCAGTTGACAGTAATGTGTTGCCCAAATCACAAAAAGCAAGTGAAAGGTGCGGTCACCTACCAGGCACCGCCGAACTTTCCCTCAAGAGGTGCCACAAGGTGGCGCCCCAACCCCTAGTATGAAAGACAATTCATAGCCCCAATACATAAAGCTATTGTGTTAACCTAAAGAAACGTAACAACACGAGTGCTTTCTGAAAATCAATATACATAATTACCGAAAAAGGCTTTCGCCCCGCTTTATATATAAAGCAAACCGCCAGAGCACAATATCCAACATAAGTTCAACCCACACACACACACGAAAGTAGCACAAGACAACAATAAAGGGTTCAGCTGAGGGCACAGCTCAACAAGCCCTAAAAACACACACGCCCAGACCCAGCATAGGGAGGGGCAGCCAAAACAGGCTAATCAGGCTCGGGAGGAGGTGGCGGAAGCGGGGGTCCAGACGAAGCGCCATCGAGCGAAGATCGGCGATGATGGTGTTGATGGCGTCTCGGTCGGAGGGGCGGCTAAGCGGCCGCCAGAGCTGCAGAAAACCACACATTTTAAAGACAGCGTCAGTGGACCGGCGAAGGGGAACACGTTGAATCACAAGCTTATTGCGGACCGTCCAGAGAGTCCACACTAGCGCCCCAATGGTCAGCCACCTAATGTGGCGGCCCGACGGGGGGGCGGACTGGATATCCGCGAAGAGGTCGGGGACGTTGGTATGGCACCAATGACCGCCAACGGCCTCGCGGAAGCAACTCCAAAGGAATTGGGCCGTGACACACGCAAAGAAGATGTGGTTCGAGTCCTCCATCGTATCGCATAAGGGGCACATCCCATCCCCAGGGCCATTACGTTTGAGCACCTCCACCCCAGAAGGTACCCGGCCTCTAATCCATTGCCACAAGAGTATCCTGATCTTGAGTGGCAGTTTGATGGCCCAGACAGCCGTGAGAGCATCTGGGGCCGTCGACGGGGCGATGGCCTGGTATAAAGACTTTCTGGAGAAGCGGCCCGAGGGCTCCAGGCGCCAAGTTATGCGGTCCGAAGGACTGTCAACGTCGGGAGGGTGGAGAGCGATGCACTCGAGCATGTCCTCCCAGGCAGCAACATCTGGGGGACCGAAGGGGCGGCGAAACGCGAGGCGCCCTAGATCCGAAAGGGCGACCTCGACCGAAACTCTAGGCTCCACCGCGATGGAGAAGAGGTCCGGGAAACATGTTTGGGGAGTGCTTACCTTGGTTTTTGTTTCTCATGCGCTGGTGGCTCTGCAATTGTGGAATCAAGAACGGCATCATCGACTGCGTCAGCATGCATTACCACCCTAGGTCAAACAATTTACATCCATGCTTTAGTCAACTTCTACTATGACTGAATTGGAGGCTCGAAAGTCTTATATCTTATAGAAACAAATAAATCTATAATCAATCTTAACCATGAGATATACATTTAATGGAGCATGTTTAGAACACACACAGACGAACACACGAAGGCAGTCAGAATCCACTCCTAACTTTTTGCAAAATGACCAATGGTTAGATCACTTCCGACAGTTTTCCACCTGTGCTGCCTACTGTAAATTACCAACAGGATTTTTCCAATTAATTATATTGATTGATCAAAAACAGGGAAAGCTAAAGGTCCTGCAGGTTGGCTTGAACAGAAAAAATGAGCAGGTCTCATCATTAAACAGAATTTACCCCGCATCCGCCATACAGGTCATAACAAGTACCATTGGTTCAACCATATCGGTCATAATAAGTACCCATTAGTTCAGTGATATGTGTCATAAAAATTTCCCAACATTCCAACACACCAAACTTATAAAAGTAAGGACGGAATAAAGATGGAAACACCTGTCAGCCGATTCAAGTGTGTGAGGTGTGTCGTTCAGCGTCAGGGTCTCAAAATTAGCCAGATCCGTGCTTATACACCCAGGCTCACTGCTGCTCACCTTGCCGGCATGCTCCTCAACCCTAGACAAAATGATACTGTGTCAGTGACTATTGTGGTTAGTTCAGCCATATGGGTCATAACAAGTGCCCGTCATTTCAACGTACGAAATACAGTATTAAATTATAAAGGAAGGGCAAACTGAAGATGAGCATACATGTCGGCTGATTCAAGTGTACTAAGCGTGTCATTCAGCGCCAGGGCGTCAAACTTAGACAGTAGCCCCAATATTACTACTGCTCATCTCACCAACAAGTACTCCCTCTGCCTCTCAAAAAAAAAAAAAGTACTCCCTCTGTAAACTAACACTACCCTCTGTAAAGAAATAAAAGATCGTAATGATCTAAACGCTCTTATATTTCTTTACGGACGGAGTATAATATAGTATCTTTTAAATCACTAAAGTAGCGATTTATAATATCTTATATTAGTTTACAGAGAAAGTAAAAGATCTTATATTAGTTTATAGAGGGAGTATTTTTTGATTAGGCACATCCCTGGGACTGGGACTTTACCTTCCATGGGCACACTTAAACTTGAGGCTTGAGCGTGCTATCTCGCTGTTAACTGAACTACTAGCTCACAAACTAAAAGGAAGCAGCGGTTGCGTTTGCAGTTATCGACGAAATTGGTGTCTTTTGCGCATAAAAAAAGGTTATTTCTTCAACGGCAATAAGCAATGGCAGGGGGGGGTGATCTTACCCAGTTTCATGCGAAGAGGATGCTGGAGAGCCGACGGGACTGTGGACCTCTTGGTCAATACACACGCGCTTGTGCTCGATATGGAGGATCTCCGCCTGTACGCGCTTCAGGTATGTGTCGGAATCGCCGTTGCCGGCCATCGCGAGGTCGGTGTGGGGTGGAGTGGGCCTACGAGAAAGAGTGGCGCGGCCGCGTGGAGGTGGGTCTCTCCCGCGTGAGGGCACTTGTTATAACCCAATTGGCCCAAAATGAAACGCAGTCGGTCTCTTCCTCAATTTGGGCTGCGCTTTGACGGGTTTTGTTTGTTTGTTTGAAAGCAACATACTCCCTCCGTTTCTAAATATAAGTCTTTGGAGAGATTTCATTGTGGATCACATACGAAGCAAAATGAATGAATATACATACTAAAATACATCTACATACATCCGTATGTGGTTAATAGTGAAATCTCTACAAAGACTTATAAGTATTTAGGAATGGAGGGAGTATTTTATTCCTTAGATAATGGACATACCGACAGTAGAGTGAGAAATAAAATTAGGGATTACAGATTAGATTCCCGAAACATAGAAGATTTTTCACTAAATGAGTTATTCGCTAGGTTATGGGTCGCTTCATTTACTTCACGACCATGCTATGTGTACGAGACACTCGCAAAGTCCAGCCCTAAATGTGTGCACTCAAGTATCATTGCAAAAGCAACTTCTTGCTCAGATTCAAAATAGCCCTTTTTCAGCATCGAAAAGTTGCTCACATTAGCAGGAAAAAACATAAAGGCTCATCATCTTGCACGTCTAGCTTTGAAAGTACAGAACAAATATGTATTGCATTGTTGCTTATGTATTGATGCAGTACTTTGTTCAATCAGGGAAACTCTCTCTGTATCCAGTATCTAGTGTGCTTCCTTTCACGATTGTGCTTGTAAAATGCTCATAAGTTGATAAAATTTTATGTTAAAAAAATATCTGAGCCCGCATACGTTTCTGGCTATTGCACTACTTACACCACAAAGCTACAATCGGACTCAATGATCACTTTGTTACATCCGATCCTCCCTGCTATATATAATCCATTCTGAATGTTATCTCTGCTGAGTCAATGTTGGTCACCTGAGGAACGAACCATGTTGCCGCAACAATGAAGTTCCCTCTTCCATCATGGGGAACATCGCCTGTTGCACCTGAGAGTGTTTCAACTCGGAAAGCAGCATCAACATTGATTTTGACAACATCCCTAGTCAGCCTCTTCCACATATGATCATGGCTTCTTGTAGGCTGACCTGTCATATAACTTCGAGTATAATTTGTTGCGAGAACTTTTATTGAAATCACGGCTCTTTCGGGGTTCTGAATTGGCTCGCCTTTCATATGTTGATGACGTTGCCACCATAGGTACCAGACTGCTACCATCATAAGGTTTGGGGTCGACAGGCCATCCGTGGCTGAGTTTATCCTACTCAAGATCTCAACAGTAATAGAACCTGATTGGTCCTGCCTTACCGCTTCCGTGACAATGTTCCGCATCCCTAAAGCTTTCTAAACTTCCTTTGCACTCTTACATGTAAAGAGACAATGTTGGATGTCCTCAAATCCAGTCACACGGAACGGGCATTGGGGGACCAGTAGTGGTATGTGTCTATTTGCAAGAATTCCATAACAATGAAGTGATCCATTTAGCGCCTTCCACGCAAAATGTTTGATCTTACCTAGGATTTTGAAGTTCCAAATTGTATTAGTGTTCAGGTTTCCTTGTCCATCTATTCGAATAAGGCGCTGGCCAAACTGGTGTTAAACTATCTGTAGTATGTCGATCGGACCGAGAAGGACCCGGTCGCGTATAATTCCAAGCAATAAATTCTTCCACAAGCTGAACAAAGGGATTTGGAGGATCTTATAAGCATCCATCGAAGAAAAAAACTTCTCTAATCAACACTTCATCCCGCGTGCCATTATGCGAGTCTATGAGTGTTGGAGATATGCCCTAGAGGCAATAATAAAAGCATTATTATTATATCTCCTTGTTCATGATAATTGTCTGTTATTCATGCTTGAATTGTATTGTACGGAAACAGCGATACATGTGTGAATACATAGACCACAATGAGTCCCTGGTAAGCCTCTAGTAGCCAGCTCGTTGATCAACAGATGGTCACGGTTTCCTGACCATGGACATAGGATGTCAGTGATAACGGGATCACATCATTAGGAGAATGATGTGATGGACAAGACCCAAACTTGAGCATAACACGAGATCGTATAGTTCGTAATGCATAAGCTTTTCAGTGTCAAGTATTTATTCCTTAGACCATGAGGTTGTACAACTCCCGGATACCGTAGGAGTGCTTTGGGTGTGCCAACCGTCACAACGTAACTGGGTGGCTATAAAGGTACGCATCGGGTATCTCCGAAAGTGTCTGTTGAGTTGGTACGAACCGAGACTGGGATGTTGTCACTCCGTATGA
>LR738716.1:151906278-151917296 GCA_902687465.1 Secale cereale | reverse complement strand
GCTCAATATTTTCGGCACACGTGATCCTACGTGTGCACGTATGTAAAATCCTCCAAATCATAAAAACTAGAAGTCCTATCAGCTTAATTCCCCAATAGCTTTCCAACGCCTATGAAAACGATGAAATCGGAGCTTGTTCTCACTTGCTTTGAGAGTCTCCATCAATTCAGACTCTATGTTGATTTTTGTATTTTATTTTATCACCGTTTCTTTGCGAGAGTTGACCTAAGACCCTATTGTATCCATACATGGGTGGGGCCCCCGGGTCCTGAACACCAAAGGGATGTGCCGGCTCATCGAAATTGGAGCTGTAATTGCAATAACTTTCGTTTTTTCCAATCCTGCAGGCCCTTTTTGAGGGCCTAGATGGCCCTTTTTGGGCTCGATATTTTCCGCGCATGTGATCCTGTGTGTGCACGTATGTAAAATCCTCCAGATCGCAAAAACTAGAAGTCCTATCAGCTCAATTCCCCAATAGCTTTCCAACGCCTGTGAACACGACGAAATCGGAGCTTCTTCTCACTTGCTTTGAGAGTCTTGGTCAATTCGGAATCTAGGTTAATTTTTGTATTTTCTTTGATCACCGTTTCCTTGCGAGAGTTGGCCTAACACCCTATTGTATCCATACATGGGTGGGGCGCCCAGGGCTTGAACACGAAAGGGATGTGCCGGCTCATCGAAATTTGGGCTGTAATTGTGATAACTTTCGTTTTTCCAATCCTGCAGGCCATTATTGAGGGCCCAGACGACCCTTTTTGGGCTCAATATTTTCGGCACACGTGATCCTACGTGTGCACGTATGTAAAATCCTCCAAATCAGAAAAACTAGAAGTCCTATCAGCTTAACTCCCCAATAGCTTTCCAACGCCTATGAAAACGATGAAATCGGAGCTTGTTCTCACTTGCTTTGAGAGTCTCCATCAATTCAGACTGTATGTTGATTTTAGTATTTTCTTTTATCACCATTTCTTTGCGAGAGTTGACCTAAGACCCTATTGTATCCATACATAGGTGGGGCGCCCGGGTCCAGAACACCAAAGGGATGTGCCGGCTCATCGAAATTTGAGCTGTAATTGCAATAACTTTCGTTTTTTCCAATCCTGCAGGCCCTTTTTGTGGGCCCAGATGGCCCTTTTTGGGCTCGATATTTACCGCGCATGTGATCCTGTGTGTGCACATACGTAAAATCCTCCAGATCACAAAAACTAGAAGTCCTATCAGCTCAATTCCCCAATAGCTTTCCAACGCCTATGAACACGACGAAATCGGAGCTTGTTCTCACTTGCTTTGAGAGTCTCGGTCAATTCGAAATCTAGGTTGATTTTTGTATTTTCTTTGCTCATCATTTCCTTGCGAGAGTTGGCCTAACACCCTATTGTATCCATACATGGGTGGGGCGCCCAGGGCCTGAACACCAAAGGGATGTGCCGGCTCATCAAAATTTGGGCTGTAATTGTGATAACTTTCG
This sequence comes from Secale cereale, assembly GCA_902687465.1. Classification (NCBI taxonomy): domain Eukaryota; kingdom Viridiplantae; phylum Streptophyta; class Magnoliopsida; order Poales; family Poaceae; genus Secale; species Secale cereale. The sequence continues at coordinate 151,915,828 of LR738716.1, read as the reverse complement.
TTTTTCCAATCCTGCAGGCCATTTTTGAGGGCCCAGACGACCCTTTTTGGGCTCAATATTTTCGGCACACATGATCCTACGTGTGCACGTATGTAAAATCCTCCAAATCACAAAAACTAGAAGTCCTATCAGCTTAATTCCCCAATAGCTTTCCAACGCCTATGAAAACGATGAAATCGGAGCTTGTTCTCACTTGCTTTGAGAGTCTCCATCAATTCAGACTCTATGTTGATTTTTGTATTTTCTTTTATCACCGTTTCTTTGCGAGAGTTGACCTAAGACCCTATTGTATCCATACATGGGTGGGGCGCCCGGGTCCTGAACACCAAAGGGATGTGCCGGCTCATCGAAATTTGAGCTGTAATTGCAATAACTTTCGTTTTTTCCAATCCTGCAGGCCCTTTTTGAGGGCCCAGATGGTCCTTTTTGGGCTCGATATTTTCTGCGCATGTGATCCTGTGTGTGCACGTATGTAAAATCCTCCAGATCGCAAAAACTAGAAGTCCTATCAGCTCAATTTCCCAATAGCTTTCCAACGCCTATGAACACGACGAAATCGGAGCTTGTTCTCACTTGCTTTGAGAGTCTTGGTCAATTCGGAATCTAGGTTGATTTTTGTATTTTCTTTGCTCACCGTTTCCTTGCGAGAGTTGGCCTAACACCCTATTGTATCCATACATGGGTGGGGCGCCCAGGGCCTGAACACTAAAGGGATGTGCCGGCTCATCGAAATTTAGGGTGTAATTGCAATAACTTTCGTTTTTCCAATCCTGCAGGCCATTATTGAGGGCCCAGACGACCCTTTTTGGGCTCAATATTTTCGGCACACGTGATCCTACGTGTGCACGTATGTAAAATCCTCCAAATCACAAAAACTAGAAGTCCTATCAGCTTAACTCCCCAATAGCTTTCCAACGCCTATGAAAACGATGAAATCGGAGCTTGTTCTCACTTGCTTTGAGAGTCTCCATCAATTCAGACTCTATGTTGATTTTAGTATTTTCTTTTATCACCGTTTCTTTGTGAGAGTTGACCTAAGACCCTATGGTATCCATACATAGGTGGGGCGCCCGGTTCCAGAACACCAAAGGGATGTGCCGGCTCATCGAAATTTGAGCTGTAATTGCAATAACTTTTGTTTTTTCCAATCCTGCAGGCCCTATTTGAGGGCCCAGATGGCCCTTTTTGGGCTCGATATTTTCCGCGCATTTGATCCTGTGTGTGCACGTATGTAAAATCCTCCAGATCGTAAAAACTAGAAGTCCTATCAGCTAAATTCCCCAATAGCTTTCCAACGCCTATGAACACGACGAAATCGGAGCTTGTTCTCACTTGCTTTGAGAGTCTCGGTCAATTCGGAATCTAGGTTGATTTTTGTATTTTCTTTGCTCACCGTTTCCTTGCGAGAGTTGGCCTAACACCCTATTGTATCCATACATGGGTGGGGCGCCCAGGGCCTGAACACCAATGGGATGTGCCGGCTCATCGAAATTTGGGCTGTAATTGTGATAACTTTCGTTTTTCCAATCCTGCAGGCCATTTTTGAGTGCCCAGACGACCCTTTTTGGGCTCAATATTTTCGGCACACGTGATCCTACGTGTGCACGTATGTAAAATCCTCCAAATCACAAAAACTAGAAGTCCTATCAGCTTAATTCCCCAATAGCTTTCCAACGCCTATGAAAACGATGAAATCGGAGCTTGTTCTCACTTGCTTTGAGAGTCTCGATCAATTCAGGCTCTATGTTGATTTTTGTATTTTCTTTTATCACCGTTTGTTTGCGAGAGTTGACCTAAGACCCTATTGTATCCATACATAGGTGGGGCGCTCGGGTCCTGAACACCAAAGGGATGTGCCGGCTCATCGAAATTTGAGCTGTAATTGCAATAACTTTCGTTTTTTCCAATCCTGCAGGCCCTTTTTGAGGGCCCAGATGGCCCTTTTTGGGCTCGATATTTTCCGCGCATGTGATCCTGTGTGTGCACGTATGTAAAATCCTCCAGATCGCAAAAACTAGAAGTCCTATCAGCTCAATTCCCCAATAGCTTTCCAACGCCTATGAACATGACGAAATCGGAGCTTGTTCTCACTTGCTTTGAGAGTCTCGGTCAATTCGGAATCTAGTATGATTTTTGTATTTTCTTTGATCACCGTTTCCTTGCGAGAGTTGGCCTAACACCCTATTGTATCCATACATGGGTGGGGCGCCCAGGGCCTGAACACCAAAGGGATGTGCCGGCTCATCAAAATTTGGGCTGTAATTGTGATAACTTTCGTTTTTCTAATCCTGCAGGCCATTTTTGAGGGCCCAGACGACCCTTTTTGAGCTCAATATTTTCGGCACACGTGATCCTACGTGTGCACGTATGTAAAATCCTCCAAATCATAAAAACTAGAAGTCCTATCAGCTTAATTCCCCAATAGCTTTCCAACGCCTATGAAAACGATGAAATCGGAGCTTGTTCTCACTTGCTTTGAGAGTCTCCATTAATTCAGACTCTATGTTGATTTTTGTATTTTCTTTTATCACCATTTCTTTGCGAGAGTTGACCTAAGACCCTATTGTATCCATACATGGGTGGGGCCCCCGGGTCCTGAACACCAAAGGGATGTGCCGGCTCATCGAAATTTGAGCTGTAATTGCAATAACTTTCGTTTTTGCCAATCCTGCAGGCCCTTTTTGAGGGCCCAGATGGCCCTTTTTGGGCTCGATATTTTCCGCGCATGTGATCCTGTGTGTGCACGTATGTAAAATCCTCTAGATCGCAAAAAACTAGAAGTCCTATCAGCTCAATTCCCCAATAGCTTTCCAACGCCTGTGAACACGACGAAATCGGAGCTTCTTCTCACTTGCTTTGAGAGTCTTGGTCAATTCGGAATCTAGGTTAATTTTTGTATTTTCTTTGATCACCGTTTCCTTGCGAGATTTGGCCTAACACCCTATTGTATCCATACATGGGTGGGGCGCCCAGGGCTTGAACACGAAAGGGATGTGCCGGCTCATCGAAATTTGGGCTGTAATTGTGATAACTTTCGTTTTTCCAATCCTGCAGGCCATTATTGAGGGCCCAGACGACCCTTTTTGGGCTCAATATTTTTGGCACACGTGATCCTACGTGTGCACGTATGTAAAATCCTCCAAATCAGAAAAACTAGAAGTCCTATCAGCTTAACTCCCCAATAGCTTTCCAACGCCTATGAAAACGATGAAATCGGAGCTTGTTCTCACTTGCTTTGAGAGTCTCCATCAATTCAGACTCTATGTTGATTTTAGTATTTTCTTTTATCACCGTTTCTTTGCGAGAGTTGACCTAAGACCCTATTGTATCCATACATAGGTGGGGCGCCCGGGTCCAGAACACCAAAGGGATGTGCCGGCTCATCGAAATTTGAGCTGTAATTGCAATAACTTTCGTTTTTTCCAATCCTGCAGGCCCTTTTTGTGGGCCCAGATGGCCCTTTTTGGGCTCGATATTTACCGCGCATGTGATCCTGTGTGTGCACGTATGTAAAATCCTCCAGATCACAAAAACTAGAAGTCCTATCAGCTCAATTCCCCAATAGCTTTCCAATGCCTATGAACACGACGAAATCGGAGCTTGTTCTCACTTGCTTTGAGAGTCTCGGTCAATTCGGAATCTAGGTTGATTTTTGTATTTTCTTTGCTCATCATTTCCTTGCGAGAGTTGGCCTAACACCCTATTGTATCCATACATGGGTGGGGTGCCCAGGGCCTGAACACCAAAGGGATGTGCCGGCTCATCGAAATTTGGGCTGTAATTGTGATAACTTTCATTTTTCCAATCCTGCAGGCCATTTTTGAGGGCCCAGACGACCCTTTTTGGGCTCAATATTTTCGGCACACGTGATCCTACGTGTGCACGTATGTAAAATCCTCCAAATCAGAAAAACTAGAAGTCCTATCAGCTTAACTCCCCAATAGCTTTCCAACGCCTATGAAAACGATGAAATCGGAGCTTGTTCTCACTTGCTTTGAGAGTCTCCATCAATTCAGACTCTATGTTGATTTTAGTATTTTCTTTTATCACCGTTTCTTTGCGAGAGTTGACCTAAGACCCTATTGTATCCATACATAGGTGGGGCGCCCGGGTCCTGAACACCAAAGGGATGTGCCGGCTCATCGAAATTTGAGCTGTAATTGCAATAACTTTCGTTTTTTCCAATCCTGCTAGCCCTTTTTGAGGGCCCAGATGGCCCTTTTTGGGCTCGATATTTTCCACGCATGTGATCCTGTGTGTGCACGTATGTAAAATCCTCCAGGTCGCAAAAACTAGAAGTCTTATCAGCTCAATTCCGCAATAGCTTTCCAACGCCTATGAACACGACGAAATCGGAGCTTGTTCTCACTTGCTTTGAGAGTCTCGGTCAATTCGGAATCTAGGTTGATTTTTATATTTTCTTTGATAACCGTTTCCTTGCGAGAGTTGGCCTAACACCCTATTGTATCCATACATGGGTGGGGCGCCCAGGGCCAGAACACCAAAGGGATGTGCCGGCTCATTGAAATTTGGGCTGTAATTGTGATAACTTTCGTTTTTCCAATCCTGCAGGCCATTATTGAGGGCCCAGACGACCATTTTTGGGCTCAATATTTTCGGCACACGTGATCCTACGTGTGCACGTATGTAAAATCCTCCAAATCAGAAAAACTAGAAGTCCTATCAGCTTAACTCCCCAATAGCTTTCCAACGCCTATGAAAACGATGAAATCGGAGCTTGTTCTCACTTGCTCTGAGAGTCTCCATCAATTCAGACTCTATGTTGATTTTAGTATTTTCTTTTATCACCGTTTCTTTGCGAGAGTTGACCTAAGACCCTATTGTATCCATACATAGGTGGGGCGCCCGGGTCCTGAACACCAAACGGATGTGCCGGCTCATCGAAATTTGAGCTGTAATTGCAATAACTTTCGTTTTTTCCAATCCTGCAGGCCCTTTTTGAGGGCCCAGATGGCCCTTTTTGGGCTCGATATTTTCCACACATGTGATCCTGTGTGTGCACGTATGTAAAATCCTCCAGGTCGCAAAAACTAGAAGTCCTATCAGCTCAATTCCCCAATAGCTTTCCAACGCCTATGAACACGACGAAATCGGAGCTTGTTCTCACTTGCTTTGAGAGTCTCGGTCAATTCGGAATCTAGGTTGATTTTTGTATTTTCTTTGATAACCGTTTCCTTGCGAGAGTTGGCCTGACACCCTATTGTATCCATACATGGGTGGTGCGCCCAGGGCCTGAACACCAAAGGGATGTGCCGGCTCATCGAAATTTGGGCTGTAATTGTGATAACTTTCGTTTTTCCAATCCTGCAGGCCATTTTTGAGGGCCCAGACGACCCTTTTTGGGCTCAATATTTTCGGCACACGTGATCCTACGTGTGCATGTATGTAAAATCCTCCAAATCATAAAAACTAGAAGTCCTATCAGCTTAATTCCCCAATAGCTTTCCAACGCCTATGAAAACGATGAAATCGGAGCTTGTTCTCACTTGCTTTTAGAGTCTCCATCAATTCAGACTCTATGTTGATTTTTGTATTTTCTTTTATCACCGTTTCTTTGCGAGAGTTGACCTAAGAGCCTATTGTATCCATACATGGGTGGGGCGCCCGGGTCCTGAACACCAAAGGGATGTGCCGGCTCATCGAAATTTGAGCTGTAATTGCAATAACTTTCCTTTTTTCCAATCCTGCAAGCCCTTTTTGAGGGCCCAGATGGCCCTTTTTGGGCTCGATATTTTCCGCGCATGTGATCCTGTGCGTGCACGTATGTAAAATCCTCCAGATCGCAAAAACTAGAAGTCCTATCAGCTCAATTCCCCAATAGCTTTCCAACGCCTGTGAACACGATGAAATCGGAGCTTGTTCTCACTTGCTTTGAGAGTCTTGGTCAATTCGGAATCTAGGTTGATTTTTGTATTTTCTTTGATCACCGTTTCCTTGCGAGAGTTGGCCTAACACCCTATTGTATCCATACATGGGTGGGGCGCCCAGGGCTTGAACACTAAAGGGATGTGCCGGCTCATTGAAATTTGGGCTGTAATTGTGATAACTTTCGTTTTTCCAATCCTGCAGGCCATTATTGAGGGCCCAGACGACCCTTTTTGGGCTCAATATTTTCGGCACACGTGATACTACGTGTGCACGTATGTAAAATCCTCCAAATCACAAAAACTAGAAGTCCTATCAGCTTAACTCCCCAATAGCTTTCCAACGCCTATGAAAACGATGAAATCGGAGCTTGTTCTCACTTGCTTTGAGAGTCTCCATCAATTCAGACTCTATGTTGATTTTAGTATTTTCTTTTATCACCGTTTCTTTGTGAGAGTTGACCTAAGACCCTATGGTATCCATACATAGGTGGGGCGCCCGGTTCCAGAACACCAAAGGGATGTGCCGGCTCATCGAAATTTGAGCTGTAATTGCAATAACTTTTGTTTTTTCCAATCCTGCAGGCCCTATTTGAGGGCCCAGATGGCCCTTTTTGGGCTCGATATTTTCCGCGCATTTGATCCTGTGTGTGCACGTATGTAAGATCCTCCAGATCGTAAAAACTAGAAGTCCTATCAGCTAAATTCCCCAATAGCTTTCCAACGCCTATGAACACGACGAAATCGGAGCTTGTTCTCACTTGCTTTGAGAGTCTCGGTCAATTCGGAATCTAGGTTGATTTTTGTATTTTCTTTGCTCACCGTTTCCTTGCGAGAGTTGGCCTAACACCCTATTGTATCCATACATGGGTGGGGCGCCCAGGGCCTGAACACCAATGGGATGTGCCGGCTCATCGAAATTTGGGCTGTAATTGTGATAACTTTCGTTTTTCCAATCCTGCAGGCCATTTTTGAGGGCCCAGACGACCCTTTTTGGGCTCAATATTTTCGGCACACGTGATCCTACGTGTGCACGTATGTAAAATCCTCCAAATCACAAAAACTAGAAGTCCTATCAGCTTTACTCCCCAATAGCTTTCCAACGCCTATGAAAACAATGAAATCGGAGCTTGTTCTCACTTGCTTTGAGAGTCTCGATCAATTCAGACTCTATGTTGATTTTAGTATTTTCTTTTATCACCGTTTCTTTGCGAGGGTTGACCTAAGACCGTATCCATACATAGGTGGGGCGCCCGGGTCCTGAACACCAAAGGGATGTGCCGGCTCATCGAAATTTGAACTGTAATTGCAATAACTTTCATTTTTTCCAATCCTGCAGGCCCTTTTTGAGGGCCCAGATGGCCCTTTTTGGGCTCGATATTTTCCGCGCATGTGATCCTGTGTGTGCACGTATGTAAAATCCTCCAGGTCGCAAAAACTAGAAGTCCTATCAGCTCAATTCCCCAATAGCTTTCCAACGCCTATGAACACGACGAAATCGGAGCTTGTTCTCACTTGCTTTGAGAGTCTCGGTCAATTCAGAATCTAGGTTGATTTTTGTATTTTCTTTGCTCACCATTTCCTTGCGACAGTTGGCCTAACACGCTATTGTATCCATACATGGGTGGGGCGCCCAGGGCCTGAACACCAAAGTGATGTGCCGGCTCATCGTAATTTGGGCTGTAATTGTGATAACTTTCGTTTTTCCAATCCTGCAGGCCATTTTTGAGGGCCCAGACGACCCTTTTTGGGCTCAATATTTTCGGCACACGTGATCCTACGTGTGCATGTATGTAAAATCCTCCAAATCAGAAAAACTAGAAGTCCTATCAGCTTAACTCCCCAATAGCTTTCCAACGCCTATGAAAACGATGAAATCGGAGCTTGTTCTCACTTGCTTTGAGAGTCTCCATCAATTCAGACTCTATGTTGATTTTAGTATTTTCTTTTATCACCGTTTCTTTGCGAGAGTTGACCTAAGACCCTATTGTATCCATACATAGGTGGGGCGCCCGGGTCCATAACACCAAAGGGATGTGCCGGCTCATCGAAATTTGAGCTGTAATTGCAATAACTTTCGTTTTTTCCAATCCTGCAGGCCCTTTTTGTGGGCCCAGATGGCCCTTTTTGGGCTCGATATTTACCTCGCATGTGATCCTGTGTGTGCACGTATGTAAAATCCTCCAGATCACAAAAACTAGAAGTCCTATCAGCTCAATTCCCCAATAGCTTTCCAACGCCTATGAACACGACGAAATCGGAGCTTGTTCTCACTTGCTTTGAGAGTCTCGGTCAATTCGGAATCTAGGTTGATTTTTGTATTTTCTTTGCTCATCATTTCCTTGCGAGAGTTGGCCTAACACCCTATTGTATCCATACATGGGTGGGGCGCCCAGGGCCTGAAAACCAAAGGGATGTGCCGGCTCATCGAAATTTGGGCTGTAATTGTGATAACTTTCATTTTTCCAATCCTGCAGGCCATTTTTGAGGGCCCAGACGACCCTTTTTGGGCTCAATATTTTCGGCACACGTGATCCTACGTGTGCACGTATGTAAAATCCTCCAAATCAGAAAAACTAGAAGTCCTATCAGCTTAACTCCCCAATAGCTTTCCAACGCCTATGAAAACGATGAAATCGGAGCTTGTTCTCACTTGCTTTGAGAGTCTCCATCAATTCAGACTCTATGTTGATTTTAGTATTTTCTTTTATCACCGTTTCTTTGCGAGAGTTGACCTAAGACCCTATTGTATCCATACATAGGTGGGGCGCCCGGGTCCTGAACACCAAAGGGATGTGCCGGCCTATCGAAATTTGAGCTGTAATTGCAATAACTTTCGTTTTTTCCAATCCTGCTAGCCCTTTTTGAGGGCCCAGATGGCCCTTTTTGGGCTCGATATTTTCCACGCATGTGATCCTGTGTGTGCACGTATGTAAAATCCTCCTGGTCGCAAAAACTAGAAGTCCTATCAGCTCAATTCCCCAATAGCTTTCCAACGCCTATGAACACGACGAAATCGGAGCTTGTTCTCACTTGCTTTGAGAGTCTCGGTCAATTCGGAATCTAGGTTGATTTTTATATTTTCTTTGATAACCGTTTCCTTGCGAGAGTTGGCCTAACACCCTATTGTATCCATACATGGGTGGGGCGCCCAGGGCCAGAACACCAAAGGGATGTGCCGGCTCATTGAAATTTGGGCTGTAATTGTGATAACTTTCGTTTTTCCAATCCTGCAGGCCATTATTGAGGGCCCAGACGACCATTTTTGGGCTCAATATTTTCGGCACACGTGATCCTACGTGTGCACGTATGTAAAATCCTCCAAATCAGAAAAACTAGAAGTCCTATCAGCTTAACTCCCCAATAGCTTTCCAACGCCTATGAAAACGATGAAATCGGAGCTTGTTCTCACTTGCTCTGAGAGTCTCCATCAATTCAGACTCTATGTTGATTTTAGTATTTTCTTTTATCACCGTTTCTTTGCGAGAGTTGACCTAAGACCCTATTGTATCCATACATAGGTGGGGCGCCCGGGTCCTGAACACCAAACGGATGTGCCGGCTCATCGAAATTTGAGCTGTAATTGCAATAACTTTCGTTTTTTCCAATCCTGCAGGCCCTTTTTGAGGGCCCAGATGGCCCTTTTTGGGCTCGATATTTTCCAC
>LR738716.1:151855757-151906268 GCA_902687465.1 Secale cereale | reverse complement strand
CATGTGATCCTGTGTGTGCACGTATGTAAAATCCTCCAGGTCGCAAAAACTAGAAGTCCTATCAGCTCAATTCCCCAATAGCTTTCCAACGCCTATGAACACGACGAAATCGGAGCTTGTTCTCACTTGCTTTGAGAGTCTCGGTCAATTCGGAATCTAGGTTGATTTTTGTATTTTCTTTGATAACCGTTTCCTTGCGAGAGTTGGCCTGACACCCTATTGTATCCATACATGGGTGGTGCGCCCAGGGCCTGAACACCAAAGGGATGTGCCGGCTCATCGAAATTTGGGCTGTAATTGTGATAACTTTCGTTTTTCCAATCCTGCAGGCCATTTTTGAGGGCCCAGACGACCCTTTTTGGGCTCAATATTTTCGGCACACGTGATCCTACGTGTGCATGTATGTAAAATCCTCCAAATCATAAAAACTAGAAGTCCTATCAGCTTAATTCCCCAATAGCTTTCCAACGCCTATGAAAACGATGAAATCGGAGCTTGTTCTCACTTGCTTTGAGAGTCTCCATCAATTCAGACTCTATGTTGATTTTTGTATTTTCTTTTATCACCGTTTCTTTGCGAGAGTTGACCTAAGAGCCTATTGTATCCATACATGGGTGGGGCGCCCGGGTCCTGAACACCAAAGGGATGTGCCGGCTCATCGAAATTTGAGCTGTAATTGCAATAACTTTCCTTTTTTCCAATCCTGCAAGCCCTTTTTGAGGGCCCAGATGGCCCTTTTTGGGCTCGATATTTTCCGCGCATGTGATCCTGTGCGTGCACGTATGTAAAATCCTCCAGATCGCAAAAACTAGAAGTCCTATCAGCTCAATTCCCCAATAGCTTTCCAACGCCTGTGAACACGATGAAATCGGAGCTTGTTCTCACTTGCTTTGAGAGTCTTGGTCAATTCGGAATCTAGGTTGATTTTTGTATTTTCTTTGATCACCGTTTCCTTGCGAGAGTTGGCCTAACACCCTATTGTATCCATACATGGGTGGGGCGCCCAGGGCTTGAACACTAAAGGGATGTGCCGGCTCATTGAAATTTGGGCTGTAATTGTGATAACTTTCGTTTTTCCAATCCTGCAGGCCATTATTGAGGGCCCAGACGACCCTTTTTGGGCTCAATATTTTCGGCACACGTGATACTACGTGTGCACGTATGTAAAATCCTCCAAATCACAAAAACTAGAAGTCCTATCAGCTCAATTCCCCAATAGCTTTCCAACGCCTGTGAACACGATGAAATCGGAGCTTGTTCTCACTTGCTTTGAGAGTCTTGGTCAATTCGGAATCTAGGTTGATTTTTGTATTTTCTTTGATCACCGTTTCCTTGCGAGAGTTGGCCTAACACCCTATTGTATCCATACATGGGTGGGGCGCCCAGGGCTTGAACACTAAAGGGATGTGCCGGCTCATTGAAATTTGGGCTGTAATTGTGATAACTTTCGTTTTTCCAATCCTGCAGGCCATTATTGAGGGCCCAGACGACCCTTTTTGGGCTCAATATTTTCGGCACACGTGATACTACGTGTGCACGTATGTAAAATCCTCCAAATCACAAAAACTAGAAGTCCTATCAGCTTAACTCCCCAATAGCTTTCCAACGCCTATGAAAACGATGAAATCGGAGCTTGTTCTCACTTGCTTTGAGAGTCTCCATCAATTCAGACTCTATGTTGATTTTAGTATTTTCTTTTATCACCGTTTCTTTGTGAGAGTTGACCTAAGACCCTATGGTATCCATACATAGGTGGGGCGCCCGGTTCCAGAACACCAAAGGGATGTGCCGGCTCATCGAAATTTGAGCTGTAATTGCAATAACTTTTGTTTTTTCCAATCCTGCAGGCCCTATTTGAGGGCCCAGATGGCCCTTTTTGGGCTCGATATTTTCCGCGCATTTGATCCTGTGTGTGCACGTATGTAAGATCCTCCAGATCGTAAAAACTAGAAGTCCTATCAGCTAAATTCCCCAATAGCTTTCCAACGCCTATGAACACGACGAAATCGGAGCTTGTTCTCACTTGCTTTGAGAGTCTCGGTCAATTCGGAATCTAGGTTGATTTTTGTATTTTCTTTGCTCACCGTTTCCTTGCGAGAGTTGGCCTAACACCCTATTGTATCCATACATGGGTGGGGCGCCCAGGGCCTGAACACCAATGGGATGTGCCGGCTCATCGAAATTTGGGCTGTAATTGTGATAACTTTCGTTTTTCCAATCCTGCAGGCCATTTTTGAGGGCCCAGACGACCCTTTTTGGGCTCAATATTTTCGGCACACGTGATCCTACGTGTGCACGTATGTAAAATCCTCCAAATCACAAAAACTAGAAGTCCTATCAGCTTTACTCCCCAATAGCTTTCCAACGCCTATGAAAACAATGAAATCGGAGCTTGTTCTCACTTGCTTTGAGAGTCTCGATCAATTCAGACTCTATGTTGATTTTAGTATTTTCTTTTATCACCGTTTCTTTGCGAGGGTTGACCTAAGACCGTATCCATACATAGGTGGGGCGCCCGGGTCCTGAACACCAAAGGGATGTGCCGGCTCATCGAAATTTGAACTGTAATTGCAATAACTTTCATTTTTTCCAATCCTGCATGCCCTTTTTGAGGGCCCAGATGGCCCTTTTTGGGCTCGATATTTTCCGCGCATGTGATCCTGTGTGTGCACGTATGTAAAATCCTCCAGATCACAAAAACTAGAAGTCCTATCAGCTCAATTCCCCAATAGCTTTCCAACGCCTATGAACACGACGAAATCGGAGCTTGTTCTCACTTGCTTTGAGAGTCTCGGTCAATTCAGAATCTAGGTTGATTTTTGTATTTTCTTTGCTCACCATTTCCTTGCGACAGTTGGCCTAACACGCTATTGTATCCATACACGGGTGGGGCGCCCAGGGCCTGAACACCAAAGTGATGTGCCGGCTCATCGTAATTTGGGCTGTAATTGTGATAACTTTCGTTTTTCCAATCCTGCAGGCCATTTTTGAGGGCCCAGACGACCCTTTTTGGGCTCAATATTTTCGGCACACGTGATCCTACGTGTGCACGTATGTAAAATCCTCCAAATCATAAAAACTAGAAGTCCTATCAGCTTAATTCCCCAATAGCTTTCCAACGCCTATGAAAACGATGAAATCGGAGCTTGTTCTCACTTGCTTTGAGAGTCTCCATCAATTCAGACTCTATGTTGATTTTAGTATTTCTTTTATCACCGTTTCTTTGCGAGAGTTGACCTAAGACCCTATTGTATCCATACATGGGTGGGGCGCCCGGGTCCTGAACACCAAAGGGATGTGCCGGCTCATCGAAATTTGAGCTGTAATTGCAATAACTTTCGTTTTTTCCAATCCTGCAGGCCCTTTTTGAGGGCCCAGATGGCCCTTTTTGGGCTCGATATTTTCCGCGCATGTGATCCTGTGTGTGCACGTATGTAAAATCCTCTAGATCGCAAAAACTAGAAGTCCTATTAGCTCAATTCCCCAATAGCTTTCCAACGCCTATGAACACGACCAAATCGGAGCTTGTTCTCACTTGCTTTGAGAGTCTCGGTCAATTCGGAATCTAGGTTGATTTTTGTATTTTCTTTGATCACCGTTTCCTTGCGAGAGTTGGCCTAACACCCTATTGTATCCATACATGGGTGGGGCGCCCAGGGCCTGAACACCAAAGGGATGTGCCGGCTCATCAAAATTTGGGCTGTAATTGTGATAACTTTCGTTTTTCCAATCCTGCAGGCCATTTTTGAGGGCCCAGACGACCCTTTTTGGGCTCAATATTTTCGGCACACATGATCCTACGTGTGCACGTATGTAAAATCCTCCAAATCATAAAAACTAGAAGTCCTATCAGCTTAATTCCCCAATAGCTTTCCAACGCCTATGAAAATGATGAAATCGGAGCTTGTTCTCACTTGCTTTGAGAGTCTCCATCAATTCAGACTCTATGTTGATTTTTGTATTTTCTTTTATCACCGTTTCTTTGCGAGAGTTGACCTAAGACCCTATTGTATCCATACATGGGTGGGGCGCCCGGGTCCTGAACACCAAAGGGATGTGCCGGCTCATCGAAATTTGAGCTGTAATTGCAATAACTTTCGTTTTTTCCAATCATGTAGGCCCTTTTTGAGGGCCCAGATGGCCCTTTTTGGGCTCGATATTTTCCGCGCATGTGATCCTGTGTGTGCACGTATGTAAAATCCTCCAGATCGCAAAAACTAGAAGTCCTATCAGCTCAATTCCCCAATAGCTTTCCAACGCCTATGAACACGACGAAATCGGAGCTTGTTCTCACTTGCTTTGAGAGTCTCGGTCAATTCGGAATCTAGGTTGATTTTTGTATTTTCTTTGCTCACCATTTCCTTGCGAGAGTTGGCCTAACACCCTATTGTATCCATACATGGGTGGGGCGCCCAGGGCCTGAACACCAATGGGATGTGCCGGCTCATCGAAATTTGGGCTGTAATTGTGATAACTTTCGTTTTTCCAATCCTGCAGGCCATTTTTGAGGGCCCAGACGACCCTTTTTGGGCTCAATATTTTCGGCACACGTGATCCTACGTGTGCACGTATGTAAAATCCTCCAAATCACAAAAACTAGAAGTCCTATCAGCTTAACTCCCCAATAGCTTTCCAACGCCTATGAAAATGATGAAATCGGAGCTTGTTGTCACTTGCTTTGAGAGTCTCCATCAATTCAGACTCTATGTTGATTTTAGTATTTTCTTTTATCACCGTTTATTTGCGAGAGTTGCCCTAAGACCCTATTGTATCCATACATAGGGGGGGCACCCGGGTCCTGAAAACCAAAGGGATGTGCCGGCTCATCGAAATTTGAGCTGTAATTGCAATAACTTTTGTTTTTTCCAATCCTGCAGGCCCTTTTTGAGGGCCCAGATGGCCCTTTTTGGGCTCGATATTTTCCGCGCATTTGATCCTGTGTGTGCACGTATGTAAAATCCTCCAGATCACAAAAACTAGAAGTCCTATCAGCTCAATTCCCCAATAGCTTTCCAACGCCTATGAACACGACGAAATCGGAGCTTGTTCTCACTTGCTTTGAGAGTCTCGGTCAATTCGGAATCTAGGTTGATTTTTGTATTTTCTTTGCTCACCGTTTCCTTGCGAGAGTTGGCCTAACACCCTATTGTATCCATACATGGGTGGGGCGCCCAGGGCCTGAACACCAATGGGATGTGCCGGCTCATCGAAATTTGGGCTGTAATTGTGATAACTTTCGTTTTTCCAATCCTGCAGGCCATTTTTGAGGGCCCAGACGACCCTTTTTGGGCTCAATATTTTCGGCACACGTGATCCTACATGTGCACGTATGTAAAATCCTCCAAATCACAAAAACTAGAAGTCATATCAGCTTTACTCCCCAATAGCTTTCCAACGCCTATGAAAACGATGAAATCGGAGCTTGTTCTCACTTGCTTTGAGAGTCTCGATCAATTCAGACTCTATGTTGATTTTAGTATTTTCTTTTATCACAGTTTCTTTGCGAGGGTTGACCTAAGACCGTATCCATACATAGGTGGGGCGCCCGGGTCCTGAACACCAAAGGGATGTGCCGGCTCATCGAAATTTGAGCTGTAATTGCAATAACTTTCGTTTTTTCCAATCCTGCAGGCCCTTTTTGAGGGCCCAGATGGCCCTTTTTGGGCTCGATATTTTCCGCGCATGTGATCCTGTGTGTGCACGTATGTAAAATCCTCTAGATCGCAAAAACTAGAAGTCCTATTAGCTCAATTCCCCAATAGCTTTCCAACGCCTATGAACACGACCAAATCGGAGCTTGTTCTCACTTGCTTTGAGAGTCTCGGTCAATTCGGAATCTAGGTTGATTTTTGTATTTTCTTTGATCACCGTTTCCTTGCGAGAGTTGGCCTAACACCCTATTGTATCCATACATGGGTGGGGCGCCCAGGGCCTGAACACCAAAGGGATGTGCCGGCTCATCAAAATTTGGGCTGTAATTGTGATAACTTTCGTTTTTCCAATCCTGCAGGCCATTTTTGAGGGCCCAGACGACCCTTTTTGGGCTCAATATTTTTGGCACACATGATCCTACGTGTGCACGTATGTAAAATCCTCCAAATCATAAAAACTAGAAGTCCTATCAGCTTAATTCCCCAATAGCTTTCCAATGCCTATGAAAATGATGAAATCGGAGCTTGTTCTCACTTGCTTTGAGAGTCTCCATCAATTCAGACTCTATGTTGATTTTTGTATTTTCTTTTATCACCGTTTCTTTGCGAGAGTTGACCTAAGACCCTATTGTATCCATACATGGGTGGGGCGCCCGGGTCCTGAACACCAAAGGGATGTGCCGGCTCATCGAAATTTGAGCTGTAATTGCAATAACTTTCATTTTTTCCAATCCTGTAGGCCCTTTTTGAGGGCCCAGATGGCCCTTTTTGGGCTCGATATTTTCCGCACATGTGATCCTGTGTGTGCACGTATGTAAAATCCTCCAGATCGCAAAAACTAGAAGTCCTATCAGCTCAATTCCCCAATAGCTTTCCAACGCCTATGAACACGACGAAATCGGAGCTTGTTCTCTCTTGCTTTGAGAGTCTCGGTCAATTCGGAATCTAGGTTGATTTTTGTATTTTCTTTGCTCACCATTTCCTTGCGAGAGTTGGCCTAACACCCTATTGTATCCATACATGGGTGGGGCGCCCAGGGCCTGAACACCAATGGGATGTGCCGGCTCATCGAAATTTGGGCTGTAATTGTGATAACTTTCGTTTTTCCAATCCTGCAGGCCATTTTTGAGGGCCCAGACGACCCTTTTTGGGCTCAATATTTTCGGCACACGTGATCCTACGTGTGCACGTATGTAAAATCCTCCGAATCACAAAAACTAGAAGTCCTATCAGCTTAACTCCCCAATAGCTTTCCAACGCCTATGAAAATGATGAAATCGGAGCTTGTTGTCACTTGCTTTGAGAGTCTCCATCAATTCAGACTCTATGTTGATTTTAGTATTTTCTTTTATCACCGTTTCTTTGCGAGAGTTTCCCTAAGACCCTATTGTATCCATACATAGGGGGGGCACCCGGGTCCTGAAAACCAAAGGGATGTGCCGGCTCATCGAAATTTGAGCTGTAATTGCAATAACTTTTGTTTTTTCCAATCCTGCAGGCCCTTTTTGAGGGCCCAGATGGCCCTTTTTGGGCTCGATATTTTCCGCGCATTTGATCCTGTGTGTGCACGTATGTAAAATCCTCCAGATCACAAAAACTAGAAGTCCTATCAGCTCAATTCCCCAATAGCTTTCCAACGCCTATGAACACGACGAAATCGGAGCTTGTTCTCACTTGCTTTGAGAGTCTCGGTCAATTCGGAATCTAGGTTGATTTTTGTATTTTCTTTGCTCACCGTTTCCTTGCGAGAGTTGGCCTAACACCCTATTGTATCCATACATGGGTGGGGCGCCCAGGGCCTGAACACCAATGGGATGTGCCGGCTCATCGAAATTTGGGCTGTAATTGTGATAACTTTCGTTTTTCCAATCCTGCAGGCCATTTTTGAGGGCCCAGACGACCCTTTTTGGGCTCAATATTTTTGGCACACGTGATCCTACGTGTGCACGTATGTAAAATCCTCGAAATCACAAAAACTAGAAGTCATATCAGCTTTACTCCCCAATAGCTTTCCAACACCTATGAAAACGATGAAATCGGAGCTTGTTCTCACTTGCTTTGAGAGTCTCGATCAATTCAGACTCTATGTTGATTTTAGTATTTTCTTTTATCACCGTTTCTTTGCGAGGGTTGACCTAAGACCGTATCCATACATAGGTGGGGCGCCGGGTCCTGAACACCAAAGGGATGTGCCGGCTCATCGAAATTTGAGCTGTAATTGCAATAACTTTTGTTTTTTCCAATCCTGCAGGCCCTTTTTGAGGGCCCAGATGGCCCTTTTTGGGCTCGATATTTTCCGCGCATGTGATCCTGTGTATGCACGTATGTAAAATCCTCTAGATCACAAAAACTAGAAGTCCTATCAGCTCAATTCCCCAATAGCTTTCCAACGCCTATGAACACGATGAAATCGGAGCTTGTTCTCACTTGCTTTGAGAGTCTCGGTCAATTCGGAATCTAGGTTGATTTTTGTATTTTCTTTGTTCACCGTTTCCATGCGAGAGTTGGCCTAACACCCTATTGTATCCATACATGGGTGGGGCGCCCACGGCCTGAACACCAAAGGGATGTGCCGGCTCATCGTAATTTGGGCTGTAATTGTGATAACTTTCGCTTTTCCAATCCTGGAGGCCATTTTTGAGGGCCCAGACGACCCTTTTTGGGCTCAATATTTTCGGCACACGTGATCCTACGTATGCACGTATGTAAAATCCTCCAAATCACAAAAACTAGAAGTCCTATCAGCTTAATTCTCCAATAGCTTTCCAACGCCTATGAAAATGATGAAATCGGAGCTTGTTCTCACTTGCTTTGAGAGTCTCGATCAATTCAGACTCTATGTTGATTTTAGTATTTTCTTTTATCACCATTTCTTTGCGAGAGTTGACCTAAGACCCTATTGTATCCATACATAGGTGGGGCGCCCGGGTCCTGAACACCAAAGGGATGTGCCGGCTCATCGAAATTTGAGTTGTAATTGCAATAACTTTCGTTTTTTCCAATCCTGCAGGCCCTTTTTGAGGGCCCAGATGGCCCTTTTTGGGCACGATATTTTGCGTGCATGTGATCCTGTGTGTGCAGGTATGTGAAATCCTCCAGATCGCAAAAACTAGAAGTCCTATCAGCTCAATTCCCCAATAGCTTTCCAACGCCTATGAACACGACGAAATCGGAGCTTGTTCTCACTTGCTTTGAGAGTCTCGGTCAATTCGGAATCTAGGTTGATTTTTGTATTTTCTTTGCTCACCGTTTCCTTGCGAGAGTTGGCCTAACACCCTATTGTATCCATACATGGGTGGGGCGCCCAGGGCTTGAACACTAAAGGGATGTGTCGGCTCATCGAAATTTGGGCTGTAATTGTGATAACTTTCATTTTTCCAATCCTGCAGGCCATTATTGAGGGCCCAGACGACCCTTTTTGGGCTCAATATTTTCGGCACACGTGATCCTACGTGTGCACGTATGTAAAATCCTCCAAATCACAAAAACTAGAAGTCCTATCAGCTTAACTCCCCAATAGCTTTCCAACGCCTATGAAAACGATGAAATCGGAGCTTGTTCTCACTTGCTTTGAGAGTCTCGATCAATTCAGACTCTATGTTGATTTTAGTATTTTCTTTTATCACCGTTTCTTTGCGAGGGTTGACCTAAGGCCGTATCCATACATAGGTGGGGCGCCCGGGACCTGAACACCAAAGGGATGTGCCGGCTCATCGAAATTTGAGCTGTAATTGCAATAACTTTCGTTTTTTCCAATCCTGCAGGCCCTTTTTGAGGGCCCAGATGGCCCTTTTTGTGCTCGATATTTTCCGCGCATGTGATCCTATGTGTGCACGTATGTAAAATTCTCCAGATCACAAAAACTAGAAGTCCTATCAGCTCAATTCCCCAATAGCTTTCCAACGCCTATGAACACGACGAAATCGGAGCTTGTTCTCACTTGCTTTGAGAGTCTCGGTCAATTCGGAATCTAGGTTGATTTTTGTATTTTCTTTGCTCACCGTTTCCTTGCGAGAGTTGGCCTAACACCCTATTGTATCCATACATGGGTGGGGCGCCCAGGGCCTGAACACCAAAGGGATGTGCCGGCTCATCGTAATTTGGGCTGTAATTGTGATAACTTTCGTTTTTCCAATCCTGCAGGCCATTTTTGAGGGCCCAGACGACCCTTTTTGGGCTCAATATTTTCGGCACACGTGATCCTACGTGTGCACGTATGTAAAATCCTCCAAATCACAAAAACTAGAAGTCCTATTAGCTTAATTCTCCAATAGCTTTCCAACGCCTATGAAAATGATGAAATCGGAGCTTGTTCTCACTTGGTTTGAGAGTCTCGATCAATTCAGACTCTATGTTGATTTTAGTATTTTCTTTTATCACCATTTCTTTGCGAGAGTTGACCTAAGACCCTATTGTATCCATACATAGGTGGGGCGCCCGGGTCCTGAACACCAAAGGGATGTGCCGGCTCATCGAAATTTGAGCTGTAATTGCAATAACTTTCGTTTTTTCCAATCCTGCAGGCCCTTTTTGAGGGCCCAGATGGCCCTTTTTGGGCTCGATATTTTCCGTGCATGTGATCCTGTGTGTGCAGGTATGTGAAATCCTCCAGATCGCAAAAAATAGAAGTCCTATCAGCTCAATTCCCCAATAGCTTTCCAACGCCTATGAACACGATGAAATCGGAGCTTGTTCTCACTTGCTTTGAGAGTCTCGGTCAATTCGGAATCTAGGTTGATTTTTGTATTTTCTTTGCTCACCATTTCCTTGCGAGAGTTGGCCTAACACCCTATTGTATCCATACATGGGTGGGGCGCCCAGGGCTTGAACACTAAAGGGATGTGCCGGCTCATCGAAATTTGGGCTGTAATTGTGATAACTTTCATTTTTCCAATCCTGCAGGCCATTATTGAGGGCCCAGACGACCCTTTTTGGGCTCAATATTTTCGGCACACGTGATCCTACGTGTGCACGTATGTAAAATCCTCCAAATCACAAAAACTAGAAGTCCTATCAGCTTAACTCCCCAATAGCTTTCCAACGCCTATGAAAACGATGAAATCGGAGCTTGTTCTCACTTGCTTTGAGAGTCTCGATCAATTCAGACTCTATGTTGATTTTAGTTTTTTCTTTTATCACCATTTCTTTGCGAGAGTTGACCTAAGACCCTATTGTATCCATACATAGGTGGGGCGCCCGGGTCCTGAACACCAAAGGGATGTGCCGGCTCATCGAAATTTGAGCTGTAATTGCAATAACTTTCGTTTTTTCCAATCCTGCAGGCCCTTTTTGAGGGCCCAGATGGCCCTTTTTGGGCTCGATATTTTCCGCGCATGTGATCCTATGTGTGCACGTATGTAAAATCCTCTAGATCGCAAAAACTAGAAGTCCTATCAGCTCAATTCCCCAATAGCTTTCCAACACCTATGAACACGACGAAATCGGAGCTTGTTCTCACTTGCTTTGAGAGTCTCGGTCAATTCGGAATCTAGGTTGATTTTTGTATTTTCTTTGATCACCGTTTCCTTGCGAGAGTTGGCCTAACACCCTATTGTATCCATACATGGGTGGGGCGCCCAGGGCCTGAACACCAAAGGGATGTGCCAGCTCATCAAAATTTGGGCTGTAATTGTGATAACTTTCGTTTTTCCAATCCTGCCGGCCATTTTTGAGGGCCCAGACGACCCTTTTTGGGCTCAATATTTTCGGCACACATGATCCTACGTGTGCACGTATGTAAAATCCTCCAAATCATAAAAACTAGAAGTCCTATTAGCATAATTCCCCAATAGCTTTCCAACGCCTATGAAAACGATGAAATCGGAGCTTGTTCTCACTTGCTTTGAGAGTCTCCATCAATTCAGACTCTATGTTGCTTTTTGTATTTTCTTTTATCACCGTTTCTTTGCGAGAGTTGACCTAAGACCCTATTGTATCCATACATGGGTGGGGCGCCCGGGTCCTGAACACCAAAGGGATGTGCCGGCTCATCGAAATTTGAGCTGTAATTGCAATAACTTTCGTTTTTTCCAATCCTGCAGGCCCTTTTTGAGGGCCCAGATGGCCCTTTTTGGGCTCGATATTTTCCGCGCATGTGATCCTGTGTGTGCACGTATGTAAAATCCTCCAGATCGCAAAAACTAGAAGTCCTATCAGCTCAATTCCCCAATAGCTTTCCAACGCCTGTGAACACGACGAAATCGGAGCTTGTTCTCACTTGCTTTGAGAGTCTTGGTCAATTCGGAATCTAGGTTAATTTTTGTATTTTCATTGATCACCGTTTCCTTGCGAGAGTTGGCCTAACACCCTATTGTATCCATACATGGGTGGGGCGCCCAGGGCTTGAACACTAAAGGGATGTGCCGGCTCGTCGAAATTTGGGCTGTAATTGTGATAACTTTCGTTTTTCCAATCCTGCAGGCCATTATTGAGGGCCCAGATGACCCTTTTTGGGCTCAATATTTTCGGCACACGTGATCCTACATGTGCACGTATGTAAAATCCTCCAAATCACAAAAACTAGAAGTCCTATCAGCTTAACTCCCCAATAGCTTTCCAACGCCTATGAAAACGATGAAATCGGAGCTTGTTCTCACTTGCTTTGAGAGTCTCCATCAATTCAGACTCTATGTTGATTTTAGTATTTTCTTTTATCACCGTTTCTTTGCGAGAGTTGACCTAAGACCCTATTGTATCCATACATAGGTGTGGCGCCCGGGTCCAGAACACCAAAGGGATGTGCCGGCTCATCGAAATTTGAGCTGTAATTGCAATAACTTTCGTTTTTTCCAATCCTGCAGGCCCTTTTTGAGGGCCCAGATGGCCCTTTTTGGGCTCGATATTTTCCACGCATGTGATCCTGTGTGTGCACATATGTAAAATCCTCCAGGTCGCAAAAACTAGAAGTCCTATCAGCTCAATTCCCCAATAGCTTTCCAACGCCTATGAACACGACGAAATCGGAGCTTGTTCTCACTTGCTTTGAGAGTCTCGGTCAATTCGGAATCTAGGTTGATTTTTGTATTTTCTTTGATAACCGTTTCCTTGCGAGAGTTGGCCTAACACCCTATTGTATCCATACATGGGTGGGGCGCCCAGGGCCTGAACACCAAAGGGATGTGCCGGCTCATCGAAATTTGGGCTGTAATTGTGATAACTTTCGTTTTTCCAATCCTGCAGGCCATTTTTGAGGGCCCAGACGACCCTTTTTGGGCTCAATATTTTCGGCACACGTGATCCTACGTGTGCATGTATGTAAAATCCAAATCATAAAAACTAGAAGTCCTATCAGCTTAATTGCCCAATAGCTTTCCAACGCCTATGAACACGATGAAATCGGAGCTTGTTCTCACTTGCTTTGAGAGTCTCCATCAATTCAGATTCTATGTTGATTTTTGTATTTTCTTTTATCACCGTTTCTTTGCGAGAGTTGACCTAAGACCCTATTGTATCCATACATGGGTGGGGCGCCCGGGTCCTGAACACCAAAGGGATGTGCCGGCTCATCGAAATTTGAGCTGTAATTGCAATAACTTTCGTTTTTTCCAATCCTGCAGGCCCTTTTTGAGGGCCCAGATGGCCCTTTTTGGGCTCGATATTTTCCGCGCATGTGATCCTGTGCGTGCACGTATGTAAAATCCTCCAGATCGCAAAAACTAGAAGTCCTATCAGCTCAATTCCCCAATAGCTTTCCAACGCCTGTGAACACGACGAAATCGGAGCTTGTTCTCACTTGCTTTGTGAGTCTTGGTCAATTCGGAATCTAGGTTGATTTTTGTATTTTCTTTGATCACCGTTTCCATGCGAGAGTTGGCCTAACACCCTATTGTATCCATACATGGGTGGAGCGCCCAGGGCTTGAACACTAAAGGGATGTGCCGGCACATCGAAATTTGGGCTGTAATTGTGATAAGTTTCGTTTTTCCAATCCTGCAGGCCATTATTGAGGGCCCAGACGACCCTTTTTGGGCTCAATATTTTCGGCACACGTGATCCTACGTGTGCACGTATGTAAAATCCTCCAAATCACAAAAACTAGAAGTCCTATCAGCTTAACTCCCCAATAGCTTTCCAACGCCTATGAAAACAATGAAATCGGAGCTTGTTCTCACTTGCTTTGAGAGTCTCCATCAATTCAGACTCTATGTTGATTTTAGTATTTTCTTTTATCACCGTTTCTTTGCGAGAGTTGACCTAAGACCCTATTGTATCCATACATAGGTGGGGCGCCCGGTTCCAGAAAACCAAAGGGATGTGCCGGCTCATCGAAATTTGAGCTGTAATTGCAATAACTTTCGTTTTTTCCAATCCTGCAGGCCCTTTTTGCGGGCCCAGATGGCCCTTTTTGGGCTCGATATTTTCCGCGCATGTGATCCTGTGTGTGCACGTATGTAAAATCCTCCAGATTGAAAAAACTAGTAGTCCTATCAGCTCAATTCCCCAATAGCTTTCCAACGCCTATGAACACGACGAAATCGGAGCTTGTTCTCACTTGCTTTGAGAGTCTCGGTCAATTCGGAATCTAGGTTGATTTTTGTATTTTCTTTGCTCATCGTTTCCTTGCGAGAGTTGGCCTAACACCCTATTGTATCCATACATGGGTGGGGCGCCCAGGGCCTGAACACCAAAGGGATGTGCCGGCTCATCGAAATTTGGGCTGTAATTGTGATAACTTTCGTTTTTCCAATCCTGCAGGCCATTTTTGAGGGCCCAGACGACCCTTTTTGGGCTCAATATTTTCGGCACACGTGATCCTACGTGTGCACGTATGTAAAATCCTCCAAATCAGAAAAACTAGAAGTCCTATCAGCTTAACTCCCCAATAGCTTTCCAACGCCTATGAAAACGATGAAATCGGAGCTTGTTCTCACTTGCTTTGAGAGTCTCCATCAATTCAGACTCTATGTTGATTTCAGTATTTTCTTTTATCACCGTTTCTTTGCGAGAGTTGACCTAAGACCCTATTGTATCTATACATAGGTGGGGCGCCCGGGTCCTGAACACCAAAGGGATGTGCCGGCTCATCGAAATTTGAGCTGTAATTGCAATAACTTTCGTTTTTTCCAATCCTGCAGGCCCTATTTGAGGGCCCAGATGGCCCTTTTTGGGCTCGATATTTTCCACGCATGTGATCCTGTGTGTGCACGTATGTAAAATCCTCCAGGTTGCAAAAACTAGAAGTCCTATCAGCTCAATTCCCCAATAGCTTTCCAACGCCTATGAACACGACGAAATCGGAGCTTGTTCTCACTTGCTTTGAGAGTCTCGGTCAATTCGGAATCTAGGTTGATTTTTGTATTTTCTTTGATAACCGTTTCCTTGCGAGAGTTGGCCTAACACCCTATTGTATCCATACATGGGTGGGGCGCCCAGGGCCTGAACACCAAATGGATGTGCCGGCTCATCAAAATTTGGGCTGTAATTGTGATAACTTTCGTTTTTCCAATCCTGCAGGCCATTATTGAGGGCCCAGACGACCCTTTTTGGGCTCAATATTTTCGGCACACGTGATCCTACGTGTGCATGTATGTAAAATCCTCCAAATCAGAAAAACTAGAAGTCCTATCAGCTTAACTCCCCAATAGCTTTCCAACGCCTATGAAAACGATGAAATCGGAGCTTGTTCTCACTTGCTTTGAGAGTCTCCATCAATTCAGACTCTATGTGGATTTTAGTATTTTCTTTTATCACCATTTCTTTGCGAGAGTTGACCTAAGACCCTATTGTATCCATACATAGGTGGGGCGCCCGGGTCCTGGACACCAAAGGGATGTGCCGGCTCATCGAAATTTGAGCTGTAATTGTAATAACTTTCGTTTTTTCCAATCCTGCAGGCCCTTTTTGAGGGCCCAGATGGCCCTTTTTGGGCTCGATATTTTCCACGCATGTGATCCTGTGTGTGCACGTATGTAAAATCCTCCAGGTCGCAAAAACTAGAAGTCCTATCAGCTCAATTCCCCAATAGCTTTCCAACGCCTATGAACACGACGAAATCGGAGCTTGTTCTCACTTGCTTTGAGAGTCTCGGTCAATTCGGAATCTAGGTTGATTTTTGTATTTTCTTTGATAACCGTTTCCTTGCGAGAGTTGGCCTAACACCCTATTGTATCCATACATGGGTGGGGCGCCCAGGGCCTGAACACCAAAGGGATGTGCCGGCTCATCGAAATTTGGGCTGTAATTGTGATAACTTTCGTTTTTCCAATCCTGCAGGCCATTTTTGAGGGTCCAGACGACCCTTTTTGGGCTCAATATTTTTGGCACACGTGATCCTACGTGTGCATGTATGTAAAATCCTCAAAATCATAAAAACTAGAAGTCCTATCAGCTTAATTCACCAATAGCTTTCCAACGCCTATGAAAACGATGAAATCGGAGCTTGGTCTCACTTGCTTTGAGAGTCTCCATCAATTCAGACACTATGTTGATTTTTGTATTTTCTTTTATCACCGTTTCTTTGTGAGAGTTGACCTAAGGCCCTATTGTATCCATACATGGGTGGGGCGCCCGGGTCCTGAACACCAAAGGGATGTGCCGGCTCATCGAAATTTGAGCTGTAATTGCAATAACTTTTGTTTTTTCCAATCCTGCAGAACCTTTTTGAGGGCCCAGATGGCCCTTTTTGGGCTCGATATTTTCCGCGCATGTGATCCTGTGCGTGCACGTATGTAAAATCCTCCAGATCGCAAAAACTAGAAGTCCTATCAGCTCAATTCCCCAATAGCTTTCCAACGCCTGTGAACACGATGAAATCGGAGCTTGTTCTCACTTGCTTTGAGAGTCTTGGTCAATTCGGAATCTAGGTTGATTTTTGTATTTTCTTTGATCACCGTTTCCTTGCGAGAGTTGGCCTAACACCCTATTGTATCCATACATGGGTGGGGCGCCCAAGGCTTGAACACTAAAGGGATGTGCCGGCTCATCGAAATTTGGGCTGTAATTGTGATAACTTTCGTTTTTCCAATCCTGCAGGCCATTATTGAGGGCCCAGACGACCCTTTTTGGGCTCAATATTTTTGGCACACGTGATCCTACGTGTGCACGTATGTAAAATCCTCCAAATCACAAAAACTAGAAGTCCTATCAGCTTAACTCCCCAATAGCTTTCCAACGCCTATGAAAACGATGAAATCGGAGCTTGTTCTCACTTGCTTTGAGAGTCTCCATCAATTCAGACTCTATGTTGATTTTAGTATTTTCTTTTATCACCATTTCTTTGCGAGAGTTGACCTAAGACCCTATTGTATCCATACATAGGTGGGGCGCCCGGTTCCAGAACACCAAAGGGATGTGCCGGCTCATCGAAATTTGAGCAGTAATTGCAATAACTTTCGTTTTTTCCAATCCTGCAGGCCCTTTTTGAGGGCCCAGATGGCCCTTTTTGGGCTCGATATTTTCCGCGCATGTGATCCTGTGTGTGCACGTATGTAAAATCCTCCAGATCGCAAAAACTAGAAGTCCTATCAGCTCAATTCCCCAATAGCTTTCAAACGCCTATGAACACGACGAAATCGGAGCTTGTTCTCACTTGCTTTGAAAGTCTCGGTCAATTCGGAATCTAGGTTGATTTTTGTAGTTTCTTTGCTCATCGTTTCCTTGCGAGAGTTGGCCTAACACCCTATTTTATCCATACATGGGTGGGGCGCCCAGGGCCTGAACACCAATGGGATGTGCCGGATCATCGAAATTTGGGCTGTAATTGTGATAACTTTCGTTTTTCCAATCCTGCAGGCCATTTTTGAGGGCCCAGACGACCCTTTTTGGGCTCAATATTTTCGGCACACGTGATCCTACATTTGCACGTATGTAAAATCCTCCAAATCACAAAAACTAGAAGTCCTATCAGCTTAACTCCCCAATAGCTTTCCAACGCCTATGAAAACAATGAAATCGGAGCTTGTTCTCACTTGGTTTGAGAGTCTCCATCAATTCAGACTCTATGTTGATTTTAGTATTTTCTTTTATCACCGTTTCTTTGCGAGAGTTGACCTAAGACCCTATTGTATCCATAAATAGGTGGGGCGCCCGGGTCCTGAACACCAAAGGGATGTGCCGGCTCATCGAAATTTGAGCTGTAATTGCAATAACTTTCGTTTTTTCCAATCCTGCAGGCCCTTTTTTAGGGCCCAGATGGCCCTTTTTGGGCTCGATATTTTCCGCGCATGTGATCCTGTGTGTGCACGTATGTAAAATCCTCCAGATCGCAAAATCTAGAAGTCCTATCAGCTCAATTCCCCAATAGCTTTCCAACGCCTATGAACACGACGAAATCGGAGCTTGTTCTCACTTGCTTTGAGAGTCTCGGTCAATTCGGAATCTAGGTTGATTTTTGTATTTTCTTTGCTCACCGTTTCCTTGCGAGAGTTGGCCTAACACCCTATTGTATCCATACATGGGTGGGGCGCCCAGGGCCTGAACACCAATGGGATGTGCCGGCTCATCGAAATTTGGGCTGTAATTGTGATAACTTTCGTTTTTCCAATCCTGCAGGCCATTTTTGAGGGCCCAGACAACCCTTTTTGGGCTCAATATTTTTGGCACACGTGATCCTACGTGTGCACGTATGTAAAATCCTCCAAATCACAAAAACTAGAAGTCCTATCAGCTTAACTCCCCAATAGCTTTCCAACGCCTATAAAAACGATGAAATCGAAGCCTCTTCTCACTTGCTTTGAGAGTCTCGATCAATTCAGACTCTATGTTGATTTTAGTATTTTCTTTTATCACCGTTTCTTTGCGAGAGTTGACCTAAGACCCTATTGTATCCATACATAGGTGGGGCGCCTGGGTCCTGAACACCAAAGGGATGTGCCGGCTCATCGAAATTTCAGCTGTAATTGCAATAACTTTCGTTTTTTCCAATCCTGCAGGCCCTTTTTGAGGGCCCAGATGGCCCTTTTTGGGCTCGATATTTTCCACGCATGTGATCCTGTGTGTGCACATATGTAAAATCCTCCAGATCTCAAAAACTAGAAGTCCTATCAGCTCAATTCCCCAATAGCTTTCCAACGCCTATGAACACGACGAAATCGGAGCTTGTTCTCACTTGCTTTGAGAGTCTTGGTCAATTCGGAATCTAGGTTGATTTTTGTATTTTCTTTGCTCACCGTTTCCTTGCGAGAGTTGGCCTAACACCCTATTGTATCCATACATGGGTGGGGCGCCCAGGGCCTGAACACCAAAGGGATGTGCCGGCTCATCGTAATTTGGGCTGTAATTGTGATAACTTTCGTTTTTCCAATCCTGCAGGCCATTTTTGAGGGCCCAGACGACCCTTTTTGGGCTCAATATTTTCGGCACACGTGATCCTACGTGTGCACATATGTAAAATCCTCCAAATAACAAAAACTGGAAGTCCTATCAGCTTAATTCTCCAATAGCTTTCCAACGCCTATGAAAACGATGAAATCGGAGCTTGTTCTCACTTGCTTTGAGAGTCTCGATCAATTCAGGCTCTATGTTGATTTTTGTATTTTCTTTTATCACCGTTTCTTTGCGAGAGTTGACCTAAGACCCTATTGTATCCATACATGGGTGGGGCGCCCGGGTCCTGAACACCAAAGGGATGTGCCGGCTCATCAAAATTTGAGCTGTAATTGCAATAACTTTCATTTTTTCCAATCCTGCAGGCCCTTTTTGAGGACCAAGATGGCCCTTTTTGGGCTCGATATTTTCCGCGCATGTTATCCTGTGTGTGCACGTATGTAAAATCCTCCAGATCACAAAAACTAGAAGACCTATCAGCTCAATTCCCCAATAGCTTTCCAACGCCTATGAACACGACGAAATCGGAGCTTGTTCTAACTTGCTTTGAGAGTCTCGATCAATTCAGGCTCTATGTTGATTTTTGTATTTTCTTTTATCACCGTTTCTTTGCGAGAGTTGACCTAAGACCCTATTGTATCCATACATAGGTGGGGCGCCCGGGTCTTGAACACCAAAGGGATGTGCCGGCTCATCGAAATTTGAGCTGTAATTGCAATAACTTTCGTTTTTTCCAATCCTGTAGGCCCTTTTTGAGGGCCCAGATGGCCCTTTTTGGGCTCGATATTTTCCGCGCATGTGATCCTATGTGTGCACGTATGTAAAATCCTCCAGATCGCAAAAACTAGAAGTCCTATCAGCTCAATTCCCCAATAGCTTTCAAACGCCTATGAACACGACGAAATCGGAGCTTGTTCTCACTTGCTTTGAGAGTCTCGGTCAATTCGGAATCTAGGTTGATTTTTGTATTTTCTTTGCTCACCGTTTCCTTGCGAGAGTTGGCCTAACACCCTATTGTATCCATACATGGGTGGGGCGCCCAGGGCCTGAACACCAAAGGGATGTGCCGGCTCATCGAAATTTGGACTGTAATTGTGATAACTTTCGTTTTTCCAACCCTGCAGGCCATTTTTGAGGGCCCAGACGACCCTTTTTGGGCTCAATATTTTCGGCACACGTGATCCTACGTGTGCACGTATGTAAAATCCTCCAAATCACAAAAACTAGAAGTCCTATCAGCTTAATTCCCCAATAGCTTTCCAACGCCTATGAAAACGATGAAATCGGAGCTTGTTCTCACTTGCTTTGAGAGTCTCGATCAATTCAGACTCTATATTGACTTTTGTATTTTCTTTTATCACCATTTCTTTGCGAGAGTTGACCTAAGACCCTATTGTGTCCATACATGGGTGGGGCGCCCGGGTCCTGAACACCAAAGGGATGTGCCGGCTCATCGAAATTTGAGCTGTAATTGCAATAACTTTTGTTTTTTCCAATCCTGCAGGCCCTTTTTGAGGGCCCAGATGGCCCTTTTTGGGCTCGATATTTTCCGCGCATGTGATCCTGTGTGTGCACGTATGTAAAATAATCTAGATCGCAAAAACTAGAAGTCCTATCAGCTCAATTCCCCAATAGCTTTTCAACGCCTATGAAAACGATGAAATCGGACCTTGTTCTCACTTGCTTTGAGAGTCTCCATCAATTCAGACTCTATGTTGATTTTAGTATTTTCTTTTATCACCATTTCTTTGCGAGAGTTGACCTAAGACCCTATTGTATCCATACATAGGTGGGGCGCCCGGGTCCTGAACACCAAAGGGATGTGCCGGCTCATCGAAATTTGAGCTGTAATTGCAATAACTTTCGTTTTTTCCAATCCTGCAGGCCCTTTTTGAGGGCCCAGATGGCCCTTTTTGGGCTCGATATTTTCCGCGCATGTGATCCTGTGTGTGCACGTATGTAAAATCCTCCAGATCGCAAAAACTAGAAGTCCTATCAGCTCAATTCCCCAATAGCTTTTCAACGCCTATGAAAACGATGAAATCGGACATGTTCTCACTTGCTTTGAGAGTCTCCATCAATTCAGACTCTATGTTGATTTTAGTATTTTCTTTTATCACTATTTCTTTGCAAGAGTTGACCTCAGATCCTATTGTATCCATACATAGGTGGGGCGCCCGGGTCCTGAACACCAAAGGGATGTGCCGGCTCATCGAAATTTGAGCTGTAATTGCAATAACTTTCGTTTTTTCCAATCCTGCAGGCCCTTTTTGAGGGCCCAGATGGCCCTTTTTGGGCTCGATATTTTCTGCGCATGTGATCCTGTGTGTGTACGTATGTAAAATCCTCCAGATCGCAAAAACTAGAAGTCCTATTTGCTCAATTCATCAATAGCTTTTCAACGCCTATGAAAACGATGAAATCGGACCTTGTTCTCACTTGCTTTGAGAGTCTCCATCAATTCAGACTCTATGTTGATTTTAGTATTTTCTTTTATCACCGTTTCTTTGCGAGAGTTGACCTAAGACCCTATTGTATCCATACATAGGTGGGGCGCCCGGGTCCTGAACAACAAAGGGATGTGCTGGCTCATCAAAATTTGAGCTGTAATTGCAATAACTTTCATTTTTTCCAATCCTGCAGGCCCTTTTTGAGGGCCCAGATGGCCCTTTTTGGGCTCGATATTTTCCGCGCATGTGATCCTGTGTGTGCACGTATGTAAAATCCTCCAGATCCAAAAAACTAGAAGTCCTATCAGCTCAATTCCCCAATAGCTTTCCAACGCCTATGAACACGACGAAATCGGAGCTTGTTCTCACTTGCTTTGAGAGTCTCGGTCAATTCGGAATCTAGGTTGATTTTTGTATTTTCTTTGCTCACCGTTTCCTTGCGAGAGTTCGCCTAACACCCTATTGTATCCATACATGGGTGGGGCGCCCAGGGCCTGAACACCAATGGGATGTGCCGGCTCATCGAAATTTGGGCTGTAATTGTGATAACTTTCGTTTTTCCAATCCTGCAGTCCATTTTTAAGGGCCCAGACGACCCTTTTTGGGCTCAATATTTTCGGCACACGTGATCCTACGTGTGCACGTATGTAAAATCCTCCAAATCACAAAAACTAGAAGTCCTATCAGCTTAATTCCCCAATAGCTTTCCAACGCCTATGAAAACGATGAAATCGGAGCTTGTTCTCACTTGCTTTGAGAGTCTCGATCAATTCAGACTCTATGTTGATTTTAGTATTTTCTTTTATCACCATTTCTTTGCGAGAGTTGACCTAAGACCCTATTGTATCCATACATAGGTGGGGCGCCCGGGTCCTGAACACCAAAGGGATGTGCCGGCTCATCGTAATTTGAGCTGTAATTGCAATAACTTTCGTTTTTTCCAATCCTGCAGGCCCTTTTTGAGGGCCCAGATGGCCCTTTTTGGGCTCGATATTTTCCGCGCATGTGATCCTGTGTGTGCACGTATGTAAAATCCTCCAGATCGCAAAAACTAGAAGCCCTATCAGCTCAATTCCCCAATAGCTTTCCAACGCATATGAACACGACGAAATCGGAGCTTGTTCTCACTTGCTTTGAGAGTCTCGGTCAATTCGGAATCTAGGTTGATTTTTGTATTTTCTTTGCTCACCATTTCCTTGCGAGAGTTGGCCTAACACCCTATTCAATCCATACATGGGTGGGGCGCCCAGGGCCTGAACACCAAAGGGATGTGCCGGCTCATCGAAATTTGGGCTGTAATTGTGATAACTTTCGTTTTTCCAATCCTGCAGGCCATTTTTGAGGGCCCAGACGACCCTTTTTGGGCTCAATATTTTCGGCACACGTGATCCTACGTGTGCACGTATGTAAAATCCTCTAAATCACAAAAACTAGAAGTCCTATCAGCTTAATTCCCCAATAGCTTTCCAACGCCTATGAAAACGATGAAATCGGAGCTTGTTCTCACTTGCTTT
Organism: Secale cereale; assembly: GCA_902687465.1. NCBI lineage: Eukaryota > Viridiplantae > Streptophyta > Magnoliopsida > Poales > Poaceae > Secale > Secale cereale. The sequence continues at coordinate 151,883,390 of LR738716.1, read as the reverse complement.
GAGAGTCTCGATCAATTCAGACTCTATGTTGATTTTTGTATTTTCTTTTATCACCGTTTCTTTGCGAGAGTTGACCTAAGACCCTATTGTATCCCTACATGGGTGGGGCCCCCGGGTCCTGAACACCAAAGGGATGTGCCGGCTCATCGAAATTTCAGCTGTAATTGCAATAACTTTTGTTTTTTCCAATCCTGCAGGCCCTTTTTGAGGGCCCAGATGGCCCTTTTTGGGCTCGATATTTTCCGTCCATGTGATCTTGTGTGTGCACGTATGTAAAATCCTCCAGATCGCAAAAACTAGAAGTCCTATCAGCTCAATTCCCCAATAGCTTTCCAACGCCCGTGAACACGACGAAATCGGAGCTTGTTCTCACTTGCTTTGAGAGTCTTGGTCAATTCGGAATCTAGGTTGATTTTTGTATTTTCTTTTCTCACAATTTCCTTGTGAGAGTTGGCCTAACACCCTATTGTATCCATACATGGGTGGGGCACCCAGGGCCTGAACACTAAAGGGATGTGCCGGCTCATCGAAATTTGGGCTGTAATTGTGATATCTTTCGTTTTTCCAATCCTGCAGGCCATTATTGAGGGCCCAGACGACCATTTTTGGGCTCAATATTTTCGGCACACGTGATCCTACGTGTGCACATATGTAAAATCCTCCAAATCACAAAAACTAGAAGTCCTATCAGCTTAACTCCCCAATAGCTTTCCAACGCCTATGAAAACGATGAAATCGGAGCTTGTTCTCACTTGCTTTGAGAGTCTCCGTCAATTCAGACTCTATGTTGATTTTAGTATTTTCTTTTATCACCGTTTCTTTGCGAGAGTTGACCTAAGACCCTATTGTATCCATACATAGGTGGGGCGCCCGGGTCCTGAACACCAAAGGGATGTGTCGGCTCATCGAAATTTGAGCTGTAATTGCAATAACTTTCTTTTTTCCAATCCTGCAGGCCCTTTTTGAGGGCCCAGATGGCCCTTTTTGGGCTCAATATTTTCCGCGCATGTGATCCTGTGTGTGCACGTATGTAAAATCCTCCAGATCGCAAAAACTAGAAGTCCTATCAGCTCAATTCCCCAATAGCTTTCCAACGCCTATGAACATGACGAAATCGGAGCTTGTTCTCACTTGCTTTGAGAGTCTCGGTCAATTCGGAATCTAGGTTGATTTTTGTATTTTCTTTGCTCACCGTTTCCTTGCGAGAGTTGGCCTAACACCCTATTGTATCCATACATGGGTGGGGCGCCCAGGGCCTGAACACCAAAGGGATGTGCCGGCTCATCGAAATTTGGGCTGTAATTGTGATAACTTTCGTTTTTCCAATCCTGCAGGCCATTTTTGAGGGCCCAGACGACCCTTTTTGGGCTCAATATTTTCGGCACACGTGATCCTACGTATGCACGTATGTAAAATCCTCCAAATCACAAAAACTATAAGTCCTATCAGCTTAATTCCCCAATAGCTTTCCAACGGCTATGAAAACGATGAAATCGGAGCTTGTTCTCACTTGCTTTGAGAGTCTCGATCAATTCAGGCTCTATGTTGATTTTTGTATTTTCTTTTATCACCGTTTCTTTGCGAGAGTTGACCTCAGACCCTATTGTATCCATACATGGGTGGGGCGCCCGGGTCCTGAACACCAAAGGGATGTGCCGGCTCATCAAAATTTGAGCTGTAATTGCAATAACTTTCATTTTTTCCAATCCTGCAGGCCCTTTTTGAGGGCCAAGATGGCCCTTTTTGGGCTCGATATTTTCCGCGCATGTGATCCTGTGTGTGCACGTATGTAAAATCCTCCAGATCGCAAAAACTAGAAGTCCTATCAGCTCAATTCCCCAATAGCTTTCCAACGCCTGTGAACACGACGAAATCGGAGCTTGTTCTCACTTGCTTTGAGAGTCTTGGTCAATTCGGAATCTAGGTTGATTTTTGTATTTTCTTTGCTCACTGTTTCCTTGCGAGAGTTGGCCTAACACCCTATTGTATCCATACATGGGTGGGGCGCCCAGGGCCTGAACACTAAAGGGATGTGCCGGCTCATCGAAATTTGGGCTGTAATTGTGATAACTTTCGTTTTTCCAATCCTGCAGGCCATTATTGAGGGCCCAGACGACCCTTTTTGGGCTCAATATTTTCGGCACACGTGATCCTACGTGTGCACGTATGTAAAATCCTCCAAATCACAAAAACTAAAAGTCCTATCAGCTTAACTCCCCAATAGCTTTCCAACGCCTATGAAAACGATGAAATCGGAGCTTGTTCTCACTTGCTTTGAGAGTCTCCATCAATTCAGACTCTATGTTGATTTTAGTATTTTCTTTTATCACCGTTTCTTCGCGAGAGTTGACCTAAGACCCTATTGTATCCATACATAGGTGGGGCGCCCGGGTCCTGAACACCAAAGGGATGTGCCGGCTCATCGAAATTTGAGCTGTAATTGCAATAACTTTCATTTTTTCCAATCCTGCAGGCCCTTTTTGAGGGCCCAGATGGCCCTTTTTGGGCTCGATATTTTCCGTGCATGTGATCCTATGTGTGAACGTATGTAAAATCCTCCAGATCGCAAAAACTAGAAGTCCTATCAGCTCAATTCCCCAATAGCTTTCCAACGCCTGTGAACACGACGAAATCGGAGCTTGTTCTCACTTGCTTTGAGAGTCTTGGTCAATTCGGAATCTAGGTTGATTTTTGTATTTTCTTTGCTCACCGTTTCCTTGCGAGGGTTGGCCTAACACCCTATTGTATCCATACATGGGTGGGGCGCCCAGGGCCTGAACACTAAAGGGATGTGCCGGCTCATCGAAATTTGGGCTGTAATTGTGAGAACTTTCGTTTTTCCAATCCTGCAGGCCATTATTGAGGGCCCAGACGACCCTTTTTGGGCTCAATATTTTCGGCACACGTGATCCTACGTGTGCACGTATGTAAAATCCTCCAAATCACAAAAACTAGAAGTCCTATCAGCTTAACTCCCCAATAGCTTTCCAACGCCTATGAAAACGATGAAATCGGAGCTTGTTCTCACTTGCTTTGAGAGTCTCCATCAATTCAGACTCTATGTTGATTTTAGTATTTTCTTTTATCACCGTATCTTTGCGAGAGTTGACCTAAGACCCTATTGTATCCGTACATAGGTGGGGCGCCCGGGTCCTGAACACCAAAGGGATGTGCCGGCTCATCGAAATTTGAGCTGTAATTGCAATAACTTTCATTTTTTCCAATCCTGCAGGCCCTTTTTGAGGGCCCAGATGGCCCTTTTTGGGCTCGATATTTTCCGCGCATGTGATCCTGTGTGTGCACGTATGTAAAATCCTCCAGATCGCAAAAACTAGAAGACCTATCAGCTCAATTCCCCAATAGCTTTCCAACGCCTATGAAAACGATGAAATCGGAGCTTGTTCTCACTTGCTTTGAGAGTCTCGATCAATTCAGACTCTATGTTGATTTTAGTATTTTCGTTTATCACCATTTCTTTGCGAGAGTTGACCTAAGACCCTATTGTATCCATACATAGGTGGGGCGCCCGGGTCCTGAACACCAAAGGGATGTGCCGGCTCATCGAAATTTGAGCTGTAATTGCAATAACTTTCGTTTTTTCCAATCCTGCAGGCCCTTTTTGAGGGCCCAGATGGCCCTTTTTGGGCTCGATATTTTCCGCGCATGTGATCCTGTGTGTGCACGTATGTAAAATCCTCCAGATCGCAAAAACTAGAAGTCCTATCAGCTCAATTCCCCAATAGCTTTCCAACGCCTATGAACACGACGAAATCGGAGCTTGTTCTCACTTGCTTTGAGAGTCTCGATCAATTTGGACTCTAGGTTGATTTTTGTATTTTCTTTGATCACCGTTTCTTCGCGAGAGTTGGCCCAACACCCTATTGTATCCATACATGGGTGGGGCGCCAAGGACCTGAACACCAAAGTGATATGCCGGCTCATCAAAATTTGAGCTGTAATTGCGATAACTTTCATTTTTTCCAATCCTGCGGGCCATTTTTGAGGGCCAAGACGACCCTTTTTGGTCTCAAAATTTTCCGCGCACATTATCCTGTGTGTGCACGTATGTTAAATCCTCCAGATCGTAAAAACTAGAAGTCCTATCACCTCAATTCCCCAATAGCTTTCCAACGCCTATGAAAATGACGAAATCGGAGCTTGTTCTCACTTGCTTTGAGAGTCTCGATCAATTCGGACTCTAGGTTGATTTTTGTATTTTCTTTGTTCACTGTTTCTTCGCGAGAGTTGGCCTAACACCCTATTGTATCCATACATGGGTGGGGCGCCAAGGACCTGAACACCAAAGTGATATGCCGGCTCATCAAAATTTGAGCTATAATTGCGATAACTTTCATTTTTTCCAATCCTGCAGGCCATTTTTGAGGGCCAAGACGACCCTTTTTGGGCTCAGAATTTTCCACGCACGTGATCCTGTGTGTGCACGTATGTAAAATCCTCCAGATCATAAAAACTAGAAGTCCTATCACCTCAATTCCCCAATAGCTTTCCAACGCCTATGAAAACGACGAAATCGGTGCTTGTTCTCACTTGCTTTGAGAGTCTCGATCAATTCAGACTCTAGGTTGATTTTTGTATTTTCTTTGATCACCGTTTCTTCGCGAGAGTTGGCCTAACACCCTATTGTATCCATACCTGGGTGGGGCGGCCAGGACCTGAACACCAAAGTGATATGCCGGCTCATCAAAATTTGAGCTGTAATTGCGATAACTTTCATTTTTTCCAATCCTGCAGGCCATTTTTGAGGGCCAAGACGACCCTTTTTGGGCTCAGAATTTTCCACGCACGTGATCCTGTGTGTGCACGTATGTAAAATCCTCCAGATCATAAAAACTAGAAGTCCTATCACCTCAATTCCCCAATAGCTTTCCAACGCCTATGAAAACGACGAAATCGGTGCTTGTTCTCACTTGCTTTGAGAGTCTCGATCAATTCGGACTCTAGGTTGATTTTTGTATTTTCTTTGATCACCGTTTCTTCGCGAGAGTTGGCCTAACACCCTATTGTATCCATACATGGGTGGGGCGCCAAGGACCTTGTCGGTGTACTAAGGTAGGGGTACCCTAGTACCCCAACTTGTGCACGGGCAGCGGCAGCCCCCCCCGCGGCAAGGTTCACCACGCGCGTGCCGGAGACCTTCCTGCCCCTTATCTAGCCATTCAAAAACAAAGTATACAAGACAGAAGACCAAGACCCCGGCAAGAGGAGCTTGCCGGGAAGGCCGTCCCAGGCTCGAGATTGCTTAACTAGCACGAGGCCCTGGCAAGAGGAGCTTGTCAGGACGAATAGAAGATTCTACCTTAGAAGACCCGGCAAGGGCTCGGGGAGCGGCAAGCTTCCGGGCCCGGCAAGGTCGAGATCCCCGGCAAGGTGCTTGCCGGGGGAGGTGCGCTGTGTGCCCGCGCTCCAGCTCATCGGCCCACGCGTCGCCCTGGGGCCACTCCAGGGACGCGTGGCGGATGGCTGTGCAGCCTGGGGGACACGGTGGCACTCCACGGCAGAGGATCCATCGCCGTGGCAGACGGAGACGCAACGGCGGGAGCTTTTGGGGTCGACGGCGACGGGCATTAAATGCCCTTGTCCCCCACTGTTAAAGTAGGTATAGACCACTGTTCTGTACTGTAGCTCCACTGTTCCCGCACTGTTACAACTACCACCTATTTTACATTTTTACCCCTTTCTCCTACGTTGACACCTGTCGGTGACCCCTTGCACTATAAAAGGAGGCCCATGCACAACGTGGAGGGGGTTCGGTTCGGTTCGGTTGGAAACCTAGATCATTCTCACGCTCGGGTAGCTGCTTCTTCAAGCTCCGAGCGCCCAAACTCAATACACAACCAAGCAGGAGTAGGGTTTTACGCATCCGTGCGGCCCGAACCTGGGTAAAAACTGCCCGCGCGTCTGCCTCGATCTGCTCTTCGTGCTCCCTCCGCCCTCGTACCGCACAGACAAAGGGGCTCCGGTCCCATAGGTGTTCGTGGTGGACAGTTTCCCCCGACATCTTTGGCTGCCCGTGCACTGTTTTGGGCCTGGCCCAACAGCGCTCGGCACCGTGTGTGGCCCAGGCCCGGGGGCTCCTGTCGGTGTACTAAGGTAGGGGTACCCTAGTACCCCAACTTGTGCACGGGCAGCGGCAGCTCCCCGCGGCAGGGTTCACCACGCGCTTGCCGGAGACCTTCCTGACCCTTATCTAGCCATTCAAAAACAAAGTATACAAGACAGAAGACCAAGACCCCGGCAAGAGGAGCTTGCCGGGAAGGCCGTCCCAGGCTCGAGATTGATTAACTAGCACGAGGCCCTGGCAAGAGGAGCTTGTCAGGACGAATAGAAGATTTCATCTTAGAAGACCCGGCAAGGGCTCGGGGAGCGGCAAGCTTCCGGGCCCGGCAAGGTCGAGATCCCCGGCAAGGTGCTTGCCGGGGGAGGTGCGCTGTGTGCCCGCGCTCCAGCTCATCGGCCCACGCGTCGCCCTGGGGCTACTCCAGGGACGCGTGGCGGATGGCTGTGCAGCCTGGGGGACACGGTGGCACTCCACGGCAGAGGATCCATCGCCGTGGCAGACGGAGACGCAACGGCGGGAGCTTTTGGGGTCGACGGCGACGGGCATTAAATGCCCTTGTCCCCCACTGTTAAAGTAGGTATAGACCACTGTTCTGTACTGTAGCTCCACTGTTCCCGCACTGTTACAACTACCGCCTATTTTACATTTTTACCCCTTTCTCTTACGTTGACACCTGTCGGTGACCCCTTGCACTATAAAAGGAGGCCCATGCACAACGTATAGGGGGTTGGAAACCTAGACAACTCTCTTGCTCGGTGTAGCTAGTACTGTAGCTCTTCAAGCTCCCGAGCTCAAGAACTCAATACAACCTAAGGCAGGAGTAGGGTTTTACGCATCCGTGCGGCCCGAACCTGGGTAAAAACTGCCCGCGCGTCTGCCTCGATCTGCTCTTCGTGCTCCCTCCGCCCTCGTACCGCACAGACAAGGGGCTCCGGTCCCATAGGTGTTCGTGGTGGACAGTTTCCCCCGACAGACCTGAACACCAAAGTGATATGCCGGCTCATCAAAATTTGAGCTGTAATTGCGATAACTTTCATTTTTTCCAATCCTGCAGGCCATTTTTGAGGGCCAAGACGACCCTTTTTGGGCTCAAAATTTTCCGCGCACGTGATCCTGTGTGTGCACGTATGTAAAATCCTCCAGATCGTAAAAACTAGAAGTCCTATCACCTCAATTCCCCAATAGCTTTCCAACGCCTATGAAAATGACAAAATCGGAGCTTGTTCTCACTTGCTTTGAGAGTCTCGATCAATTCGGACTCTAGGTTGATTTTTGTATTTTCTTTGATCACCGTTTCTTCGCGAGAGTTGGCCTAACACCCTATTGCACTACAGGAATCAGCTTCTTTGCCGACTGCCATGGCAGTCGGCAAAGGCATGAATTGCAGTCGGCAAAGCTCTTTGCCGACTGCTAGCAGTCGGCAAACAGTCCGGCTGAATAAGTGGCGGTAAAGGCCTTCTTTGCCGTCTGCTTCATAGAAGCAGTCGGCAAAGCTCTTTGCCGTCAGCCTTTTGCGGCCAGCAGACGGCAAAGAGCGTGGACGGCAGTGAGGTGAGGTGGGAGCCGTTAGGGGTTAACGGCGTGGTTTGCCGTCAGCCGGCAGACGGCAAAGAGGCTAAGGTCTTTGCCGTCTGCTGGCAGTCGGCAAAGAGCTGAGCCTCTTTGCCGTCTGCTGGCAGTCGGCAAAGTCCCCAAATAGGCTACCAGCGTTCCCAGGTTGAACAGGGAGCTGCCACGTGGCATTCTTTGCCGTCTGCTAGCAGTCGGCAAAGCTCTTTGCCGACTGCTGGCAGACGGCAAAGAGCCTATATAACCCCTGTTTTTAATTGAATTCATTCAATTTGACAGAAATTCATAGATATACACAGATAATACATATATACTCAACAAGCATATCCAACAATATATTTACTCAAGTCCAACATATATCCATATGACATAAGAAGTTTCCAACAATATATTTCCTCAAGTCCAACATATATCCATATGGCATAAGAAGTTTCCAACAATATATTTCCTCAAGTCCAACATATATCCATATGACATAAGAAGTTTCCAACAACATATCCATAGTGACATACACATCCAAACAAGTTCCCAAACATGTTTTCATAAACAAAAAGGAAGCACAAGGAGAATATATGTATCCCGCCGTATCAGAACGGCAGTTCGGCACTTCCAGCCGTGTCCATGCTTTGTAGCTCAACAACCTGCATCAAAGATCACAAGAGATACATGGTCAAGACTTGAAACAAACAAAAGAACGGGTCTTTACTGTGGATTAAAAGCATACGCACCAGTGGCACAGACATGGTGGTTATGTTCTGCTTATAGAGGATGATGCAGAGCTCGAGGCATATGTTGTTGTCTACGCCAAGCTTCTCAGCGATATAAAATGGAACCATACACGGTCAAACAGCAAGAGAAGCACCTCAGCACTGCACATAGAAGAATCGAGCTGTGCTTCTCTCCCTGCTGCAAACTGATACAAGTAAAAATATTCAATGAAGCCAGAATAAGTCGCGGTCCATACTCAACTTAACCGAATCATACGCATATCTTCTGAACTTTATATGTGACAGTTATTCAAAATCTGAAACACAGTTGCAGTGTTTTCAGCATAATTTGAACCAGCTTATTTAGCATAACAGTGGACATGGACACGAACAAGCAAGCTATTATTCACATCTTGAACAGGCTTTCTACAGACTCAGTTTACATTTTGAGCAGCTTATTTGAACAGGCTTATTCGCCTTACAATTAAAATATTGCGCAAGCACTCTGAAAACAAAACAGCTAGCTTTCTTTGAAAAGATAAAGAGCTCTTCAGATTAACTTTTCTTCTCTCAGAATCAATAAGCTTTTGAAGTGGGCTTAGTTTCAATGAAAACAGCATGTACAGCTAGCTTAAATCTAGCAATACTTCTCTGGAATGTAATAACATGTCCAGCCAGCTTAACATATTACTTGTAGCAACACATACAAATCCTAGAATCCAAGAAGCAGAAATGTCTAGATTCTGCTCCCATATTCTCTATTGACTGAAATACTTACTAGCCCACTTTGGCAACTTTCTCTGCTCACGTTGAAATCAGAACTGAACTGCATCAGGGAAGCCTACCAGATGGAAACAAGAGAGGGAGAGGAAAGAGACGTGGAGAAGGGATACCTTCCATGGCGTCAGGGTCGAAGCAGATGCCAGAGACCACAGTGTAGGGTAGAGACTATCATTGATTGAGGCCTGTATGTAAACATCCCAGAGATCAGTTAGTTGTGACGATAACCATGTGCCATGATCTAATCAGATACCGTGCACAAAAGCAATAGCCAAGAGTTCAAGTCAGCAGTCCACTATGATGAGGTACATGTGCTAGTACTAACTGTGAAGGTCATAAGACTGAACCTGATATGTGAGCTACAGCTATGCTAGAAAATAAAAGGTGACTTCTTTAACAAAAAGAAAATCTGAAGCAAGGTTACAGGATAATACAAGATCATCAATTGGCGTGCACATTTACCACACGGCCGATGCAAGTCATGGCCCTTAGCAACCACAACATGATAACAAAATTACATTCTGTTTTCCCATGCCACATATTCAGTTTTGACAAGCATACACGGAAAATGCTACACTTACAGATGGAATGCTACGGAAAAAGTCTACAGGCTGATGTGTTGCACTACTATTCCCTGATTTTTGTCTGCAGGCCCCACCCTGATTTACATGGGGCTAACCAAATGGAGCCACATATGTCCGTAATCTCATTCCGTAAGCAAGTGTCCGTAAGTGTAGCATATTCCAGCATACACAATTGTAAGAATAGTTGTTCAATAATCAGAGAACCAACTAATAAATAAGCAAACATAATGAGGCTGTAAAGTAAATGCATGAAAATGGACAAGCAAGGGCCAGTATCATACGTGGAGTGTAGAAGCTCATGTAGGGTAGGACGCTAAAGTAGACCCCAGACTCGTCAGCCTTCTTGAGCTTCCCAGAGTTGAGCTCGACCAAAACACAGGCCAATGCCTGAGCTAACGAAGATGACACCCACACCATCTGCAGACCCAACAACAGTTTTTTGTCATCTTCATTAAAAAGAATAATCCATGAATTACTGATGGAGACAAAAATGAGGTAACAAGTAGTTTGGAGAGAAGCCAGGAGACAGTACCGGTGGAAATCATTGTAGCTGAATTGCTAGTCGACGGCCTGCATCAAGGAACACAAGAGACACATGGTTAGTACTACAGACAAACAAATGAAGCAGTTTTTAACGCGGATTAAAATCATACACACCAGCAGCGTGGCGAAGGTGGTTCCGTTCTGCTTTAGTGCTTGTAGAGGATGATGCAGAGCTTCAGCTCTTGTCAACGCCGAGCTTTTTGACCATATAATCTGAGCCATAAACAATCAAACAGCAAGAGAAGTACGTCAGCGCCACACATATAAGAATGAGCTGTGATTCTCTCCCTGCTGCAAACTGATACGATTAAAAACAATTAGGCTGTGTTTGATAGCAAAGTACTGCAAAAAACAGAGTATTGAAAAACTGCAGTATTTTATCCCATTGGTGCAAGATACCATGGTTTTGACTTATCAAACTATTTTGGAGTTTTGATAATACAGCGACCCGTTTGGCTAGCGTCGTATGTAGTGATGTAATATGAGTTTTAGCTAGCTCGGCCTCGGCGTTGCATGCAACTGATCGGCCATGTACATTTATCATCCGCATGCACAAACTGAATGTCACTGCACGGCCATCGACATGGCTTGTAGCTTCCCTTGGAGGACGCTCGGCAACATGAAGTAGCTGACTTATCACCGTCGAGTCATGGTGGAGCTGCCCGTGGAGGTAACACGTCACGCTCTGCACATGGCGTTGCTGGTCGGAAGCTGCGCAAGTGCGCGTGGACTGAACGGCATGACCTTCATCCATATCATTGTCGAGGGGAACAAGAAGCTGACTGTGAATTGTAAACGGGTGGCCAAGATGGTGTTCGTCATGTCCACAGCTAGCTCCAAGCCTTCCGTGCCACTGACTCCTCGTGTATCGCCGTCCCGCCGCGCCTAGGTGTTTCTCTGCAGCCTCTCCACCATGACAATGTTCCATGGCCTCGCGGTGCCAAGCATCGGCATTCGTCGTCGTGCGAGGTTCACTCCGCGGCGTGGCCTCCACCCCATAGTCTACGGCAAGGTATGTAGCCAGGAGGTAACGAACGGCCTGTGTTGAGAGGCAGGAGGATGATGATCAGTGTATTCACTATTGTTTTTTTATTTGCCGTCTCTTGGATTGTCCATGGCCGCCGAAGTAGAAGATCTTCAAAGATGCAGCGAGACGCGGCGCGTCGATGGCTTGGAGCGAGGAAGAAGTTGAAGACACCCGTTTCTTTTGCATGCTCTGTTTAAAAAAAAAAAGGTGTGGGGTTCTTTTTATTAGACAGAGAAAATAGTCTGGTTTTGGAAATACCACAGTATTAATACTGCAGTTTTTGTGGGTAGCCAAACACATCACTGTAAATTAAACTGTAGTATTTAAAAAAACTGTAGTATTATCAGAATACTTTGAAAAAACTTCGCCATCAAACGGGGCCTTAGTGAAGCTAGTATAGTTTGGTTCTCTGTAAGAGCCTTGGAAGTTTTTCGGTAACAATATTCAGTGAAGCAGCTGATGCCAAAGGCCTCGTGTAGGGTGGCTGAATGAGGTCTGGATAGAAGAACAAAATCACACTGGTAGTATCCACTACCAGACTCAGTTTACAGTTTGAGCCATCTTATTGGAACAGGCTTATTTGCATTACAATCAAAACATTGCACAAGCAGTCTGTCAAACAAATCAGCTAGCTTTGCTTGGAATCAAAGATGATAAAGAGATCTTGAGATTAATTTTTCTTCTCTCGGAATCAATAGATGTTATAACAGTCAGAACTCTGTTCAAATTAACTCAGTACCAAAACACCTTGATGGCAGCCACGTTTTCTGAATAAGGCTAGTACGTCTAGCAAAAGAATTCAACATCTGCACCTAGTATAGCAACTACTAGTACCAGCATCCCTGTGATTATGCTAGTCTAATAATATAGCAACTGCTAGTACATCTAGCAAAAGAATTCAGCATTTGCACCTAGCCATTAGCAAACAAAAACAAAGCTAGCATGTACAGATCTATCTCAGAATTAAATTGTAGCACTACTTCCTACCAATCGGGAGCACTAAATCCTATATAATTTCCTCTACGTTCTGCCAATCAGCATAATTTTCTCTTCAGAATTGCAAAGAGCAAAGTACCAAGGCTGGTCTGACATGTTTCTCTCAGGGCTAAGAAGAAAAAAGATGGGGATTTCGGGATTTCCACAAGCATGGTCGCCTGACTCAAATAGACTGAACCAAAATCACAATTAGGGGAATCAATCTTGTTCTTGGAACGGATTTATTTACTGATGAATCACCATGAATCTCCAGAATCCATCGAACCCTAGCCTAGTTTACTGAATAAAATCAATCTGGCCATGACCGCAAGAAGAAGCAGGGGAAGAACTAGACTCGTACATTGGAGGGAGAGCTAGAATCGATGATGTCGACGGCAGGTTGAGGACGAGGGTGCGCCCGACCACCGCGACGGCCGCCGCCCCTCCGGCCGCGCAGCTCCGCGCCTCCTCCGGCCAGGGCGCTCTCGTCGCCCAGCAGGACCAGCCTGTACGCGCGCGCGCGTAGATTCAGGACCGAACGACCTCCTCCTGGATCTCGCCCTCCACCCTCCTCTACTGCTGCTCGACCCCCTCCTGTTGTCGTAGTCGTTGCTCTCCTCGCCGGCGCCGGCGCCGGCGTGCAAAACCACAGGAGGAGCTCCTCTCGTGGGGCTCGGGTGCGGGGAATCGTGGGAGGAGGCTGCGAGGACGGGCGCTCTCGGGCGCTCGCTCGATCTCCTCGGGCTTAGAGGTGGCCGGGAGATGCGGGGAGGGGAGGGAGGACGGCGAGGTCGGCGGCGGGTGGGAGAGGACTGGATCGGGAGGGGGCGGGTACGGGGAGGAGGTGGCGGCGGCGGCGGGGAGATTGGGAGCAGAGAGGAGGGGTGCGATGGGGATCTGATCTAGGGTTTGAGCTGCGGGGGTTCTTTTTTTGTCTGTAGATGGATGGATGGATGGATGGATGTGGGATGGAGATATGGATGGATGGATGGGCGCCATGTCATCGATCCGTGGGAAGAGTTTTGATTGGTTCGGATCTTTGCCGACTGCCTGCAGATGGCAAAGAATCTTTGCCGTCTGCTGGCAGTCGGCAAAGAATTCTTTGCCGTCTGCCAGCAGATGGCAAAGAGGGTAACCGTTAGCCCGCCCACGCCGTGACACTGTGGGCCCCATCTTACCTCTTTGCCGTCTGCTGGCAGATGGCAAAGAAATCTTTGCCGTCTGCCAGCAGACGGCAAAGAAGTGGCCGGTGTGACCTAGCGAGTGCAGTACCCCCCATGGGGCCCACTTTGGTCTTTGCCGTCTGCTGGCAGATGGCAAAGACCTCTTTGCCATCTGCCAGCAGACGGCAAAGATCTGGCAGATGGCAAAGACTCTCTTTGCCATCAGCTGGTTCTTTGCCGTCTGCTTTGACAAGACAGACGGCAAACAGCCTCTTTGCCATCAGCTGGCAGACGGCAAAGAGCTGGCAGATGGCAAAGACCCAGATTCCAGTAGTGGAAAGTTATCACAATTACAGCCCAAATTTCGATGAGCCGGCACATCCCTTTGGTGTTCAGGCCCTGGGCGCCCCACCCATGTCTGGATACAATTGGGTGTTAGGCCAACTCTCGCAAGGAAACGATGAGCAAAGAAAATACAAAAATCAACCTAGATTTCGAATTGACCGAGACTCTCAAAGCAAGTGAGAACAACTCCGATTTCGTCGTGTTCATAGGCGTTGGAAAGCTATTGGGGAATTGAGCTGATAGGACTTCTAGTTTTTGCGATCAGGAGTATTTTACATACGTGCACAGACAGGAGCACGTGCGCGGAAAATATCGAGCCCAAAAAGGGCCATCTGGGCCCTCAAAAAGGGCCTGCAGGATTGGAAAAAATGAAAGTTATCGCAATTACTGCTCAAATTTCGATGAGCCGGCACATCCCTTTGGTGTTCAGGACCCGGGCGCCCCACCCATGTATGGATACAATAGGGTCTTAGGTCAACTCTCGCAAAGAAACGGTGATCAAAGAAAATAAAAAAAATCAACCTAGAGTCCAAATTGATCGAGACTCTCAAAGCAAGTGAGAACAAGCTCCGATTTCATCGTTTTCATAGGCGTTGGAAGGCTATTGGGGAATTAAGCTGATAGGACTTCTAGTTTTTGTGATTTGGAAGATTTTACATACATGCACACGTAGGATCACGTGTGCTGAAAATATTGAGCCCAAAAAGGGTCGTCTGGGCCCTCAAAAATAGCCTGCAGGATTGGAAAAACGAAAGTTATCACAATTACAGCCCAAATTTCGATGAGCCGGCACATCCCTTTGGTGTTCAGGCCCTGGGCGCCCCACCCATGTATGGATACAATTGGGTGTTAGGCCAACTCTCGCAAGGAAACGGTGAGCAAAGAAAATACAAAAATCAACCTAGATTCCGAATTGACCGAGACTCTCAAAGCAAGTGAGAACAAGCTCCGATTTCGTCGTGTTCATTGGCGTTGGAAAGCTATTGGGGAATTGAGCTGATAGGACTTCTAGTTTTTGCGATCAGGAGGATTTTACATACGTGCACACACAGGATCACGTGCGCGGAAAATATCGAGCCCAAAAAGGGCCATCTGGGCCCTCAGAAAGGGCCTGCAGGATTGGAAAAAAGAAAGTTATCGCAATTACAGCTCAAATTTCGATGAGCCGGCACATCCCTTTGGTGTTCAGGACCCGGGCGCCCCACCCATGTATGGATACAATAGGGTCTTAGGTCAACTCTCGCAAAGAAACGGTGATCAAAGAAATTAAAAAAATCAACCTAGAGTCCAAATTGATCGAGACTCTCAAAGCAAGTGAGAACAAGCTCCGATTTCATCGTTTTCATAGGCGTTGGAGAGCTATTGGGGAATTAAGCTGATAGGACTTCTAGTTTTTGTGATTTGGAGGATTTTACATATGTGCACACGTAGGATCACGTGTGCCGAAAATATTGAGCCCAAAAAGGGTCGTCTGGGCCCTCAAAAATGGCCTGCAGGATTGGAAAAACGAAAGTTATCACAATTACAGCCCAAATTTCGATGAGCCGGCACATCCCTTTGGTGTTCAGGCCCTGGGCGCCCCACCCATGTATGGATACAATAGGGTGTTAGGCCAACTCTCGCAAGGAAACAGTGAGCAAAGAAAATACAAAAATCAACCTAGATTCCGAATTGACCGAGACTCTCAAAGCAAGTGAGAACAAGCTCCGATTTCGTCGTGTTCATAGGCGTTGGAAAGCTATTGGGGAATTGAGCTGATAGGACTTCTAGTTTTTTTGATTTTGAGGATTTTACATACATGCACACGTAGGATCACGTGTGCCGAAAATATTGAGCCCAAAAAGGGTCGTCTGGGCCCTCAAAAATGGCCTGCAGGATTGGAAAAACGAAAGTTATCACAATTACAGCCCAAATTTCGATGAGCCGGCACATCCCTTTGGTGTTCAGGCCCTGGGCGCCCCACCCATGTATGGATACAATAGGGTGTTAGGCCAACTCTCGCAAGGAAACGGTTATCAAAGAAAATACAAAAATCAACCTAGATTCCGAATTGACCGAGACTCTCAAAGCAAGTGAGAACAAGCTCCGATTTCGTCGTGTTCATAGGCGTTGGAAAGCTATTGGGGAATTGAGCTGATAGGACTTCTAGTTTTTGCGACCTGGAGGATTTTACATATGTGCACACACAGGATCACATGCGTGGAAAATATCGAGCCCAAAAAGGGCCATCTGGGCCCTCAAAAAGGGCCTGCAGGATTGGAAAAAACGAAAGTTATTGCAATTACAGCTCAAATTTCGATGAGCCGGCACATCCCTTTGGTGTTCTGGACCCGGGCGCCACACCTATGTATGGATACAATAGGGTCTTAGGTCAACTCTCGCAAAGAAACGGTGATAAAAGAAAATACTAAAATCAACATAGAGTCTGAATTGATGGAGACTCTCAAAGCAAGTGAGAACAAGCTCCGATTTCATCGTTTTCATAGGCGTTGGAAAGCTATTGGGGAGTTAAGCTGATAGGACTTCTAGTTTTTGTGATTTGGAGGATTTTACATACGTGCACATGTAGGATCACGTGTGCCGAAAATATTGAGCCCAAAAAGGGTCATCTGGGCCCTCAATAATGGCCTGCAGGATTGGAAAAACGAAAGTTATCACAATTACAGCCCAAATTTCGACGAGCCGGCACATCCCTTTAGTGTTCAAGCCCTGGGCGCCCCACCCATGTATGGATACAATAGGGTGTTAGGCCAACTCTCGCAAGGAAACGGTGATCAATGAAAATACAAAAATTAACCTAGATTCCGAATTGACCAAGACTCTCAAAGCAAGTGAGAACAAGCTCCGATTTCGTCGTGTTCACAGGCGTTGGAAAGCTATTGGGGAATTGAGCTGATAGGACTTCTAGTTTTTGCGATCTGGAGGATTTTACATACGTGCACACACAGGATCACATGCGCGGAAAATATCGAGCCCAAAAAGGGCCATCTGGGCCCTCAAAAAGGGCCTGCAGGATTGGAAAAAACGAAAGTTATTGCAATTACAGCTCAAATTTCGATGAGCCGGCACATCCCTTTGGTGTTCAGGACCCGGGCGCCCCACCCATGTATGGATACAATAGGGTCTTAGGTCAACTCTCGCAAAGAAACGGTGATAAAAGAAAATACAAAAAGCAACATAGAGTCTGAATTGATGGAGACTCTCAAAGCAAGTGAGAACAAGCTCCGATTTCATCGTTTTCATAGGCGTTGGAAAGCTATTGGGGAATTATGCTAATAGGACTTCTAGTTTTTATGATTTGGAGGATTTTACATACGTGCACACGTAGGATCATGTGTGCCGAAAATATTGAGCCCAAAAAGGGTCGTCTGGGCCCTCAAAAATGGCCGGCAGGATTGGAAAAACGAAAGTTATCACAATTACAGCCCAAATTTTGATGAGCCGGCACATCCCTTTGGTGTTCAGGCCCTGGGCGCCCCACCCATGTATGGATACAATAGGGTGTTAGGCCAACTCTCGCAAGGAAACGGTGATCAAAGAAAATACAAAAATCAACCTAGATTCCGAATTGACCGAGACTCTCAAAGCAAGTGAGAACAAGCTCCGATTTCGTCGTGTTCATAGGTGTTGGAAAGCTATTGGGGAATTGAGCTGATAGGACTTCTAGTTTTTGCGATCTAGAGGATTTTACATACGTGCACGCACAGGATCACATGCGCGGAAAATATCGAGCCCAAAAAGGGCCATCTGGGCCCTCAAAAAGGGCCTGCAGGATTGGAAAAAACGAAAGTTATTGCAATTACAGCTCAAATTTCGATGAGCCGGCACATCCTTTGGTGTTCAGGACCCGGGCGCCCCACCCATGTATGTATACAATAGGGTCTTAGGTCAACTCTCGCAAAGAAACGGTGATAAAAGAAAATACAAAAATCAACATAGAATCTGAATTGATGGAGACTCTCAAAGCAAGTGAGAACAAGCTCCGATTTCATCGTGTTCATAGGCGTTGGAAAGCTATTGGGCAATTAAGCTGATAGGACTTCTAGTTTTTATGATTTGGAGGATTTTACATACATGCACACGTAGGATCACGTGTGCCGAAAATATTGAGCCCAAAAAGGGTCGTCTGGGCCCTCAAAATTGGCCTGCAGGATTGGAAAAACGAAAGTTATCACAATTACAGCCCAAATTTCGATGAGCCGGCACATCCCTTTGGTGTTCAGGCCCTGGGCGCCCCACCCATGTATGGATACAATAGGGTGTTAGGCCAACTCTCGCAAGGAAACGATGAGCAAAGAAAATACAAAAATCAACCTAGATTCCGAATTGACCGAGACTCTCAAAGCAAGTGAGAACAAGCTCCGATTTCGTCGTGTTCATAGGCGTTGGAAAGCTATTGGGGAATTGAGCTGATAGGACTTCTAGATTTTGCGATCTGGAGGATTTTACATACGTGCACACACAGGATCACATGCGCGGAAAATATCGAGCCCAAAAAGGGCCATCTGGGCCCTAAAAAAGGGCCTGCAGGATTGGAAAAAACGAAAGTTATTGCAATTACAGCTCAAATTTCGATGAGCCGGCACATCCCTTTGGTGTTCAGGACCCGGGCGCCCCACCTATTTATGGATACAATAGGGTCTTAGGTCAACTCTCGCAAAGAAACGGTGATAAAAGAAAATACTAAAATCAACATAGAGTCTGAATTGATGGAGACTCTCAAACCAAGTGAGAACAAGCTCCGATTTCATTGTTTTCATAGGCGTTGGAAAGCTATTGGGGAGTTAAGCTGATAGGACTTCTAGTTTTTGTGATTTGGAGGATTTTACATACGTGCAAATGTAGGATCACGTGTGCCGAAAATATTGAGCCCAAAAAGGGTCGTCTGGGCCCTCAAAAATGGCCTGCAGGATTGGAAAAACGAAAGTTATCACAATTACAGCCCAAATTTCGATGATCCGGCACATCCCATTGGTGTTCAGGCCCTGGGCGCCCCACCCATGTATGGATAAAATAGGGTGTTAGGCCAACTCTCGCAAGGAAACGATGAGCAAAGAAACTACAAAAATCAACCTAGATTCCGAATTGACCGAGACTTTCAAAGCAAGTGAGAACAAGCTCCGATTTCGTCGTGTTCATAGGCGTTTGAAAGCTATTGGGGAATTGAGCTGATAGGACTTCTAGTTTTTGCGATCTGGAGGATTTTACATACGTGCACACACAGGATCACATGCGCGGAAAATATCGAGCCCAAAAAGGGCCATCTGGGCCCTCAAAAAGGGCCTGCAGGATTGGAAAAAACGAAAGTTATTGCAATTACTGCTCAAATTTCGATGAGCCGGCACATCCCTTTGGTGTTCTGGAACCGGGCGCCCCACCTATGTATGGATACAATAGGGTCTTAGGTCAACTCTCGCAAAGAAATGGTGATAAAAGAAAATACTAAAATCAACATAGAGTCTGAATTGATGGAGACTCTCAAAGCAAGTGAGAACAAGCTCCGATTTCATCGTTTTCATAGGCGTTGGAAAGCTATTGGGGAGTTAAGCTGATAGGACTTCTAGTTTTTGTGATTTGGAGGATTTTACATACGTGCACACGTAGGATCACGTGTGCCAAAAATATTGAGCCCAAAAAGGGTCGTCTGGGCCCTCAATAATGGCCTGCAGGATTGGAAAAACGAAAGTTATCACAATTACAGCCCAAATTTCGATGAGCCGGCACATCCCTTTAGTGTTCAAGCCTTGGGCGCCCCACCCATGTATGGATACAATAGGGTGTTAGGCCAACTCTCGCAAGGAAACGGTGATCAAAGAAAATACAAAAATCAACCTAGATTCCGAATTGACCAAGACTCTCAAAGCAAGTGAGAACAAGCTCCGATTTCATCGTGTTCACAGGCGTTGGAAAGCTATTGGGGAATTGAGCTGATAGGACTTCTAGTTTTTGCGATCTGGAGGATTTTACATACGTGCACGCACAGGATCACATGCGCGGAAAATATCGAGCCCAAAAAGGGCCATCTGGGCCCTCAAAAAGGTTCTGCAGGATTGGAAAAAACAAAAGTTATTGCAATTACAGCTCAAATTTCGATGAGCCGGCACATCCCTTTGGTGTTCAGGACCCGGGCGCCCCACCCATGTATGGATACAATAGGGCCTTAGGTCAACTCTCACAAAGAAACGGTGATAAAAGAAAATACAAAAATCAACATAGTGTCTGAATTGATGGAGACTCTCAAAGCAAGTGAGACCAAGCTCCGATTTCATCGTTTTCATAGGCGTTGGAAAGCTATTGGTGAATTAAGCTGATAGGACTTCTAGTTTTTATGATTTTGAGGATTTTACATACATGCACACGTAGGATCACGTGTGCCAAAAATATTGAGCCCAAAAAGGGTCGTCTGGACCCTCAAAAATGGCCTGCAGGATTGGAAAAACGAAAGTTATCACAATTACAGCCCAAATTTCGATGAGCCGGCACATCCCTTTGGTGTTCAGGCCCTGGGCGCCCCACCCATGTATGGATACAATAGGGTGTTAGGCCAACTCTCGCAAGGAAACGGTTATCAAAGAAAATACAAAAATCAACCTAGATTCCGAATTGACCGAGACTCTCAAAGCAAGTGAGAACAAGCTCCGATTTCGTCGTGTTCATAGGCGTTGGAAAGCTATTGGGGAATTGAGCTGATAGGACTTCTAGTTTTTGCGACCTGGAGGATTTTACATACGTGCACACACAGGATCACATGCGTGGAAAATATCGAGCCCAAAAAGGGCCATCTGGGCCCTCAAAAAGGGCCTGCAGGATTGGAAAAAACGAAAGTTATTACAATTACAGCTCAAATTTCGATGAGCCGGCACATCCCTTTGGTGTCCAGGACCCGGGCGCCCCACCTATGTATGGATACAATAGGGTCTTAGGTCAACTCTCGCAAAGAAATGGTGATAAAAGAAAATACTAAAATCCACATAGAGTCTGAATTGATGGAGACTCTCAAAGCAAGTGAGAACAAGCTCCGATTTCATCGTTTTCATAGGCGTTGGAAAGCTATTGGGGAGTTAAGCTGATAGGACTTCTAGTTTTTCTGATTTGGAGGATTTTACATACATGCACACGTAGGATCACGTGTGCCGAAAATATTGAGCCCAAAAAGGGTCGTCTGGGCCCTCAATAATGGCCTGCAGGATTGGAAAAACGAAAGTTATCACAATTACAGCCCAAATTTTGATGAGCCGGCACATCCATTTGGTGTTCAGGCCCTGGGCGCCCCACCCATGTATGGATACAATAGGGTGTTAGGCCAACTCTCGCAAGGAAACGGTTATCAAAGAAAATACAAAAATCAACCTAGATTCCGAATTGACCGAGACTCTCAAAGCAAGTGAGAACAAGCTCCGATTTCGTCGTGTTCATAGGCGTTGGAAAGCTATTGGGGAATTGAGCTGATAGGACTTCTAGTTTTTGCAACCTGGAGGATTTTACATACGTGCACACACAGGATCACATGCGTGGAAAATATCGAGCCCAAAAAGGGCCATCTGGGCCCTCAAATAGGGCCTGCAGGATTGGAAAAAACGAAAGTTATTGCAATTACAGCTCAAATTTCGATGAGCCGGCACATCCCTTTGGTGTTCAGGACCCGGGCGCCCCACCTATGTATAGATACAATAGGGTCTTAGGTCAACTCTCGCAAAGAAACGGTGATAAAAGAAAATACTGAAATCAACATAGAGTCTGAATTGATGGAGACTCTCAAAGCAAGTGAGAACAAGCTCCGATTTCATCGTTTTCATAGGCGTTGGAAAGCTATTGGGGAGTTAAGCTGATAGGACTTCTAGTTTTTCTGATTTGGAGGATTTTACATACGTGCACACGTAGGATCACGTGTGCCGAAAATATTGAGCCCAAAAAGGGTCGTCTGGGCCCTCAAAAATGGCCTGCAGGATTGGAAAAACGAAAGTTATCACAATTACAGCCCAAATTTCGATGAGCCGGCACATCCCTTTGGTGTTCAGGCCCTGGGCGCCCCACCCATGTATGGATACAATAGGGTGTTAGGCCAACTCTCGCAAGGAAACGATGAGCAAAGAAAATACAAAAATCAACCTAGATTCCGAATTGACCGAGACTCTCAAAGCAAGTGAGAACAAGCTCCGATTTCGTCGTGTTCATAGGCGTTGGAAAGCTATTGGGGAATTGAGCTGATAGGACTTCTAGTTTTTGCGATCCGGAGGATTTTACATACGTGCACACACAGGATCACATGCGCGGAAAATATCGAGCCCAAAAAGGGCCATCTGGGCCCTCAAAAAGGGCCTGCAGGATTGGAAAAAACAAAAGTTATTGCAATTACAGCTGAAATTTCGATGAGCCGGCACATCCCTTTGGTGTTCAGGACCCGGGCGCCCCACCCATGTATGGATACAATAGGGTCTTAGGTCAACTCTCGCAAAGAAACGGTGATAAAAGAAAATACAAAAATCAACATAGAGTCTGAATTGATCGAGACTCTCAAAGCAAGTGAGAACAAGCTCCGATTTCATCGTTTTCATAGGCGTTGGAAAGCTATTGGGGAAGTAAGCTGATAGGACTTCTAGTTTTTGTGATTTGGGGGATTTTACATACGTGCACATGTAGGATCACGTGTGCCGAAAATATTGAGCCCAAAAAGGGTCGTCTGGGCCCTCAAAAATGGCCTGCAGGATTGGAAAAACGAAAGTTATCACAATTACAGTCCAAATTTCGATGAGCCGGCACATCCCTTTGGTGTTCAGGCCCTGGGCGCCCCACCCATGTATGGATACAATAGGGTGTTAGGCCAACTCTCGCAAGGAAACGGTGAGCAAAGAAAATACAAAAATCAACCTAGATTCCGAATTGACCGAGACTCTCAAAGCAAGTGAGAACAAGCTCCGATTTCGTCGTGTTCATAGGCGTTTGAAAGCTATTGGGGAATTGAGCTGATAGGACTTCTAGTTTTTGCGATCTGGAGGATTTTACATACGTGCACACATAGGATCACATGCGCGGAAAATATCGAGCCCAAAAAGGGCCATCTGGGCCCTCAAAAAGGGCCTACAGGATTGGAAAAAACGAAAGTTATTGCAATTACAGCTCAAATTTCGATGAGCCGGCACATCCCTTTGGTGTTCAAGACCCGGGCGCCCCACCTATGTATGGATACAATAGGGTCTTAGGTCAACTCTCGCAAAGAAACGGTGATAAAAGAAAATACAAAAATCAACATAGAGCCTGAATTGATCGAGACTCTCAAAGCAAGTTAGAACAAGCTCCGATTTCGTCGTGTTCATAGGCGTTGGAAAGCTATTGGGGAATTGAGCTGATAGGTCTTCTAGTTTTTGTGATCTGGAGGATTTTACATACGTGCACACACAGGATAACATGCGCGGAAAATATCGAGCCCAAAAAGGGCCATCTTGGTCCTCAAAAAGGGCCTGCAGGATTGGAAAAAATGAAAGTTATTGCAATTACAGCTCAAATTTTGATGAGCCGGCACATCCCTTTGGTGTTCAGGACCCGGGCGCCCCACCCATGTATGGATACAATAGGGTCTTAGGTCAACTCTCGCAAAGAAACGGTGATAAAAGAAAATACAAAAATCAACATAGAGCCTGAATTGATCGAGACTCTCAAAGCAAGTGAGAACAAGCTCCGATTTCATCGTTTTCATAGGCGTTGGAAAGCTATTGGAGAATTAAGCTGATAGGACTTCCAGTTTTTGTTATTTGGAGGATTTTACATATGTGCACACGTAGGATCACGTGTGCCGAAAATATTGAGCCCAAAAAGGGTCGTCTGGGCCCTCAAAAATGGCCTGCAGGATTGGAAAAACGAAAGTTATCACAATTACAGCCCAAATTACGATGAGCCGGCACATCCCTTTGGTGTTCAGGCCCTGGGCGCCCCACCCATGTATGGATACAATAGGGTGTTAGGCCAACTCTCGCAAGGAAACGGTGAGCAAAGAAAATACAAAAATCAACCTAGATTCCGAATTGACCAAGACTCTCAAAGCAAGTGAGAACAAGCTCCGATTTCGTCGTGTTCATAGGCGTTGGAAAGCTATTGGGGAATTGAGCTGATAGGACTTCTAGTTTTTGAGATCTGGAGGATTTTACATATGTGCACACACAGGATCACATGCGTGGAAAATATCGAGCCCAAAAAGGGCCATCTGGGCCCTCAAAAAGGGCCTGCAGGATTGGAAAAAACGAAAGTTATTGCAATTACAGCTGAAATTTCGATGAGCCGGCACATCCCTTTGGTGTTCAGGACCCAGGCGCCCCACCTATGTATGGATACAATAGGGTCTTAGGTCAACTCTCGCAAAGAAACGGTGATAAAAGAAAATACTAAAATCAACATAGAGTCTGAATTGATCGAGACTCTCAAAGCAAGTGAGAAGAGGCTTCGATTTCATCGTTTTTATAGGCGTTGGAAAGCTATTGGGGAGTTAAGCTGATAGGACTTCTAGTTTTTGTGATTTGGAGGATTTTACATACGTGCACACGTAGGATCACGTGTGCCAAAAATATTGAGCCCAAAAAGGGTTGTCTGGGCCCTCAAAAATGGCCTGCAGGATTGGAAAAACGAAAGTTATCACAATTACAGCCCAAATTTCGATGAGCCGGCACATCCCATTGGTGTTCAGGCCCTGGGCGCCCCACCCATGTATGGATACAATAGGGTGTTAGGCCAACTCTCGCAAGGAAACGGTGAGCAAAGAAAATACAAAAATCAACCTAGATTCCGAATTGACCGAGACTCTCAAAGCAAGTGAGAACAAGCTCCGATTTCGTCGTGTTCATAGGCGTTGGAAAGCTATTGGGGAATTGAGCTGATAGGACTTCTAGTTTTTGCGATCTGGAGGATTTTACATACGTGCACACATAGGATCACATGGGCGGAAAATATCGAGCCCAAAAAGGGCCATCTGGGCCCTCAAAAAGGGCCTACAGGATTGGAAAAAACGAAAGTTATTGCAATTACAGCTCAAATTTCGATGAGCCGGCACATCCCTTTGGTGTTCAGGACCCGGGCGCCCCACCTATGTATGGATACAATAGGGTCTTAGGTCAACTCTCGCAAAGAAACGGTGATAAAAGAAAATACTAAAATCAACATAGAGTCTGAATTGATGGAGACTCTCAAAGCAAGTGAGAACAAGCTCCGATTTCATCGTTTTCATAGGCGTTGGAAAGCTATTGGGGAGTTAAGCTGATAGGACTTCTAGTTTTTGTGATTTGGAGGATTTTACATACGTGCACACGTAGGATCACGTGTGCCGAAAATATTGAGCCCAAAAAGGGTCGTCTGGGCCCTCAAAAATGGCCTGCAGGATTGGAAAAACAAAAGTTATCACAATTACAGCCCAAATTTCGATGAGCCGGCACATCCCTTTGGTGTTCAGGCCCTTGGCGCCCCACCCATGTATGGATACAATAGGGTGTTAGGCCAACTCTCACAAGGAAACGGTGAGCGAAGAAAATACAAAAATCAACGTAGATTCCGAATTGACCGAGACTCTCAAAGCAAGTGAGAACAAGCTCTGATTTCGTCGTGTTCATAGGCGTTGGAACGCTATTGGGGAATTGAGCTGATAGGACTTCTAGTTTTTGCGATCTGGAGGATTTTACATACGTGCACACACAGGATCACATGCGCGGAAAATATCGAGCCCAAAAAGGGCCATCTGGGCCCTCAAAAAGGGCCTGCAGGATTGGAAAAAACGAAAGTTATTGCAATTACAGCTCAAAGTTCGATGAGCCGGCACAACCCTTTGGTGTTCAGGAACCGGGCGCGCCACCCATGTATGGATACAAGAGGGTCTTAGGTCAACTCTCGCAAAGAAATGGTGATAAAAGAAAATACAAAAATCAACATAGAGTCTGAATTGATCGAGACTCTCAAAGCAAGTGAGAACAAGCTCCGATTTCATCGTTTTCATAGGCGTTGGAAAGCTATTGGGGAATTAAGCTGATAGGACTTCTAGTTTTTGTGATTTGGAGGATTTTACATACGTGCACACGTAGGATCACGTGTGCCGAAAATATTGAGCCCAAAAAGGGTCGTCTGGGCCCTCAAAAATGGCCTGCAGGATTGGAAAAACAAAAGTTATCACAATTACAGCCCAAATTTCGATGAGCCGGCACATCCCTTTGGTGTTCAGGCCCTGGGCACCCCACCCATGTATGGATACAATAGGGTGTTAGGCCAACTCTCGCAAGGAAACGGTGAGCAAAGAAAATACAAAAATCAACCTAGATTCCGAATTGACCGAGACTCTCAAAGCAAGTGAGAACAAGCTCCGATTTCGTCGTGTTCATAGGCGTTGGAAAGCTATTGGGGAACTGAGCTGATAGGACTTCTAGTTTTTGCGATCTGGAGGATTTTACATACGTGCACACACAGGATCACATGCGCGGAAAATATCGAGCCCAAAAAGGGCCATTTGGGCCCTCAAAAAGGGCCTGCAGGTTTGGAAACAACGAAAGTTATTGCAATTACAGCTCAAATTTCGATGAGCCGGCACATCCCTTTGGTGTTCAGGACCCGGGCGCCCCACCCATGTATGGATACAATAGGGTCTTAGGTCAACTCTCGCAAAGAAATGGTGATAAAAGAAAATACAAAAATCAACATAGAGTCTGAATTGATCGAGACTCTCAAAGCAAGTGAGAACAAGCTCCGATTTCATCGTTTTCATAGGCGTTGGAAAGCTATTGGGGAATTAAGCTGATAGGACTTCTAGTTTTTGTGATTTGGAGGATTTTACATACGTGCACACGTAGGATCACGTGTGCCGAAAATATTGAGCCCAAAAAGGGTCGTCTGGGCCCTTAAAAATGGACTGCAGGATTGGAAAAACGAAAGTTATCACAATTACAGCCCAAATTTCGATGAGCCGGCACATCCCATTGGTGTTCAGGCCCTGGGCGCCCCACCCATGTATGGATACAATAGGGTGTTAGGCGAACTCTCGCAAGGAAACGGTGAGCAAAGAAAATACAAAAATCAACCTAGATTCCGAATTGACCGAGACTCTCAAAGCAAGTGAGAACAAGCTCCGATTTCGTCGTGTTCATAGGCGTTGGAAAGCTATTGGGGAATTGAGCTGATAGGACTTCTAGTTTTTGTGATTTGGAGGATTTTACATACGTGCACACACAGGATCACATGCGCGGAAAATATCGAGCCCAAAAAGGGCCATCTGGGCCCTCAAAAAGGGCCTGCAGGATTGGAAAAAATGAAAGTTATTGCAATTACAGCTCAAATTTTGATGAGCCAGCACATCCCTTTGTTGTTCAAGACCCGGGCGCTCCACCTATGTATGGATACAATAGGGTCTTAGGTCAACTCTCGCAAAGAAACGGTGATAAAAGAAAATACTAAAATCAACATAGAGTCCGAATTGACCGAGACTCTCAAAGCAAGTGAGAACAAGGTCCGATTTCATCGTTTTCATAGGCGTTGAAAAGCTATTGATGAATTGAGCAAATAGGACTTCTAGTTTTTGCGATCTGGAGGATTTTACATACGTACACACACAGGATCACATGCGCAGAAAATATCGAGCCCAAAAAGGGCCATCTGGGCCCTCAAAAAGGGCCTGCAGGATTGGAAAAAACGAAAGTTATTGCAATTATAGCTCAAATTTCGATGAGCCGGCACATCCCTTTGGTGTTCAGGACCCGGGCGCCCCACCTATGTATGGATACAATAGGATCTTAGGTCAACTCTTGCAAAGAAATAGTGATAAAAGAAAATACTAAAATCAACATAGAGTCTGAATTGATGGAGACTCTCAAAGCAAGTGAGAACATGTCCGATTTCATCG
>LR738716.1:151834437-151845001 GCA_902687465.1 Secale cereale | reverse complement strand
TTTGATGAGCCGGCACATCCCTTTGGTGTTCAGGCCCTGGGCGCCCCACCCATGTATGGATACAATAGGGTGTTAGGCCAACTCTCGCAAGGAAACGGTGATCAAAGAAAATACAAAAATCAACCTAGATTCCGAATTGACCGAGACTCTCAAAGCAAGTGAGAACAAGCTCCGATTTCGTCGTGTTCATAGGCGTTGGAAAGCTATTGGGGAATTGAGCTGATAGGACTTCTAGTTTTTGCGATCTAGAGGATTTTACATACGTGCACACACAGGATCACATGCGCTGAAAATATCGAGCCCAAAAAGGGCCATCTGGGCCCTCAAAAAGGGCCTGCAGGATTGGAAAAAACAAAAGTTATTGCAATTACAGCTCAAATTTCGATGAGCCGGCACATCCCTTTGGTGTTCAGGACCCAGGCGCCCCACCTATGTATGGATACAATAGGGTCTAAGGTCAACTCTCGCAAAGAAACGGTGATAAAAGAAAATACTAAAATCAACATAGAGTCTGAATTGATCGAGACTCTCCAAGCAAGTGAGAACAGGCTCCGATTTCATCGTTTTCATAGGCGTTGGAAAGCTATTGGGGAGTTAAGCTGATAGGACATCTAGTTTTTGTGATTTGGAGGATTTTACATACGTGCACACGTAGGATCACGTGTGCCGAAAATATTGAGCCCAAAAAGGGTCGTCTGGGCCCTCAAAAATGGCCTGCAGGATTGGAAAAACGAAAGTTATCACAATTACAGCCCAAATTTCGATGAGCCGGCACATCCCATTGGTGTTCAGGCCCTGGGCGCCCCACCCATGTATGGATACAACAGGGTGTTAGGCCAACTCTCGCAAGGAAACGGTGAGCAAAGAAAATACAAAAATCAACCTAGATTCCGAATTGACCGAGACTCTCAAAGCAAGTGAGAACAAGCTCCGATTTCGTCGTGTTCATAGGCGTTGGAAAGATATTGGGGAATTGAGCTGATAGGACTTCTAGTTTTTGCGATCTGGAGGATTTTACATACGTGCACACACAAGATCACATGCGTGGAAAATATCGAGCCCAAAAAGGGCATCTGGGCCCTCAAAAAGGGCCTGCAGGATTGGAAAAAACGAAAGTTATTGCAATTACAGCTCAAATTTCGATGAGCCGGCACATCCCTTTGGTTTTCAGGACCTGGCCGCCCCCCCTATCTATGGATACAAAAGGGTCTTAGGTCAACTCTCGCAAAGAAACGGTGATAAAAGAAAATACTAAAATCAACATAGAGTCTGAATTGATGGAGACTCTCAAAGCAAGTGAGAACAAGCTCCGATTTCATCGTTTTCATAGGCGTTGGAAAGCTATTGGGGAGTTAAGCTGATAGGACTTCTAGTTTTTGTGATGTGGAGGATTTTACATACGTGCACACGTAGGATCACGTCTGCCGAAAATATTGAGCCCAAAAAGGGTCGTCTGGGCCCTCAAAAATGGCCTGCAGGATTGGAAAAACGAAAGTTATCACAATTACAGCCCAAATTTTGATGATCCGGCACATCCCTTTGGTGTTCAGGCCCTGGGCGCCCCACCCATGTATGGATACAATAGGGTGTTAGGCCAACTCTCGCAAGGAAACGGTGAGCAAAGAAAATACAAAAATCAACCTAGATTCCGAATTGACCGAGACTCTCAAAGCAAGTAAGAACAAGCTCCGATTTCGTCGTGTTCATAGGCGTTGGAAAGCTATTGGGGAATTGAGCTGATAGGACTTCTAGTTTTTGTGATCTGGAGGATTTTACATACATGCACACACAGGATCACATGCGCGGAAAATATCGAGCCCAAAAAGGGCCATCTGGGCCCGCAAAAAGGGCCTGCAGGATTGGAAAAAACGAAAGTTATTGCAATTACAGCTCAAATTTCGATGAGCCGGCACATTCCTTTGGTGTTCTGGAACCGGGCGCCCCACCTCTGTATGGATACAATAGGGTCTTAGGTCAACTCTCGCAAAGAAACGGTGATAAAAGAAAATACTAAAATCAACATAGAGTCTGAATTGATGGAGACTCTCAAAGCAAGTGAGAACAAGCTCCGATTTCATCGTTTTCATAGGCGTTGGAAAGCTATTGGGGAGTTAAGCTGATAGGACTTCTAGTTTTTGTGATTTGGAGGATTTTACATACGTGCACATGCAGGATCACATGCGCGGAAAATATCGAGCCCAAAAAGGGTCGTCTGGGCCCTCAATAAGGGCCTGCAGGATTGGAAAAAACGAAAGTTATTGCAATTACAGCTCAAATTTCGATGAGCCGGCACATCCCTTTGGTGTTCAGGACCCGGGCGCCCCACCTATGTATGGATACAATAGGGTGTTAGGCCAACTGTCGCAAGGAAACGGTGAGCAAAGAAAATACAAAAATCAACCTAGATTCCGAATTGACCGAGACTCTCAAAGCAAGTGAGAACGAGCTCCGATTTCGTCGTGTTCATAGGCGTTGGAAAGCTATTGGGGAATTGAGCTGATAGGACTTCTAGTTTTTGCGATCTGGAGGATTTTACATACGTGCACACACAGGATCACATGCGCGGAAAATATCGAGCCCAAAAAGGGCCATCTGGGCCCTCAAAAAGGGCCTGCAGGATTGGAAAAAACGAAAGTTATTGCAATTACAGCTCAAATTTCGATGAGCCGGCACATCCCACTGGTGTTCAGGACCCGGGCGCCCCACCCATGTATGGATACAATAGGGTCTTAGGTCAACTCTCGCAAAGAAATTTTGATAAAAGAAAATACAAAAATCAATATAGAGTCTGAATTGAACGAGACTCTCAAAGCAAGTGAGAACAAGCTCCGATTTCATCGTTTTCATAGGCGTTGGAAAGCTATTGGGGAATTAAGCTGATAGGACTTCTAGTTTTTGTGATTTGGAGGATTTTACATACATGCACACGTAGGATCACGTGTGCCAAAAATATTGAGCCCAAAAAGGGTCGTCTGGGCCCTCAAAAATGGCCTGCAGGATTGGAAAAACGAAAGTTATCACAATTACAGCCCAAATTTCGATGAGCCGGCACATCCCATTGGTGTTCAGGCCCTGGGCGCCCCACCCATGTATGGATACAATAGGGTGTTAGGCGAACTCTCGCAAGGAAACGGTGAGCAAAGAAAATACAAAAATCAACCTAGATTCCGAATTGACCGAGACTCTCAAAGCAAGTGAGAACAAGCTCCGATTTCGTCGTGTTCATAGGCGTTGGAAAGCTATTGGGGAATTGAGCTGATAGGACTTCTAGTTTTGCGATCTGGAGGATTTTACATACGTGCACACACAGGATCACATGCGCGGAAAATATCGAGCCCAAAAAGGGCCATCTTAGCCCTCAAAAAGGGCCTGCAGGATTGGAAAAAACAAAAGTTATTGCAATTACAGCTCAAATTTCGATGAGCCGGCACATCCCTTTGGTGTTCAGGACCCGGGCGCCCCACCCATGTATGGATACAATAGGGTCTTAGGTCAATTCTCGCAAAGAAACGGTGATAAAAGAAAATACAAAAATCAATATAGAGTCTGAATTGATCGAGACTCTCAAAGCAAGTGAGAACAAGCTCCGATTTCATCGTTTTCATAGGCGTTGGAAAGCTATTGGGGAATTAAGCTGATAGGACTTCTAGTTTTTGTGATTTGGAGGATTTTACATACATGCACACGTAGGATCACGTGTGCCGAAAATATTGAGCCCAAAAAGGGTCGTCTGGGCCCTCAAAAATGGCCTGCAGGATTGGAAAAACGAAAGTTATCACAATTACAGCCCAAATTTCGATGAGCCGGCACATCCCATTGGTGTTCAGGCCCTGGGCGCCCCACCCATGTATGGATACAATAGGGTGTTAGGCAAACTCTCGCAAGGAAACGGTGAGCAAAGAAAATACAAAAATCAACCTAGATTCCGAATTGACCGAGACTCTCAAAGCAAGTGAGAACAAGCTCCGATTTCGTCGTGTTCATAGGCGTTGGAAAGCTATTGGGGAATTGAGCTGATAGGACTTCTAGTTTTTGCGATCTAGAGGATTTTACATACGTGCACACACAGGATCACATGCGCGGAAAATATCGAGCCCAAAAAGGGCCTGCAGGATTGGAAAAAACAAAAGTTATTGCAATTACAGCTCAAATTTCGATGAGCCGGCACATCCCTTTGGTGTTCAGGACCCGGGCGCCCCACCTATGAATGGATACAATAGGGTCTTAGGTCAACTCTCGCAAAGAAACGGTGATAAAAGAAAATACTAAAATCAACATAGAGTCTGAATTGATGGAGACTCTCAAAGCAAGTGAGAACAAGCTCCGATTTCATCGTTTTCATAGGCGTTGGAAAGCTATTGGGGAGTTAAGCTGATAGGACTTCTAGTTTTTGTGATTTGGAGGATTTTACATACGTGCACACGTAGGATCACGTGTGCCAAAAATATTGAGCCCAAAAAGGGTCGTCTGGGCCCTCTATAATGGCTTGCAGGATTGGAAAAACGAAAGTTATCACAATTACAGCCCAAATTTCGATGAGCCGGCACATCCCTTTAGTGTTCAGGCCCTGGGCGCCCCACCCATGTATGGATACAATAGGGTGTTAGGCCAACTCTCGCAAGGAAATGGTGAGCAAAGAAAATACAAAAATCAACCAAGATTCCGAATTGACCAAGACTCTCAAAGCAAGTGAGAACAAGCTCCGATTTCGTCGTGTTCATAGGCGTTGGAAAGCTATTGGGAAATTGAGCTGATAGGACTTCTAGTTTTTGCGATCTGGAGGATTTTACAAACGTGCACACACAGGATCACATGCGCGGAAAATATCTAGCCCAAAAAGGGCCATCTGGGCCCTCAAAAAGGGCCTGCAGGATTGGAAAAAACGAAAGTTATTGCAATTACAGCTCAAATTTCGATGAGCCGGCACATCCCTTTGGTGTTCAGGACTCGGGCGCCCCACCCATGTATGGATACAATAGGGTCTTAGGTCAACTCTCGCAAAGAAACGGTGATAAAAGAAAATACAAAAATCAACATAGAGTCTGAATTGATGGAGACTCTCAAAGCAAGTGAGAACAAGCTCCGATTTCATCGTTTTCATAGGCGTTGGAAAGCTATTGGGGAATTAAGCTGATAGGACTTCTAGTTTTTATGATTTGGAGGATTTTACATACATGCACATGTAGGATCACGTGTGCCGAAAATATTGAGCCCAAAAAGGGTCGTCTGGGCCCTCAAAAATGGCCTGCAGGATTGGAAAAACGAAAGTTATCACAATTACAGCCCAAATTTCGATGAGCCGGCACATCCCTTTGGTGTACAGGCCCTGGGCGCCCCACCCATGTATGGATACAATAGGGTGTTAGGCCAACTCTCGCAAGGAAACGGTTATCAAAGAAAATACAAAAATCAACCTAGATTCCGAATTGGCCGAGACTCTCAAAGCAAGTGAGAACAAGCTCCGATTTCGTCGTGTTCATAGGCGTTGGAAAGCTATTGGGGAATTGAGCTGATAGGACTTCTAGTTTTTGCGACCTGGAGAATTTTACATACGTGCACACACAGGATCACATGCGTGGAAAATATCGAGCCCAAAAAGGGCCATCTGGGCCCTCAAAAAGGGCCTGCAGGATTGGAAAAAACGAAAGTTATTGCAATTACAGCTCAAATTTCGATGAGCCGGCACATCCCTTTGGTGTTCAGGACCCGGGCGCCCCACCTATGTATGGATACAATAGGGTCTTAGGTCAACTCTCGCAAAGAAACGGTGATAAAAGAAAATACTAAAATCAACATAGAGTCTGAATTGATGGAGACTCTCAAAGCAAGTGAGAACAAGCTCCGATTTCATCGTTTTCATAGGCGTTGGAAAGCTATTGGGGAGTTAAGCTGATAGGACTTCTAGTTTTTGTGATTTGGAGGATTTTACATACGTGCACACGTAGGATCACGTGTGCCGAAAAAATTGAGCCCAAAAAGGGTCGTCTGGGCCCTCAAAAATGGCCTGCAGGATTGGAAAAACGAAAGTTATCACAATTACAGCCCAAATTTCGATGAGCCGGCACATCCCATTGGTGTTCAGGCCCTGGGAGCCCCACCCATGTATGGATACAAGTGTTAGGCCAACTCTCGCAAGGAAACGGTGAGCAAAGAAAATACAAAAATCAACCTAGATTCCGAATTGACCGAGATTCTCAAAAAAAGTGAGAACAAGCTCCGATTTCGTCGTGTTCATAGGCGTTGGAAAGCTATTGGGGAATTGAGCTGATAGGACTTCTAGATTTTGCGATCTGGAGGATTTTACATACATGCACACACAGGATCACATGCGTGGAAAATATCGAGCCCAAAAAGGGCCATCTGGGCCCTCAAAAAGGGCCTGCAGGATTGGAAAAAACGAAAGTTATTGCAATTACAGCTCAAATTTCGATGAGCCGGCACATCCCTTTGGTGTTCAGGACCCGGGCGCCCCACCTATGTATGGATACAATAGGGTCTTAGGTCAACTCTCGCAAAGAAACGGTGATAAAAGAAAATACTAAAATCAACATAGAGTCTGAATTGATGGAGACTCTCAAAGCAAGTGAGAACAAGCTCCGATTTCATCGTTTACATAGGCGTTGGAAAGCTATTGGGGAGTTAAGCTGATAGGACTTCTAGTTTTTGTGATTTGGAGGATTTTACATACGTGCACACGTAGGATCATGTGTGCCGAAAATATTGAGCCCAAAAAGGGTCGTCTGGGCCCTCAAAAACGGCCTGCAGGATTGGAAAAACGAAAGTTATCACAATTACAGCCCAAATTTCGATGATCCGGCACATCCCTTTGGTGTTCAGGCCCTGGGCGCCCCACCCATGTATGGATACAATAGGGTGTTAGGCCAACTCTCACAAGGAAACGATGAGCAAAGAAAATACAAAAATCAACCTAGATTCCGAATTGACCGAGACTCTCAAAGCAAGTGAGAACAAGCTCCGATTTCGTCGTGTTCATAGGCGTTGGAAAGCTATTGGGGAATTGAGCTGATAGGACTTCTAGTTTTTGCGATCTGGAGGATTTTACATACGTGCACACACAGGATCACATGCGCGGAAAATATCGAGCCCAAAAAGGGCCATCTGGGCCCTCAAAAAGGGCCTGCAGGATTGGAAAAAATGAAAGTTATTGCAATTACAGCTCAAATTTCGATGAGCCGGCACATCCCTTTGGTGTTCAGGACCCGGGCGCCCCACCCATGTATGGATACAATAGGATCTTAGGTCAACTCTCGCAAAGAAACGGTGATAAAAGAAAATACAAAAATCAATATAGAGTCTGAATTGATCGAGACTCTCAAAGCAAGTGAGGACAAGCTCCGATTTCATCGTTTTCATAGGCGTTGGAAAGCTATTGGGGAATTAAGCTGATAGGACTTCTAGTTTTTGTGATTTGGAGGATTTTACATACGTGCACATGTAGGATCATGTGTGCCGAAAATATTGAGCCCAAAAAGGGTCGTCTGGGCCCTAAAAAATGGCCTGCAGGATTGGAAAAACGAAAGTTATCACAATTACAGCCCAAATTTCGATGAGCCGGCACATCCCATTGGTGTTCAGGCCCTGGGAGCCCCACCCATGTATGGATACAAGTGTTAGGCCAACTCTCGCAAGGAAACAGTGAGCAAAGAAAATAAAAAATCAACCTAGATTCCGAATTGACCGAAACTCTCAAAGCAAGTGAGAACAAGCTCCGATTTCGTCGTGTTCATAGGCGTTGGAAAGCTATTGGGGAATTGAGCTGATAGGACTTCTAGATTTTGCGATCTGGAGGATTTTACATACGTGCACACACAGGATCACATGCGCGGAAAATATCGAGCCCAAAAAGGGCCATCTGGGCCCTCAAAAAGGGCATGCAGGATTGGAAAAAACGAAAGTTATTGCAATTACAGCTCAAATTTCGATGAGCCGACACATCCCTTTGGTGTTCAGGACCCGGGCGCCCCACCTATGTATGGATACAATAGGGTCTTAGGTCAACTCTCGCAAAGAAACGGTGATAAAAGAAAATACTAAAATCAACATAGAGTCTGAATTGATGGAGACTCTCAAAGCAAGTGAGAACAAGCTCCGATTTCATCGTTTTCATAGGCGTTGGAAAGCTATTGGGGAGTTAAGCTGATAGGACTTCTAGTTTTTGTGATTTGGAGGATTTTACATACGTGCACACGTAGGATCACGTGTGCCGAAAATATTGAGCCCAAAAAGGGTCGTCTGGGCCCTCAAAAATGGCCTGCAGGATTGGAAAAATGAAAGTTATCACAATTACAGCCCAAATTTCGATGATCCGGCACATCCCTTTGGTGTTCAGGCCCTGGGCGCCCCACCCATGTATGGATACAATACGGTGTTAGGCCAACTCTCACAAGGAAACGATGAGCAAAGAAAATACAAAAATCAACCTAGATTCCGAATTGACCGAGACTCTCAAAGCAAGTGAGAACAAGCTCCAATTTCGTCGTGTTCATAGGCGTTGGAAAGCTATTGGGGAATTGAGCTGATAGGACTTCTAGTTTTTGCGATCTGGTGGATTTTACATACGTGCACACACAGGATCACATGCGCGGAACATATCGAGCCCAAAAAGGGCCATCTGGGCCCGCAAAAAGGCCTGCAGGATTGGAAAAAACGAAAGTTATTGCAATTACAGCTCAAATTTGGATGAGCCGGCACATCCCTTTGGTGTTCTGGAACCGGGTGCCCCACCTATGTATGGATACAATAGGGTCTTAGGTCAACTCTCGCAAAGAAACGGTGATAAAAGAAAATACTAAAATCAACATAGAGTCTGAATTGATGGAGACTCTCAAAGCAAGTGAGAACAAGCTCCGATTTCATCGTTTTCATAGGCGTTGGAAAGCTATTGGGGAGTTAAGCTGATAGGACTTCTAGTTTTTGTGATTTGGAGGATTTTCATACGTGCACACGTAGGATCACGTGTGCCGAAAATATTGAGCCCAAAAAGGGTCGTCTGGGCCCTCAATAATGGCCTGCAGGATTGGAAAAATGAAAGTTATCACAATTACAGCCCAAATTTCGATGAGCCGGCACATCCCTTTAGTGTTCAAGCCCTGGGCGCCCCACCGATGTATGGATACAATAGGGTGTTAGGCCAACTCTCGCAAGGAAACGGTGATCAAAGAAAATACAAAAATCAACCTAGATTCCGAATTGACCAAGACTCTCAAAGCAAGTGAGAACAAGCTCCGATTTCGTCGTGTTCACAGGCGTTGGAAAGCTATTGGGGAATTGAGCTGATAGGACTTCTAGTTTTTGCGATCTGGAGGATTTTACATACGTGCACGCACAGGATCACATGCGCAGAAAATATCTAGCCCAAAAAGGGCCATCTGGGCCCTCAAAAAGGGCCTGCAGGATTGGAAAAAACGAAAGTTATTGCAATTACAGCTCAAATTTCGATGAGCCGGCACATCCCTTTGGTGTTCAGGACTCGGGCGCCCCACCCATGTATGGATACAATAGGGTCTTAGGTCAACTCTCGCAAAGAAACGGTGATAAAAGAAAATACAAAAATCAACATAGAGTCTGAATTGATGGAGACTCTCAAAGCAAGTGAGAACAAGCTCCGATTTCATCGTTTTCATAGGCGTTGGAAAGCTATTGGGGAATTAAGCTGATAGGACTTCTAGTTTTTATGATTTGGAGGATTTTACATACATGCACACGTAGGATCATGTGTGCCGAAAATATTGAGCCCAAAAAGGGTCGTCTGGGCCCTCAAAAATGGCCTGCAGGATTGGAAAAACGAAAGTTATCACAATTACAGCCCAAATTTCGATGAGCCGGCACATCCCTTTGGTGTTCAGGCCCTGGGCGCCCCACCCATGTATGGATACAATAGGGTGTTAGGCCAACTCTCGCAAGGAAACGGTTATCAAAGAAAATACAAAAATCAACCTAGATTCCGAATTGACCGAGACTCTCAAAGCAAGTGAGAACAAGCTCCGATTTCGTCGTGTTCATAGGCGTTGGAAAGCTATTGGGGAATTGAGCTGATAGGACTTCTAGTTTTTGCGACCTGGAGAATTTTACATACGTGCACGCACAGGATCACATGCGTGGAAAATTTCGAGGCCAAAAAGGGCCATCTGGGCCCTCAAAAAGGGCCTGCAGGATTGGAAAAAACGAAAGTTATTGCAATTACAGCTCAAATTTCGATGAGCCGGCACATCCCTTTGGTGTTCAGGACCCGGGCGCCCCACCTATGTATGGATACAATAGGGTCTTAGGTCAACTCTCGCAAAGAAACGGTGATAAAAGAAAATACTAAAATCAACATAGAGTCTGAATTGATGGAGACTCTCAAAGCAAGTGAGAACAAGCTCCGATTTCATCGTTTTCATAGGCGTTGGAAAGCTATTGGGGAGTTAAGCTGATAGGACTTCTAGTTTTTGTGATTTGGAGGATTTTACATACGTGCACACGTAGGATCACGTGTGCCGAAAATATTGAGCCCAAAAAGGGTCGTCTGGGCCCTAAAAAATGGCCTGCAGGATTGGAAAAA
>LR738716.1:151819181-151830480 GCA_902687465.1 Secale cereale | reverse complement strand
AAGCTATTGGGGAATTAAGCTGATAGGACTTCTAGTTTTTATGATTTGGAGGATTTTACATACATGCAC
Source organism: Secale cereale (assembly GCA_902687465.1). NCBI lineage: Eukaryota > Viridiplantae > Streptophyta > Magnoliopsida > Poales > Poaceae > Secale > Secale cereale. Next base: position 151,830,411 of record LR738716.1, on the reverse strand, counting down.
ACGTAGGATCACGTGTGCCGAAAATATTGAGCCCAAAAAGGGTCGTCTGGGCCCTCAAAAATGGCCTGCAGGATTGGAAAAACGAAAGTTATCACAATTACAGCCCAAATTTCGATGAGCCGGCACATCCCTTTGGTGTTCAGGCCCTGGGCGCCCCACCCATGTATGGATACAATAGGGTGTTAGGCCAACTCTCACAAGGAAACGGTTATCAAAGAAAATACAAAAATCAACCTAGATTCCGAATTGACCGAGACTCTCAAAGCAAGTGAGAACAAGCTCCGATTTCGTCGTGTTCATAGGCGTTGGAAAGCTATTGGGGAATTAAGCTGATAGGACTTCTAGTTTTTGCGACCTGGAGAATTTTACATACGTGCACACACAGGATCACATGCGTGGAAAATATCGAGCCCAAAAAGGGCCATCTGGGCCCTCAAAAAGGGCCTGCAGGATTGGAAAAAACGAAAGTCATTGCAATTACAGCTCAAATTTCGATGAGCCGGCACATCCCTTTGGTGTTCAGGACCCGGGCGCCCCACCTATGTATGGATACAATAGGGTCTTAGGTCAACTCTCACAAAGAAACGGTGATAAAAGAAAATGCTAAAATCAACATAGAGTCTAAATTGATGGAGACTCTCAAAGCAAGTGAGAACAAGCTCCGATTTCATCGTTTTCATAGGCGTTGGAAAGCTATTGGGGAGTTAAGCTGATAGGACTTCTAGTTTTTGTGATTTGGAGGATTTTACATACGTGCACACGTAGGATCACGTGTGCCGAAAATATTGAGCCCAAAAATGGTCGTCTGGGCCCTCAATAATGGCCTGCAGGATTGGAAAAACGAAAGTTATCACAATTACAGCCCAAATTTCGATGAGCCGGCACATCCCTTTAGTGTTCAAGCCCTGGGCGCCCCACCCATGTATGGATACAATAGGGTGTTAGCCCAACTCTCGCAAGGAAACGGTGATCAAAGAAAATACAAAAATTAACCTAGATTCCGAATTGACCAAGACTCTCAAAGCAAGTGAGAACAAGCTCCGATTTCGTCGTGTTCACAGGCGTTGGAAAGCTATTGGGGAATTGAGCTGATAGGACTTCTAGTTTTTGCGATCTGGAGGATTTTACATATGTGCACAAACAGGATCACATGCGCGGAAAATATCGAGCCCAAAAAGGGCCATCTGGGCCCTCAAAAAGGGCCTGCAGGATTGGAAAAAACGAAAGTTATTGCAATTACAGCTCAAATTTCGATGAGCCGGCACATCCCTTTGGTGTTCAGGACCCAGGCGCCCCACCTATGTATGGATACAATAGGGTCTTAGGTCAACTCTCTCAAAGAAACGGTGATAAAAGAAAATACTAAAATCAACATAGAGTCTGAATTGATCGAGACTCTCAAAGCAAGTGAGAACAGGCTCTGATTTCATCGTTTTCATAGGCGTTGGAAAGCTATTGGGGAGTTAAGCTGATAGGACATCTAGTTTTTGTGATTTGGAGGATTTTACATACGTGCACACGTAGGATCACGTGTGCCGAAAATATTGAGCCCAAAAAGGGTCGTCTGGGCCCTCAAAAATGGCCTGCAGGATTGGAAAAACGAAAGTTATCACAATTACAGCCCAAATTTCGATGAGCCGGCACATCCCATTGGTGTTCAGGCCCTGGGCGCCCCACCCATGTATGGATACAATAGGGTGTTAGGCCAACTCTCGCAAGGAAACGGTGAGCAAAGAAAATACAAAAATCAACCTCGATTCCGAATTGACCGAGACTCTCAAAGCAAGTGAGAACAAGCTCCGATTTCGTCGTGTTCATAGGCGTTGGAAAGCTATTGGGGAATTGAGCTGATAGGACTTCTAGTTTTTGCGATCTGGAGGATTTTACATACGTGCACACACAAGATCACATGCGCGGAAAATATCGAGCCCAAAAAGGGCCATCTGGGCCCTCAAAAAGGTCCTGCAGGATTGGAAAAAACGAAAGTTATTGCAATTACAGCTCAAATTTCGATGAGCCGGCACATCCCTTTGGTTTTCAGGACCCGGGCGCCCCCCCTATGTATGGATACAATAGGGTCTTAGGGCAACTCTCGCAAAGAAACGGTGATAAAAGAAAATACTAAAATCAACATAGAGTCTGAATTGATGGAGACTCTCAAAGCAAGTGACAACAAGCTCCGATTTCATCGTTTTCATAGGCGTTGGAAAGCTATTGGGGAGTTAAGCTGATAGGACTTCTAGTTTTTGTGATTTGAAGGATTTTACATACGTGCACATGTAGGATCACGTGTGCCGAAAATATTGAGCCCAAAAATGGTCGTCTGGGCCCTCAAAAATGGCCTGCAGGATTGGAAAAACGAAAGTTATCACAATTACAGCCCAAATTTCGATGAGCCGGCACATCCCTTTGGTGTTCAGGCCCTGGGCGCCCCACCCATGTATGGATACAATAGGGTGTTAGGCCAACTCTCGCAAGGAAACGGTGAGCAAAGAAAATACAAAAATCAACCTAGATTTCGAATTGACCGAGACTCTCAAAGCAAGTAAGAACAAGCTCCGATTTCGTCGTGTTCATAGGCGTTGGAAAGCTATTGGGGAACTGAGCTGATAGGACTTCTAGATTTTGCGATCTGGAGGATTTTACATACGTGCACACACAGGATCACATGCGCGGAAAATATCGAGCCCAAAAAGGGCCATCTGGGCCCTCAAAAAGGGCCTGCAGGATTGGAAAAAACGAAAGTTATTGCAATTACAGCTCAAATTTCGATGAGCCGGCACTTCCCTTTGGTGTTCAGGACCCGGGCGCCCCACCTATGTATGGATACAATAGGGTCTTAGGTCAACTCTCGCAAAGAAATGGTGATAAAAGAAAATACTAAAATCAACATAGAGTCTGAATTGATGGAGACTCTCAAAGCAAGTGAGAACAAGCTCCGATTTCATCGTTTTCATAGGCGTTGGAAAGCTATTGGGGAGTTAAGCTGATAAGACTTTTAGTTTTTGTGATTTGGAGGATTTTACATACGTGCACACGTAGGATCACGTGTGCCGAAAATATTGAGCCCAAAAAGGGTCGTCTGGGCCCTCAAAAATGGCCTGCAGGATTGGAAAAACGAAAGTTATCACAATTACAGCCCAAATTTCGATGATCCGGCACATCCCTTTGGTGTTCAGGCCCTGGGCGCCCCACCCATGTATGGATACAATAGGGTGTTAGGCCAACTCTCGCAAGGAAACGATGAGCAAAGAAAATACAAAAATCAACCTAGATTCCGAATTGACCGAGACTCTCAAAGCAAGTGAGAACAAGCTCCGATTTCGTCGTGTTCATAGGCGTTGGAAAGGTATTGGGGAATTGAGCTGATAGGACTTCTAGTTTTTGTGATTTGGAGGATTTTACATACGTGCACACACAGGATCACATGCGCGGAAAATATCGAGCCCAAAAAGGGCCATCTGGGCCCGCAAAAAGGGCCTGCAGGATTGGAAAAAACGAAAGTTATTGCAATTACAGCTCAAATTTCGATGAGCCGGCACATCCCTTTGGTGTTCTGGAACCGGGCGCCCCACCTATGTATGGATACAATAGGGTCTTAGGTCAACTCTCGCAAAGAAACGGTGATAAAAGAAAATACTAAAATCAACATAGAGTCTGAATTGATGGAGACTCTCAAAGCAAGTGAGAACAAGCTCCGATTTCATCGTTTTCATAGGCGTTGGAAAGCAATTGGGGAGTTAAGCTGATAGGACTTCTAGTTTTTGTGATTTGGAGGATTTTACATACATGCACACGTAGGATCACGTGTGCCGAAAATATTGAGCCCAAAAAGGGTCGTCTGGGCCCTCAATAATGGACTGCAGGATTGGAAAAACGAAAGTTATCACAATTACAGCCCAAATTTCGATGAGCCGGCACATCCCTTTAGTGTTCAAGCCCTGGGCGCCCCACCCATGTATGGATACAATAGGGTGTTAGGCCAACTCTCGCAAGGAAACGGTGATCAAAGAAAATACAAAAATCAACCTAGATTTCGAATTGACCAAGACTCTCAAAGCAAGTGAGAACAAGCTCCGATTTCATCGTGTTCACAGGCGTTGGAAATCTATTGGGGAATTGAGCTGATAGGACTTCTATTTTTTGCGATCTGGAGGATTTTACATACGTGCACACACAAGATCACATGCGCGGAAAATATCGAGCCCAAAAAGGGCCATCTGGGCCCTCAAAAAGGGCCTGCAGGATTGGAAAAAACGAAAGTTATTGCAATTACAGCTCAAATTTCGATGAGCCGGCACATCCCTTTGGTTTTCAGGACCCAGGCACCCCCCCTATGTATGGATACAATAAGGTCTTAGGGCAACTCTCGCAAAGGAACGGTGATAAAAGAAAATACTAAAATCAACATAGAGTCTGAATTGATGGAGACTCTCAAAGCAAGTGACAACAAGCTCCGATTTCATCGTTTTCATAGGCGTTGGAAAGCTATTGGGGAGTTAAGCTCATAGGACTTCTAGTTTTTGTGATTTGGAGGATTTTACATACGTGCACACGTAGGATCACGTGTGCCAAAAATATTGAGCCCAAAAAGGGTCGTCTGGGCCCTCAAAAATGGCCTGCAGGATTGGAAAAACGAAAGTTATCGCAATTACAGCCCAAATTTCGATGAGCCGGCACATCCCTTTGGTGTTCAGGCCCTGGGCGCCCCACCCATGTATGGATACAATAGGGTGTTAGGCCAACTCTCGCAAGGAAACGGTGAGCAAAGAAAATACAAAAATCAACCTAGATTCCGAATTGACCGAGACTCTCAAAGCAAGTGAGAACAAGCTCCGATTTCGTCGTGTTCATAGGCGTTGGAAAGCTATTGGGGAATTGAGCTGATAGGACTTCTAGATTTTGCGATCTGGAGGATTTTACATACGTGCACACACAGGATCACATGCGCGGAAAATATCGAGCCAAAAAAGGGCCATCTGGGCCCTCAAAAAGGGCCTGCAGGATTGGAAAAAACGAAAGTTATTGCAATTACAGCTCAAATTTCGATGAGCCGGCACATCCCTTTGGTGTTCAGGACCCGGGCGCCCCACCTATGTATGGATACAATAGGGTCTTAGGTCAACTCTCGCAAAGAAACGGTGATAAAAGAAAATACTAAAATCAACATAGAGTCTGAATTGATGGAGACTCTCAAAGCAAGTGAGAACAAGCTCCGATTTCATCGTTTTCATTGGCGTTGGAAAGCTATTGGGGAGTTAAGCTGATAGGACTTCTAGTTTTTGTGATTTGGAGGATTTTACATACGTGCACACGTAGGATCACGTGTGCCGAAAATATTGAGCCCAAAAAGGGTCGTCTGGGCCCTCAAAAATGGCCTGCAGGATTGGAAAAACAAAAGTTATCACAATTACAGCCCAAATTTCGATGATCCGGCACATCCCTTTGGTGTTCAGGCCCTGGGCGCCCCACCCATGTATGGATACAATAGGGTGATAGGCCAACTCTCGCAAGGAAACGATGAGCAAAGAAAATACAAAAATCAACCTAGATTCCGAATTGACCGAGACTCTCAAAGCAAGTGAGACCAAGCTCCGATTTCGTCGTGTTCATAGGCGTTGGAAAGCTATTGGGGAATTGAGCTGATAGGACTTCTAGTTTTTGCGATCTGGAGGATTTTACATACGTGCACACACAGGATCACATGCGCGGAAAATATCGAGCCCAAAAAGTGCCATCTGGGCCCGCAAAAAGGGCCTGCAGGATTGGAAAAAACGAAAGTTATTGCAATTACAGCTCAAATTTCGATGAGCCGGCACATCCCTTTGGTGTTCTGGAACCGGGCGCCCCACCTATGTATGGATACAATAGGGTCTTAGGTCAACTCTCGCAAAGAAACGGTGATAAAAGAAAATACTAAAATCAACATAGAGTCTGAATTGATGGAGACTCTCAAAGCAAGTGAGAACAAGCTCCGATTTCATCGTTTTCATAGGCATTGGAAAGTTATTGGGGAGTTAAGCTGATAGGACTTCTAGTTTTTGTGATTTGGAGGATTTTACATACGTGCACACGTAGGATCACGTGTGCCGAAAATATTGAGCCCAAAAAGGGTCGTCTGGGCCCTCAATAATGGCCTGCAGGATTGGAAAAACGAAAGTTATCACAATTACAACCCAAAATTCGATGAGCCGGCACATCCCTTTAGTGTTCAAGCCCTGGGCGCCCCACCCATGTATGGATACAATAGGGTGTTAGGCCAACTCTCGCAAGGAAACAGTGATCAAAGAAAATACAAAAATCAACCTAGATTCCGAATTGACCAAGACTCACAAAGCAAGTGAGAACAAGCTCCGATTTCGTCGTGTTCACAGGCGTTGGAAAGCTATTGGGGAATTGAGCTGATAGGACTTCTAGTTTTTGCGATCTGGAGGATTTTACATACGTGCACACACAGGATCACATGCGCGGAAAATATCGAGCCCAAAAAGTACCATCTGGGCCCGCAAAAAGGGCCTGCAGGATTGGAAAAAACGAAAGTTATTGCAATTACAGCTCAAATTTCGATGAGCCGGCACATCCCTTTGGTGTTCTGGAACCGGGCGCCCCACCTATGTATGGATACAATAGGGTCTTAGGTCAACTCTCGCAAAGAAACGGTGATAAAAGAAAATACTAAAATCAACATAGAGTCTGAATTGATGGAGACTCTCAAAGCAAGTGAGAACAAGCTCCGATTTCATCGTTTTCATAGGCGTTGGAAAGCTATTGGGGAGTTAAGCTGATAGGACTTCTAGTTTTTGTGATTTGGAGGATTTTACATACATGCACACGTAGGATCACGTGTGCCGAAAATATTGAGCCCAAAAAGGGTCGTCTGGGCCCTCAATAATGGACTGCAGGATTGGAAAAACGAAAGTTATCACAATTACAGCCCAAATTTCGATGAGCCGGCACATCCCTTTAGTGTTCAAGCCCTGGGCGCCCCACCCATGTATGGATACAATAGGGTGTTAGGCCAACTCTCGCAAGGAAACGGTGATCAAAGAAAATACAAAAATCAACCTAGATTTCGAATTGACCAAGACTCTCAAAGCAAGTGAGAACAAGCTCCGATTTCATCGTGTTCACAGGCGTTGGAAATCTATTGGGGAATTGAGCTGATAGGACTTCTATTTTTTGCGATCTGGAGGATTTTACATACGTGCACACACAAGATCACATGCGCGGAAAATATCGAGCCCAAAAAGGGCCATCTGGGCCCTCAAAAAGGGCCTGCAGGATTGGAAAAAACGAAAGTTATTGCAATTACAGCTCAAATTTCGATGAGCCGGCACATCCCTTTGGTTTTCAGGACCCAGGCACCCCCCCTATGTATGGATACAATAAGGTCTTAGGGCAACTCTCGCAAAGGAACGGTGATAAAAGAAAATACTAAAATCAACATAGAGTCTGAATTGATGGAGACTCTCAAAGCAAGTGACAACAAGCTCCGATTTCATCGTTTTCATAGGCGTTGGAAAGCTATTGGGGAGTTAAGCTCATAGGACTTCTAGTTTTTGTGATTTGGAGGATTTTACATACGTGCACACGTAGGATCACGTGTGCCAAAAATATTGAGCCCAAAAAGGGTCGTCTGGGCCCTCAAAAATGGCCTGCAGGATTGGAAAAACGAAAGTTATCACAATTACAGCCCAAATTTCGATGAGCCGGCACATCCCTTTGGTGTTCAGGCCCTGGGCGCCCCACCCATGTATGGATACAATAGGGTGTTAGGCCAACTCTCGCAAGGAAACGGTCAGCAAAGAAAATACAAAAATCAACCTAGATTCCGAATTGACAGAGACTCTCAAAGCAAGTGAGAACAAGCTCCGATTTCGTCGTGTTCATAGGCGTTGGAAAGCTATTGGGGAATTGAGCTGATAGGACTTCTAGATTTTGCGATCTGGAGGATTTTACATACGTGCACACACAGGATCACATGCGCGGAAAATATCGAGCCAAAAAAGGGCCATCTGGGCCCTCAAAAAGGGCCTGCAGGATTGGAAAAAACGAAAGTTATTGCAATTACAGCTCAAATTTCGATGAGCCGGCACATCCCTTTGGTGTTCAGGACCCGGGCGCCCCACCTATGTATGGATACAATAGGGTCTTAGGTCAACTCTCGCAAAGAAACGGTGATAAAAGAAAATACTAAAATCAACATAGAGTCTGAATTGATGGAGACTCTCAAAGCAAGTGAGAACAAGCTCCGATTTCATCGTTTTCATTGGCGTTGGAAAGCTATTGGGGAGTTAAGCTGATAGGACTTCTAGTTTTTGTGATTTGGAGGATTTTACATACGTGCACACGTAGGATCACGTGTGCCGAAAATATTGAGCCCAAAAAGGGTCGTCTGGGCCCTCAAAAATGGCCTGCAGGATTGGAAAAACAAAAGTTATCACAATTACAGCCCAAATTTCGATGATCCGGCACATCCCTTTGGTGTTCAGGCCCTGGGCGCCCCACCCATGTATGGATACAATAGGGTGTTAGGCCAACTCTCGCAAGGAAACGATGAGCAAAGAAAATACAAAAATCAACCTAGATTCCGAATTGACCGAGACTCTCAAAGCAAGTGAGACCAAGCTCCGATTTCGTCGTGTTCATAGGCGTTGGAAAGCTATTGGGGAATTGAGCTGATAGGACTTCTAGTTTTTGCGATCTGGAGGATTTTACATACGTGCACACACAGGATCACATGCGCGGAAAATATCGAGCCCAAAAAGTGCCATCTGGGCCCGCAAAAAGGGCCTGCAGGATTGGAAAAAACGAAAGTTATTGCAATTACAGCTCAAATTTCGATGAGCCGGCACATCCCTTTGGTGTTCTGGAACCGGGCGCCCCACCTATGTATGGATACAATAGGGTCTTAGGTCAACTCTCGCAAAGAAACGGTGATAAAAGAAAATACTAAAATCAACATAGAGTCTGAATTGATGGAGACTCTCAAAGCAAGTGAGAACAAGCTCCGATTTCATCGTTTTCATAGGCATTGGAAAGTTATTGGGGAGTTAAGCTGATAGGACTTCTAGTTTTTGTGATTTGGAGGATTTTACATACGTGCACACGTAGGATCACGTGTGCCGAAAATATTGAGCCCAAAAAGGGTCGTCTGGGCCCTCAATAATGGCCTGCAGGATTGGAAAAACGAAAGTTATCACAATTACAACCCAAAATTCGATGAGCCGGCACATCCCTTTAGTGTTCAAGCCCTGGGCGCCCCACCCATGTATGGATACAATAGGGTGTTAGGCCAACTCTCGCAAGGAAACAGTGATCAAAGAAAATACAAAAATCAACCTAGATTCCGAATTGACCAAGACTCACAAAGCAAGTGAGAACAAGCTCCGATTTCGTCGTGTTCACAGGCGTTGGAAAGCTATTGGGGAATTGAGCTGATAGGACTTCTAGTTTTTGCGATCTGGAGGATTTTACATACGTGCACGCACAGGATCACATGCGCGGAAAATATCAAGCCCAAAAAGGGCCATCTGGGCCCTCAAAAAGGGCCTGCAGGATTGGAAAAAACGAAAGTTATTGCAATTACAGCTCAAATTTCGATGAGCCGGCACATCCCTTTGGTGTTCAGGACCCGGGCGCCCCACCCATGTATGGATACAATAGGGTCTTAGGTCAACTCTTGCAAAGAAACGGTGATAAAAGAAAATACAAAAATCAACATAGAGTCTGAATTGATGGAGACTCTCAAAGCAAGTGAGAACAAGCTCCGATTTCATCGTGTTCATAGGCGTTGGAAAGCTATTGGGCAATTAAGCTGATAGGACTTCTAGTTTTTAGGATTTGGAGGATTTTACATACATGCACACGTAGGATCACGTGTGCCGAAAATATTGAGCCCAAAAAGGCTCGTCTGGGCCCTCAAAAATGGCCTGCAGGATTGGAAAAACGAAAGTTATCACAATTACAGCCCAAATTTCGATGAGCCGGCACATCCCTTTGGTGTTCAGGCCCTGGGCGCCCCACCCATGTATGGATACAATAGGGTGTTATGCCAACTCTCTCAAGGAAACGGTTATCAAAGAAAATACAAAAATCAACCTAGATTCCGAATTGACCGAGACTGTCAAAGCAAGTGAGAACAAGCTCCGATTTCGTCGTGTTCATAGGCGTTGGAAAGCTATTGGGGAATTGAGCTGATAGGACTTCTAGTTTTTGCGACCTGGAGGATTTTACATACGTGCACACACTGGATCACATGCGTGGAAAATATCGAGCCCAAAAAGGGCCATCTGGGCCCTCAAAAAGGGCCTGCAAGATTGGAAAAAACGAAAGTTATTGCAATTACAGCTTAAATTTCGATGAGCCGGCACATCCCATTGGTGTTCTGGACCCGGGCGCCCCACCTATGTATGGATACAATAGGGTCTTAGGTCAACTCTCGCAAAGAAATGGTGATAAAAGAAAATACTAAAATCAACATAGAGTCTGAATTGATGGAGACTCTCAAAGCAAGTGAGAACAAGCTCCGATTTCATCGTTTTCATAGGCGTTGGCAAGCTATTGGGGAGTTAAGCTGATAGGACTTCTAGTTTTTGTGATTTGGAGGATTTTACGTACGTGCACATGTAGGATCATGTGTGCCGAAAATATTGAGCCCAAAAAGGGTCGTCTGGGCCCTCAATAATGGCCCGCAGGATTGGAAAAACGAAAGTTATCACAATTACAGCCCAAATTTCGATGAGCCGGCACATCCCTTTAGTGTTCAAGCCCTGGGCGCCCCACCCATGTATGGATACAATAGGGTGTTAGGCCAACTCTCGCAAGGAAACGGTGATCAAAGAAAATACAAAAATTAACCTAGATTTCGAATTGACCAAGACTCTCAAAGCAAGTGAGAACAAGCTCCGATTTCGTCGTGTTCACAGGCGTTGGAAAGCTATTGGGGAATTGAGCTGATAGGACTTCTAGATTTTGCGATCTGGAGGATTTTACATACGTGCACACACAGGATCACATGCGCGGAAAATATCGAGCCAAAAAAGGGCCATCTGGGCCCTCAAAAAGGGCCTGCAGGATTGGAAAAAACGAAAGTTATTGCAATTACAGCTCAAATTTCGATGAGCCGGCACATCCCTTTGGTGTTCAGGACCCGGGCGCCCCACCTATGTATTGATACAATAGGGTCTTAGGTCAACTCTCGCAAAGAAACGGTGATAAAAGAAAATAC
>LR738716.1:151775208-151812156 GCA_902687465.1 Secale cereale | reverse complement strand
GTGTTCAGGCCCTGGGCGCCCCACCCATGTATGGATACAATAGGGTGTTAGGCCAACTCTCGCAAGGAAACGATGAGCAAAGAAAATACAAAAATCAACCTAGATTCCGAATTGACCGAGACTCTCAAAGCAAGTGAGAACAAGCTCCGATTTCGTCGTGTTCATAGGCGTTGGAAAGCTATTGGGGAATTGAGCTGATAGGACTTCTAGTTTTTGCGATCTGGAGGATTTTACATACGTGCACAGACAGGATCACTTGCGCGGAAAATATCGAGCCCAAAAAGGGCCATCTGGGCCCGCAAAAAGGGCCTGCAGGATTGGAAAAAATGAAAGTTATTGCAATTACAGCTCAAATTTCGATGAGCCGGCACATCCCTTTGGTGTTCTGGAACCGGGCGCCCCACCTATGTATGGATACAATAGGGTCTTAGGTCAACTCTCGCAAAGAAACGGTGATAAAAGAAAATACTAAAATCAACATAGAGTCTGAATTGATGGAGACTCTCAAAGCAAGTGAGAACAAGCTCCGATTTCATCGTTTTCATAGGCGTTGGAAAGCTATTGGGGAGTTAAGCTGATAGGACTTCTAGTTTTTGTGATTTGGAGGATTTTACATACGTGCACACGTAGGATCACGTGTGCCAAAAATATTGAGCCCAAAAAGGGTCGTCTGGGCCCTCAATAATGGCCTGCAGGATTGGAAAAACGAAAGTTATCACAATTACATCCCAAATTTCGATGAGCCGGCACATCCCTTTAGTGTTCAAGCCCTGGGCGCCCCACCCATGTATGGATACAATAGGGTGTTAGGCCAACTCTCGCAAGGAAACGGTGATCAAAGAAAATACAAAAATTAACCTAGATTTCGAATTGACCAAGACTCACAAAGCAAGTGAGAACAAGCTCCGATTTCGTCGTGTTCACAGGCGTTGGAAAGCTATTGGGGAATTGAGCTGATAGGACTTCTAGTTTTTGCGATCTGGAGGGTTTTACATACGTGCACACACAGGATCACATGCGCGGAAAATATCGAGCCCAAAAAGGGCCATCTGGGCCCTCAAAAAGGGCCTGCAGGATTGGAAAAAACGAAAGTTATTGCAATTACAGCTCAAATTTCGATGAGCCGGCACATCCCTTTGGTGTTCAGGACCCGGGCGCCCCACCCATGTATGGATACAATAGGGTCTTAGGTCAACTCTCGCAAAGAAACAGTGATAAAAGAAAATACAAAAATCAACATAGAGTCTGAATTGATGGAGACTCTCAAAGCAAGTGAGAACAAGCTCCGATTTCATCGTTTTCATAGGCGTTGTAAAGCTATTGGGGAATTAAGCTGATAGGACTTCTAGTTTTTATGATTTGGAGGATTTGACATACGTGCACACGTAGGATCATGTGTGCCGAAAATATTGAGCCCAAAAAGGGTCGTTTGGGCCCTCAAAAATGGCCTGCAGGATTGGAAAAACGAAAGTTATCACAATTACAGCCCAAATTTTGATGAGCCGGCACATCCCTTTGGTGTTCAGTCCCTGGGCGCCCCACCCATGTATGGATACAATAGGGTGTTAGGCCAACTCTCGCAAGGAAACGGTGATCAAAGAAAATACAAAAATCAACCTAGATTCCGAATTGACCGAGACTCTCAAAGCAAGTGAGAACAAGCTCCGATTTCGTCGTGTTCATAGGCGTTGGAAAGCTATTGGGGAATTGAGCTGATAGGACTTCTAGTTTTTGTGATCTGGAGGATTTTACATACGTGCACACACAGGATCACATGCGCGGAAAATATCGAGCCCAAAAAGGGCCATCTGGGACCTCAAAAAGGGCCTGCAGGATTGGAAAAAACGAAAGTTATTGCAATTACAGCTCAAATTTCGATGAGCCGGCACATCCCTTTGGTGTTCAGGACCTGGGCGCCCCACCTATGTATGGATATGGTCTTAGGTCAACCCTCGCAAAGAAACGGTGATAAAAGAAAATACTAAAATCAACATAGAGTCTGAATTGATCGAGACTCTCAAAGCAAGTGAGAACAAGCTCCGATTTCATCGTTTTCATAGGCGTTGGAAAGCTATTGGGGAGTAAAGCTGATAGGACTTCTAGTTTTTGTGATTTGGAGGATTTTACATACGTGCACACGTAGGATCACGTGTGCCGAAAATATTGAGCCCAAAAAGGGTCGTCTGGGCCCTCAAAAATGGCCTGCAGGATTGGAAAAACGAAAGTTATCACAATTACAGCCCAAATTTCGATGAGCCGGCACATCCCTTTGGTGTTCAGGCCCTGGGCGCCCCACCCATGTATGGATACAATAGGGTGTTAGGCCAACTCTCGCAAGGAAACGATGAGCAAAGAAAATACAAAAATCAACCTAGATTCCGAATTGACCGAGACTCTCAAAGCAAGTGAGAACAAGCTCCGATTTCGTCGTGTTCATAGGCGTTGGAAAGCTATTGGGGAATTGAGCTGATAGGACTACTAGTTTTTTCAATCTGGAGGATTTTACATACGTGCACACACAGGATCACATGCGCGGAAAATATCGAGCCCAAAAAGGGCCATCTGGGCCCGCAAAAAGGGCCTGCAGGATTGGAAAAAACGAAAGTTATTGCAATTACAGCTCAAATTTCGATGAGCCGGCACATCCCTTTGGTGTTCTGGAACCGGGCGCCCCACCTATGTATGGATACAATAGGGTCTTAGGTCAACTCTCGCAAAGAAACGGTGATAAAAGAAAATACTAAAATCAACATAGAGTCTGAATTGATGGAGACTCTTAAAGCAAGTGAGAACAAGCTCCGATTTCATCGTTTTCATAGGCGTTGGAAAGCTATTGGGGAGTTAAGCTGATAGGACTTCTAGTTTTTGTGATTGGAGGATTTTACATACGTGCACACGTAGGATCACGTGTGCCGAAAATATTGAGCCCAAAAAGGGTCGTCTGGGCCCTCAATAATGGCCTGCAGGATTGGAAAAACGAAAGTTATCACAATTACAGCCCAAATTTCGATGAGCCAGCACATCCCTTTAGTGTTCAAGCCCTGGGCGCCCCAAACATGTATGGATACAATAGGGTGTTAGGCCAACTCTCGCAAAGAAACGGTGATCAAAGAAAATACAAAAATCAACCGAGATTCCGAATTGACCAAGACTCTCAAAGCAAGTGAGAACAAGCTCCGATTTCATCGTGTTCACAGGCGTTGGAAAGCTATTGGGGAATTGAGCTGATAGGACTTCTAGTTTTTGCAATCTGGAGAATTTTACATACGTGCACACACAAGATCACATGCGCGGAAAATATCGAGCCCAAAAAGGGCCATCTGGGCCCTCAAAAAGGGCCTGCAGGATTGGAAAAAACGAAAGTTATTGCAATTACAGCTCAAATTTGGATGAGCCGGCACATCCCTTTGGTGTTCTGGAACCGGGCGCCCCACCTATGTATGGATACAATAGGGTCTTAGGTCAACTCTCACAAAGAAACGGTGATAAAAGAAAATAATAAAATCAACATAGAGTCTGAATTGATGGAGACTCTCAAAGCAAGTGAGAACAAGCTCCGATTTCATCGTTTTCATAGGCGTTGGAAAGCTATTGGGGAGTTAAGCTGATAGGACTTCTAGTTTTTGTGATTTGGAGGATTTTACATACGTGCACACGTAGGATCACGTGTGCCGAAAATATTGAGCCCAAAAAGGGTCGTCTGGGCCCTCAATAATGGCCTGCAGGATTGGAAAAACGAAAGTTATCACAATTACAGCCCAAATTTCGATGAGCCGGCACATCCCTTTAGTGTTCAAGCCCTGGGCGCCCCACCCATGTATGGATACAATAGGGTGTTAGGCCAACTCTCGCAAGGAAACGGTGATCAAAGAAAATACAAAAATCAACCTAGATTCCGAATTGACCAAGACTCTCAAAGCAAGTGAGAACATGCTCCGATTTCATCGTGTTCACAGGCGTTGGAAAGCTATTGGGGAATTGAGCTGATAGGACTTCTAGTTCTTGCGATCTGGAGGATTTTACATACGTGCACACACAAGATCACATGCGCGGAAAATATCGAGCCCAAAAAGGGCCATCTGGGCCCTCAAAATGGGCCTGCAGGATTGGAAAAAACTAAAGTTATTGCAATTACAGCTCAAATTTCGATGAGCCGGCACATCCCTTTGGTTTTCAGGACCCGGGCACCCCCCCTATGTATGGATACAATAGGGTCTTAGGGCAACTCTCGCAAAGAAATGGTGATAAAAGAAAATACTAAAATCAACATAGAGTCTGAATTGATGGAGACTCTCAAAGCAAGTGACAACAAGCTCTGATTTCATCGTTTTCATAGGCGTTGGAAAGCTATTGGGGAGTTAAGCTCATAGGACTTCTAGTTTTTGTGATTTGGAGGATTTTACATACGAGCACACGTAGGATCACGTGTGCCGAAAATATTGAGCCCAAAAAGGGTCGTCTGGGCCCTCAAAAATGGCCTGCAGGATTGGAAAAACGAAAGTTATCACAATTACAGCCCAAATTTCGATGAGCTGGCACATCCCTTTGGTGTTCAGGCCCTGGGCGCCCCACCCATGTATGGATACAATAGGGTGTTAGGCCAACTCTCGCAAGGAAACGATGAGCAAAGAAAATACAAAAATCAACCTAGATTCCGAATTGACCGAGACTCTCAAAGCAAGTGAGAACAAGCTCCGATTTCGTCGTGTTCATAGGCGTTGGAAAGCTATTGGGGAATTGAGCTGATAGGACTTCTAGTTTTTGCGATCTGGAGGATTTTACATACGTGCACACACAGGATCACCTGCGCGGAAAATATCGAGCCCAAAAAGGGCCATCTGGGCCCGCAAAAAGGGCCTGCAGAATTGGAAAAAATGAAAGTTATTGCAATTACAGCTCAAATTTCGATGAGCCGGCACATCCCTTTGGTGTTCTGGAACCGGGCGCCCCACCTATGTATGGATACAATAGGGTCTTAGGTCAACTCTCGCAAAGAAACGGTGATAAAAGAAAATACTAAAATCAACATAGAGTCTGAATTGATGGAGACTCTCAAAGCAAGTGAGAACAAGCTCCGATTTCATCGTTTTCATAGGCGTTGGAAAGCTATTGGGGAGTTAAGCTGATAGGACTTCTAGTTTTTGTGATTTCGAGGATTTTACATACGTGCACACGTAGGATCACGTGTGCCAAAAATATTGAGCCCAAAAAGGGTCGTCTGGGCCCTCAATAATGGCCTGCAGGATTGGAAAAACGAAAGTTATCACAATTACAGCCCAAATTTCGATGAGCCGGCACATCCCTTTAGTGTTCAAGCCCTGGGTGCCCCACCCATGTATGGATACAATAGGGTGTTAGGCCAACTCTCGCAAGGAAACGGTGATCAAAGAAAATACAAAAATCAACCTAGATTCCGAATTGACCAAGACTCACAAAGCAAGTGAGAACAAGCTCCGATTTCGTCGTGTTCACAGGCGTTGGAAAGCTATTGGGGAATTGAGCTGATAGGACTTCTAGTTTTTGCGATCTGGAGGATTTTACATACGTGCACACACAGGATCACATGCGCGGAAAATATCGAGCTCAAAAAGGGCCATCTGGGCCCGCAAAAATGGCCTGCAGGATTGGAAAGAACGAAAGTTATTGCAATTACAGGTCAAATTTTGATGAGCCGGCACATCCCTTTGGTGTTCTGGAACCAGGCGCCCCACCTATGTATGGATACAATAGGGTCTTAGGTCAACTCTCGCAAAGAACCGGTGATAAAAGAAAATACTAAAATCAACATAGAGTCTGAATTGATGGAGACTCTCAAAGCAAGTGAGAACAAGCTCCGATTTCATCGTTTTCATAGGCGTTGGAAAGCTATTGGGGAGTTAAGCTGATAGGACTTCTAGTTTTTGTGATTTGGAGGATTTTACATACGTGCACACGTTGGATCACGTGTGCCGAAAATATTGAGCCCAAAAAGGGTCGTCTGGGCCCTCAATAATGGCCTGCAGGATTGGAAAAACGAAAGTTATCACAATTACAGCCCAAATTTCGATGAGCCGGCACATCCCTTTAGTGTTCAAGCCCTGGGCGCCCCACCCATGTATGGATACAATAGGGTGTTAGGCCAACTCTCGCAAGGAAACGGTGAGCAAAGAAAATACAAAAATCAACCTAGATTCCGAATTGACCGAGACTCTCAAAGCAAGTGAGAACAAGCTCCGATTTCGTCGTGTTCATAGGCTTTGGAAAGCTATTGGGGAATTGAGCTGATAGGAGTTCTAGTTTTTGCGATCTGGAGGATTTTACATACGTGCACACACAGGATCACATGCACGGAAAATATCGAGCCCAAAAAGGGCCATCTTGGCCCTCAAAAAGGGCCTGCAGGATTGGAAAAAACGAAAGTTATTGCAATTACAGCTCAAATTTTGATAAGCCGGCACATCCCTTTGGTGTTCAGGACCCGGGCGCCCCACCTATGTATGGATACAATAGGGTCTTAGGTCAACTCTCGCAAAGAAACGGTGATAAAAGAAAATACTAAAATCAACATAGAGTCTGAATTGATGGAGACTCTCAAAGCAAGTGAGAACAAGCTCCGATTTCATCGGTTTCATAGGCGTTGGAAAGCCATTGGGGAGTTAAGCTGATAGGACTTCTAGTTTTTGTGATTTGGAGGATTTTACATATGTGCACACGTAGGATCGCGTGTGCCGAAAATATTGAGCCCAAAAAGGGTCGTCTGGGCCCTCAATAATGGCCTGCAGGATTGGAAAAACGAAAGTTATCACAATTACAGCCCAAATTTCGATGAGCCGTCACATCCCTTTAGTGTTTAGGCCCTGGGCGCCCCACCCATGTATGGATACAATAGGGTGTTAGGCCAACTCTCGCAAGGAAATGGTGAGCAAAGAAAATACAAAAATCAACCTAGATTCCGAATTGACCGAGACTCTCAAAGCAAGTGAGAACAAGCTCCGATTTCGTCGTGTTCATAGGCGTTGGAAAGCTATTGGGGAATTGAGCTGATAGGACTTCTAGTTTTTGCGATCTGGAGGACTTTACATACGTGCACACACAGGATCACATGCGCGGAAAATATCAAGCCCAAAAAGGGCCATCTGGGCCCTCAAAAAGGGCCTGCAGGATTGGAAAAAACGAAAGTTATTGCAATTACAGCTCAAATTTCGATGAGCCGGCACATCCCTTTGGTGTTCAGGACCCGGGCGCCCCACCTATGTATGGATACAATAGGGTCTTAGGCCAACTCTCGCAAAGAAACGGTGATAAAAGAAAATACTAAAATCAACATAGAGTCTGAATTGATGGAGACTCTCAAAGCAAGTGAGAACAAGCTCCGATTTCATCGTTTTCATAGGCGTTGGAAAGCTATTGGGGAGTTAAGCTGATAGGACTTCTAGTTTTTGTGATTTGGAGGATTTTACATACGTGCACACGTAGGATCACGTGTGCCGAAAATATTGAGCCCAAAAAGGGTCGTCTGGGCCCTCAATAATGGCCTGCAGGATTGGAAAAACGAAAGTTATCACAATTACAGCCCAAATTTCGATGAGCCGGCACATCCCTTTAGTGTTCAAGCCCTGGGCGCCCCACCCATGTATGGATACAATAGGGTGTTAGGCCAACTCTCGCAAGGAAACGGTGATCAAAGAAAATACAAAAATCAACCTAGATTCTGAATTGACCAAGACTCTCAAAGCAAGTGAGAACAAGCTCCGATTTCATCGTGTTCACAGGCGTTGGAAAGCTATTGGGGAATTGAGCTGATAGGACTTCTAGTTTTTGCGATCTGGAGGATTTTACATACGTGCACACACAAGATCACATGCGCGGAAAATATCGAGCCCAAAAAGGGCCATCTGGGCCATCAAAAAGGGCCTGCAGGATTGGAAAAAACGAAAGTTATTGCAATTACAGCTCAAATTTCGATGAGCCGGCACATCCCTTTGGTTTTCAGGACCCGGGCACCCCCCCTATGTATGGATACAATAGGGTCTTAGGGCAACTCTCGCAAAGAAACGGTGATAAAAGAAAATACTAAAATCAACATAGAGTCTGAATTGATGGAGACTCTCAAAGCAAGTGAGAACAAGCTCCGATTTCATCGTTTTCATAGGCGTTGGAAAGCTATTGGGGAGTTAAGCTGATAGGACTTCTAGTTTTTGTGATTTGGAGGATTTTACATACGTGCACACGTAGGATCACGTGTGCCGAAAATATTGAGCCCAGAAAGGGTCGTCTGGGCCCTCAATAATGGCCTGCAGGATTGGAAAAACGAAAGTTATCACAATTACAGCCCAAATTTCGATGAGTCGGCACATCCCTTTAGTGTTCAAGCCCTGGGCGCCCCACCCATGTATGGATACAATAGGGTGTTAGGCCAACCCTCGCAAGGAAACGGTGATCAAAGAAAATACAAAAATCAACCTAGATTCCGAATTGACCAAGACTCACAAAGCAAGTGAGAACAAGCTCCGATTTCGTCGTGTTCACAGGCGTAGGAAAGCTATTGGGGAATTGAGCTGATAGGACTTCTAGTTTTTGCGATCTAGAGGATTTTACATACGTGCACGCACAGGATCACATGCGCGGAAAATATCGAGCCCAAAAAGGGCCATCTGGGCCCTCAAAAAGGGCCTGCAGGATTGGAAAAAACGAAAGTTATTGCAATTACAGCTCAAATTTTGATGAGCCGGCACATCCCTTTGGTGTTCAGGACCCGGGCGCCCCACCCATGTATGGACACAATAGGGTCTTAGGTCAACTCTCGCAAAGAAACGGTGATAAAAGAAAATACAAAAATCAACATAGAGTCTGAATTGATGGAGACTCTCAAAGCAAGTGAGAACAAGCTCCGATTTCATCGTGTTCATAGGCGTTGGAAAGCTATTGGGCAATTAAGCTGATAGGACTTCTAGTTTTTATGATTTGGAGGATTTTACATACATGCACACGTAGGATCACGTGTGCCGAAAATATTGAGCCCAAAAAGGCTCGTCTGGGCCCTCAAAAATGGCCTGCAGGATTGGAAAAACGAAAGTTATCACAATTACAGCCCAAATTTCGATGAGCCGGCACATCCCTTTGGTGTTCAGGCCCTGGGCGCCCCACCCATGTATGGATACAATAGGGTGTTAGGCCAACTCTCACAAGGAAACGGTTATCAAAGAAAATACAAAAATCAACCTAGATTCCGAATTGACCGAGACACTCAAAGCAAGTGAGAACAAGCTCCGATTTCGTCGTGTTCATAGGCGTTGGAAAGCTATTGGGGAATTGAGCTGATAGGACTTCTAGTTTTTGCGACCTGGAGGATTTTACATACGTGCACACACAGGATCACATGCGTGGAAAATATCGAGCCCAAAAAGGGCCATCTGGGCCCTCAAAAAGGGCCTGCAGGATTGGAAAAAATGAAAGTTATTGCAATTACAGCTCAAATTTCGATGAGCCGGCACATCCCTTTGGTGTTCTGGACCCGGGCGCCCCACCTATGTATGGATACAACAGGGTCTTAGGTCAACTCTCGCAAAGAAACGGTGATAAAAGAAAATACTAAAATCAACATAGAGTCTGAATTGATGGAGACTCTCAAAGCAAGTGAGAACAAGCTCCGATTTCATCGTTTTCATAGGCGTTGGAAAGCTATTGGGGAGTTAAGCTGATAGGACTTCTAGTTTTTGTGATATGGAGGATTTTACATACGTGCACATGTAGGATCACGTGTGCCGAAAATATTGAGCCCAAAAAGGGTCATCTGGGCCCTCAATAATGGCCTGCAGGATTGGAAAAACGAAAGTTATCACAATTACAACCCAAATTTCGATGAGCCGGCACATCCCTTTAGTGTTCAAGCCCTGGGCGCCCCACCCATGTATGGATACAATAGGGTGTTAGGCCAACTCTCGCAAGGAAACGGTGATCAAAGAAAATACAAAAATTAACCTAGATTCCGAATTGACCAAGACTCTCAAAGCAAGTGAGAACAAGCTCCGATTCCGTCGTGTTCACAGGCGTTGGAAAGCTATTGGGGAATTGAGCTGATAGGACTTCTTGTTTTTGCGATCTGGAGGATTTTACATACGTGCACACACAGGATCACATGCGCGGAAAATATCGAGCCCAAAAAGGGCCATCTGGGCCCTCAAAAAGGGCCTGCAGGATTGGAAAAAACGAAAGTTATTGCAATTACAGCTCAAATTTCGATGAGCCGGCACATCCCTTTGGTGTTCAGGACCCGGGCGCCCCACCCATGTATGGATACAATAGGGTCTTAGGTCAACTCTCGCAAAGAAACGGTGATAAAAGAAAATACAAAAATCAACATAGAGTCTGAATTGATGGAGACTCTCAAAGCAAGTGAGAACAAGCTCCGATTTCATCGTTTTCATAGGCGTTGGAAAGCTATTGGGGAATTAAGCTGATAGGACTTCTAGTTTTTATGATTTGGAGGATTTTACATACGTGCACACGTAGGATCATGTGTGCCAAAAATATTGAGCCCAAAAAGGGTCGTCTGGGCCCCCAAAAATGGCCTGCAGGATTGGAAAAACGAAAGTTATCACAATTACAGCCCAAATTTTGATGAGCCGGCACATCCCTTTGGTGTTCAGGCCCTGGGCGCCCCACCCATGTATGGATACAATAGGGTGTTAGGCCAACTCTCGCAAGGAAACGGTGATCAAAGAAAATACAAAAATCAACCTAGATTCCGAATTGACCGAGACTCTCAAAGCAAGTGAGAACAAGCTCCGATTTCGTCGTGTTCATAGGCGTTGGAAAGCTATTGAGGAATTGAGCTGATAGGACTCCTAGTTTTTGCGATCTAGAGGATTTTACATACGTGCACACACAGGATCACATGCGCGGAAAATATCGAGCCCAAAAAGGGCCATCTGGGCCCTCAAAAAGGGCCTGCAGGATTGGAAAAAACGAAAGTTATTGCAATTACAGTTCAAATTTCGATGAGCCGGCACATCCCTTTGGTGTTCAGGACCCGGGCGCCCCACCTATGTGTGGATACAATAGGGTCTTAGGTCAACTCTCGCAAAGAAATGGTGATAAAAGAAAATACTAAAATCAACATAGAGTCTGAATTGATCGAGACTCTCAAAGCAAGTGAGAACAAGCTCCGATTTCATCGTTTTCATAGGCGTTGGAAAGCTATTGGGGAGTTAAGCTGATAGGACTTCTAGTTTTTGTGATTTGGAGGATTTTACATACGTGCACACGTAGGATCACGTGTGCCGAAAATATTGAGCCCAAAAAGGGTCGTCTGGGCCCTCAATAATGGCCTGCAGGATTGGAAAAGTGAAAGTTATGACAATTACAGCCCAAATTTCGATGTGCCGGCACATCCCTTTAGTGTTCAAGCCCGGGGCGCCCCACCCATGTATGGATACAATAGGGTGTTAGGCCAACTCTCGCAAGGAAACGGTGAGCAAAGAAAATACAAAAATCAACCTAGATTCCGAATTGACCGAGACTCTCAAAGCAAGTGAGAACAAGCTCCGATTTCGTCGTGTTCATAGGCGTTGGAAAGCTATTGGGGAATTGAGCTGATAGGACTTCTAGTTTTTGCGATCTGGAGGATTTCACATACCTGCACACACAGGATCACATGCACGGAAAATATCGAGCCCAAAAAGGGCCATCTGGGCCCTCAAAAAGGGCCTGCAGGATTGGAAAAAACGAAAGTTATTGCAATTATAGCTCAAATTTCGATGAGCCGGCACATCCCTTTGGTGTTCAGGACCCGGGCGCCCCACCTATGTATGGATACAATAGGGTCTTAGGTCAACTCTCGCAAAGAAATGGTGATAAAAGAAAATACTAAAATCAACATAGAGTCTGAATTGATCGAGACTCTCAAAGCAAGTGAGAACAAGCTCCGATTTCATCATTTTCATAGGCGTTGGAAAGCAATTGGAGAATTAAGCTGATAGGACACCTAGTTTTTTTGGTTTGGAGGATTTTACATACGTGCACACGTAGGATCACGTGTGCCGAAAATATTGAGCCCAAAAAGGGTCGTCTGGGCCCTCAAAAATGGCCTGCAGGATTGGAAAAACGAAAGTTATCACAATTACAGCCCAAATTACGATGAGCCGGCACATCCCTTTGGTGTTCAGGCCCTGGGCGCCCCACCCATGTATGGATACAATAGGGTGTTAGGCCAACTCTCGCAAGGAAATGGTGAGCAAAGAAAATACAAAAATCAACCTAGATTCCGAATTGACCGAGACTCTCAAAGCAAGTGAGAACAAGCTCCGATTTCGTCGTGTTCATAGGCATTGGAAAGCTATTGGGGAATTGAGCTGATAGGACTTCTAGTTTTTGTGATCTGGAGGATTTTACATACGTGCACACACAGGATCACATGCGTGGAAAATATCGAGCCCAAAAAGGGCCATCTGGGCCCTCAAAAAGGGCCTGCAGGATTGGAAAAAACGAAAGTTATTGCAATTACAGCTCAAATTTCGATGAGCCGGCACATCCCTTTGGTGTTCAGGACCCGGGCGCCCCACCTATGTATGGAAACGGTCTTAGGTCAACCCTCACAAAGAAACGGTGATAAAAGAAAATACTAAAATCAACATAGAGTCTGAATTGATCGAGACTCTCAAAGCAAGTGAGAACAAGCTCCGATTTCATCGTTTTCATAGGCGTTGGAAAGCTATTGGGGAGTAAAGCTGATATGACTTCTAGTTTTTGTGATTTGTAGGATTTTACATACGTGCACACGTAGGATCACGTGTGCCGAAAATATTGAGCCCAAAAAGGGTCGTCTGGGCCCTCAAAAATGGCCTGCAGGATTGGAAAAATGAAAGTTATCACAATTACAGCCCAAATTTCGATGAGCCGGCACATCCCATTGGTGTTCAGGCCCTGGGCGCCCCACCCATGTATGGATACAATAGGGTGTTAGGCCAACTCTCGCAGGGAAATGGTGAGCAAAGAAAATACAAAAATCAACCTAGATTCCGAATTGACCGAGACTCTCAAAGCAAGTGAGAACAAGCTCCGATTTCGTCGTGTTCATAGGCGTTGGAAAGCTATTGGGGAATTGAGCTGATAGGACTTCTAGTTTTTGCGATCTGGAGGATTTTACATACGTGCACACACAGGATCAAATGCGCGGAAAATATCGAGCCCAAAAAGGGCCATCTGGGCCCTCAAAAAGGGCCTGCAGGATTGGAAAAAACAAAAGTTATTGCAATTACAGCTCAAATTTCGATGAGCCGGCACATCCCTTTGGTTTTCAGGACCCGGGCGCCCCCCCTATGTATGGATACAATAGGGTCTTAGGGCAACTCTCGCAAAGAAACGGTGATAAAAGAAAATACTAAAATCAACATAGAGTCTGAATTGATGGAGACTCTCAAAGCAAGTGACAACAAGCTCCGATTTCATCGTTTTCATAGGCGTTGGAAAGCTATTGGGGAGTTAAGCTGATAGGACTTCTAGTTTTTGTGATTTGGAGGATTTTACATACGTGCACACGTAGGATCACGTGTGCCGAAAATATTGAGCCCAAAAAGGGTCGTCTGGGCCCTCAAAAATGGCCTGCAGGATTGGAAAAACGAAAGTTATCACAATTACAGCCCAAATTTCGATGAGCCGGCACATCCCATTGGTGTTCAGGCCCTGGGCACCCCACCCATGTATGGATACAATAGGGTGTTAGGCCAACCCTCGCAAGGAAACGGTGAGCAAAGAAAATACAAAAATCAACCTAGATTCCGAATTGACCGAGACTCTCAAAGCAAGTGAGAACAAGCTCCGATTTTGTCGTGTTCATTGGCGTTGGAAAGCTATTGGGGAATTGAGCTGATAGGACTTATAGTTTTTGCGATCTGGAGGATTTTACATATGTGCACACACAGGATCACATGCGCGGAAAATATCGAGCCCAAAAAGGGCCATCTAGGCCCTCAAAAAGGGCCTGCAGGATTGGAAAAAACGAAAGTTATTGCAATTACAGCTCAAATTTCGATGAGCCGGCACATCCCTTTGGTGTTCAGGACCCGGGCGCCCCACCCATGTATGGATACAATAGGGTCTTAGGTCAACTCTCGCAAAGAAACGGTGATAAAAGAAAATACAAAAATCAACATAGAGTCTGAATTGATGGAGACTCTCAAAGCAAGTGAGAACAAGCTCCGATTTCATCGTTTTCATAGGTGTTGGAAAGCTATTGGGGAATTAAGCTGATAGGACTTCTAGTTTTTATGATTTGGAGGATTTTACATACGTGCACACGTAGGATCATGTGTCCCGAAAATATTGAGCCCAAAAAGGGTCGTCTGGGCCCTCAAAAATGGCCTGCAGGATTGGAAAAACGAAAGTTATCACAATTACAGCCCAAATTTTGATAAGCCGGCACATCCCTTTGGTGTTCAGGCCCTGGGCGCCCCACCCATGTATGGATACAATAGGGTGTTAGGCCAACTCTCGCAAGGAAATGGTGATCAAAGAAAATACAAAATTCAACCTAGATTCCGAATTGGCCGAGACTCTCAAAGCAAGTGAGAACAAGCTCCGATTTCGTCGTGTTCATAGGCGTTGGAAAGCTATTGGGGAATTGAGCTGATAGGACTTCTAGTTTTTGCGATCTAGAGGATTTTACATACGTGCACACACAGGATCACATGTGCGGAAAATATCGAGCTCAAAAAGGGCCATCTGGGCCCTCAAAAAGGGCCTGCAGGATTGGAAAAAACGAAAGTTATTGCAATTACAGCTCAAATTTCGATGAGCCGGCACATCCCTTTGGTGTTCAGGACCCGGGCGCCCCACCTATGTATGGATACAATAGGGTCTTAGGTCAACTCTCGCAAAGAAATGGTGATAAAAGAAAATACTAAAATCAACATAGAGTCTGAATTGATCGAGACTCTCAAAGCAAGTGAGAACAAGCTCCGATTTCATCGTTTTCATAGGCGTTGGAAAGCTATTGGGGAGTTAAGCTGATAGGACTTCTAGTTTTTGTGATTTGGAGGACTTTACATACGTGCACACGTAGGATCACGTGTGCCGAAAATATTGAGCCCAAAAAGGGTCGTCTGGGCCCTCAATAATGGCCTGCAGGATTGGAAAAATGAAAGTTATCACAATTACAGCCCAAATTTCGATGAGCCGGCACATCCCTTTAGTGTTCAAGCCCTGGGTGCCCCACCCATGTATGGATACAATAGGGTGTTAGGCCAACTCTCGCAAGGAAACGGCGAGCAAAGAAAATACAAAAATCAACCTAGATTCCGAATTGACCGAGACTCTCAAAGCAAGTGAGAACAAGCTTCGATTTCGTCGTGTTTATAGGCGTTGGAAAGCTATTGGGGAATTGAGCTGATAGGACTTCTAGTTTTTCCGATCTGGAGGATTTCACATACTTGCACACACAGGATCACATGCACGGAAAATATCGAGCCCAAAAAGGGCCATCTGGGCCCTCAAAAAGGGCCTGCAGGATTGGAAAAAACAAAAGTTATTGCAATTACAGCTCAAATTTCGATGAGCCGGCACATCCCTTTGGTTTTCAGGACCTGGGCGCCCCCCCTATGTATGGATACAATAGGGTCTTAGGGCAACTCTCGCAAAGAAACGGTGATAAAAGAAAATACTAAAATCAACATAGAGTCTGAATTGATGGAGACTCTCAAAGCAAGTGACAACAAGCTCCGATTTCATCGTTTTCATAGGCGTTGGAAAGCTATTGGGGAGTTAAGCTGATAGGACTTCTAGTTTTTGTGATTTGGAGGATTTTACATACGTGCACACATAGGATCACGTGTGCCGAAAATATTGAGCCCAAAAAGGGTCGTCTGGGCCCTCAAAAATGGCCTGCAGGATTGGAAAAACGAAAGTTATCACAATTACAGCCCAAATTTCGATGAGCCGGCACATGCCTTTGGTGTTCAGGCCCTGGGCGCCCCACCCATGTATGGATACAATAGGGTGTTAGGCGAACTCTCGCAAGGAAACGATGAGCAAAGAAAATACAAAAATCAACCTAGATTCCGAATTGACCGAGACTCTCAAAGCAAGTGAGAACAAGCTCCGATTTCGTCGTGTTCATAGGCGTTGGAAAGCTATTGGGGAATTGAGCTGATAGGACTTCTAGATTTTGCGATCTAGAGGATTTTACATACGTGCACACACAGGATCACATGCGCGGAAAATATCGAGCCCAAAAAGGGCCATCTGGGCCCTAAAAAAGGGCCTGCAGGATTGGAAAAAACGAAAGTTATTGCAATTACAGCTCAAATTTCGATGAGCCGGCACATCCCTTTGGTGTTCAGGACCCGGGCGCCCCACCTATTTATGGATACAATAGGGTCTTAGGTCAACTCTCGCAAAGAAACGGTGATAAAAGAAAATACTAAAATCAACATAGAGTCTGAATTGATGGAGACTCTCAAACCAAGTGAGAACAAGCTCCGATTTCATCGTTTTCATAGGCGTTGGAAAGCTATTGGGGAGTTAAGCTGATAGGACTTCTAGTTTTTGTGATTTGGAGGATTTTACATACGTGCAAATGTAGGATCACGGGTGCCGAAAATATTGAGCCCAAAAAGGGTCGTCTGGGCCCTCAAAAATGGCCTGCAGGATTGGAAAAACGAAAGTTATCACAATTACAGCCCAAATTTCGATGATCCGGCACATCCCATTGGTGTTCAGGCCCTGGGCGCCCCACCCATGTATGGATACAATAGGGTGTTAGGCCAACTCTCGCAAGGAAACGATGAGCAAAGAAAATACAAAAATCAACCTAGATTCCGAATTGACCGAGACTTTCAAAGCAAGTGAGAACAAGCTCCGATTTCGTCGTGTTCATAGGCGTTTGAAAGCTATTGGGGAATTGAGCTGATAGGACTTCTAGTTTTTGCGATCTGGAGGATTTTACATACGTGCACACACAGGATCACATGCGCGGAAAATATCGAGCCCAAAAAGGGCCATCTGGGCCCTCAAAAAGGGCCTGCAGGATTGGAAAAAACGAAAGTTATTGCAATTACTGCTCAAATTTCGATGAGCCGGCACATCCCTTTGGTGTTTTGGAACCGGGCGCCCCACCTATGTATGGATACAATAGGGTCTTAGGTCATCTCTCGCAAAGAAATGGTGATAAAAGAAAATACTAAAATCAACATAGAGTCTGAATTGATGGAGACTCTCAAAGCAAGTGAGAACAAGCTCCGATTTCATCGTTTTCATAGGCGTTGGAAAGCTATTGGGGAGTTAAGCTGATAGGACTTCTAGTTTTTGTGATTTGGAGGATTTTACATACGTGCACACGTAGGATCACGTGTGCCAAAAATATTGAGCCCAAAAAGGGTTGTCTGGGCCCTCAATAATGGCCTGCAGGATTGGAAAAACGAAAGTTATCACAATTACAGCCCAAATTTCGATGAGCCGGTACATCCCTTTAGTGTTCAAGCCCTGGGCGCCCCACCCATGTATGGATACAATAGGGTGTTAGGCCAACTCTCGCAAGGAAACGGTGATCAAAGAAAATACAAAAATCAACCTAGATTCCGAATTGACCAAGACTCTCAAAGCAAGTGAGAACAAGCTCCGATTTCATCGTGTTCACAGGCGTTGGAAAGCTATTGGGGAATTGAGCTGATAGGACTTCTAGTTTTTGCGATCTGGAGGATTTTACATACGTGCACGCACAGGATCACATGCGCGGAAAATATCGAGCCCAAAAAGGGCCATCTGGGCCCTCAAAAAGGTTCTGCAGGATTGGAAAAAACAAAAGTTATTGCAATTACAGCTCAAATTTCGATGAGCCGGCACATCCCTTTGGTGTTCAGGACCCGGGCGCCCCACCCATGTATGGATACAATAGGGCCTTAGGTCAACTCTCACAAAGAAACGGTGATAAAAGAAAATACAAAAATCAACATAGTGTCTGAATTGATGGAGACTCTCAAAGCAAGTGAGAACAAGCTCCGATTTCATCGTTTTCATAGGCGTTGGAAAGCTATTGGGGAATTAAGCTGATAGGACTTCTAGTTTTTATGATTTTGAGGATTTTACATACATGCACACGTAGGATCACGTGTGCCAAAAATATTGAGCCCAAAAAGGGTCGTCTGGACCCTCAAAAATGGCCTGCAGGATTGGAAAAACGAAAGTTATCACAATTACAGCCCAAATTTCGATGAGCCGGCACATCCCTTTGGTGTTCAGGCCCTGGGCGCCCCACCCATGTATGGATACAATAGGGTGTTAGGCCAACTCTCGCAAGGAAACGGTTATCAAAGAAAATACAAAAATCAACCTAGTTTCCGAATTGACCGAGACTCTCAAAGCAAGTGAGAACAAGCTCCGATTTCGTCGTGTTCATAGGCGTTGGAAAGCTATTGGGGAATTGAGCTGATAGGACTTCTAGTTTTTGCGACCTGGAGGATTTTACATACGTGCACACACAGGATCACATGCGTGGAAAATATCGAGCCCAAAAAGGGCCATCTGGGCCCTCAAAAAGGGCCTGCAGGATTGGAAAAAACGAAAGTTATTACAATTACAGCTCAAATTTCGATGAGCCGGCACATCCCTTTGGTGTCCAGGACCCGGGCGCCCCACCTATGTATGGATACAATAGGGTCTTAGGTCAACTCTCGCAAAGAAACGGTGATAAAAGAAAATACTAAAATCCACATAGAGTCTGAATTGATGGAGACTCTCAAAGCAAGTGAGAACAAGCTCCGATTTCATCGTTTTCATAGGCGTTGGAAAGCTATTGGGGAGTTAAGCTGATAGGACTTCTAGTTTTTCTGATTTGGAGGATTTTACATACATGCACACGTAGGATCACGTGTGCCGAAAATATTGAGCCCAAAAAGGGTCGTCTGGGCCCTCAATAATGGCCTGCAGGATTGGAAAAACGAAAGTTATCACAATTACAGCCCAAATTTTGATGAGCCGGCACATCCCTTTGGTGTTCAGGCCCTGGGCGCCCCACCCATGTATGGATACAATAGGGTGTTAGGCCAACTCTCGCAAGGAAACGGTTATCAACGAAAATACAAAAATCAACCTAGATTCCGAATTGACCGAGACTCTCAAAGCAAGTGAGAACAAGCTCCGATTTCGTCGTGTTCATAGGCGTTGGAAAGCTATTGGGGAATTGAGCTGATAGGACTTCTAGTTTTTGCAACCTGGAGGATTTTACATACGTGCACACACAGGATCACATGCGTGGAAAATATCGAGCCCAAAAAGGGCCATCTGGGCCCTCAAATAGGGCCTGCAGGATTGGAAAAAACGAAAGTTATTGCAATTACAGCTCAAATTTCGATGAGCCGGCACATCCCTTTGGTGTTCAGGACCCGGGCGCCCCACCTATGTATGGATACAATAGGGTCTTAGGTCAACTCTCGCAAAGAAACGGTGATAAAAGAAAATACTAAAATCAACATAGAGTCTGAATTGATGGAGACTCTCAAAGCAAGTGAGAACAAGCTCCGATTTCATCGTTTTCATAGGCGTTGGAAAGCTATTGGGGAGTTAAGCTGATAGGACTTCTAGTTTTTCTGATTTGGAGGATTTTACATACGTGCACACGTAGGATCACGTGTGCCGAAAATATTGAGCCCAAAAAGGGTCGTCTGGGCCCTCAAAAATGGCCTGCAGGATTGGAAAAACGAAAGTTATCACAATTACAGCCCAAATTTCGATGAGCCGGCACATCCCTTTGGTGTTCAGGCCCTGGGCGCCCCACCCATGTATGGATACAATAGGGTGTTAGGCCAACTCTCGCAAGGAAACGATGAGCAAAGAAAATACAAAAATCAACCTAGATTCCGAATTGACCGAGACTCTCAAAGCAATTGAGAACAAGCTCCGATTTCGTCGTGTTCATAGGCGTTGGAAAGCTATTGGGGAATTGAGCTGATAGGACTACTAGTTTTTGCGATCTGGAGGATTTTACATACGTGCACACACAGGATCACATGCGCGGAAAATATCGAGCCCAAAAAGGGCCATCTGGGCCCGCAAAAAGGGCCTGCAGGATTGGAAAAAACGAAAGTTATTGCAATTACAGCTCAAATTTTGATGAGCCGGCACATCCCTTTGGTGTTCTGGAACGGGCGCCCCACCTATGTATGGATACAATAGGGTCTTAGGTCAACTCTCGCAAAGAAACGGTGATAAAAGAAAATACTAAAATCAACATAGAGTCTGAATTGATGGAGACTCTCAAAGCAAGTGAGAACAAGCTCCGATTTCATCGTTTTCATAGGCGTTGGAAAGCTATTGGGGAGTTAAGCTGATAGGACTTCTAGTTTTTGTGATTTGGAGGATTTTACATACGTGCACACATAGGATCACGTGTGCCGAAAATATTGAGCCCAAAAAGGGTCGTCTGGGCCCTCAATAATGGCCTGCAGGATTGGAAAAACGAAACTTATCACAATTACAGCCCAAATTTCGATGTGCCGGCACATCCCTTTAGTGTTCAAGCCCTGGGCGCCCCACCCATGTATGGATACAATAGGGTGTTAGGCCAACTCTCGCATGGAAACGGTGATCAAAGAAAATAAAAAAATCAACCTAGATTCCGAATTGACCAAGACTCACAAAGCAAGTGAGAACAAGCTCCGATTTCGTCGTGTTCACAGGCGTTGGAAAGCTATTGGGGAATTGAGCTGATAGGACTTCTAGTTTTTGCGATCTGGAGGATTTTACATACGTGCACGCACAGGATCACATGCGCGGAAAATATCGAGCCCAAAAAGGGCCATCTGGGCCCTCAAAAAGGGCCTGCAGGATTGGAAAAAACGAAAGTTATTGCAATTACAGCTCAAATTTCGATGAGCCGGCACATCCCTTTGGTGTTCAGGACCCGGGCGCCCCACCCATGTATGGATACAATAGGGTCTTAGGTCAACTCTCGCAAAGAAACGGTGATAAAAGAAAATACAAAAATCAACATAGAATCTGAATTGATGGAGACTCTCAAAGCAAGTGAGAACAAGCTCCGATTTCATCGTGTTCATAGGCGTTGGAAAGCTATTGGGCAATTAAGCTAATAGGACTTCTAGTTTTTATGATTTGGAGGATTTTACATACATGCACACGTAGGATCACGTGTGCCGAAAATATTGAGCCCAAAAAGGGTCGTCTGGGCCCTCAAAAATGGCCTGCAGGATTGGAAAAACGAAAGTTATCACAATTACAGCCCAAATTTCGATGAGCCGGCACATCCCTTTGGTGTTCAGGCCCTGGGCGCCCCACCCATGTATGGATACAATAGGGTGTTAGGCCAACTCTCGCAAGGAAACGATGAGCAAAGAAAATACAAAAATCAACCTAGATTCCGAATTGACCGAGACTCTCAAAGCAAGTGAGAACAAGCTCCGATTTCGTCGTGTTCAAAGGCGTTGGAAAGCTATTGGGGAATTGAGCTGATAGGACTTCTAGATTTTGCGATCTGGAGGATTTTACATACGTGCACACACAGGATCACATGCGCGGAAAATATCGAGCCCAAAAAGGGCCATCTGGGCCCTAAAAAAGGGCCTGCAGGATTGGAAAAAACGAAAGTTATTGCAATTACAGCTCAAATTTCGATGAGCCGGCACATCCCTTTGGTGTTCAGGACCCGGGCGCCCCACCTATTTATGGATACAATAGGGTCTTAGGTCAACTCTCGCAAAGAAACGGTGATAAAAGAAAATACTAAAATCAACATAGAGTCTGAATTGATGGAGACTCTCAAACCAAGTGAGAACAAGCTCCGATTTCATCGTTTTCATAGGCGTTGGAAAGCTATTGGGGAGTTAAGCTGATAGGACTTCTAGTTTTTGTGATTTGGAGGATTTTACATACGTGCAAATGTAGGATCACGTGTGCCGAAAATATTGAGCCCAAAAAGGGTCGTCTGGGCCCTCAAAAATGGCCTGCAGGATTGGAAAAACGAAAGTTATCACAATTACAGCCCAAATTTCGATGATCCGGCACATCCCATTGGTGTTCAGGCCCTGGGCGCCCCACCCATGTATGGATAAAATAGGGTGTTAGGCCAACTCTCGCAAGGAAACGATGAGCAAAGAAAATACAAAAATCAACCTAGATTCCGAATTGACCGAGACTCTCAAAGCAATTGAGAACAAGCTCCGATTTCGTCGTGTTCATAGGCGTTGGAAAGCTATTGGGGAATTGAGCTGATAGGACTACTAGTTTTTGCGATCTGGAGGATTTTACATACGTGCACACACAGGATCACATGCGCGGAAAATATCGAGCCCAAAAAGGGCCATCTGGGCCCGCAAAAAGGGCCTGCAGGATTGGAAAAAACGAAAGTTATTGCAATTACAGCTCAAATTTCGATGAGCCGGCACATCCCTTTGGTGTTCTGGAACGGGCGCCCCACCTATGTATGGATACAATAGGGTCTTAGGTCAACTCTCGCAAAGAAACGGTGATAAAAGAAAATACTAAAATCAACATAGAGTCTGAATTGATGCAGACTCTCCAAGCAAGTGAGAACAAGCTCCGATTTCATCGTTTTCATAGGCGTTGGAAAGCTATTGGGGAGTTAAGCTGATAGGACTTCTAGTTTTTGTGATTTGGAGGATTTTACATACGTGCACACGTAGGATCACGTGTGCCGAAAATATTGAGCCCAAAAAGGGTCGTCTGGGCCCTCAATAATGGCCTGCAGGATTGGAAAAACAAAACTTATCACAATTACAGCCCAAATTTCGATGTGCCGGCACATCCCTTTAGTGTTCAAGCCCTGGGCGCCCCACCCATGTATGGATACAATAGGGTGTTAGGCCAACTCTCGCATGGAAACGGTGATCAAAGAAAATACAAAAATCAACCTAGATTCCGAATTGACCAAGACTCACAAAGCAAGTGAGAACAAGCTCCGATTTCGTCGTGTTCACAGGCGTTGGAAAGCTATTGGGGAATTGAGCTGATAGGACTTCTAGTTTTTGCGATCTGGAGGATTTTACATACGTGCACGCACAGGATCACATGCGCGGAAAATATCGAGCCCAAAAAGGGCCATCTGGGCCCTCAAAAAGGGCCTGCAGGATTGGAAAAAACGAAAGTTATTGCAATTACAGCTCAAATTTCGATGAGCCGGCACATCCCTTTGGTGTTCAGGACCCGGGCGCCCCACCCATGTATGGATACAATAGGGTCTTAGGTCAACTCTCGCAAAGAAACGGTGATAAAAGAAAATACAAAAATCAACATAGAATCTGAATTGATGGAGACTCTCAAAGCAAGTGAGAACAAGCTCCGATTTCATCGTGTTCATAGGCGTTGGAAAGCTATTGGGCAATTAAGCTGATAGGACTTCTAGTTTTTATGATTTGGAGGATTTTACATACATGCACACGTAGGATCACGTGTGCCGAAAATATTGAGCCCAAAAAGGGTCGTCTGGGCCCTCAAAAATGGCCTGCAGGATTGGAAAAACGAAAGTTATCACAATTACAGCCCAAATTTCGATGAGCCGGCACATCCCTTTGGTGTTCAGGCCCTGGGCGCCCCACCCATGTATGGATACAATAGGGTGTTAGGCCAACTCTCGCAAGGAAACGATGAGCAAAGAAAATACAAAAATCAACCTAGATTCCGAATTGACCGAGACTCTCAAAGCAAGTGAGAACAAGCTCCGATTTCGTCGTGTTCATAGGCGTTGGAAAGCTATTGGGGAATTGAGCTGATAGGACTTCTAGATTTTGCGATCTGGAGGATTTTACATACGTGCACACACAGGATCACATGCGCGGAAAATATCGAGCCTAAAAAGGGCCATCTGGGCCCTAAAAAAGGGCCTGCAGGATTGGAAAAAACGAAAGTTATTGCAATTACAGCTCAAATTTCGATGAGCCGGCACATCCCTTTGGTGTTCAGGACCCGGGCGCCCCACCTATTTATGGATACAATAGGGTCTTAGGTCAACTCTCGCAAAGAAACGGTGATAAAAGAAAATACTAAAATCAACATAGAGTCTGAATTGATGGAGACTCTCAAACCAAGTGAGAACAAGCTCCGATTTCATCGTTTTCATAGGCGTTGGAAAGCTATTGGGGAGTTAAGCTGATAGGACTTCTAGTTTTTGTGATTTGGAGGATTTTACATACGTGCAAATGTAGGATCACGTGTGCCGAAAATATTGAGCCCAAAAAGGGTCGTCTGGGCCCTCAAAAATGGCCTGCAAGATTGGAAAAACGAAAGTTATCACAATTACAGCCCAAATTTCGATGATCCGGCACATCCCATTGGTGTTCAGGCCCTGGGCGCCCCACCCATGTATGGATAAAATAGGGTGTTAGGCCAACTCTCGCAAGGAAACGATGAGCAAAGAAAATACAAAAATCAACCTAGATTCCGAATTGACCGAGACTTTCAAAGCAAGTGAGAACAAGCTCCGATTTCGTCGTGTTCATAGGCGTTTGAAAGCTATTGGGGAATTGAGCTGATAGGACTTCTAGTTTTTGCGATCTGGAGGATTTTACATACGTGCACACACAGGATCACATGCGCGGAAAATATCGAGCCCAAAAAGGGCCATCTGGGCCCTCAAAAAGGGCCTGCAGGATTGGAAAAAATGAAAGTTATTGCAATTACTGCTCAAATTTCGATGAGCCGGCACATCCCTTTGGTGTTCTGGAACCGGGCGCCCCACCTATGTATGGATACAATAGGGTCTTAGGTCAACTCTCGCAAAGAAATGGTGATAAAAGAAAATACTAAAATCAACATAGAGTCTGAATTGATGGAGACTCTCAAAGCAAGTGAGAACAAGCTCCGATTTCATCGTTTTCATAGGCGTTGGAAAGCTATTGGGGAGTTAAGCTGATAGGACTTCTAGTTTTTGTGATTTGGAGGATTTTACATACGTGCACACGTAGGATCACGTGTGCCAAAAATATTGAGCCCAAAAAGGGTCGTCTGGGCCCTCAATAATGGCCTGCAGGATTGGAAAAACGAAAGTTATCACAATTACAGCCCAAATTTCGATGAGCCGGCACATCCCTTTAGTGTTCAAGCCTTGGGCGCCCCACCCATGTATGGATACAATAGGGTGTTAGGCCAACTCTCGCAAGGAAACGGTGATCAAAGAAAATACAAAAATCAACCTAGATTCCGAATTGACCAAGACTCTCAAAGCAAGTGAGAACAAGCTCCGATTTCATCGTGTTCACAGGCGTTGGAAAGCTATTGGGGAATTGAGCTGATAGGACTTCTAGTTTTTGCGATCTGGAGGATTTTACATACGTGCACGCACAGGATCACATGCGCGGAAAATATCGAGCCCAAAAAGGGCCATCTGGGCCCTCAAAAAGGTTCTGCAGGATTGGAAAAAACAAAAGTTATTGCAATTACAGCTCAAATTTCGATGAGCCGGCACATCCCTTTGGTGTTCAGGACCCGGGCGCCCCACCCATGTATGGATACAATAGGGCCTTAGGTCAACTCTCACAAAGAAACAGTGATAAAAGAAAATACAAAAATCAACATAGTGTCTGAATTGATGGAGACTCTCAAAGCAAGTGAGAACAAGCTCCGATTTCATCGTTTTCATAGGCGTTGGAAAGCTATTGGGGAATTAAGCTGATAGGACTTCTAGTTTTTATGATTTTGAGGATTTTACATACATGCACACGTAGGATCACGTGTGCCAAAAATATTGAGCCCAAAAAGGGTCGTCTGGACCCTCAAAAATGGCCTGCAGGATTGGAAAAACGAAAGTTATCACAATTACAGCCCAAATTTCGATGAGCCGGCACATCCCTTTGGTGTTCAGGCCCTGGGCGCCCCACCCATGTATGGATACAATAGGGTGTTAGGCCAACTCTCGCAAGGAAACGGTTATCAAAGAAAATACAAAAATCAACCTAGATTCCGAATTGACCGAGACTCTCAAAGCAAGTGAGAACAAGCTCCGATTTCGTCGTGTTCATAGGCGTTGGAAAGCTATTGGGGAATTGAGCTGATAGGACTTCTAGTTTTTGTGACCTGGAGGATTTTACATACGTGCACACACAGGATCACATGCGTGGAAAATATCGAGCCCAAAAAGGGCCATCTGGGCCCTCAAAAAGGGCCTGCAGGATTGGAAAAAACGAAAGTTATTACAATTACAGCTCAAATTTCGATGAGCCGGCACATCCCTTTGGTGTCCAGGACCCGGGCGCCCCACCTATGTATGGATACAATAGGGTCTTAGGTCAACTCTCGCAAAGAAACGGTGATAAAAGAAAATACTAAAATCCACATAGAGTCTGAATTGATGGAGACTCTCAAAGCAAGTGAGAACAAGCTCCGATTTCATCGTTTTCATAGGCGTTGGAAAGCTATTGGGGAGTTAAGCTGATAGGACTTCTAGTTTTTCTGATTTGGAGGATTTTACATACATGCACACGTAGGATCACGTGTGCCGAAAATATTGAGCCCAAAAAGGGTCGTCTGGGCCCTCAATAATGGCCTGCAGGATTGGAAAAACGAAAGTTATCACAATTACAGCCCAAATTTTGATGAGCCGGCACATCCATTTGGTGTTCAGGCCCTGGGCGCCCCACCCATGTATGGATACAATAGGGTGTTAGGCCAACTCTCGCAAGGAAACGGTTATCAAAGAAAATACAAAAATCAACCTAGATTCCGAATTGACCGAGACTCTCAAAGCAAGTGAGAACAAGCTCCGATTTCGTCGTGTTCATAGGCGTTGGAAAGCTATTGGGGAATTGAGCTGATAGGACTTCTAGTTTTTGCAACCTGGAGGATTTTACATACGTGCACACACAGGATCACATGCGTGGAAAATATCGAGCCCAAAAAGGGCCATCTGGGCCCTCAAATAGGGCCTGCAGGATTGGAAAAAACGAAAGTTATTGCAATTACAGCTCAAATTTCGATGAGCCGGCACATCCCTTTGGTGTTCAGGACCCGGGCGCCCCACCTATGTATGGATACAATAGGGTCTTAGGTCAACTCTCGCAAAGAAACGGTGATAAAAGAAAATACTGAAATCAACATAGAGTCTGAATTGATGGAGACTCTCAAAGCAAGTGAGAACAAGCTCCGATTTCATCGTTTTCATAGGCGTTGGAAAGCTATTGGGGAGTTAAGCTGATAGGACTTCTAGTTTTTCTGATTTGGAGGATTTTACATACGTGCACACGTAGGATCACGTGTGCCGAAAATATTGAGCCCAAAAAGGGTCGTCTGGGCCCTCAAAAATGGCCTGCAGGATTGGAAAAACGAAAGTTATCACAATTACAGCCCAAATTTCGATGAGCCGGCACATCCCTTTGGTGTTCAGGCCCTGGGCGCCCCACCCATGTATGGATACAATAGGGTGTTAGGCCAACTCTCGCAAGGAAACGATGAGCAAAGAAAATACAAAAATCAACCTAGATTCCGAATTGACCGAGACTCTCAAAGCAAGTGAGAACAAGCTCCGATTTCGTCGTGTTCATAGGCGTTGGAAAGCTATTGGGGAATTGAGCTGATAGGACTACTAGTTTTTTCAATCTGGAGGATTTTACATACGTGCACACACAGGATCACATGCGCGGAAAATATCGAGCCCAAAAAGGGCCATCTGGGCCCGCAAAAAGGGCCTGCAGGATTGGAAAAAACGAAAGTTATTGCAATTACAGCTCAAATTTCGATGAGCCGGCACATCCCTTTGGTGTTCTGGAACCGGGCGCCCCACCTATGTATGGATACAATAGGGTGTTAGGTCAACTCTCGCAAAGAAACGGTGATAAAAGAAAATACTAAAATCAACATAGAGTCTGAATTGATGGAGACTCTCAAAGCAAGTGAGAACAAGCTCCGATTTCATCGTTTTCATAGGCGTTGGAAAGCTATTGGGGAGTTAAGCTGATAGGACTTCTAGTTTTTGTGATTTGGAGGATTTTACATACGTGCACACGTAGGATCACGTGTGCCGAAAATATTGAGCCCAAAAAGGGTCGTCTGGGCCCTCAATAATGGCCTGCAGGATTGGAAAAACGAAACTTATCACAATTACAGCCCAAATTTCGATGTGCCGGCACATCCCTTTAGTGTTCAAGCCCTGGGCGCTCCACCCATGTATGGATACAATAGGGTGTTAGGCCAACTCTCGCATGGAAACGGTGATCAAAGAAAATACAAAAATCAACCTAGATTCCGAATTGACCAAGACTCACAAAGCAAGTGAGAACAAGCTCCGATTTCGTCGTGTTCACAGGCGTTGGAAAGCTATTGGGGAATTGAGCTGATAGGACTTCTAGTTTTTGCGATCTGGAGGATTTTACATACGTGCACGCACAGGATCACATGCGCGGAAAATATCGAGCCCAAAAAGGGCCATCTGGGCCCTCAAAAAGGGCCTGCAGGATTGGAAAAAACGAAAGTTATTGCAATTACAGCTCAAATTTCGATGAGCCGGCACATCCCTTTGGTGTTCAGGACCCGGGCGCCCCACCCATGTATGGATACAATAGGGTCTTAGGTCAACTCTCGCAAAGAAACGGTGATAAAAGAAAATACAAAAATCAACATAGAATCTGAATTGATGGAGACTCTCAAAGCAAGTGAGAACAAGCTCCGATTTCATCGTGTTCATAGGCGTTGGAAAGCTATTGGGCAATTAAGCTGATAGGACTTCTAGTTTTTATGATTTGGATTTTACATACATGCACACGTAGGATCACGTGTGCCGAAAATATTGAGCCCAAAAAGGGTCGTCTGGGCCCTCAAAAATGGCCTGCAGGATTGGAAAAACGAAAGTTATCACAATTACAGCCCAAATTTCGATGAGCCGGCACATCCCTTTGGTGTTCAGGCCCTGGGCGCCCCACCCATGTATGGATACAATAGGGTGTTAGGCCAACTCTCGCAAGGAAACGGTTATCAAAGAAAATACAAAAATCAACCTAGATTCCGAATTGACCGAGACTCTCAAAGCAAGTGAGAACAAGCTCCGATTTCGTCGTGTTCATAGGCGTTGGAAAGCTATTGGGGAATTGAGCTGATAGGACTTCTAGTTTTTGCGACCTGGAGGATTTTACATATGTGCACACACAGGATCACATGCGTGGAAAATATCGAGCCCAAAAAGGGCCATCTGGGCCCTCAAAAAGGGCCTGCAGGATTGGAAAAAACGAAAGTTATTGCAATTACAGCTCAAATTTCGATGAGCCGGCACATCCCTTTGGTGTTCTGGACCCGGGCGCCCCACCTATGTATGGATACAATAGGGTCTTAGGTCAACTCTCGCAAAGAAACGGTGATAAAAGAAAATACTAAAATCAACATAGAGTCTGAATTGATGGAGACTCTCAAAGCAAGTGAGAACAAGCTCCGATTTCATCGTTTTCATAGGCGTTGGAAAGCTATTGGGGAGTTAAGCTGATAGGACTTCTAGTTTTTGTGATTTGGAGGATTT
This sequence comes from Secale cereale, assembly GCA_902687465.1. Lineage (NCBI taxonomy): Eukaryota > Viridiplantae > Streptophyta > Magnoliopsida > Poales > Poaceae > Secale > Secale cereale. The sequence goes on along the minus strand of LR738716.1, from coordinate 151,782,719 downwards.
TACATACGTGCACATGTAGGATCACGTGTGCCGAAAATATTGAGCCCAAAAAGGGTCATCTGGGCCCTCAATAATGGCCTGCAGGATTGGAAAAACGAAAGTTATCACAATTACAGCCCAAATTTCGACGAGCCGGCACATCCCTTTAGTGTTCAAGCCCTGGGCGCCCCACCCATGTATGGATACAATAGGGTGTTAGGCCAACTCTCGCAAGGAAACGGTGATCAATGAAAATACAAAAATTAACCTAGATTCCGAATTGACCAAGACTCTCAAAGCAAGTGAGAACAAGCTCCGATTTCGTCGTGTTCACAGGCGTTGGAAAGCTATTGGGGAATTGAGCTGATAGGACTTCTAGTTTTTGCGATCTGGAGGATTTTACATACGTGCACACACAGGATCACATGCGCGGAAAATATCGAGCCCAAAAAGGGCCATCTGGGCCCTCAAAAAGGGCCTGCAGGATTGGAAAAAACGAAAGTTATTGCAATTACAGCTCAAATTTCGATGAGCCGGCACATCCCTTTGGTGTTCAGGACCCGGGCGCCCCACCCATGTATGGATACAATAGGGTCTTAGGTCAACTCTCGCAAAGAAACGGTGATAAAAGAAAATACAAAAAGCAACATAGAGTCTGAATTGATGGAGACTCTCAAAGCAAGTGAGAACAAGCTCCGATTTCATCGTTTTCATAGGCGTTGGAAAGCTATTGGGGAATTATGCTAATAGGACTTCTAGTTTTTATGATTTGGAGGATTTTACATACGTGCACACGTAGGATCATGTGTGCCGAAAATATTGAGCCCAAAAAGGGTCGTCTGGGCCCTCAAAAATGGCCGGCAGGATTGGAAAAACGAAAGTTATCACAATTACAGCCCAAATTTTGATGAGCCGGCACATCCCTTTGGTGTTCAGGCCCTGGGCGCCCCACCCATGTATGGATACAATAGGGTGTTAGGCCAACTCTCGCAAGGAAACGGTGATCAAAGAAAATACAAAAATCAACCTAGATTCCGAATTGACCGAGACTCTCAAAGCAAGTGAGAACAAGCTCCGATTTCGTCGTGTTCATAGGTGTTGGAAAGCTATTGGGGAATTGAGCTGATAGGACTTCTAGTTTTTGCGATCTAGAGGATTTTACATACGTGCACGCACAGGATCACATGCGCGGAAAATATCGAGCCCAAAAAGGGCCATCTGGGCCCTCAAAAAGGGCCTGCAGGATTGGAAAAAACGAAAGTTATTGCAATTACAGCTCAAATTTCGATGAGCCGGCACATCCTTTGGTGTTCAGGACCCGGGCGCCCCACCCATGTATGTATACAATAGGGTCTTAGGTCAACTCTCGCAAAGAAACGGTGATAAAAGAAAATACAAAAATCAACATAGAATCTGAATTGATGGAGACTCTCAAAGCAAGTGAGAACAAGCTCCGATTTCATCGTGTTCATAGGCGTTGGAAAGCTATTGGGCAATTAAGCTGATAGGACTTCTAGTTTTTATGATTTGGAGGATTTTACATACATGCACACGTAGGATCACGTGTGCCGAAAATATTGAGCCCAAAAAGGGTCGTCTGGGCCCTCAAAATTGGCCTGCAGGATTGGAAAAACGAAAGTTATCACAATTACAGCCCAAATTTCGATGAGCCGGCACATCCCTTTGGTGTTCAGGCCCTGGGCGCCCCACCCATGTATGGATACAATAGGGTGTTAGGCCAACTCTCGCAAGGAAACGATGAGCAAAGAAAATACAAAAATCAACCTAGATTCCGAATTGACCGAGACTCTCAAAGCAAGTGAGAACAAGCTCCGATTTCGTCGTGTTCATAGGCGTTGGAAAGCTATTGGGGAATTGAGCTGATAGGACTTCTAGATTTTGCGATCTGGAGGATTTTACATACGTGCACACACAGGATCACATGCGCGGAAAATATCGAGCCCAAAAAGGGCCATCTGGGCCCTAAAAAAGGGCCTGCAGGATTGGAAAAAACGAAAGTTATTGCAATTACAGCTCAAATTTCGATGAGCCGGCACATCCCTTTGGTGTTCAGGACCCGGGCGCCCCACCTATTTATGGATACAATAGGGTCTTAGGTCAACTCTCGCAAAGAAACGGTGATAAAAGAAAATACTAAAATCAACATAGAGTCTGAATTGATGGAGACTCTCAAAGCAAGTGAGAACAAGCTCCGATTTCATCGTTTTCATAGGCGTTGGAAAGCTATTGGGGAGTTAAGCTGATAGGACTTCTAGTTTTTGTGATTTGGAGGATTTTACATACGTGCACACGTAGGATCACGTGTGCCAAAAATATTGAGCCCAAAAAGGGTCGTCTGGGCCCTCAAAAATGGCCTGCAGGATTGGAAAAACGAAAGTTATCACAATTACAGCCCAAATTTCGATGAGCCGGCACATCCCATTGGTGTTCAGGCCCTGGGCGCCCCACCCATGTATGGATACAATAGGGTGTTAGGCGAACTCTCGCAAGGAAACGGTGAGCAAAGAAAATACAAAAATCAACCTAGATTCCGAATTGACCAAGACTCTCAAAGCAAGTGAGAACAAGCTCCGATTTCGTCGTGTTCATAGGCGTTGGAAAGCTATTGGGAAATTGAGCTGATAGGACTTCTAGTTTTTGCGATCTGGATGATTTTACATACGTGCACACACAGGATCACATGCGCCGAAAATATCGAGCCCCAAAAGGGCCATCTGGGCCCTCAAAAAGGGCCTGCAGGATTGGAAAAAACGAAAGTTATTGCAATTACAGCTCAAATTTCGATGAGCCGGCACATCCCTTTGGTGTTCAGGACCCGGGCGCCCCACCTATGTATGGATACAATAGGGTCTTAGGTCAACTCTCGCAAAGAAACGGTGATAAAAGAAAATACTAAAATCAACATAGAGTCTGAATTGATGGAGACTCTCAAAGCAAGTGAGAACAAGGTCCGATTTCATCGTTTTCATAGGCGTTGAAAAGCTACTGGGGAATTGAGCTGATAGGACTTCTAGTTTTTGCGATCTGGAGGATTTTACATACGTGCACACACAGGATCACATGCGCGGAAAATATCAACCCCAAAAAGGGCCATCTGGGCCCTCAAAAAGGGCCTGCAGGATTGGAAAAAACGAAAGTTATTGCAATTACAGCTCAAATTTCGATGAGCCGGCACATCCCTTTGGTGTTCAGGACCCGGGCGCCCCACCTATGTATTGATACAATAGGGTCTTAGGTCAACTCTCGCAAAGAAACGGTGATAAAAGAAAATACTAAAATCAACATAGAGTCTGAATTGATGGAGACTCTCAAAGCAAGTGAGAACAAGGTCCGATTTCATCGTTTTCATAGGCGTTGAAAAGCTATTGGGGAATTGAGCTGATAGGACTTCTAGTTTTTGCGATCTGGAGGATTTTACATACGTGCACACACAGGATCACATGCGCGGAAAATATCGAGCCCACAAAGGGCCATCTGGGCCCTCAAAAAGGGCCTGCAGGATTGGAAAAAACGAAAGTTATTGCAATTACAGCTCAAATTTCGATGAGCCGGCACATCCCTTTGGTGTTCAGGACCCGGGCGCCCCACCTATGTATGGATACAATAGGGTCTTAGGTCAACTCTCGCAAAGAAACGGTGATAAAAGAAAATACTAAAATCAACATAGATTCTGAATTGATGGAGACTCTCAAAGCAAGTGAGAACAAGGTCCGATTTCATCGTTTTCATAGGCGTTGAAAAGCTATTGGGGAATTGAGCTGATAGGACTTCTATTTTTTGCGATCTGGAGGATTTTACATACGTGCACACACAGGATCACATGCGCGGAAAATATCGAGCCCACAAAGGGCCATCTGGGCCCTCAAAAAGGGCCTGCAGGATTGGAAAAAACGAAAGTTATTGCAATTACAGCTCAAATTTCGATGAGCCGGCACATCCCTTTGGTGTTCAGGACCCGGGCGCCCCACCTATGTATGGATACAATAGGGTCTTAGGTCAACTCTCGCAAAGAAACGGTGATAAAAGAAAATACTAAAATCAACATAGAGCCTGAATTGATCGAGACTCTCAAAGCAAGTGAGTACAAGCTCCGATTTCATCGTTTTCATAGGCGTTGGAAAGCTATTGGGGAGTTAAGCTGATAGGACTTCTAGTTTTTGTGATTTGGAGGATTTTACATACGTGCACACGTAGGATCACGTGTGCCGAAAATATTGAGCCCAAAAAGGGTCGTCTGGGCCCTCAATAATGGCCTGCAGGATTGGAAAAACGAAAGTTATCACAATTACAGCCCAAATTTCGATGAGCCGGCACATCCCTTTAGTGTTCAGGCCCTGGGCGCCCCACCCATGTATGGATACAATAGGGTGTTAGGCCAACTCTCGCAAGGAAACGGTGAGCAAAGAAAATACAAAAATCAACCTAGATTCCGAATTGACCCAGACTCTCAAAGCAAGTGAGAACAAGCTCCGATTTCGTCGTGTTCACAGTCGTTGGAAAGCTATTAGGGAATTGAGCTTATAGGACTTCTAGTTTTTATGATTTGGAGGATTTTACATACGTGCACACGTAGGATCACGTGTGCCGAAAATATTGAGCCCAAAAAGGGTCGTCTGGGCCCTCAATAATGGCCTGCAGGATTGGAAAAACGAAAGTTATCACAATTACAGCCCAAATTTCGATGAGCCGGCACATCCCTTTAGTGTTCAGGCCCTGGGCGCCCCACCCATGTATGGATACAATAGGGTGTTAGGCCAACTCTCGCAAGGAAACGGTGAGCAAAGAAAATACAAAAATCAACCTAGATTCCGAATTGACCCAGACTCTCAAAGCAAGTGAGAACAAGCTCCGATTTCGTCGTGTTCACATGCGTTGGAAAGCTACTGGGGAATTGAGCTTATAGGACTTCTAGTTTTTGCGATCTGGAGGATTTTACATACGTGCACACACAGGATCACATGCGCGGAAAATATCGAGCCCAAAAAGGGCCATCTGGGCCCTCAAAAAGGGCCTGCAGGATTGGAAAAAACGAAAGTTATTGCAATTACAGCTCAAATTTCGATGAGCCGGCACATCCCTTTGGTGTTCAGGACCCGGGCGCCCCACCTATGTATGGATACAATAGGGTCTTAGGTCAACTCTCGCAAAGATACGGTGATAAAAGAAAATACTAAAATCAACATAGAGCCTGAATTGATCGAGACTCTCAAAGCAAGTGAGTACAAGCTCCGATTTCATCGTTTTCATAGGCGTTGGAAAGCTATTGGGGAGTTAAGCTGATAGGACTTCTAGTTTTTGTGATTTGGAGGATTTTACATACGTGCACACGTAGGATCACGTGTGCCGAAAATATTGAGCCCAAAAAGGGTCGTCTGGGCCCTCAATAATGGCCTGCAGGATTGGAAAAACGAAAGTTATCACAATTACAGCCCAAATTTCGATGAGCCGGCACATCCCTTTAGTGTTCAGGCCCTGGGCGCCCCACCCATGTATGGATACAATAGGGTGTTAGGCCAACTCTCGCAAGGAAACGGTGAGCAAAGAAAATACAAAAATCAACCTAGATTCCGAATTGACCCAGACTCTCAAAGCAAGTGAGAACAAGCTCCGATTTCGTCGTGTTCACAGGCGTTGGAAAGCTATTAGGGAATTGAGCTTATAGGACTTCTAGTTTTTATGATTTGGAGGATTTTACATACGTGCACACGTAGGATCACGTGTGCCGAAAATATTGAGCCCAAAAAGGGTCGTCTGGGCCCTCAATAATGGCCTGCAGGATTGGAAAAACAAAAGTTATCACAATTACAGCCCAAATTTCGATGAGCCGGCACATCCCTTTAGTGTTCAGGCCCTGGGCGCCCCACCCATGTATGGATACAATAGGGTGTTAGGCCAACTCTCGCAAGAAACGGTGAGCAAAGAAAATACAAAAATCAACCTAGATTCCGAATTGACCCAGACTCTCAAAGCAAGTGAGAACAAGCTCCGATTTCGTCGTGTTCACAGGCGTTGGAAAGCTACTGGGGAATTGAGCTTATAGGACTTCTAGTTTTTGCGATCTGGAGGATTTTACATACGTGCACACACAGGATCACATGCGCGGAAAATATCGAGCCCAAAAAGGGCCATCTGGGCCCTCAAAAAGGGCCTGCAGGATTGGAAAAAACGAAAGTTATTGCAATTACACCTCAAATTTCGATGAGCCGGCACATCCCTTTGGTGTTCAGGACCCGGGCGCCCCACCTACGTATGGATACAATAGGGTCTTAGGTCAACTCTCGCAAAGAAACGGTGATAAAAGAAAATACTAAAATCAACATAGAGCCTGAATTGATCGAGACTCTCAAAGCAAGTGAGTACAAGCTCCGATTTCATCGTTTTCATAGGCGTTGGAAAGCTATTGGGGAGTTAAGCTGATAGGACTTCTAGTTTTTGTGATTTGGAGGATTTTACATACGTGCACACGTAGGATCACGTGTGCCGAAAATATTGAGCCCAAAAAGGGTCGTCTGGGCCCTCAATAATGGCCTGCAGGATTGGAAAAACGAAAGTTATCACAATTACAGCTCAAATTTCGATGAGCCGGCACATCCCTTTAGTGTTCAGGCCCTGGGTGCCCCACCCATGTATGGATACAATAGGGTGTTAGGCCAACTCTCGCAAGGAAACGGTGAGCAAAGAAAATACAAAAATCAACCTAGATTCCGAATTAACCAAGACTCTCAAAGCAAGTGAGAACAAGCTCCGATTTCGTCGTGTTCACAGGCGTTGGAAAGCTATTGGGGAATTGAGCTGATAGGACTTCTAGTTTTTGCGATCTGGAGGATTTTACATACGTGCACACACAGGATCACATGCGCGGAAAATATCGAGCCCAAAAAGGGCCATCTGGGCCCTCAAAAAGGGCCTGCAGGATTGGAAAAAACGGAAGTTATTGCAATTACAGCTCAAATTTCGATGAGCCGGCACATCCCTTTGGTGTTCAGGACCCGGGCGCCCCACCTATGTATGGATACAATAGGGTCTTAGGTCAACTCTCGCAAAGAAACGGTGATAAAAGAAAATACTAAAATCAACATAGAGTCTCAATTGATGGAGACTCTCAAAGCAAGTGAGAACAAGCTCCGATTTCATCGTTTTCATAGGCGTTGGAAAGCTATTGGGGAGTTAAGCTGATAGGACTTCTAGTTTTTGTGATTTGGAGGATTTTACATACGTGCACACGTAGGATCACGTGTGCCGAAAATATTGAGCCCAAAAAGGGTCGTCTGGGCCCTCAATAATGGCCTGCAGGATTGGAAAAACGAAAGTTATCACAATTAAAGCCCAAATTTCGATGAGCCGGCACATCCCTTTAGTGTTCAGGCCCTGGGCGCCCCACCCATGTATGGATACAATAGGGTGTTAGGCCAACTCTCGCAAGGAAACGGTGAGCAAAGAAAATACAAAAATCAACCTAGATTCCGAATTGACCCAGACTCTCAAAGCAAGTGAGAACAAGCTCCGATTTC
>LR738716.1:151749938-151773322 GCA_902687465.1 Secale cereale | reverse complement strand
TCGTGTTCACAGGCGTTGGAAAGCTATTGGGGAATTGAGCTTATAGGACTTCTAGTTTTTATGATTTGGAGGATTTTACATACGTGCACACGTAGGATCACGTGTGCCGAAAATATTGAGCCCAAAAAGGGTCGTCTGGGCCCTCAATAATGGCCTGCAGGATTGGAAAAACGAAAGTTATCACAATTACAGCCCAAATTTCGATGAGCCGGCACATCCCTTTAGTGTTCAGGCCCTGGGCGCCCCACCCATGTATGGATACAATAGGGTGTTAGGCCAACTCTCGCAAGGAAACGGTGAGCAAAGAAAATACAAAAATCAACCTAGATTCCGAATTGACCGAGACTCTCAAAGCAAGTGAGAACAAGCTCCGATTTCGTCGTGTTCACAGGCGTTGGAAAGCTACTGGGGAATTGAGCTTATAGGACTTCTAGTTTTTGCGATCTGGAGGATTTTACATACGTGCACACACAGGATCACATGCGCGGAAAATATCGAGCCCAAAAAGGGCCATCTGGGACCTCAAAAAGGGCCTGCAGGATTGGAAAAAACGAAAGTTATTGCAATTACAGCTCAAATTTCGATGAGCCGGCACATCCCTTTGGTGTTCAGGACCCGGGCGCCCCACCTATGTATGGATACAATAGGGTCTTAGGTCAACTCTCGCAAAGAAACGGTGATAAAAGAAAATACTAAAATCAACATAGAGTCTGAATTGATGGAGACTCTCAAAGCAAGTGAGAACAAGCTCCGATTTCATCGTTTTCATAGGCGTTGGAAAGCTATTGGGGAGTTAAGCTGATAGGACTTCTAGTTTTTGTGATTTGGACGATTTTACATACGTGCACACGTAGGATCACGTGTGCCGAAAATATTGAGACCAAAAAGGGTCGTCTGGGCCCTCAATAATGGCCTGCAGGATTGGAAAAACGAAAGTTATCACAATTAAAGCCCAAATTTCGATGAGCCGGCACATCCCTTTAGTGTTCAGGCCCTGGGCGCCCCACCCATGTATGGATACAATAGGGTGTTAGGCCAACTCTCGCAAGGAAACGGTGAGCAAAGAAAATACAAAAATCAACCTAGATTCCGAATTGACCCAGACTCTCAAAGCAAGTGAGAACAAGCTCCGATTTCGTCGTGTTCACAGGCGTTGGAAAGCTATTGGGGAATTGAGCTTATAGGACTTCTAGTTTTTATGATTTGGAGGATTTTACAGACGTGCACACGTAGGATCACGTGTGCCGAAAATATTGAGCCCAAAAAGGGTCGTCTGGGCCCTCAATAATGGCCTGCAGGATTGGAAAAACGAAAGTTATCACAATTACAGCCCAAATTTCGATGAGCCGGCACATCCCTTTAGTGTTCAGGCCCTGGGCGCCCCACCCATGTATGGATACAATAGGGTGTTAGGCCAACTCTCGCAAGGAAACGGTGAGCAAAGAAAATACAAAAATCAACCTAGATTCCGAATTGACCCAGACTCTCAAAGCAAGTGAGAACAAGCTCCGATTTCGTCGTGTTCACAGGCGTTGGAAAGCTATTGGGGAATTGAGCTTATAGGACTTCTAGTTTTTGCGATATGGAGGATTTTACATACGTGCACACACAGGATCACATGCGCGGAAAATATCGAGCCCAAAAAGGGCCATCTGGGCCCTCAAAAAGGGCCTGCAGGATTGGAAAAAACGAAAGTTATTGCAATTACAGCTCAAATTTCGATGAGCCGGCACATCCCTTTGGTGTTCAGGACCCGGGCGCCCCACCTATGTATGGATACAATAGGGTCTTAGGTCAACTCTCGCAAAGAAACGGTGATAAAATAAAATACTAAAATCAACATAGAGCCTGAATTGATCGAGACTCTCAAAGCAAGTGAGTACAAGCTCCGATTTCATCGTTTTCATAGGCGTTGGAAAGCTATTGGGGAGTTAAGCTGATAGGACTTCTAGTTTTTGTGATTTGGAAGATTTTACATACGTGCACACGTAGGATCACGTGTGCCGAAAATATTGAGCCCAAAAAGGGTCGTCTGGGCCCTCAATAATGGCCTGCAGGATTGGAAAAACGAAAGTTATCACAATTACAGCCCAAATTTCGATGAGCCGGCACATCCCTTTAGTGTTCAGGCCCTGGGCGCCCCACCCATGTATGGATACAATAGGGTGTTAGGCCAACTCTCGCAAGGAAACGGTGAGCAAAGAAAATACAAAAATCAACCTAGATTCCGAATTGACCAAGACTCTCAAAGCAAGTGATAACAAGCTCCGATTTCATCGTGTTCACAGGCGTTGGAAAGCTATTGGGGAATTGAGCAGATAGGACTTCTAGTTTTTGCGATCTGGAGGATTTTACATACGTGCACACACAGGATCACATGCGCGGAAAATATCGAGCCCAAAAAGGGCCATCTGGGTCCTCAAAAAGGGCCTGCAGGATTGGAAAAAACGAAAGTTATTGCAATTACAGCTCAAATTTCGATGAGCCGGCACATCCCTTTGGTGTTCAGGACCCGGGCGCCCCACCTATGTATGGATACAATAGGGTCTTAGGTCAACTCTCGCAAAGAAACGGTGATAAAATAAAATACTAAAATCAACATAGAGCCTGAATTGATCGAGACTCTCAAAGCAAGTGAGAACAAGCTCCGATTTCATCGTTTTCATAGGCGTTGGAAAGCTATTGGGGAGTTAAGCTGATAGGACTTCTAGTTTTTGTGATTTGGAGGATTTTACATACGTGCACACGTAGGATCATGTGTGCCGAAAATATTGAGCCCAAAAAGGGTCGTCTGGGCCCTCAATAATGGCCTGCAGGATTGGAAAAATGGAAGTTATCACAATTACAGCCCAAATTTCGATGAGCCGGCACATCCCTTTAGTGTTCAGGCCCTGGGCGCCCCACCCATGTATGGATACAATAGGGTGTTAGGCCAACTCTCACAAGGAAACGGTGAGCAAAGAAAATACAAAAATCAACCTAGATTCCGAATTGACCCAGACTCTCAAAGCAAGTGAGAACAAGCTCCGATTTCGTCGTGTTCACAGGCGTTGGAAAGCTATTGGGGAATTGAGCTTATAGGACTTCTAGTTTTTGCGATATGGAGGATTTTACATACGTGCACACACAGGATCACATGCGCAGAAAATATCGAGCCCAAAAAGGGCCATCTGGGCCCTCAAAAAGGGCCTGCAGGATTGGATAAAACGAAAGTTATTGCAATTACAGCTCAAATTTCGATGAGCCGGCACATCCCTTTGGTGTTCAGGACCCGGGCGCCCCACCTATGTATGGATACAATAGGGTCTTAGGTCAACTCTCGCAAAGAAAGGGTGATAAAAGAAAATACTAAAATCAACATAGAGCCTGAATTGATCGAGACTCTCAAAGCAAGTGAGAACAAGCTCCGATTTCATTGTTTTCATAGGCGTTGGAAAGCTATTGGGGAGTTAAGCTGATAGGACTTCTAGTTTTTGTGATTTGGAAGATTTTACATACGTGCACACGTAGGATCACGTGTGCCGAAAATATTGAGCCCAAAAAGGGTCGTCTGGGCCCTCAATAATGGCCTGCAGGATTGGAAAAACGAAAGTTATCACAATTACAGCCCAAATTTCGATGAGCCGGCACATCCCTTTAGTGTTCAGGCCCTGGGCGCCCCACCCATGTATGGATACAATAGGGTGTTAGGCCAACTCTCGCAAGGAAACGGTGAGCAAAGAAAATACAAAAATCAACCTAGATTCCGAATTGACCAAGACTCTCAAAGCAAGTGATAACAAGCTCCGATTTCGTCGTGTTCACAGGCGTTGGAAAGCTATTGGGGAATTGAGCAGATAGGACTTCTAGTTTTTGCGATCTGGAGGATTTTACATACCAGCACACACAGGATCACATGCGCGGAAAATATCGAGCCCAAAAAGGGCCATCTGGGTCCTCAAAAAGGGCCTGCAGGATTGGAAAAAACGAAAGTTATTGCAATTACAGCTCAAATTTCGATGAGCCGGCACATCCCTTTGGTGTTCAGGACCCGGGCGCCCCACCTATGTATGGATACAATAGGGTCTTAGGTCAACTCTCGCAAAGAAACGGTGATAAAATAAAATACTAAAATCAACATAGAGCCTGAATTGATCGAGACTCTCAAAGCAAGTGAGAACAAGCTCCGATTTCATCGTTTTCATAGGCGTTGGAAAGCTATTGGGGAGTTAAGCTGATAGGACTTCTAGTTTTTGTGATTTGGAGGATTTTACATACGTGCACACGTAGGATCATGTGTGCCGAAAATATTGAGCCCAAAAAGGGTCGTCTGGGCCCTCAATAATGGCCTGCAGGATTGGAAAAACGAAAGTTATCACAATTACAGCCCAAATTTCGATGAGCCGGCACATCCCTTTAGTGTTCAGGCCCTGGGCGCCCCACCCATGTATGGATACAATAGGGTGTTAGGCCAACTCTCGCAAGGAAACGGTGAGCAAAGAAAATACAAAAATCAACCTAGATTCCGAATTGACCCAGACTCTCAAAGCAAGTGAGAACAAGCTCCGATTTCGTCGTGTTCACAGGCGTTGGAAAGCTATTAGGGAATTGAGCTTATAGGACTTCTAGTTTTTATGATTTGGAGGATTTTACATACGTGCACACGTAGGATCACGTGTGCCGAAAATATTGAGCCCAAAAAGGGTCGTCTGGGCCCTCAATAATGGCCTGCAGGATTGGAAAAACGAAAGTTATCACAATTACAGCCCAAATTTCGATGAGCCGGCACATCCCTTTAGTGTTCAGGCCCTGGGCGCCCCACCCATGTATGGATACAATAGGGTGTTAGGCCAACTCTCGCAAGAAACGGTGAGCAAAGAAAATACAAAAATCAACCTAGATTCTGAATTGACCCAGACTCTCAAAGCAAGTGAGAACAAGCTCCGATTTCGTCGTGTTCACAGGCGTTGGAAAGCTACTGGGGAATTGAGCTTATAGGACTTCTAGTTTTTGCGATCTGGAGGATTTTACATACGTGCACACACAGGATCACATGCGCGGAAAATATCGAGCCCAAATAGGGCCATCTGGGCCCTCAAAAAGGGCCTGCAGGATTGGAAAAAACTAAAGTTATTGCAATTACAGCTCAAATTTCGATGAGCCGGCACATCCCTTTGGTGTTCAGGACCCGGGCGCCCCACCTATGTATGGATACAATAGGGTCTTAGGTCAACTCTCGCAAAGAAACGGTGATAAAAGAAAATACTAAAATCAACATAGAGCCTGAATTGTTCGAGACTCTCAAAGCAAGTGAGTACAAGCTCCGATTTCATCGTTTTCATAGGCGTTGGAAAGCTATTGGGGAGTTAAGCTGATAGGACTTCTAGTTTTTGTGATTTGGAGGATTTTACATACGTGCACACGTAGGATCACGTGTGCCGAAAATATTGAGCCCAAAAAGGGTCGTCTGGGCCCTCAATAATGGCCTGCAGGATTGGAAAAACGAAAGTTATCACAATTACAGCCCAAATTTCGATGAGCCGGCACATCCCTTTAGTGTTCAGGCCCTGGGCGCCCCACCCATGTATGGATACAATAGGGTGTTAGGCCAACTCTCGCAAGGAAACGGTGAGCAAAGAAAATATAAAAATCAACCTAGATTCCGAATTGACCCAGACTCTCAAAGCAAGTGAGAACAAGCTCCGATTTCGTCGTGTTCACAGGCGTTGGAAAGCTATTAGGGAATTGAGCTTATAGGACTTCTAGTTTTTATGATTTGGAGGATTTTACATACGTGCACACGTAGGATCACGTGTGCCGAAAATATTGAGCCCAAAAAGGGTCGTCTGGGCCCTCAATAATGGCCTGCAGGATTGGAAAAACGAAAGTTATCACAATTACAGCCCAAATTTCGATGAGCCGGCACATCCCTTTAGTGTTCAGGCCCTGGGCGCCCCACCCATGTATGGATACAATAGGGTGTTAGGCCAACTCTCGCAAGGAAACGGTGAGCAAAGAAAATACAAAAATCAACCTAGATTCCGAATTGACCCAGACTCTCAAAGCAAGTGAGAACAAGCTCCGATTTCATCGTGTTCACAGGCGTTGGAAAGCTATTGGGGAATTGAGCTTATAGGACTTCTAGTTTTTATGATTTGGAGGATTTTACATACGTGCACACGTAGGATCACGTGTGCCGAAAATATTGAGCCCAAAAAGGGTCGTCTGGGCCCTCAATAATGGCCTGCAGGATTAGAAAAACGAAAGTTATCACAATTACAGCCCAAATTTCGATGAGCCGGCACATCCCTTTAGTGTTCAGGCCCTGGGCGCCCCACCCATGTATGGAAACAATAGGGTGTTAGGCCAACTCTCGCAAGGAAACGGTGAGCAAAGAAAATACAAAAATCAACCTAGATTCCCAATTGACCCAGACTCTCAAAGCAAGTGAGAACAAGCTCCGATTTCGTCGTGTTCACAGGCGTTGGAAAGCTACTGGGGAATTGAGCTTATAGGACTTCTAGTTTTTGCGATCTGGAGGATTTTACATACGTGCACACACAGGATCACATGCGCGGAAAATATCGAGCCCAAAAAGGGCCATCTGGGCCCTCAAAAAGGGCCTGCAGGATTGGAAAAAACGAAAGTTATTGCAATTACAGCTCAAATTTCGATGAGCCGGCACATCCCTTTGGTGTTCAGGACCCGGGCGCCCCACCTATGTATGGATACAATAGGGTCTTAGGTCAACTCTCGCAAAGAAACGGTGATAGGACTTCTAGTTTTTGTGATTTGGAGGATTTTACATACGTGCACACGTAGGATCACGTGTGCCGAAAATATTGAGCCCAAAAAGGGTCGTCTGGGCCCTCAATAATGGCCTGCAGGATTGGAAAAACGAAAGTTATCACAATTAAAGCCCAAATTTCGATGAGCCGGCACATCCCTTTAGTGTTCAGGCCCTGGGCGCCCCACCCATGTATGGATACAATAGGGTGTTAGGCCAACTCTCGCAAGGAAACGGTGAGCAAAGAAAATACTAAAATCAACATAGAGTCTGAATTGATGGAGACTCTCAAAGCAAGTGAGAACAAGCTCCGATTTCATCGTTTTCATAGGCGTTGGAAAGCTATTGGGGAGTTAAGCTGATAGGACTTCTAGTTTTTGTGATTTGGAGGATTTTACATACGTGCACACGTAGGATCACGTGTGCCGAAAATATTGAGACCAAAAAGGGTCGTCTGGGCCCTCAATAATGGCCTGCAGGATTGGAAAAACGAAAGTTATCACAATTAAAGCCCAAATTTCGATGAGCCGGCACATCCCTTTAGTGTTCAGGCCCTGGGCGCCCCACCCATGTATGGATACAATAGGGTGTTAGGCCAACTCTCGCATGGAAACGGTGAGCAAAGAAAATACAAAAATCAACATAGATTCCGAATTGACCAAGACTCTCAAAGCAAGTGAGAACAAGCTCCGATTTCGTCGTGTTCACAGGCGTTGGAAAGCTATTGGGGAATTGAGCTTATAGGACTTCTAGTTTTTATGATTTGGAGGATTTTACAGACGTGCACACGTAGGATCCCGTGTGCCGAAAATATTGAGCCCAAAAAGGGTCGTCTGGGCCCTCAATAATGGCCTGCAGGATTGGAAAAAACGAAAGTTATCACAATTACAGCTCAAATTTCGATGAGCCGGCACATCCCTTTGGTGTTCAGGACCCGGGCGCCCCACCTATGTATGGATACAATAGGGTCTTAGGTCAACTCTCGCAAAGAAACGGTGATAAAAGAAAATACTAAAATCAACATAGAGTCTGAATTGATGGAGACTCTCAAAGCAAGTGAGAACAAGCTCCGATTTCATCGTTTTCATAGGCGTTGGAAAGCTATTGGGGAGTTAAGCTGATAGGACTTCTAGTTTTTGTGATTTGGAGGATTTTACATACGTGCACACGTAGGATCACGTGTGCCGAAAATATTGAGACCAAAAAGGGTCGTCTGGGCCCTCAATAATGGCCTGCAGGATTGGAAAAACGAAAGTTATCACAATTAAAGCCCAAATTTCGATGAGCCGGCACATCCCTTTAGTGTTCAGGCCCTGGGCGCCCCACCCATGTATGGATACAATAGGGTGTTAGGCCAACTCTCGCAAGGAAACGGTGAGCAAAGAAAATACAAAAATCAACCTAGATTCCGAATTGACCCAGACTCTCAAAGCAAGTGAGAACAAGCTCCGATTTCGTCGTGTTCACAGGCGTTGGAAAGCTATTGGGGAATTGAGCTTATAGGACTTCTAGTTTTTATGATTTGGAGGATTTTACATACGTGCACACGTAGGATCACGTGTGCCGAAAATATTGAGCCCAAAAAGGGTCGTCTGGGCCCTCAATAATGGCCTGCAGGATTGGAAAAACGAAAGTTATCACAATTACAGCCCAAATTTCGATGAGCCGGCACATCCCTTTAGTGTTCAGGCCCTGGGCGCCCCACCCATGTATGGATACAATAGGGTGTTAGGCCAACTCTCGCAAGGAAACGGTGAGCAAAGAAAATACAAAAATCAACCTAGATTCCGAATTGACCAAGACTCTCAAAGCAAGTGAGAACAAGCTCCGATTTCGTCGTGTTCACAGGCGTTGGAAAGCTATTGGGGAATTGAGCTGAGAGGACTTCTAGTTTTTGCGATCTGGAGGATTTTACATACGTGCACACACAGGATCACATGCGCGGAAAATATCGAGCCCAAAAAGGGCCATCTGGGTCCTCAAAAAGGGCCTGCAGGATTGGAAAAAACGAAAGTTATTGCAATTACAGCTCAATTTTCGATGAGCCGGCACATCCCTTTGGTGTTCAGGACCCGGGCGCCCCACCTATGTATGGATACAATAGGGTCTTAGGTCAACTCTCGCAAAGAAACGGTGATAAAATAAAATACTAAAATCAACATAGAGCCTGAATTGATCGAGACTCTCAAAGCAAGTGAGAACAAGCTCCGATTTCATCGTTTTCATAGGCGTTGGAAAGCTATTGGGGAGTTAAGCTGATAGGACTTCTAGTTTTTGTGATTTGGAGGATTTTACATACGTGCACACGTAGGATCATGTGTGCCGAAAATATTGAGCCCAAAAAGGGTCGTCCGGGCCCTCAATAATGGCCTGCAGGATTGGAAAAACGAAAGTTATCACAATTACAGCCCAAATTTCGATGAGCCGGCACATCCCTTTAGTGTTCAGGCCCTGGGCGCCCCACCCATGTATGGATACAATAGGGTGTTAGGCCAACTCTCACAAGGAAACGGTGAGCAAAGAAAATACAAAAATCAACCTAGATTCCGAATTGACCCAGACTCTCAAAGCAAGTGAGAACAAGCTCCGATTTCGTCGTGTTCACAGGCGTTGGAAAGCTATTGGGGAATTGAGCTTATAGGACTTCTAGTTTTTGCGATATGGAGGATTTTACATACGTGCACACACAGGATCACATGCGCAGAAAATATCGAGCCCAAAAAGGGCCATCTGGGCCCTCAAAAAGGGCCTGCAGGATTGGATAAAACGAAAGTTATTGCAATTACAGCTCAAATTTCGATGAGCCGGCACATCCCTTTGGTGTTCAGGACCCGGGCGCCCCACCTATGTATGGATACAATAGGGTCTTAGGTCAACTCTCGCAAAGAAAGGGTGATAAAAGAAAATACTAAAATCAACATAGAGCCTGAATTGATCGAGACTCTCAAAGCAAGTGAGAACAAGCTCCGATTTCATTGTTTTCATAGGCGTTGGAAAGCTATTGGGGAGTTAAGCTGATAGGACTTCTAGTTTTTGTGATTTGGAAGATTTTACATACGTGCACACGTAGGATCACGTGTGCCGAAAATATTGAGCCCAAAAAGGGTCGTCTGGGCCCTCAATAATGGCCTGCAGGATTGGAAAAACGAAAGTTATCACAATTACAGCCCAAATTTCGATGAGCCGGCACATCCCTTTAGTGTTCAGGCCCTGGGCGCCCCACCCATGTATGGATACAATAGGGTGTTAGGCCAACTCTCGCAAGGAAACGGTGAGCAAAGAAAATACAAAAATCAACCTAGATTCCGAATTGACCAAGACTCTCAAAGCAAGTGATAACAAGCTCCGATTTCGTCGTGTTCACAGGCGTTGGAAAGCTATTGGGGAATTGAGCAGATAGGACTTCTAGTTTTTGCGATCTGGAGGATTTTACATACGTGCACACACAGGATCACATGCGCGGAAAATATCGAGCCCAAAAAGGGCCATCTGGGTCCTCAAAAAGGGCCTGCAGGATTGGAAAAAACGAAAGTTATTGCAATTACAGCTCAAATTTCGATGAGCCGGCACATCCCTTTGGTGTTCAGGACCCGGGCGCCCCACCTATGTATGGATACAATAGGGTCTTAGGTCAACTCTCGCAAAGAAACGGTGATAAAAGAAAATACTAAAATCAACATAGAGCCTGAATTGATCGAGACTCTCAAAGCAAGTGAGAACAAGCTCCGATTTCATCGTTTTCATAGGCGTTGGAAAGCTATTGGGGAGTTAAGCTGATAGGACTTCTAGTTTTTGTGATTTGAAGGATTTTACATACGTGCACACATAGGATCACGTGTGCCGAAAATATTGAGCCCAAAAAGGGTCGTCTGGGCCCTCAATAATGGCCTGCAGGATTGGAAAAACGAAAGTTACCACAATTACAGCCCAAATTTCGATGAGCCGGCACATCCCTTTAGTGTTCAGGCCCTGGGCGCCCCACCCATGTATGGATACAATAGGGTGTTAGGCCAACTCTCGCAAGGAAACGGTGAGCAAAGAAAATACAAAAATCAACCTAGATTCCGAATTGACCAAGACTCTCAAAGCAAGTGAGAACAAGCTCCGATTTCGTCGTGTTCACAGGCGTTGGAAAGCTATTGGGGAATTGAGCTGATAGGACTTCTAGTTTTTGCGATCTGGAGGATTTTACATACGTGCACACACAGGATCACATGCGCGGAAAATATCGAGCCCAAAAAGGGCCATCTGGGCCCTCAAAAAGGGCCTGCAGGATTGGATAAAACGAAAGTTATTGCAATTACAGCTCAAATTTTGATGAGCCGGCACATCCCTTTGGTGTTCAGGACCCGGGCGCCCCACCTATGTATGGATACAATAGGGTCTTAGGTCAACTCTCGCAAAGAAACAGTGATAAAAGAAAATACTAAAATCAACATAGAGCCTGAATTGATCGAGACTCTCAAGGCAAGTGAGAACAAGCTCCGATTTCATCGTTTTCATAGGCGTTGGAAAGCTATTGGGGAGTTAAGCTGATAGGACTTCTAGTTTTTGTGATTTGGAGGATTTTACATACGTGCACACGTAGGATCATGTGTGCCGAAAATATTGAGCCCAAAAAGGGTCGTCTGGGCCCTCAATAATGGCCTGCAGGATTGGAAAAACGAAAGTTATCACAATTACAGCCCAAATTTCGATGAGCCGGCACATCCCTTTAGTGTTCAGGCCCTGGGCGCCCCACCCATGTATGGATACAATAGGGTGTTAGGCCAACTCTCGCAAGGAAACGGTGAGCAAAGAAAATACAAAAATCAACCTAGATTCCGAATTGACCAAGACTCTCAAAGCAAGTGAGAACAAGCTCCGATTTCGTCGTGTTCATAGGCGTTGGAAAGCTATTGGGGAATTGAGCTGATAGGACTTCTAGTTTTTGCGATCTGGAGGATTTTACATACGTGCACACATAGGATCACATGCGCGGAAAATATCGAGCCCAAAAAGGGCCATCTGGGCCCTCAAAAAGGGCCTGCAGGATTGGAAAAAACGAAAGTTATTGCAATTACAGCTCAAATTTCGATGAGCCGGCACATCCCTTTGGTGTTCAGGACCCGGTCGCCCCACCTATGTATGGATACAATAGGGTCTTAGGTCAACTCTCGCAAAGAAACGGTGATAAAAGAAAATACTAAAATCAACATAGAGTATGAATTGATGGAGACTCTCAAAGCAAGTGAGAACAAGCTCCGATTTCATCGTTTTCATAGGCGTTGGAAAGCTATTGGGGAGTTAAGCTGATAGGACTTCTAGTTTTTGTGATTTGGAGGATTTTACATACGTGCACACGTAGGATCACGTGTGCCGAAAATATTGAGCCGAAAAAGGGTCGTCTGGGCCCTCAAAAATGGCCTGCAGGATTGGAAAAACGAAAGTTATCACAATTACAGCCCAAATTTCGATGAGCCGGCACATCCCTTTAGTGTTCAGGCCCTGGGCGCCCCACCCATGTATGGATACAATAGGGTGTTAGGCCAACTCTCGCAAGGAAATGGTGAGCAAAGAAAATACAAAAATCAACCTAGATTCCGAATTGACCAAGACTCTCAAAGCAAGTGAGAACAAGCTCCGATTTCGTCGTGTTCATAGGCGTTGGAAAGCTATTGGGGAATTGAGCTGATAGGACTTCTAGTTTTTGCGATCTGGAGGATTTTACATACGTGCACACACAGGATCACATGCGCGGAAAATATCGAGCCCAAAAAGGGCCATCTGGGCCCTCAAAAAGGGCCTGCATGATTGGAAAAACGAAAGTTATTGCAATTACAGCTCAAATTTCGATGAGCCGGCACATCCCTTTGGTGTTCCGGACCCGGGCGCCCCACCTATGTATGGATACAATAGGGTCTTAGGTCAACTCTCGCAAAGAAACGGTGATAAAAGAAAATACTAAAATCAACATAGAGTCTGAATTGATGGAGACTCTCAAAGCAAGTGAGAACAAGGTCCGATTTCATCGTTTTCATAGGCGTTGAAAAGCTATTGGGGAATTGAGCTGATAGGACTTCTAGTTTTTGCGATCTGGAGAATTTTACATACGTGCACACACAGGATCACATGCGCGGAAAATATCGAGCCCAAAAAGGGCCATCTGGGCCCTCAAAAAGGGCCTGCAGGATTGGAAAAAACGAAAGTTATTGCAATTACAGCTCAAATTTCGATGAGCCGGCACATCCCTTTGGTGTTCAGGACCCGGGCGCCCCACCCATGTATGGATACAATAGGGTCTTAGGTCAACTCTCGCAAAGAAACGGTGATAAAAGAAAATACTAAAATCAACATAGAGCCTGAATTGATCGAGACTCTCAAAGCAAGTGAGAACAAGCTCCGATTTCATCGTTTTCATAGGCGTTGGAAAGCTATTGGGGAGTTAAGCTGATAGGACTTCTAGTTTTTGTGATTTGGAGGATTTTACATACGTGCACACATAGGATCACGTGTGCCGAAAATATTGAGCCCAAAAAGGGTCGTCTGGGCCCTCAATAATGGCCTGCAGGATTGGAAAAACGAAAGTTACCACAATTACAGCCCAAATTTCGATGAGCCGGCACATCCCTTTAGTGTTCAGGCCCTGGGCGCCCCACCCATGTATGGATACAATAGGGTGTTAGGCCAACTCTCGCAAGGAAACGGTGAGCAAAGAAAATACGAAAATCAACCTAGATTCCGAATTGACCAAGACTCTCAAAGCAAGTGAGAACAAGCTCCGATTTCGTCGTGTTCACAGGCGTTGGAAAGCTATTGGGGAATTGAGCTGATAGGACTTCTAGTTTTTGCGATCTGGAGGATTTTACATACGTGCACACACAGGATCACATGCGCGGAAAATATCGAGCCCAAAAAGGGCCATCTGGGCCCTCAAAAAGGGCCTGCAGGATTGGAAAAAACGAAAGTTATTGCAATTACAGCTCAAATTTCGATGAGTCGGCACATCCCTTTGGTGTTCAGGACCCGGGCGCCCCACCTATGTATGGATACAATAGGGTCTTAGGTCAACTCTCGCAAAGAAATGGTGATAAAAGAAAATACTAAAATCAACATAGAGCCTGAATTGATCGAGACTCTCAAAGCAAGTGAGAACAAGCTCCGATTTCATCGTTTTCATAGGCGTTGGAAAGCTATTGGGGAGTTAAGCTGATAGGACTTCTAGTTTTTGTGATTTGGAGGATTTTACATACGTGCACACATAGGATCACGTGTGCCGAAAATATTGAGCCCAAAAAGGGTCGTCTGGGCCCTCAATAATGGCCTGCAGGATTGGAAAAACGAAAGTTACCACAATTACAGCCCAAATTTCGATGAGCCGGCACATCCCTTTAGTGTTCAGGCCCTGGGCGCCCCACCCATGTATGGATACAATAGGGTGTTAGGCCAACTCTCGCAAGGAAACGGTGAGCAAAGAAAATACAAAAATCAACCTAGATTCCGAATTGACCAAGACTCTCAAAGCAAGTGAGAACAAGCTCCGATTTCGTCGTGTTCATAGGCGTTGGAAAGCTATTGGGAAATTGAGCTGATAGGACTTCTAGTTTTTGCGATCTGGAGGATTTTACATACGTGCACACACAGGATCACATGCGCGGAAAATATCGAGCCCAAAAAGGGCCATCTGGGCCCTCAAAAGGGGCCTGCAGGATTGGAAAAAACGAAAGTTATTGCAATTACAGCTCAAATTTCGATGAGCCGGCACATCCCTTTGGTGTTCAGGACCCGGGCGCCCCACCCATGTATGGATACAATAGGGTCTTAGGTCAACTCTCGCAAAGAAACGGTGATAAAAGAAAATACAAAAATCAATATAGAGTCTGAATTGATCGAGACTCTCAAAGCAAGTGAGAACAAGCTCCGATTTCATCGTTTTCATAGGCGTTGGAAAGCTATTGGGGAATTAAGTTGATAGGACTTCTAGTTTTTGTGATTTGGAGGATTTTACATACGTGCACACGTAGGATCACGTGTGCCGAAAATATTGAGCCCAAAAAGGGTCGTCTGGGCCCTCAAAAATGGCCTGCAGGATTGGAAAAACGAAAGTTATCACAATTACAGCCCAAATTTCGATGAGCCGGCACATCCCATTGGTGTTCAGGCCCTGGGCGCCCCACCCATGTATGGATACAATAGGGTGTTAGGCAAACTCTCGCAAGGAAATGGTGAGCACAGAAAATACAAAAATCAACCTAGATTCCGAATTGACCGAGACTCTCAAAGCAAATGAGAACAAGCTCCGATTTCGTAGTGTTCATAGGCGTTGGAAAGCTATTGGGGAATTTAGCTGATAGGACTTCTAGTTTTTGCGATCTGGAGGATTTTACATACGTGCACACACAGGATCACGTGCGCGGAAAATTTTGAGACCAAAAAGGGTCGTCTTGGCCCTCAAAAATGGCATGCAGGATTGGAAAAAATGAAAGTTATCGCAATTACAGCTCAAATTTTGATGAGCCGGCATATCACTTTGGTGTTCAGGTCCTTGGCGCCCCACCCATGTATGGATACAATAGGGTGTTAGGCCAACTCTCGCGAAGAAACGGTGATCAAAGAAAATACAAAAATCAACCTAGAGTCCGAATTGATCGAGACTCTCAAAGCAAGTGAGAACAAGCACCGATT
The DNA here is from genome assembly GCA_902687465.1 of Secale cereale. NCBI lineage: Eukaryota > Viridiplantae > Streptophyta > Magnoliopsida > Poales > Poaceae > Secale > Secale cereale. Next base: position 151,757,892 of record LR738716.1, on the reverse strand, counting down.
TCGTCGTTTTCATAGGCGTTGGAAAGCTATTGGGGAATTGAGGTGATAGGACTTCTAGTTTTTATGATCTGGAGGAATTTACATACGTGCACACACAGGATCACATGCGTGGAAAATTCTGAGCCCAAAAAGGGTCGTCTTGGCCCTCAAAAATGGCCTGCAGGATTGGAAAAAATGAAAGTTATCGCAATTACAGCTCAAATTTTGATGAGCCGGCATATCACTTTGGTGTTTAGGTCCTGGGCGCCCCACCCATGTATGGATACAATAGGGTGTTAGGCCAACTCTCGCGAAGGAACGGTGTCGGTGTACTAAGGTAGGGGTACCCTAGTACCCCAACTTGTGCACGGGCAGCGGCAGCTCCCCGCGGCAGGGTTCGCCACGCGCGTGCCGGAGACCTTCCTGCCCCTTATCTAGCCATTCAAAAACAAAGTATACAAGACAGAAGACCAAGACCCCGGCAAGAGGAGCTTGCCGGGAAGGCCGTCCCAGGCTCGAGATTGCTTAACTAGCACGAGGCCCTGGCAAGAGGAGCTTGTCAGGACGAATAGAAGATTTTATCTTAGAAGACCCGGCAAGGGCTCGGGGAGCGGCAAGCTTCCGGGCCCGGCAAGGTCGAGATCCCCGGCAAGGTGCTTGCCGGGGGAGGTACGCTGTGTGCCCGCGCTCCAGCTCATCGGCCCACGCGTCGCCCTGGGGCCACTCCAGGGACGCGTGGCGGATGGCTGTGCAGCCTGGGGGACACGGTGGCACTCCACGGCAGAGGATCCATCGCCGTGGCAGACGGAGACGCAACGGCGGGAGCTTTTGGGGTCGACGGCGACGGGCATTAAATGCCCTTGTCCCCCACTGTTAAAGTAGGTATAGACCACTGTTCTGTACTGTAGCTCCACTGTTCCCGCACTGTTACAACTACCACCTCTTTTACATTTTTACCCCTTTCTCCTACGTTGACACCTGTCGGTGACCCCTTGCACTATAAAAGGAGGCCCATGCACAACGTGGAGGGGGTTCGAAACCTAGATTACTCTCACGCACGGTGTAGCTGCTTCTTCAAGCTCCCGAGCGCTCAACTCAATACACAACCAAGCAGGAGTAGGGTTTTACGCATCCGTGCGGCCCGAACCTGGGTAAAAACTGCCCGCGCGTCCGCTTCGATCTGCTCTTCGTGCCCCCTCCGCCCTCGTACCGCACAGACAAGGGGCTCCGGTCCCATAGGTGTTCGTGGCGGACAGTTTCCCCCGACAGACCTGAACACCAAAGTGATATGCCTGCTCATCAAAATTTGAGCTGTAATTGCGATAACTTTCATTTTTTCCAATCCTGCGGGCCATTTTTGAGGGCCAAGACGACCCTTTTTGGTCTCAAAATTTTCCGCGCACGTGATCCTGTGTGTGCACGTATGTAAAATCCTCCAGATCGTAAACACTAGAAGTCCTATGACCTCAATTCCCCAATAGCTTTCCAACGCCTATGAAAATGACGAAATCGGAGCTTGTTCTCACTTGCTTTGAGAGTCTCGATCAATTCGGACTCTAGGTTGATTTTTGTATTTTCTTTGATCACCGTTTCTTCGCGAGAGTTGGCCTAACACCCTATTGTATCCATACATGGGTGGGGCGCCAAGGACCTGAACACCAAAGTGATATGCCGGCTCATCAAAATTTGAGCTGTAATTGCGATAACTTTCATTTTTTCCAATCCTGCAGGCCATTTTTGAGGTCCAAGACGACCCTTTTTGGGCTCAGAATTTTCCACGCACGTGATCCTGTGTGTGCACGTATGTAAAATCCTCCAGATCGTAAAAACTAGAAGTCCTATCACCTCAATTCCCCAATAGCTTTCCAACGCCTATGAAAACGACGAAATCGGTGCTTGTTCTCACTTGCTTTGAGAGTCTCGATCAATTCGGACTCTAGGGTGATTTTTGTATTTTCTTTGATCACCGTTTCTTCGCGAGAGTTGGCCTAACACCCTATTGTATCCATACATGGGTGGGGCGCCCAGGACCTGAACACCAAAGTGATATGCCGGCTCATCAAAATTTGAGCTGTAATTGCGATAACTTTCATTTTTTCCAATCCTGCAAGCCATTTTTGAGGGCCAAGACGACCCTTTTTGGGCTCAGAATTTTCCACGCACGTGATCCTGTGTGTGCACGTATGTAAAATCCTCCAGATCGTAAAAACTAGAAGTCCTATCACCTCAATTCCCCAATAGCTTTCCAACGGCTATGAAAACGATGAAATCGGAGCTTGTTCTCACTTGCTTTGAGAGTCTCGATCAATTCAGACTCTATGTTGATTTTAGTATTTTCTTTTATCACCGTTTCTTTGCGAGAGTTGACCTAAGACCCAATTGTATCCATACATGGGTGGGGCGCCCGGGTCCTGAACACCAAAGGGATGTGCCGGCTCATCGAAATTTGAGCTGTAATTGCAATAACTTTCGTTTTTTCCAATCCTGCAGGCCCTTTTTGAGGGCCCAGATGGCCCTTTTTGGGCTCGATATTTTCCGCGCATGTGATCCTGTGTGTGCACGTATGTAAAATCCTCCAGATCGCAAAAACTAGAAGTCCTATAAGCTCAATTCCCCAATAGCTTTCCAACGCCTGTGAACACGACGAAATCGGAGCTTGTTCTCACTTGCTTTGAGAGTCTTGGTCAATTCGGAATCTAGGTTGATTTTTGTATTTTCTTTGCTCACCGTTTCCTTGCGAGAGTTGGCCTAACACCCTATTGTATCCATACATGGGTGGGGCGCCCAGGGCCTGAACACTAAAGGGATGTGCCGGCTCATCGAAATTTGGGCTGTAATTGTGATAACTTTCGTTTTTCCAATCCTGCAGGCCATTATTGAGGGCCCAGACGACCCTTTTTGGGCTCAATATTTTCGGCACACGTGATCCTACGTGTGCACGTATGTAAAATCCTCCAAATCACAAAAACTAGAAGTCCTATCAGCTTAACTCACCAATAGCTTTCCAACGCCTATGAAAACGATGAAATCGGAGCTTGTTCTCACTTGCTTTGAGAGTCTCCATCAATTCAGACTCTATGTTCATTTTAGTATTTTCTTTTATCACCGTTTCTTTGCGAGAGTTGACCTAAGACCCTATTGTATCCATACATAGGTGGGGCGCCCGGGTCCTGAACACCAAAGGGATGTGCCGGCTCATCGAAATTTGAGCTGTAATTGCAATAACTTTCATTTTTTCCAATCCTGCAGGCCCTTTTTGAGGGCCCAGATGGCCCTTTTTGGGCTCGATATTTTCCGCGCATGTGATCCTTTGTGTGCACGTATGTAAAATCCTCCAGATCGCAAAAACTAGAAGTCCTATAAGCTCAATTCCCCAATAGCTTTCCAACGCCTGTGAACACGACAAAATCGGAGCTTGTTCTCACTTGCTTTGAGAGTCTTGGTCAATTCGGAATCTAGGTTGATTTTTGTATTTTCTTTGCTCACCATTTCCTTGCGAGAGTTGGCCTAACACCCTATTGTATCCATACATGGGTGGGGCGCCCAGGGCCTGAACACTAAAGGGATGTGCCGGCTCATCGAAATTTGGGCTGTAATTGTGATAAGTTTCGTTTTTCCAATCCTGCAGGCCATTTTTGAGGGCCCAGACGACCCTTTTTGGGCTCAATATTTTCGGCACACGTGATCCTACGTGTGCACGTATGTAAAATCCTCCAAATCACAAAAACTAGAAGTCCTATCAGCTTAACTCACCAATAGCTTTCCAACGCCTATGGAAACGATGAAATCGGAGCTTGTTCTCACTTGCTTTGAGAGTCTCCATCAATTAAGACTCTATGTTCATTTTAGTATTTTCTTTTATCACCGTTTCTTTGTGAGAGTTGACCTAAGACCCTATTGTATCCATACATAGGTGGGGCGCCCGGGTCCTGAACACCAAAGGGATGTGCCGGCTCATCGAAATTTGAGCTGTAATTGCAATAACTTTCGTTTTTTCCAATCCTGCAGGCCCTTTTTGAGGGCCCAGATGGCCCTTTTTGGGCTCGATATTTTCCGCGCATGTGATCCTGTGTGTGCACGTATGTAAAATCCTCCAGATCGCAAAAACTAGAAGTCCTATAAGCTCAATTCCCCAATAGCTTTCCAACGCCTGTGAACACGACGAAATCGGAGCTTGTTCTCACTTGCTTTGAGAGTCTCGGTCAATTCGGAATCTAGGTTGATTTTTGTATTTTCTTTGCTCACCGTTTCCTTGCGAGAGTTGGCCTAACACCCTATTGTATCCATACATGGGTGGAGCGCCCAGGGCCTGAACACTAAAGGGATGTGCCGGCTCATCGAAATTTGGGCTGTAATTGTGATAACTTTCGTTTTTCCAATCCTGCAGGCCATTATTGAGGGCCCAGACGACCCTTTTTGGGCTCAATATTTTTGGCACACGTGATCCTCCGTGTGCACGTATGTAAAATCCTCCAAATCACAAAAACTAGAAGTCCTATCAGCTTAACTCCCCAATAGCTTTCCAACGCCTATGAAAACGATGAAATCGGAGCTTGTTCTCACTTGCTTTGAGAGTCTCGATCAATTCAGGCTCTATGTTGATTATAGTATTTTCTTTTATCACCGTTTCTTTGTGAGAGTTGACCTAAGACCCTATTGTATCCATACATAGGTGGGGCGCCCGGGTCCTGAACACCAAAGGGATGTGCCGGCTCATCGAAATTTGAGCTGTAATTGCAATAACTTTCGTTTTTTCCAATCCTGCAGGCCCTTTTTGAGGGCCCAGATGGCCCTTTTTGGGCTCGATATTTTCCGCGCATGTGATCCTGTGTGTGCACGTATGTAAAATCCTCCAGATCGCAAAAACTAGAAGTCCTATCAGCTCAATTCCCCAATAGCTTTCCAACGCCTGTGAACACGACGAAATCGGAGCTTGTTCTCACTTGCTTTGAGAGTCTCGGTCAATTCGGAATCTAGGTTGATTTTTGTATTTTCTTTGCTCACCGTTTCCTAGCGAGAGTTGGCCTAACACCCTATTGTATCCATACATGGGTGGGGTGCCCAGGGCCTGAACACCAAAGGGATGTGCCGGCTCATCGAAATTTGGGCTGTAATTGTGATAACTTTCGTTTTTCCAATCCTGTAGGCCATTTTTGAGGGCCCAGACGACCCTTTTTGGGCTCAATATTTTCGGCACACGTGATCCTACATGTGCACGTATGTAAAATCCTCCAAATCACAAAAACTAGAAGTCCTATCAGCTTAATTCCCCAATAGCTTTCCAACGCCTATGAAAATGATGAAATCGGAGCTTGTTCTCACTTGCTTTGAGAGTCTCGATCAATTCAGAATCTATGTTGATTTTTGTATTTTCTTTTATCACCATTTCTTTGCGAGAGTTGACCTAAGACCCTATTGTATCCATACATAGGTGGGGTGCCCGGGTCCTGAACACCAAAGGGATGTGCCGGCTCATCGAAATTTGAGCTATAATTGCAATAACTTTCGTTTTTTCCAATTCTGCAGGCCCTTTTTGAGGGCCCAGGTGGCCCTTTTTGGGCTCGATATTTTCCGCGCATGTGATCCTGTGTGTGCACGTATGTAAAATCCTCCAGATCACAAAAACTAGAAGTCCTATAAGCTCAATTCCCCAATAGCTTTCCAACGCCTGTGAACACGACGAAATCGGAGCTTGTTCTCACTTGCTTTGAGAGTCTCGGTCAATTCGGAATCTAGGTTGATTTTTGTATTTTCTTTGCTCACCGTTTCCTAGCGAGAGTTGGCCTAACACCCTATTGTATCCATACATGGGTGGGCTGCCCAGGGCCTGAACACCAAAGGGATGTGCCGGCTCATCGAAATTTGGGCTGTAATTGTGATAACTTTCGTTTTTCCAATCCTGTAGGCCATTTTTGAGGGCCCAGACGACCCTTTTTGGGCTCAATATTTTCGGCACACGTGATCCTACGTGTGCACGTATGTAAAATCCTCCAAATCACAAAAACTAGAAGTCCTATCAGCTTAATTCCCCAATAGCTTTCCAACGCCTATGAAAATGATGAAATCGGAGCTTGTTCTCACTTGCTTTGAGAGTCTCGATCAATTCAGACTCTATGTTGATTTTTGTATTTTCTTTTATCACCATTTCTTTGCGAGAGTTGACCTAAGACCCTATTGTATCCATACATAGGTGGGGTGCCCGGGTCCTGAACACCAAAGGGATGTGCCGGCTCATCGAAATTTGAGCTGTAATTGCAATAACTTTCGTTTTTTCCAATTCTGCAGGCCCTTTTTGAGGGCCCAGGTGGCCCTTTTTGGGCTCGATATTTTCCGCGCATGTGATCCTGTGTGTGCACGTATGTAAAATCCTCCAGATCACAAAAACTAGAAGTCCTATCAGCTCAATTCCCCAATAGATTTCCAACGCCTGTGAACACGACGAAATCGGAGCTTGTTCTCACTTGCTTTGAGAGTCTCGGTCAATTCGGAATCTAGGTTGATTTTTGTATTTTCTTTGCTCACCGTTTCCTTGTGAGAGTTGGCCTAACACCCTATTGTATCCATACATGGGTGGGGTGCCCAGGGCCTGAACACCAAAGGGATGTGCCGGCTCATCGAAATTTGGGCTGTAATTGTGATAACTTTCGTTTTTCCAATCCTGCAGGCCATTTTTGAGGGCCCAGACGACCCTTTTTGGGCCCAATATTTTCGGCACACATGATCCTACGTGTGCACATATGTAAAATCCTCCAAATCACAAAAACTAGAAGTCCTATCAGCTTAATTCCCCAATAGCTTTCCAACGCCTATGAAAACGATGAAATCGGAGCTTGTTCTCACTTGCTTTGAGAGTCTCGATCAATTCAGACTCTATGTTGATTTTTGTATTTTCTTTTATCACCATTTCTTTGCGAGAGTTGACCTAAGACCCTATTGTATCCATACATAGGTGGGGCGCCCGGGTCCTGAACACCAAAGGGATGTGCCGGCTCATCGAAATTTGAGCTGTAATTGCAATAACTTTCGTTTTTTCCAATTCTGCAGGCCCTTTTTGAGGGCCCAGATGGCCCTTTTTGGGCTCGATATTTTCTGTGCATGTGATCCTGTGTGTGCACGTATGTAAAATCCTCCAGATCGCAAAAACTAGAAGTCCGATCAGCTCAATTCCCCAATAGCTTTCCAACGCCTATGAACACGACGAAATCGGAGCTTGTTCTCACTTGCTTTGAGAGTCTCGGTCAATTCGGAATCTAGGTTGATTTTTGTATTTTCTTTGCTCACCGTTTCCTTGTGAGAGTTGGCCTAACACCCTATTGTATCCATACATGGGTGGGGTGCCCAGGGCCTGAACACCAAAGGGATGTGCCGGCTCATCGGAATTTGGGCTGTAATTGTGATAACTTTCGTTTTTCCAATCCTGCAGGCCATTTTTGAGGGCCCAGACGACCCTTTTTGGGCTCAATATTTTCGGCACACGTGATCCTACGTGTGCATGTATGTAAAATCCTCCAAATCACAAAAACTAGAAGTCCTATCAGCTTAATTCCCCAATAGCTTTCCAACGCCTATGAAAACGATGAAATCGGAGCTTGTTCTCACCGTCTTTGAGAGTCTCGATCAATTCAGACTCTATGTTGATTTTTGTATTTTCTTTTATCACCATTTCTTTGCGAGAGTTGACCTAAGACCCTATTGTATCCATACATAGGTGGGGCGCCCGGGTCCTGAACACCAAAGGGATGTGCCGGCTCATCGAAATTTGAGCTGTAATTGCAATAACTTTCGTTTTTTCCAATTCTGCAGGCCCTTTTTGAGGGCCCAGGTGGCCCTTTTTGGGCTCGATATTTTCCGCGCATGTGATCCTGTGTGTGCACGTATGTAAAATCCTCCAGATCGCAAAAACTAGAAGTCCTATCAGCTCAATTCCCCAATAGCTTTCCAACGCCTGTGAACACGACGAAATCGGAGCTTGTTC
>LR738716.1:151715417-151729930 GCA_902687465.1 Secale cereale | reverse complement strand
AGACGGCCCTTTTTGGGCTTGATATTTTCCGCGCATGTGATCCTGTGTGTGCACGTATGTAAAATCCTCCAGATCGCAAAAACTAGAAGTCCTATCAGCTCAATTCCCCAATAGCTTTCCAACGCCTATGAAAACGATGAAATCGGAGCTTGTTCTCACTTGCTTTGAGAGTCTCGATCAATTCAGACTCAATGTTGATTTTTGTATTTTCTTTGATCACCGTTTCTTTGCATGAGTTAGCCTAACACCCTATTGTATCCATACATGGGTGGGGCGCCCAGGACCTGAACACCAAAGGGATGTGCCGGCTCATCGAAATTTGAGCTGTAATTGCGATAACTTTCATTTTTTCCAATCCTGCAGGCCATTTTTGAGGGACCAGACGGCCCTTTTTGGGCTTGATATTTTCGGCGCATGTGATCCTGTGTGTGCACGTATGTAAAATCCTCCAGATCGCAAAAACTAGAAGTCCTATCAGCTCAATTCCCCAATAGCTTTCCAATGCCTATGAACACGACGAAATCGGAGCTTGTTCTCACTTACCTTGAGAGTCTCGGTCAATTCGAAATCTAGGTTGATTTTTGTATTTTCTTTGCTCACCGTTTCCTTGCGAGAGTTGGCCTAACACCCTATTGTATCCATACATGGGTGGGGCACCCAGGGCCTGAACACCAAAGGAATGTGCCGGCTCATCGAAATTTGGGCTGTAATTGTGATAACTTTCGTTTTTCCAATCCTGCAGGCCATTTTTGAGGGCCCAGACGACCCTTTTTGGGCTCAATATTTTTGGCACACGTGATCCTACGTGTGCACATATGTAAAATCCTCCAAATCACAAAAACTAGAAGTCCTATCAGCTCAATTCCCCAATAGCTTTCCAACGCCTAGGAACACGATGAAATCGGAGCTTGTTCTCACTTGCTTTGAGAGTCTCGATCAATTCGGACTCTATGTTGATTTTTTTATTTTCTTTGATCACCGTTTCTTTGCGAGAGTTGGCCTAACACCCTTTGAGAGTCTCGATCAATTCAGGCTCTATTTTGATTTTAGTATTTTCTTTTATCACCGTTTCTTTGCGAGAGTTGACCTAAGACCCTATTGTATCGATACATAGGTGGGGCGCCCGGGTCCTGAACACCAAAGGGATGTGCCGGCTCATCGAAATTTTAGCTGTAATTGCAATAACTTTTGTTTTTCCAATCCTGCAGGCCCTTTTTGAGGGCCCAGATGACCCTTTTTGGGCTCGATATTTTCCGCGCATGTGATCCTGTGTGTGCACGTATGTAAAATCCTCCAGATCGCAAAAACTAGAAGTCCTATAAGCTCAATTCCCCAATAGCTTTCCAACGCCTGTGAACACGATGAAATCGGAGCTTGTTCTCACTTGCTTTGAGAGTCTGGGTCAATTCAGAATCTAGGTTGATTTTTGTATTTTCTTTGCTCACCGTTTCCTTGCGAGAGTTGGCCTAACACCCTATTGTATCCATACATGGGTGGGGCGCCTAGGGCCTGAACACTAAAGGGATGTGCCGGCTCATCGAAATTTGGGCTGTAATTGTGATAACTTTCGTTTTTCCAATCCTGCAGGCCATTATTGAGGGCCCAGACGACCCTTTTTGGGCTCAATATTTTCGGCACACGTGATCCTACGTGTGCATGTATGTAAAATCCTCCAAATCACAAAAACTAGAAGTCCTATCAGCTTAACTCCCCAATAGCTTTCCAACGCCTATGAAAACGATGAAATCGGAGCTTGTTCTCACTTGCTTTGAGAGTCTCGATCAATTCAGGCTCTATGTTGATTTTAGTATTTTCTTTTATCTCCGTTTCTTTGCGAGAGTTGACCTAAGACCCTATTGTATCCATACATAGGTGGGGCGCCCGGGTCCTGAACACCAAAGGGATGTGCCGGCTCATCGAAATTTGAGCTGTAATTGCAATAACTTTCGTTTTTTCCAATCCTGCAGGCCCTTTTTGAGGGCCCAGATGGCCCTTTTTGGGCTCGATATTTTCCGCGCATGTGATCCTGTGTGTGCACGTATGTAAAATCCTCCAGATCGCAAAAACTAGAACTCCTATCAGCTCAATTCCCCAATAGCTTTCCAACGCCTGTGAACACGACGAAATCGGAGCTTGTTCTCACTTGCTTTGAGAGTCTTGGTCAATTCGGAATCTAGGTTGATTTTTGTATTTTCTTTGCTCACCGTTTCCTTGCGAGAGTTGGCCTAACACCCTATTGTATCCATACATGGGTGGGGCGCCCAGGGCCTGAACACTAAAGGGATGTGCCGGCTCATCGAAATTTGGGCTGTAATTGTGATAACTTTCGTTTTTCCAATCCTGCAGGCCATTTTTGAGGGCCCAGACGACCCTTTTTGGGCTCAATATTTTCAGCACACGTGATCCTACGTGTGCATGTATGTAAAATCCTCCAAATCACAAAAACTAGAAGTCCTATCAGCTTAACTCCCCAATAGCTTTCCAACGCCTATGAAAACGATGAAATCGGAGCTTGTTCTCACTTGCTTTGAGAGTCTCCATCAATTCAGACTCTATGTTGATTTTAGTATTTTCTTTTATCACCGTTTCTTTGCGAGAGTTGACCTAAGACCCTATTGTATCCATACATAGGTGGGGCGCCTGGGTCCTGAACACCAAAGGGATGTGCCGGCTCATCGAAATTTGAGCTGTAATTGCAATAACTTTCGTTTTTTCCAATCCTGCAGGCCCTTTTTGAGGGCCCAGATGGCCCTTTTTGGGCTCGATATTTTCCGCGCATGTGATCCTATGTGTGCACGTATGTAAAATCCTCCAGATCGCAAAAACTAGAAGTCCTATCAGCTCAATTCCCCAATAGCTTTCCAACGCCTATGAACACGACGAAATCGGAGCTTGTTCTCACTTGCTTTGAGAGTCTCGGTCAATTCGGAATCTAGGTTGATTTTTGTATTTTCTTTGCTCACCGTTTCCTTGCGAGAGTTTGCCTAACACCCTATTGTATCCATACATGGGTGGGGCGCCAGGGCCTGAACACCAATGGGATGTGCCGGCTCATCGAAATTTGGGCTGTAATTGTGATAACTTTCGTTTTTCCAATCCTGCAGGCCATTTTTGAGGGCCCAGACGACCCTTTTTGGGCTCAATATTTTCGGCACACGTGATCCTACGTGTGCACGTATGTAAAATCCTCCAAATCACAAAAACTAGAAGTCCTATCAACTTAATTCCCCAATAGCTTTCCAACGCCTATGAAAATGATGAAATCGGAGCTTGTTCTCACTTGCTTTGAGAGTCCCGATCAATTCATACTCTATATTGATTTTTGTATTTTCTTTTATCACCGTTTCTTTGTGAGAGTTGACCTAAGACCCTATTGTATCCATACATGGGTGGGGCGCCCGGGTCCTGAACACCAAACGGATGTGCCGGCTCATCGAAATTTGAGCTGTAATTGCAATAACTTTCGTTTTTTCCAATCCTGCAGGCCCTTTTTGAGGGCCCAGATGGCCCTTTTTGGGCTCGATATTTTCCGCGCATGTGATCCTGTGTGTGCACGTGTGTAAAATCCTCTAGATCGCAAAAACTAGAAGTCCTATCAGCTCAATTCCCCAATAGCTTTTCAACGCCTATGAAAACGATGAAATCGGACCTTGTTCTCACTTGCTTTGAGAGTCTCCATCAATTCAGACTCTATGTTGATTTTAGTATTTTCTTTTATCACCGTTTCTTTGCGAGAGTTGACCTAAGACCCTATTGTATCCATACATAGGTGGGGCGCCCGGGTCCGGAACACCAAAGGGATGTGCCGGCTCATCGAAATTTGAGCTGTAATTGCAATAACTTTCGTTTTTTCCAATCATGCAGGCCCTTTTTGAGGGCCCAGATGGCCCTTTTTGGGCTCGATATTTTCCGCGCATGTGATCCTGTGTGTGCACGTATGTAAAATCCTCCAGATCACAAAAACTAGAAGTCCTATCAGCTCAATTCCCCAATAGCTTTCCAACGCCTATGAACACGACGAAATCGGAGCTTGTTCTCACTTGCTTTGAGAGTCTCGGTCAATTCGGAATCTAGGTTGATTTTTGTATTTTCTTTGCTCACCGTTTCCTTGCGAGAGTTCGCCTAACACCCTATTGTATCCATACATGGGTGGGGCGCCCAGGGCCTGAACACCAATGGGATGTGCCGGCTCATCGAAATTTGGGCTGTAATTGTGATAACTTTCGTTTTTCCAATCCTGCAGTCCATTTTTAAGGGCCCAGACGACCCTTTTTGGGCTCAATATTTTCGGCACACGTGATCCTACGTGTGCACGTATGTAAAATCCTCCAAATCACAAAAACTAGAAGTCCTATCAGCTTAATTCCCCAATAGCTTTCCAACGCCTATGAAAACGATGAAATCGGAGCTTGTTCTCACTTGCTTTGAGAGTCTCGATCAATTCAGGCTCTATGTTGGTTTTTGTATTTTCTTTTATCACCGTTTCTTTGCGAGAGTTGACCTAAGACCCTATTGTATCCATACATGGGTGGGGCGCCCGGGTCCTGAACACCAAAGGGATGTGCCGGCTCATCAAAATTTGAGCTGTAATTGCAATAACTTTCATTTTTTCCAATCCTGCAGGCCCTTTTTGAGGGCCAAGATGGCCATTTTTGGGCTCGATATTTTCCGCGCATGTGATCCTGTGTGTGCACGTATGTAAAATCCTCCAGATCGCAAAAACTAGAAGTCCTATCAGCTCAATTCCCCAATAGCTTTCCAACGCCTATGAACACGACGAAATCGGAGCTTGTTCTCACTTGCTTTGAGAGTCTCGGTCAATTCGAAATCTTTGTTGATTTTTGTATTTTCTTTGCTCACCGTTTCCTTGCGAGAGTTGGCCTAACACCCTATTGTATCCATACATGGGTGGGGCGCCCAGGGCCTGAACACCAAAGGGATGTGCCGGCTCATCGAAATTTGGGCTGTAATTGTGATAACTTTCGTTTTTCCAATCCTGCAGGCCATTTTTGAGGGCCCAGACGACCCTTTTTGGGCTCAATATTTTCGGCACACGTGATCCTACGTGTGCACGTATGTAAAATCCTCCAAATCAGAAAAACTAGAAGTCCTATCAGCTTAACTCCCCAATAGCTTTCCAACGCCTATGAAAACGATGAAATCGGAGCTTGTTCTCACTTGCTTTGAGAGTCTCCATCAATTCAGACTCTATGTTGATTTCAGTATTTTCTTTTATCACCGTTTCTTTGCGAGAGTTGACCTAAGACCCTATTGTATCCATACATAGGTGGGGCGCCCGGGTCCTGAACACCAAAGGGATGTGCCGGCTCATCGAAATTTGAGCTGTAATTGCAATAACTTTCGTTTTTTCCAATCCTGCAGGCCCTATTTGAGGGCCCAGATGGCCCTTTTTGGGCTCGATATTTTCCACGCATGTGATCCTGTGTGTGCACGTATGTAAAATCCTCCAGGTTGCAAAAACTAGAAGTCCTATCAGCTCAATTCCCCAATAGCTTTCCAACGCCTATGAACACGACGAAATCGGAGCTTGTTCTCACTTGCTTTGAGAGTCTCGGTCAATTCGGAATCTAGGTTGATTTTTGTATTTTCTTTGATAACCGTTTCCTTGCGAGAGTTGGCCTAACACCCTATTGTATCCATACATGGGTGGGGCGCCCAGGGCCTGAACACCAAATGGATGTGCCGGCTCATCAAAATTTGGGCTGTAATTGTGATAACTTTCGTTTTTCCAATCCTGCAGGCCATTATTGAGGGCCCAGACGACCCTTTTTGGGCTCAATATTTTCGGCACACGTGATCCTACGTGTGCATGTATGTAAAATCCTCCAAATCAGAAAAACTAGAAGTCCTATCAGCTTAACTCCCCAATAGCTTTCCAACGCCTATGAAAACGATGAAATCGGAGCTTGTTCTCACTTGCTTTGAGAGTCTCCATCAATTCAGACTCTATGTGGATTTTAGTATTTTCTTTTATCACCGTTTCTTTGCGAGAGTTGACCTAAGACCCTATTGTATCCATACATAGGTGGGGCGCCCGGGTCCTGGACACCAAAGGGATGTGCCGGCTCATCGAAATTTGAGCTGTAATTGTAATAACTTTCGTTTTTTCCAATCCTGCAGGCCCTTTTTGAGGGCCCAGATGGCCCTTTTTGGGCTCGATATTTTCCACGCATGTGATCCTGTGTGTGCACGTATGTAAAATCCTCCAGGTCACAAAAACTAGAAGTCCTATCAGCTCAATTCCCCAATAGCTTTCCAACGCCTATGAACACGACGAAATCGGAGCTTGTTCTCACTTGCTTTGAGAGTCTCGGTCAATTCGGAATCTAGGTTGATTTTTGTATTTTCTTTGATAACCGTTTCCTTGCGAGAGTTGGCCTAACACCCTATTGTATCCATACATGGGTGGGGCGCCCAGGGCCTGAACACCAAAGGGATGTGCCGGCTCATCGAAATTTGGGCTGTAATTGTGATAACTTTCGTTTTTCCAATCCTGCAGGCCATTTTTGAGGGTCCAGACGACCCTTTTTGGGCTCAATATTTTTGGCACACGTGATCCTACGTGTGCATGTATGTAAAATCCTCAAAATCATAAAAACTAGAAGTCCTATCAGCTTAATTCCCCAATAGCTTTCCAACGCCTATGAAAACGATGAAATCGGAGCTTGTTCTCACTTGCTTTGAGAGTCTCCATCAATTCAGACACTATGTTGATTTTTGTATTTTCTTTTATCACTGTTTCTTTGTGAGAGTTGACCTAAGGCCCTATTGTATCCATACATGGGTGGGGCGCCCGGGTCCTGAACACCAAAGGGATGTGCCGGCTCATCGAAATTTGAGCTGTAATTGCAATAACTTTTGTTTTTTCCAATCCTGCAGAACCTTTTTGAGGGCCCAGATGGCCCTTTTTGGGCTCGATATTTTCCGCGCATGTGATCCTGTGCGTGCACGTATGTAAAATCCTCCAGATCGCAAAAACTAGAAGTCCTATCAGCTCAATTCCCCAATAGCTTTCCAACGCCTGTGAACACGATGAAATCGGAGCTTGTTCTCACTTGCTTTGAGAGTCTTGGTCAATTCGGAATCTAGGTTGATTTTTGTATTTTCTTTGATCACCGTTTCCTTGCGAGAGTTGGCCTAACACCCTATTGTATCCATACATGGGTGGGGCGCCCAAGGCTTGAACACTAAAGGGATGTGCCGGCTCATCGAAATTTGGGCTGTAATTGTGATAACTTTCGTTTTTCCAATCCTGCAGGCCATTATTGAGGGCCCAGACGACCCTTTTTGGGCTCAATATTTTTGGCACACGTGATCCTACGTGTGCACGTATGTAAAATCCTCCAAATCACAAAAACTAGAAGTCCTATCAGCTTAACTCCCCAATAGCTTTCCAACGCCTATGAAAACGATGAAATCGGAGCTTGTTCTCACTTGCTTTGAGAGTCTCCATCAATTCAGACTCTATGTTGATTTTAGTATTTTCTTTTATCACCATTTCTTTGCGAGAGTTGACCTAAGACCCTATTGTATCCATACATAGGTGGGGCGCCCGGTTCCAGAACACCAAAGGGATGTGCCGGCTCATCGAAATTTGAGCAGTAATTGCAATAACTTTCGTTTTTTCCAATCCTGCAGGCCCTTTTTGAGGGCCCAGATGGCCCTTTTTGGGCTCGATATTTTCCGCGCATGTGATCCTGTGTGTGCACGTATGTAAAATCCTCCAGATCGCAAAAACTAGAAGTCCTATCAGCTCAATTCCCCAATAGCTTTCAAACGCCTATGAACACGACGAAATCGGAGCTTGTTCTCACTTGCTTTGAAAGTCTCGGTCAATTCGGAATCTAGGTTGATTTTTGTAGTTTCTTTGCTCATCGTTTCCTTGCGAGAGTTGGCCTAACACCCTATTTTATCCATACATGGGTGGGGCGCCCAGGGCCTGAACACCAATG
Source organism: Secale cereale (assembly GCA_902687465.1). Lineage (NCBI taxonomy): Eukaryota > Viridiplantae > Streptophyta > Magnoliopsida > Poales > Poaceae > Secale > Secale cereale. The sequence goes on along the minus strand of LR738716.1, from coordinate 151,721,957 downwards.
GGATGTGCCGGATCATCGAAATTTGGGCTGTAATTGTGATAACTTTCGTTTTTCCAATCCTGCAGGCCATTTTTGAGGGCCCAGACGACCCTTTTTGGGCTCAATATTTTCGGCACACGTGATCCTACATTTGCACGTATGTAAAATCCTCCAAATCACAAAAACTAGAAGTCCTATCAGCTTAACTCCCCAATAGCTTTCCAACGCCTATGAAAACAATGAAATCGGAGCTTGTTCTCACTTGGTTTGAGAGTCTCCATCAATTCAGACTCTATGTTGATTTTAGTATTTTCTTTTATCACCGTTTCTTTGCGAGAGTTGACCTAAGACCCTATTGTATCCATAAATAGGTGGGGCGCCCGGGTCCTGAACACCAAAGGGATGTGCCGGCTCATCGAAATTTGAGCTGTAATTGCAATAACTTTCGTTTTTTCCAATCCTGCAGGCCCTTTTTTAGGGCCCAGATGGCCCTTTTTGGGCTCGATATTTTCCGCGCATGTGATCCTGTGTGTGCACGTATGTAAAATCCTCCAGATCGCAAAATCTAGAAGTCCTATCAGCTCAATTCCCCAATAGCTTTCCAACGCCTATGAACACGACGAAATCGGAGCTTGTTCTCACTTGCTTTGAGAGTCTCGGTCAATTCGGAATCTAGGTTGATTTTTGTATTTTCTTTGCTCATCGTTTCCTTGCGAGAGTTGGCCTAACACCCTATTGTATCCATACATGGGTGGGGCGCCCAGGGCCTGAACACCAAAGGGATGTGCCGGCTCATCGAAATTTGGGCTGTAATTGTGATAACTTTCGTTTTTCCAATCCTGCAGGCCAATTTTGAGGGCCCAGACGACCCTTTTTGGGCTCAATATTTTCGGCACACGTGATCCTACGTGTGCATGTATGTAAAATCCTCCAAATCATAAAAACTAGAAGTCCTATCAGCTTAATTGCCCAATAGCTTTCCAACGCCTATGAACACGATGAAATCGGAGCTTGTTCTCACTTGCTTTGAGAGTCTCCATCAATTCAGATTCTATGTTGATTTTTGTATTTTCTTTTATCACCGTTTCTTTGCGAGAGTTGACCTAAGACCCTATTGTATACATACATGGGTGGGGCGCCCGGGTCCTGAACACCAAAGGATGTGCCGGCTCATCGAAATTTGAGCTGTAATTGCAATAACTTTCGTTTTTTCCAATCCTGCAGGCCCTTTTTGAGGGCCCAGATGGCCCTTTTTGGGCTCGATATTTTCCGCGCATGTGATCCTGTGCGTGCACGTATGTAAAATCCTCTAGATCGCAAAAACTAGAAGTCCTATCAGCTCAATTCCCCAATAGCTTTCCAACACCTATGAACACGACGAAATCGGAGCTTGTTCTCACTTGCTTTGAGAGTCTCGGTCAATTCGGAATCTAGGTTGATTTTTGTATTTTCTTTGATCACCGTTTCCTTGCGAGAGTTGGCCTAACACCCTATTGTATCCATACATGGGTGGGGCGCCCAGGGCCTGAACACCAAAGGGATGTGCCGGCTCATCAAAATTTGGGCTGTAATTGTGATAACTTTCGTTTTTCCAATCCTGCCGGCCATTTTTGAGGGCCCAGACGACCCTTTTTGGGCTCAATATTTTCGGCACACATGATCCTACGTGTGCACGTATGTAAAATCCTCCAAATCATAAAAACTAGAAGTCCTATTAGCATAATTCCCCAATAGCTTTCCAACGCCTATGAAAACGATGAAATCGGAGCTTGTTCTCACTTGCTTTGAGAGTCTCCATCAATTCAGACTCTATGTTGCTTTTTGTATTTTCTTTTATCACCGTTTCTTTGCGAGAGTTGACCTAAGACCCTATTGTATCCATACATGGGTGGGGCGCCCGGGTCCTGAACACCAAAGGGATGTGCCGGCTCATCGAAATTTGAGCTGTAATTGCAATAACTTTCGTTTTTTCCAATCCTGCAGGCCCTTTTTGAGGGCCCAGATGGCCCTTTTTGGGCTCGATATTTTCCGCGCATGTGATCCTGTGTGTGCACGTATGTAAAATCCTCCAGATCGCAAAAACTAGAAGTCCTATCAGCTCAATTCCCCAATAGCTTTCCAACGCCTGTGAACACGACGAAATCGGAGCTTGTTCTCACTTGCTTTGAGAGTCTTGGTCAATTCGGAATCTAGGTTAATTTTTGTATTTTCATTGATCACCGTTTCCTTGCGAGAGTTGGCCTAACACCCTATTGTATCCATACATGGGTGGGGCGCCCAGGGCTTGAACACTAAAGGGATGTGCCGGCTCGTCGAAATTTGGGCTGTAATTGTGATAACTTTCGTTTTTCCAATCCTGCAGGCCATTATTGAGGGCCCAGATGACCCTTTTTGGGCTCAATATTTTCGGCACACGTGATCCTACATGTGCACGTATGTAAAATCCTCCAAATCACAAAAACTAGAAGTCCTATCAGCTTAACTCCCCAATAGCTTTCCAACGCCTATGAAAACGATGAAATCGGAGCTTGTTCTCACTTGCTTTGAGAGTCTCCATCAATTCAGACTCTATGTTGATTTTAGTATTTTCTTTTATCACCGTTTCTTTGCGAGAGTTGACCTAAGACCCTATTGTATCCATACATAGGTGGGGCGCCCGGTTCCAGAACACCAAAGGGATGTGCCGGCTCATCGAAATTTGAGCTGTAATTGCAATAACTTTCGTTTTTTCCAATCCTGCAGGCCCTTTTTGCGGGCCCAGATGGCCCTTTTTGGGCTCGATATTTTCCGCGCATGTGATCCTGTGTGTGCACGTATGTAAAATCCTCCAAATCACAAAAACTAGAAGTCCTATCAGCTCAATTCCCCAATACCTTTCCAACGCCTATGAACACGACGAAATCGGAGCTTGTTCTCACTTGCTTTGAGAGTCTCGGTCAATTCGGAATCTAGGTTGATTTTTGTATTTTCTTTGCTCATCGTTTCCTTGCGAGAGTTGGCCTAACACCCTATTGTATCCATACATGGGTGGGGCGCCCAGGGCCTGAACACCAAAGGGATGTGCCGGATCATCGAAATTTGGGCTGTAATTGTGATAACTTTCGTTTTTCCAATCCTGCAGGCCATTTTTGAGGGCCCAGACGACCCTTTTTGGGCTCAATATTTTCGGCACACGTGATCCTACGTGTGCACGTATGTAAAATCCTCCAAATCACAAAAACTAGAAGTCCTATCAGCTTAACTCCCCAATAGCTTTCCAACGCCTATGAAAACGATGAAATCGGAGCTTGTTCTCACTTGCTTCGAGAGTCTCCATCAATTCAGACTCTATGTTGATTTTAGTATTTTCTTTTATCACTGTTTCTTTGCGAGAGTTGACCTAAGACCCTATTGTATCCATACATAGGTGGGGCGCCCGGGTCCTGAACACCAAAGGGATGTGCCGGCTCATCGAAATTTGAGCTGTAATTGCAATAACTTTCGTTTTTTCCAATCCTGCAGGCCCTTTTTGAGGGCCCAGATGGCCCTTTTAGGGCTCGATATTTTCCGCGCATGTGATCCTGTGTGTGCACGTATGTAAAATCCTCCAGATCGCAAAAACTAGAAGTCCTATCAGCTCGATTCCACAATAGCTTTCCGACGCCTATGAACACGACGAAATCGGAGCTTGTTCTCACTTGCTTTGAGAGTCTCGGTCAATTCGGAATATAGGTTGATTTTTGTATTTTCTTTGCTCACCGTTTCCTTGCGAGAGTTGGCCTAACACCCTATTGTATCCAAACATGAGTGGGGCGCCCAGGGCCTGAACACCAATGGGATGTGCCGGCTCATCGAAATTTGGGCTGTAATTGTGATAACTTTCGTTTTTCCAATCCTGCAGGCCATTTTTGAGGGCCCAGACGACCCTTTTTGGGCTCAATATTTTCGGCACACGTGATCCTACGTGTGCACGTATGTAAAATCCTCCAAATCACAAAAACTAGAAATCCTATCAGCTTAATTCCCCAATAGCTTTCCAACGCCTATGAAAACGATGAAATCGGAGCTTGTTCTCACTTGCTTTGAGAGTCTCGATCAAGTCAGGCTCTATGTTGATTTTTGTATTTTCTTTTATCACCGTTTCTTTGCGAGAGTTGACCTAAGACCCTATTGTATCCATACATGGGTGGGGCGCCCGGGTCCTGAACACCAGAGGGATGTGCCGGCTCATCGAAATTTGAGCTGTAATTGCAATAACTTTCGTTTTTTCCAATCCTGCAGGCCCTTTTTGAGGGCCCAGATGGCCCTTTTTGGGCTCGATATTTTCCGCGCATGTGATCCTGTGTGTGCACGTATGTAAAATCCTCCAGATCACAAAAACTAGAAGTCCTATCAGCTCAATTCCCGAATAGCTTTCCAACGCCTATGAACACGACGAAATCGGAGCTTGTTCTCACTTGCTTTGAGAGTCTCGGTCAATTCGGAATCTAGGTTGATTTTTGTATTTTCTTTGCTCACCGTTTCCTTGCGAGAGTTGGCCTAACACCCTATTGTATCCATACATGGGTGGGGCGCCCAGGGCCTGAACACCAAAGGGATGTGCCGGCTCATCGAAATTTGGGCTGTAATTGTGATAACTTTCGTTTTTCCAATCCTGCAGGCCATTTTTGAGGGCCCGGACGACCCTTTTTGGGCTCAATATTTTCGGCACACGTGATCCTACGTGTGCACGTATGTAAAATCCTCCAAATCACAAAAACTAGAAGTCCTATCAGCTTAACTCCCCAATAGCTTTCCAACGCCTATGAAAACGATGAAATCGGAGCTTGTTCTCACTTGCTTCGAGAGTCTCCATCAATTCAGACTCTATGTTGATTTTAGTATTTTCTTTTATCACTGTTTCTTTGCGAGAGTTGACCTAAGACCCTATTGTATCCATACATAGGTGGGGCGCCCGGGTCCTGAACACCAAAGGGATGTGCCGGCTCATCGAAATTTGAGCTGTAATTGCAATAACTTTCGTTTTTTCCAATCCTGCAGGCCCTTTTTGAGGGCCCAGATGGCACTTTTAGGGCTCGATATTTTCCGCGCATGTGATCCTGTGTGTGCACGTATGTAAAATCCTCCAGATCGCAAAAACTAGAAGTCCTATCAGCTCGATTCCACAATAGCTTTCCGACGCCTATGAACACGACGAAATCGGAGCTTGTTCTCACTTGCTTTGAGAGTCTCGGTCAATTCGGAATATAGGTTGATTTTTGTATTTTCTTTGCTCACCGTTTCCTTGCGAGAGTTGGCCTAACACCCTATTGTATCCAAACATGAGTGGGGCGCCCAGGGCCTGAACACCAATGGGATGTGCCGGCTCATCGAAATTTGGGCTGTAATTGTGATAACTTTCGTTTTTCCAATCCTGCAGGCCATTTTTGAGGGCCCAGACGACCCTTTTTGGGCTCAATATTTTCGGCACACGTGATCCTACGTGTGCACGTATGTAAAATCCTCCAAATCACAAAAACTAGAAATCCTATCAGCTTAATTCCCCAATAGATTTCCAACGCGTATGAAAACGATGAAATCGGAGCTTGTTCTCACTTGCTTTGAGAGTCTCGATCAAGTCAGGCTCTATGTTGATTTTTGTATTTTCTTTTATCACCGTTTCTTTGCGAGAGTTGACCTAAGACCCTATTGTATCCATACATGGGTGGGGCGCCCGGGTCCTGAACACCAGAGGGATGTGCCGGCTCATCGAAATTTGAGCTGTAATTGCAATAACTTTCGTTTTTTCCAATCATGCAGGCCCTTTTTGAGGGCCCAGATGGCCCTTTTTGGGCTCGATATTTTCCGCGCATGTGATCCTGTGTGTGCACGTATGTAAAATCCTCCAGATCACAAAAACTAGAAGTCCTATCAGCTCAATTCCCGAATAGCTTTCCAACGCCTATGAACACGACGAAATCGGAGCTTGTTCTCACTTGCTTTGAGAGTCTCGGTCAATTCGGAATCTAGGTTGATTTTTGTATTTTCTTTGCTCACCGTTTCCTTGCGAGAGTTGGCCTAACACCCTATTGTATCCATACATGGGTGGGGCGCCCAGGGCCTAAACACCAAAGGGATGTGCCGGCTCATCGAAATTTGGGCTGTAATTGTGATAACTTTCGTTTTTCCAATCCTGCAGGCCATTTTTGAGGGCCCGGACGACCCTTTTTGGGCTCAATATTTTCGGCACACGTGATCCTACGTGTGCACGTATGTAAAATCCTCCAAATCACAAAAACTAGAAGTCCTATCAGCTTAACTCCCCAATAGCTTTCCAACGCCTATGAAAACGATGAAATCGGAGCTTGTTCTCACTTGCTTCGAGAGTCTCCATCAATTCAGACTCTATGTTGATTTTAGTATTTTCTTTTATCACTGTTTCTTTGCGAGAGTTGACCTAAGACCCTATTGTATCCATACATAGGTGGGGCGCCCGGGTCCTGAACACCAAAGGGATGTGCCGGCTCATCGAAATTTGAGCTGTAATTGCAATAACTTTCGTTTTTTCCAATCCTGCAGGCCCTTTTTGAGGGCCCAGATGGC
>LR738716.1:151682938-151704513 GCA_902687465.1 Secale cereale | reverse complement strand
ACTCTAGGTTGATTTTTGTATTTTGTTTGATCATCATTTCTTTGCGGGAGTTGGCCTAACACCCTATTGTATCCATACATGGGTGGGGCTCCCAGGACCTGAACAACAAAGGGATGTGCCGGCTCATCGAAATTTGGGCTGTAATTGCGATAACTTTCGTTTTTTCCAATCCTGCAGGCCCTTTTTGAAGGACCAGACGACCCTTTTTGGGCTCAATAATTTCGGCGCATGTGATCCTATGTGTGCACGTATGTAAAATCCTCCAAATCACAAAAACTAGAAGTCCTATCAGCTCAATTCCCCAATAGCTTTCCAACGCCTATGAGAACGATGAAATCGGAGCTTGTTCTCACTTGCTTTGAGAGTCTCGATCAATTCAGACTCTGTGTTGATTTTAGTATTTTCTTTTATCACCATTTCTTTGCGAGGGTTGACCTAAGACCCTATTGTATCCATACATGGGTGGGGCGCCCGGGTCCTGAACACCAAAGGGATGTGCCGGCTCATCGAAATTTGAGCTGTAATTTCCAATCCTGCAGGCCCTTTTTGAGGGCCCAGAATGCCCTTTTTGGGCTCGATATTTTCCGCGCATGTGATCATGTGTGTGCACGTATGTAAAATCCTCTAGATCGCAAAAACTAGAAGTCCTATCAGCTCAATTCCCCAATAGCTTTCCAACGCCTATGAACACGATGAAATCGGAGCTTGTTCTCACTTGCTTTGAGAGTCTCGGTCAATTCAGACTCTAGGTTGATTTTTGTATTTTGTTTGATCATCGTTTCTTTGCGGGAGTTGGCCTAACACCCTATTGTATCCATACATGGGTGGGGCTCCCAGGACCTGAACACCAAAGGGATGTGCCGGCTCATCAAAATTTGGGCTGTAATTGCGATAACTTTCGTTTTTTCCAATCCTGCAGGCCATTTTTGAAGGACCAGACGACCCTTTTTGGGCTCAATATTTTCGGCGCATGTGATCCTATGTGTGCACATATGTAAAATCCTCCAAATCACAAAAACTAGAAGTCCTATCAGCTCAATTCCCCAATAGCTTTCCAACGCCTATGAGAATGATGAAATCGGAGCTTGTTCTCACTTGGTTTGAGAGTCTCGATCAATTCAGACTCTATGTTGATTTCAGTATTTTCTTTTATCACCATTTCTTTGCGAGGGTTGACCTAAGACCCTATTGTATCCATACATGGGTGGGGCGCCCAGGTCCTGAACACCAAAGGGTTGTGCCGGCTCATCGAAATTTGAGCTGTAATTGCGATAACTTTTGTTTTTTCCAATCCTGCAGGCCCTTTTTGAGGCACCAGATGGCCCTTTTTGGGCTCGATATTTTCTGCGCATGTGATCATGTGTGTGCACGTATGTAAAATCCTCTAGATCGCAAAAACTAGAAGTCCTATCAGCTCAATTCCCCAATAGCTTTCCAACGCCTATGAACACGATGAAATCGGAGCTTGTTCTCACTTGCTTTGAGAGTCTCGATCAATTCAGACTCTAGGTTGATTTTTGTATTTTGTTTGATCATCGTTTCTTTGCGGGAGTTGGCCTAACACCCTATTGTATCCATACATGGGTGGGGCTCCCAGGACCTGAACACCAAAGGGATGTGCCGGCTCATCGAAATTTGGGCTGTAATTGCGATAACTTTCATTTTTTCCAATCCTGCAGGCCATTTTTGAAGGAGCAGACGACCCTTTTTGGGCTCAATAATTTCGGCGCATGTGATCCTATGTGTGCACGTATGTAAAATCCTCCAAATCACAAAAACTAGAAGTCCTATCAGCTCAATTCCCCAATAGCTTTCCAACGCCTATGAGAACGATGAAATCGGAGCTTGTTCTGACTTGCTTTGAGAGTCTCGATCAATTCAGACTCTGTGTTGATTTTAGTATTTTCTTTTATCACCATTTCTTTGCAAGGGTTGACCTAAGACCCTATTGTATCCATACATGGGTGGGGCGCCCGGGTCCTGAACACCAAAGGGATGTGCCGGCTCATCGAAATTTTAGCTGTAATTGCAATAACTTTTGTTTTTTTCAACCCTGCAGGCCCTTTTTGAGGGCCCAGATGGCCCTTTTTGGGCTCGATATTTTCTGTGCATGTGATCATGTGTGTGCACGTATGTAAAATCCTCCAGATCAAAAAAAACTAGAAGTCCTATCAGCTCAATTCCCCAATAGCTTTCCAACGCCTATGAACACGACGAAATTGGAGCTTGTTCTCACTTGCTTTGAGAGTCTCGGTCAATTCGGAATCTAGGTTGATTTTTGTATTTTCTTTGCTCACCATTTCCTTGCGAGAGTTGGCCTAACACACTATTGTATCCATACATGGGTGGGGCGCCCGGGGCCTGAACACTAAAGGGATGTGCCGGCTCATCGAAATTTGGGCTGTAATTGTGATAACTTTCGTTTTTCCAATCCTGCAGGCCATTATTGAGGGCCCAGACGACCCTTTTTGGGCTCAATATTTTCGGCACACGTGATCCTACGTGTGCACGTATGTAAAATCCTCCAAATCACAAAAACTAGAAGTCCTATCAGCTTAACTCCCCAATAGCATTCCAACGCCTATGAAAACGATGAAATCGGAGCTTGTTCTCACTTGCTTTGAGAGTCTCGATCAATTCAGACTCTATGTTGATTTTAGTATTTTCTTTTATCACCGTTTCCTTGCGAGAGTTGACCTAAGACCCTATTGTATCCATACATGGGTGGGGCACCCGGGTCCTGAAGACCAAAGGGATCTGCCGGCTCATCGAAATTTGAGTTGTAAATGCAATAACTTTCGTTTTTTCCAATCCTGCAGGCCCTTTTTGAGGGCCCAAATGGCCCTTTTTGGGCTCGATATTTTCCACGCATGTGATCCTGTGTGTGCATGCATGTAAAATCCTCCAGATCGCAAAAACTAGAAGTCCTATCAGCTCAATCCCCCAATAGCTTTCCAACACCTATGAACACGATGAAATCGGAGCTTGTTCTCACTTGCTTTGAGAGTCTCGGTCAATTCAGACTCTAGGTTGATTTTTGTATTTTGTTTGATCACCGTTTCTTTGCGAGAGTTGGCCTAACACCCTATTGTATCCATACAAGGGTGGGGCGCCCCGGACCTGAACACCAAAGGGATGTGCCGGCTCATCGAAATTTGGGCTTTAATTGCGATAACTTTGGTTTTTTCCAATCCTGCAGGCCATTTTTGAAGGACCAGACGACCTTTTTTGAGCTCAATATTTTCGGCACACATGATCCTATGTGTGCACGTATGTAAAATCCTCCAAATCACAAAAACTAGAAGTCCTATCAGCTCAATTCCCCAATAGCTTTCAAACGCCTATGAAAACGATGAAATCGGAGCTTGTTCTCACTTGCTTTGAGAGTCTCGATCAATTTGATCGCTAGGTTGATTTTTTTATTTTCTTTGATCACCGTTTCTTTGCAAGAGTTGACCTAAGACCCTATTGTATCCATACATGGGTGGGGTGCCATGTTCCTGAACACCAAAGGGATGTGCCGGCTCATCGAAATTTGAGCTGTAATTGCGATAACTTTCATTTTTTCCAATCATGCAGGCCCTTTTTGAGGGCCCAGATGGCTCTTTTTGGGCTCGATATTTTCCGCGCACGTGATCCTGTGTGTGCATGTATGTAAAATGCTCATAATTGCAAAAACTAGAAGTCCTATCAGCTCAATTCCCCAATAGCTTTCCAACGCCTATGAACACGATGAAATCGGAGCTTGTTCTCACTTGCTTTGAGAGTCTCGGTCAATTCGGAATCTAGGTTGATTTTTGTATTTTCTTTGCTCACCATTTCCTTGCGAGAGTTGGCCTAACACCCTATTGTATCCATACATGGGAGGGGCGCCCGGGTCCTGAACACCAAAGGGATGTGCCGGCTTATCGAAATTTGCCATTTTTGAAGGACCAGACGTCTGTAATATTACAGCCAAAATTTCGATGAGCCGGCACATCCCTTTAGTGTTCAGGCCCTGGGTGCCCCACCCATGTATGGATACAATAGGGTGTTAGGCCAACTCTCGCAAGGAAATGCTGAGCAAAGAAAATACAAAAATCAACCTAGATTCCGAATTGACCGAGACTCTCAAAGCAAGTGAGAACAAGCTCCGATTTCATCGTGTTCATAGGCGTTGGAAAGCTATTGGGGAATTGAGCTGATAGGACTTCTAGTTTTTGCAATCAGGAGGATTTTACATACATGCACACATAGGATCACGTGCGCGGAAAATATCGAGCCCAAAAAGGGCCATCTGGGCCCTCAAAAAGGGCCTGCAGGATTGGAAAAAACAAAAGTTATCTCAATTACAGCTCAAATTTTGATGAGCCGGCACATCCCTTTGGTGTTCAGGAACATGGCACCCCACCCATGTATGGATACAATAGGCTCTTAGGTCAACTCTTGTAAAGAAACGGTGATCAAAGAAAATAAAAAAATCAACCTAGAGATCAAATTGATCGAGACTCTCAAAGCAAGTAAGAACAAGCTCCGATTTCATCGTTTTCATAGGCGTTTGAAAGCTATTGGGGAATTGAGCTGATAGGACTTCTAGTTTTTGTGATTTGGAGGATTTTACATACGTGCACACATAGGATCATGTGTGCCGAAAATATTGAGCTCAAAAAGGGTCGTCTGGTCCTTCAAAAATGGCCTGCAGGATTGGAAAAAACCAAAGTTATCGCAATTACAGCCCAAATTTCGATGAGCCGGCACATCCCTTTGGTGTTCAGGTCCGGGGCGCCCCACCCATGTATGGATACAATAGGGTGTTAGGCCAACTCTCGCAAAGAAACGGTGATCAAACAAAATACAAAAATCAACCTAGAGTCTGAATTGACCGAGACTCTCAAAGCAAGTGAGAACAAGCTCCGATTTCATCGTGTTCATAGGCGTTGGAAAGCTATTGGGGGATTGAGCTGATAGGACTTCTAGTTTTTGCGATCTGGAGGATTTTACATGCATGCACACACAGGATCACATGCGTGGAATATATCGAGCCCAAAAAGGGCCATTTGGGCCCTCAAAAAGGGCCTGCATGATTGGAAAAAACGAAAGTTATTGCAATTACAGCTCAAATTTTGATGAGCCGGCAGATCCCTTTGGTCTTCAGGACCCGGGTGCCCCACCCATGTATGGATACAATAGGGTCTTAGGTCAACTCTCGCAAAGAAACGGTGATAAAAGAAAATACTAAAATCAACATAGAGTCTGAATTGATCGAGACTCTCAAAGCAAGTGAGAACAAGCTCCGATTTCATCATTTTCATATGCGTTGGAATGCTATTGGGGAGTTAAGCTGATAGGACTTCTAGTTTTTGTGATTTGGAGGATTTTACATACCTGCACACGTAGGATCACGTGTGCCGAAAATATTGAGCCCAAAAAGGGTCGTCTGGGCCCTCAATAATGGCCTGCAGGATTGGAAAAACGAAAGTTATCACAATTACAGCCCAAATTTCGATGAGCCGGCACATCCCTTTAGTGTTCAGGCCCCGGGCGCCCCACCCATGTATGGATACAATAGTGTGTTAGGCCAACTCTCCCATGGAAATGGTGAGCAAAGAAAATACAAAAATCAACCTAGATTCCGAATTGACCGAGACTCTCAAAGCAAGTGAGAACAAGCTCCAATTTCGTCGTGTTCATAGGCGTTGGAAAGCTATTGGGGAATTGAGCTGATAGGACTTCTAGGTTTTTTGATCTGGAGGATTTTACATACGTGCATACACATGATCACATGCACAGAAAATATCGAGCCCAAAAAGGGCCATCTGGGCCCTCAAAAAGGGCCTGCAGGGTTGGAAAAAACAAAAGTTATTGCAATTACAGCTCAAATTTCGATGAGCCGGCACATCCCTTTGGTGTTCAGGACCCGGGCGCCCCACCCATGTATGGATACAATAGGGTCTTAGGTCAACCCTCGCAAAGAAATGGTGATAAAAGAAAATACTAAAATCAACATAGAGTCTGAATTGATCGAGACTCTCAAAGCAAGTGAGAACAAGCTCCGATTTCATCGTTCTCATAGGCGTTGGAAAGCTATTGGGGAATTGAGCTGATAGGACTTCTAGTTTTTGTGATTTGGAGGATTTTACATACGTGCACACATAGGATCACATGCGCCGAAAATATTGAGCCCAAAAAGGGTCGTCTGGTCCTTCAAAAATGGCCTGCAGGATTGGAAAAAACGAAAGTTATCGCAATTACAGCCCAAATTTCTATGAGCCGGCACATCCCTTTGGTGTTCAGGTCCTGGGAGCCCCACCCATGTATGGATACAATAGGGTGTTAGGCCAACTCCCGCAAAGAAACGATGATCAAACAAAATACAAAAATCAACCTAGAGTCTGAATTGACCGAGACTCTCATAGCAAGTGAGAACAAGCTCCGATTTCATCGTGTTCATAGGCGTTGGAAAGCTATTGGGGAATTGAGCTGATAGGACTTCTAGTTTTTGCGATCTGGAGGATTTTACATACGTGCACACACATGATCACATGCGCGGAAAATATCGAGCCCAAAAAGGGCCATCTGGGCCTTCAAAAAGGGCCTGCAGGATTGGAAAAAACAAAAGTTATTGCAATTACAGCTCAAATTTCGATGAGCCGGCACATCCCTTTGGTGTTCAGGACCCGGGCGCCCCACCCATGTATGGATACAATAGGGTCTTAGGTCAACCCTCACAAAGAAATGGTGATAAAAGAAAATACTAAAATCAACACAGAGTCTGAATTGATCGAGACTCTCAAAGCAAGTGAGAACAAGCTCCGATTTCATCGTTCTCATAGGCGTTGGAAAGCTATTGGGGAATTGAGCTGATAGGACTTCTAGTTTTTGTGATTTGGAGGATTTTACATACGTGCACACATAGGATCACATGCGCCAAAATTATTGAGCCCAAAAAGGGTCGTCTGGTCCTTCAAAAATGGCCTGCAGGATTGGAAAAAATGAAAGTTATCGCAATTACAGCCCAAATTTCGATGAGCCGGCACATCCCTTTGGTGTTCAGGTCCTGGGAGCCCCACCCATGTATGGATACAATAGGGTGTTAGGCCAACTCCCGCAAAGAAACGATGATCAAACAAAATACAAAAATCAACCTAGAGTCTGAATTGACCGAGACTCTCAAAGCAAGTGAGAACAAGCTCCGATTTCATCGTGTTCATAGGCGTTGGAAAGCTATTGGGGAATTGAGCTGATAGGACTTCTAGTTTTTGCGATCTAGAGGATTTTACATACGTGCACACACATGATCACATGCGCGGAAAATATCGAGCCCAAAAAGGTCCATCTGGGCCCTCAAAAAGGGCCTGCAGGATTGGAAAAAACAAAAGTTATTGCAATTACAGCTCAAATTTCGATGAGCCGGCACATCCCTTTGGTGTTCAGGACCCGGGCGCCCCACCCATGTATGGATACAATTGGGTCTTAGGTCAACCCTCACAAAGAAATGGTGATAAAAGAAAATACTAAAATCAACATAGAGTCTGAATTGATCGAGACTCTCAAAGCAAGTGAGAACAAGCTCCGATTTCATCATTCTCATAGGCGTTGGAAAGCTATTGGGGAATTGAGCTGATAGGACTTCTAGTTTTTGTGATTTGGAGGATTTTATATACGTGCACACATAGGATCACATGCGCCGAAAATATTGAGCCCAAAAAGGGTCGTCTGGTCCTTCAAAAATGGCCTGCAGGATTGGAAAAAACGAAAGTTATCGCAATTACAGCCCAAATTTTGATGAGCCGGCACATCCCTTTGGTGTTCAGGTCCTGGGAGCCCCACCCATGTATGGATACAATAGGGTGTTAGGCCAACTCCCGCAAAGAAACGATGATCAAACAAAATACAAAAATCAACATAAAGTCTGAATTGATCGAGACTCTCATAGCAAGTGAGAACAAGCTCCGATTTCATCGTTCTCATAGGCGTTGGAAAGCTATTGGGGAATTGAGCTGATAGGACTTCTAGTTTTTTTGATTTGGAGGATTTTACATACGTGCACACATAGGATCACATGCGCCGAAATTATTGAGCCCAAAAAGGGTCGTCTGGTCCTTCAAAAATGGCCTGCAGGATTGGAAAAAACGAAAGTTATCGCAATTACAGCCCAAATTTCGATGAGCCGGCACATCCCTTTGGTGTTCAGGTCCTGGGAGCCCCACCCATGTATGGATACAATAGGGTGTTAGGCCAACTCCCACAAAGAAACGATGATCAAACAAAATAAAAAAATCAACCTAGAGTCTGAATTGACCGAGACTCTCAAAGCAAGTGAGAACAAGCTCCGATTTCATCGTGTTCATAGGTGTTGGAAAGCTATTGGGGAATTGAGCTGATAGGACTTCTAGTTTTTGCGATCTAGAGGATTTTACATACGTGCACACACATGATCACATGCGCGGAAAATATCGAGCCCAAAAAGGTCCATCTGGGCCCTCAAAAAGGGCCTGCAGGATTGGAAAAAACAAAAGTTATTGCAATTACAGCTCAAATTTCGATGAGCCAGCACATCCCTTTGGTGTTCAGGACCCGGGCGCCCCACCCATGTATGGATACAATAGGGTCTTAGGTCAACCCTCGCAAAGAAATGGTGATAAAAGAAAATACTAAAATCAACCTAGAGTCTGAATTGACCGAGACTCTTAAAGCAAGTGAGAACAAGCTCCGATTTCATCGTGTTCATAGGCGTTGGAAAGCTATTGGGGAATTGAGCTGATAGGACTTCTAGTTTTTGCGATCTAGAGGATTTTACATACGTGCACACACATGATCACATGCGCGGAAAATATCGAGCCCAAAAAGGTCCATCTGGGCCCTCAAAAAGGGCCTGCAGGATTGGAAAAAACAAAAGTTATTGCAATTACAGCTCAAATTTCGATGAGCCGGCACATCCCTTTGGTGTTCAGGACCCGGGCGCCCCACCCATGTATGGATACAATTGGGTCTTAGGTCAACCCTCGCAAAGAAATGGTGATAAAAGAAAATACTAAAATCAACATAGAGTCTGAATTGATCGAGACTCTCAAAGCAAGTGAGAACAAGCTCCGATTTCATCATTCTCATAGGCGTTGGAAAGCTATTGGGGAATTGAGCTGATAGGACTTCTAGTTTTTGTGATTTGGAGGATTTTACATACGTGCACACATAGGATCACATGCGCCGAAAATATTGAGCCCAAAAAGGGTCGTCTGGTCCTTCAAAAATGGCCTGCAGGATTGGAAAAAACGAAAGTTATCGCAATTACAGCCCAAATTTTGATGAGCCGGCACATCCCTTTGGTGTTCAGGTCCTGGGAGCCCCACCCATGTATGGATACAATAGGGTGTTAGGCCAACTCCCGCAAAGAAACGATGATCAAACAAAATACAAAAATCAACCTAGAGTCTGAATTGACCGAGACTCTCAAAGCAAGTGAGAACAAGCTCCGATTTCATCGTGTTCATAGGCGTTGGAAAGCTATTGGGGAATTGAGCTGATAGGACTTCTAGTTTTTGCGATCTAGAGGATTTTACATACATGCACACACATGATCACATGCGCGGAAAATATCGAGTCCAAAAAGGGCCATCTGGGCCCTCAAAAAGGGCCCGCAGGATTGGAAAAAACAAAAGTTATTGCAATTACAGCTCAAATTTCGATGAGCCGGCACATCCCTTTGGTGTTCAGGACCGGGGCGCCCCACCCATGTATGGATAAAATAGGGTCTTAGGTCAAACTTCGCAAAGAAATGGTGATAAAAGAAAATACTAAAATCAACATAAAGTATGAATTGATCGAGACTCTCAAAGCAAGTGAGAACAAGCTCCGATTTCATCGTTCTCATAGGCGTTGGAAAGCTATTGGGGAATTGAGCTGATAGGACTTCTAGTTTTTTTGATTTGGAGGATTTTACATACGTGCACACATAGGATCACATGCGCCGAAATTATTGAGCCCAAAATGGGTCGTCTGGTCCTTCAAAAATGGCCTGCAGGATTCGAAAAAACGAAAGTTATCGCAATTACAGCCCAAATTTCGATGAGCCGGCACATCCCTTTGGTGTTCAGGTCCTGGGAGCCCCACCCATGTATGGATACAATAGGGTGTTTGGCCAACTCCCGCAAAGAAACGATGATCAAACAAAATACAAAAATCAACCTAGAGTCTGAATTGACCGAGACTCTCAAAGCAAGTGAGAACAAGCTCCGATTTCATCGTGTTCATAGGCGTTGGAAAGCTATTGGGGAATTGAGCTAATAGGACTTCTAGTTTTTGCGATCTAGAGGATTTTACATACGTGCACACACATGATCACATGCGCGGAAAATATCGAGCCCAAAAAGGGCCATCTGGGCCCTCAAAAAGGGCCTACAGGATTGGAAAAAACAAAAGTTATTGCAATTACAGCTCAAATTTCGATGAGCCGGCACATCCCTTTGGTGTTCAGGACCCGGGCGCCCCACCCATGTATGGATACAATAGGGTCTTAGGTCAACCCTCGCAAAGAAATGGTGATAAAATAAAATACTAAAATCAACATAGAGTCTGAATTGATCGAGACTCTCAAAGTAAGTGAGAACAAGCTCCGATTTCATCATTCTCATAGGCGTTGGAAAGCTATTGGGGAATTGAGCTGATAGGACTTCTAGTTTTTGTGATTTGGAGGATTTTACATACGTGCACACATAGGATCACATGCGCCGAAAATATTGAGCCCAAAAAGGGTCGTCTGGTCCTTCAAAAATGGCCTGCAGGATTGGAAAAAACGAAAGTTATCGCAATTACAGCCCAAATTTCGATGAGCCGGCACATCCCTTTGGTGTTCAGGTCCTGGGAGCCCCACCCATGTATGGATACAATAGGGTGTTAGGCCAACTCCCGCAAAGAAACGATGATCAAACAAAATACAAAAATCAACCTAGAGTCTGAATTGACCGAGACTCTCAAAGCAAGTGAGAACAAGCTCCGATTTCATCGTGTTCATAGGCGTTGGAAAGCTATTGGGGAATTGAGCTGATAGGACTTCTAGTTTTTGCGATCTGGAGAATTTTACATACATGCACACACAGGATCACATGCGCGGAAAATATCGAGCCCAAAAAGGGCATTCTGGGCCCTCAAAAAGGGCCTGCAGGATTGGAAATTACAGCTCAAATTTTGATGAGCCGGCACATCCCTTTGGTGTTCAGGACCCGGGCGCCCCACCCATGTATGGATACAATAGGGTCTTAGGTCAACACTCGCAAAGAAATGGTGATAAAAGAAAATACTAAAATCAACACAGAGTCTGAATTGATCGAGACTCTCAAAGCAAGTGAGAACAAGCTCCGATTTCATCGTTCTCATAGGCGTTCGAAAGCTATTGCGGAATTGAGCTGATAGGACTTCTAGTTTTTTGTGATTTGGAGGATTTTACATACGTGCACACCTAGGATCACATGCGCCGAAATTATTGAGCCCAAAAAGGGTCGTCTGGTCCTTCAAAAATGGCCTGCAGGATTGGAAAAAACGAAAGTTATCGCAATTACAGCCCAAATTTCGATGAGCCGGCACATCCCTTTGGTGTTCAGCTCCTGGGAGCCCCACCCATGTATGGATACAATAGGTTGTTAGGCCAACTCCCGCAAACAAATGATGATCAAACAAAATACAAAAATCAACCTAGAGTCTGAATTGACCGAGACTCTCAAAGCAAGTGAGAACAAGCTCCGATTTCATCGTGTTCATAGGCGTTGGAAAGCTATTGCGGAATTGAGCTGATAGGACTTCTAGTTTTTGCGATCTGGAGGATTTTACATACATGCACACACAAGATCACATGCGCGGAAAATATCGAGCCCAAAAAGGGTATTCTGGGCCCTCAAAAAGGGCCTGCAGGATTGGAAATTACAGCTCAAATTTCAATGAGCCGGCACATCCCTTTGGTGTTCAGGACCCTGGCGCCCCACCCATGTATGGATACAATAGGGTCTTAGGTCAACCCTCGCAAAGAAATGGTGATAAAAGAAAATACTAAAATCAACACAGAGTCTGAATTGATCGAGACTCTCAAAGCAAGTGAGAACAAGCTCCGATTTCATCGTGTTCATAGGCGTTGGAAAGCTATTGGGGAATTGAGCTGATAGGACTTCTAGTTTTTGCGATCTAGAGGATTTTACATACGTGCACACACATGATCACATGCGCGGAAAATATCGAGCCCAAAAAGGGCCATCTGGGCCCTCAAAAAGGGCCCGCAGGATTGGAAAAAACAAAAGTTATTGCAATTACAGCTCAAATTTCGATGAGCCGGCACATCCCTTTGGTGTTCAGGACCGGGGCGCCCCACCCATGTATGGATAAAATAGGGTCTTAGGTCAAACTTCGCAAAGAAATGGTGATAAAAGAAAATACTAAAATCAACATAAAGTCTGAATTGATCGAGACTCTCAAAGCAAGTGAGAACAAGCTCCGATTTCATCGTTCTCATAGGCGTTGGAAAGCTATTGGGGAATTGAGCTGATAGGACTTCTAGTTTTTGTGATTTGGAGGATTTTACATACGTGCACACATAGGATCACATGCGCCGAAAATATTGAGCCCAAAAAGGGTCGTCTGGTCCTTCAAAAATGGCCTGCAGGATTCGAAAAAACGAAAGTTATCGCAATTACAGCCCAAATTTCGATGAGCCGGCACATCCCTTTGGTGTTCAGGTCCTGGGAGCCCCACCCATGTATGGATACAATAGGGTGTTAGGCCAACTCCCGCAAAGAAACGATGATCAAACAAAATACAAAAATCAACCTAGAGTCTGAATTGACCGAGACTCTCAAAGCAAGTGAGAACAAGCTCCGATTTCATCGTGTTCATAGGCGTTGGAAAGCTATTGGGGAATTGAGCTGATAGGACTTCTAGTTTTTGCGATCTGGAGAATTTTACATACATGCACACACAGGATCACATGCGCGGAAAATATCGAGCCCAAAAAGGGCATTCTGGGCCCTCAAAAAGGGCCTGCAGGATTGGAAATTACAGCTCGGCACATCCCTTTGGTGTTCAGGACCCGGGCGCCCCACCCATGTATGGATACAATAGGGTCTTAGGTCAACCCTCGCAAAGAAATGGTGATAAAAGAAAATACTAAAATCAACACAGAGTCTGAATTGATCGAGACTCTCAAAGCAAGTGAGAACAAGCTCCGATTTCATCGTTCTCATAGGCGTTGGAAAGCTATTGCGGAATTGAGCTGATAGGACTTCTAGTTTTTGTGATTTGGAGGATTTTACATACGTGCACACCTAGGATCACATGCGCCGAAATTATTGAGCCCAAAAAGGGTCGTCTGGTCCTTCAAAAATGGCCTGCAGGATTGGAAAAAACGAAAGTTATCGCAATTACAGCCCAAATTTCGATGAGCCGGCACATCCCTTTGGTGTTCAGGTCCTGGGAGCCCCACCCATGTATGGATACAATAGGTTGTTAGGCCAACTCCCGCAAAGAAATGATGATCAAACAAAATACAAAAATCAACCTAGAGTCTGAATTGACCGAGACTCTCAAAGCAAGTGAGAACAAGCTCCGATTTCATCGTGTTCATAGGCGTTGGAAAGCTATTGCGGAATTGAGCTGATAGGACTTCTAGTTTTTGCGATCTGGAGGATTTTACATACATGCACACACAAGATCACATGCGCGGAAAATATCGAGCCCAAAAAGGGCATTCTGGGCCCTCAAAAAGGGCCTGCAGGATTGGAAATTACAGCTCAAATTTCAATGAGCCGGCACATCCCTTTGGTGTTCAGGACCCTGGCGCCCCACCCATGTATGGATACAATAGGGTCTTAGGTCAACCCTCGCAAAGAAATGGTGATAAAAGAAAATACTAAAATCAACACAGAGTCTGAATTGATCGAGACTCTCAAAGCAAGTGAGAACAAGCTCCGATTTCATCGTGTTCATAGGCGTTGGAAAGCTATTGGGGAATTGAGCTGATAGGACTTCTAGTTTTTGCGATCTAGAGGATTTTACATACGTGCACACACATGATCACATGCGCGGAAAATATCGAGCCCAAAAAGGGCCATCTGGGCCCTCAAAAAGGGCCCGCAGGATTGGAAAAAACAAATGTTATTGCAATTACAGCTCAAATTTCGATGAGCCGGCACATCCCTTTGGTGTTCAGGACCGGGGCGCCCCACCCATGTATGGATAAAATAGGCTCTTAGGTCAAACTTCGCAAAGAAATGGTGATAAAAGAAAATACTAAAATCAACATAAAGTCTGAATTGATCGAGACTCTCAAAGCAAGTGAGAACAAGCTCTGATTTCATCGTTCTCATAGGCGTTGGAAAGCTATTGGGGAATTGAGCTGATAGGACTTCTAGTTTTTGTGATTTGGAGGATTTTACATACGTGCACACATAGGATCACATGCGCTGAAAATATTGAGCCCAAAAAGGGTCGTCTGGTCCTTCAAAAATGGCCTGCAGGATTCGAAAAAACGAAAGTTATCGCAATTACAGCCCAAATTTCGATGAGCCGGCACATCCCTTTGGTGTTCAGGTCCTGGGAGCCCCACCCATGTATGGATACAATAGGGTGTTAGGCCAACTCCCGCAAAGAAACGATGATCAAACAAAATACAAAAATCAACCTAGAGTCTGAATTGACCGAGACTCTCAAAGCAAGTGAGAACAAGCTCCGATTTCATCGTGTTCATAGGCGTTGGAAAGCTATTGGGGAATTGAGCTGATAGGACTTCTAGTTTTTGTGATTTGGAGGATTTTACATACGTGCACACATAGGATCACATGCGCCGAAAATATTGAGCCCAAAAAGGGTCGTCTGGTCCTTCAAAAATGGCCTGCAGGATTCGAAAAAACGAAAGTTATCGCAATTACAGCCCAAATTTCGATGAGCCGGCACATCCCTTTGGTGTTCAGGTCCTGGGAGCCCCACCCATGTATGGATACAATAGGGTGTTAGGCCAACTCCCGCAAAGAAACGATGATCAAACAAAATACAAAAATCAACCTAGAGTCTGAATTGACCGAGACTCTCAAAGCAAGTGAGAACAAGCTCCGATTTCATCGTGTTCATAGGCGTTGGAAAGCTATTGGGGAATTGAGCTGATAGGACTTCTAGTTTTTGCGATCTGGAGAATTTTACATACATGCACACACAGGATCACATGCGCGGAAAATATCGAGCCCAAAAAGGGCATTCTGGGCCCTCAAAAAGGGCCTGCAGGATTGGAAATTACAGCTCGGCACATCCCTTTGGTGTTCAGGACCCGGGCGCCCCACCCATGTATGGATACAATAGGGTCTTAGGTCAACCCTCGCAAAGAAATGGTGATAAAAGAAAATACTAAAATCAACACAGAGTCTGAATTGATCGAGACTCTCAAAGCAAGTGAGAACAAGCTCCGATTTCATCGTTCTCATAGGCGTTGGAAAGCTATTGCGGAATTGAGCTGATAGGACTTCTAGTTTTTGTGATTTGGAGGATTTTACATACGTGCACACCTAGGATCACATGCGCCGAAATTATTGAGCCCAAAAAGGGTCGTCTGGTCCTTCAAAAATGGCCTGCAGGATTGGAAAAAACGAAAGTTATCGCAATTACAGCCCAAATTTCGATGAGCCGGCACATCCCTTTGGTGTTCAGGTCCTGGGAGCCCCACCCATGTATGGATACAATAGGTTGTTAGGCCAACTCCCGCAAAGAAATGATGATCAAACAAAATACAAAAATCAACCTAGAGTCTGAATTGACCGAGACTCTCAAAGCAAGTGAGAACAAGCTCCGATTTCATCGTGTTCATAGGCGTTGGAAAGCTATTGCGGAATTGAGCTGATAGGACTTCTAGTTTTTGCGATCTGGAGGATTTTACATACATGCACACACAAGATCACATGCGCGGAAAATATCGAGCCCAAAAAGGGCATTCTGGGCCCTCAAAAAGGGCCTGCAGGATTGGAAATTACAGCTCAAATTTCAATGAGCCGGCACATCCCTTTGGTGTTCAGGACCCTGGCGCCCCACCCATGTATGGATACAATAGGGTCTTAGGTCAACCCTCGCAAAGAAATGGTGATAAAAGAAAATACTAAAATCAACACAGAGTCTGAATTGATCGAGACTCTCAAAGCAAGTGAGAACAAGCTCCGATTTCATCGTGTTCATAGGCGTTGGAAAGCTATTGGGGAATTGAGCTGATAGGACTTCTAGTTTTTGCGATCTAGAGGATTTTACATACGTGCACACACATGATCACATGCGCGGAAAATATCGAGCCCAAAAAGGGCCATCTGGGCCCTCAAAAAGGGCCCGCAGGATTGGAAAAAACAAAAGTTATTGCAATTACAGCTCAAATTTCGATGAGCCGGCACATCCCTTTGGTGTTCAGGACCGGGGCGCCCCACCCATGTATGGATAAAATAGGGTCTTAGGTCAAACTTCGCAAAGAAATGGTGATAAAAGAAAATACTAAAATCAACATAAAGTCTGAATTGATCGAGACTCTCAAAGCAAGTGAGAACAAGCTCCGATTTCATCGTTCTCATAGGCGTTGGAAAGCTATTGGGGAATTGAGCTGATAGGACTTCTAGTTTTTGTGATTTGGAGGATTTTACATACGTGCACACATAGGATCACATGCGCCGAAAATATTGAGCCCAAAAAGGGTCGTCTGGTCCTTCAAAAATGGCCTGCAGGATTCGAAAAAACGAAAGTTATCGCAATTACAGCCCAAATTTCGATGAGCCGGCACATCCCTTTGGTGTTCAGGTCCTGGGAGCCCCACCCATGTATGGATACAATAGGGTGTTAGGCCAACTCCCGCAAACAAACGATGATCAAACAAAATACAAAAATCAACCTAGAGTCTGAATTGACCGAGACTCTCAAAGCAAGTGAGAACAAGCTCCGATTTCATCGTGTTCATAGGCGTTGGAAAGCTATTGGGGAATTGAGCTGATAGGACTTCTAGTTTTTGCGATCTAGAGGATTTTACATACGTGCACACACATGATCACATGCGCGGAAAATATCGAGCCCAAAAAGGGCCATCTGGGCCCTCAAAAAGGGCCTACAGGATTGGAAAAAACAAAAGTTATTGCAATTACAGCTCAAATTTCGATGAGCCGGCACATCCCTTTGGTGTTCAGGACCCGGGCGCCCCACCCATGTATGGATACAATAGGGTCTTAGGTCAACCCTCGCAAAGAAATGGTGATAAAATAAAATACTAAAATCAACATAGAGTCTGAATTGATCGAGACTCTCAAAGCAAGTGAGAACAAGCTCCGATTTCATCATTCTCATAGGCGTTGGAAAGCTATTGGGGAACTGAGCTGATAGGACTTCTAGTTTTTGTGATTTGGAGGATTTTACATACGTGCACACATAGGATCACATGCGCCGAAAATATTGAGCCCAAAAAGGGTCGTCTGGTCCTTCAAAAATGGCCTGCAGGATTGGAAAAAACGAAAGTTATCGCAATTACAGCCCAAATTTCGATGAGCCGGCACATCCCTTTGGTGTTCAGGTCCTGGGAGCCCCACCCATGTATGGATACAATAGGGTGTTAGGCCAACTCCCGCAAAGAAACGATGATCAAACAAAATACAAAAATCAACCTAGAGTCTGAATTGACCGAGACTCTCAAAGAAAGTGAGAACAAGCTCCGATTTCATCGTGTTCATAGGCGTTGGAAAGCTATTGGGGAATTGAGCTGATAGGACTTCTAGTTTTTGCGATCTGGAGAATTTTACATACATGCACACACAGGATCACATGCGCGGAAAATATCGAGCCCAAAAAGGGCATTCTGGGCCCTCAAAAAGGGCCTGCAGGATTGGAAAGTACAGCTCAAATTTTGATGAGCCGGCACATCCCTTTGGTGTTCAGGACCCGGGCGCCCCACCCATGTATGGATACAATAGGGTCTTAGGTCAACCCTCGCAAAGAAATGGTGATAAAAGAAAATACTAAAATCAACACAGAGTCTGAATTGATCGAGACTCTCAAAGCAAGTGAGAACAAGCTCCGATTTCATCGTTCTCATAGGCGTTGGAAAGCTATTGCGGAATTGAGCTGATAGGACTTCTAGTTTTTGTGATTTGGAGGATTTTACATACGTGCACACCTAGGATCACATGCGCCGAAATTATTGAGCCCAAAAAGGGTCGTCTGGTCCTTCAAAAATGGCCTGCAGGATTGGAAAAAACGAAAGTTATCGCAATTACAGCCCAAATTTCGATGAGCCGGCACATCCCTTTGGTGTTCAGGACCGGGGCGCCCCACCCATGTATGGATAAAATAGGGTCTTAGGTCAAACTTCGCAAAGAAATGGTGATAAAAGAAAATACTAAAATCAACATAAAGTCTGAATTGATCGAGACTCTCAAAGCAAGTGAGAACAAGCTCCGATTTCATCGTTCTCATAGGCGTTGGAAAGCTATTGGGGAATTGAGCTGATAGGACTTCTAGTTTTTGTGATTTGGAGGATTTTACATACGTGCACACATAGGATCACATGCGCCGAAAATATTGAGCCCAAAAAGGGTCGTCTGGTCCTTCAAAAATGGCCTGCAGGATTCGAAAAAACGAAAGTTATCGCAATTACAGCCCAAATTTCGATGAGCCGGCACATCCCTTTGGTGTTCAGGTCCTGGGAGCCCCACCCATGTATGGATACAATAGGGTGTTAGGCCAACTCCCGCAAACAAACGATGATCAAACAAAATACAAAAATCAACCTAGAGTCTGAATTGACCGAGACTCTCAAAGCAAGTGAGAACAAGCTCCGATTTCATCGTGTTCATAGGCGTTGGAAAGCTATTGGGGAATTGAGCTGATAGGACTTCTAGTTTTTGCGATCTAGAGGATTTTACATACGTGCACACACATGATCACATGCGCGGAAAATATCGAGCCCAAAAAGGGCCATCTGGGCCCTCAAAAAGGGCCTACAGGATTGGAAAAAACAAAAGTTATTGCAATTACAGCTCAAATTTCGATGAGCCGGCACATCCCTTTGGTGTTCAGGACCCGGGCGCCCCACCCATGTATGGATACAATAGGGTCTTAGGTCAACCCTCGCAAAGAAATGGTGATAAAATAAAATACTAAAATCAACATAGAGTCTGAATTGATCGAGACTCTCAAAGCAAGTGAGAACAAGCTCCGATTTCATCATTCTCATAGGCGTTGGAAAGCTATTGGGGAACTGAGCTGATAGGACTTCTAGTTTTTGTGATTTGGAGGATTTTACATACGTGCGCACATAGGATCACATGCGCCGAAAATATTGAGCCCAAAAAGGGTCGTCTGGTCCTTCAAAAATGGCCTGCAGGATTGGAAAAAACGAAAGTTATCGCAATTACAGCCCAAATTTCGATGAGCCGGCACATCCCTTTGGTGTTCAGGTCCTGGGAGCCCCACCCATGTATGGATACAATAGGGTGTTAGGCCAACTCCCGCAAAGAAACGATGATCAAACAAAATACAAAAATCAACCTAGAGTCTGAATTGACCGAGACTCTCAAAGCAAGTGAGAACAAGCTCCGATTTCATCGTGTTCATAGGCGTTGGAAAGCTATTGGGGAATTGAGCTGATAGGACTTCTAGTTTTTGTGATTTGGAGGATTTTACATACGTGCACACATAGGATCACATGCGCCGAAAATATTGAGCCCAAAAAGGGTCGTCTGGTCCTTCAAAAATGGCCTGCAGGATTCGAAAAAACGAAAGTTATCGCAATTACAGCCCAAATTTCGATGAGCCGGCACATCCCTTTGGTGTTCAGGTCCTGGGAGCCCCACCCATGTATGGATACAATAGGGTGTTAGGCCAACTCCCGCAAAGAAACGATGATCAAACAAAATACAAAAATCAACCTAGAGTCTGAATTGACCGAGACTCTCAAAGCAAGTGAGAACAAGCTCCGATTTCATCGTGTTCATAGGCGTTGGAAAGCTATTGGGGAATTGAGCTGATAGGACTTCTAGTTTTTGCGATCTAGAGGATTTTACATACGTGCACACACATGATCACATGCGCGGAAAATATCAAGCCCAAAAAGGGCCATCTGGGCCCTCAAAAAGGGCCTACAGGATTGGAAAAAACAAAAGTTATTGCAATTACAGCTCAAATTTCGATGAGCCGGCACATCCCTTTGGTGTTCAGGACCCGGGCGCCCCACCCATGTATGGATACAATAGGGTCTTAGGTCAACCCTCGCAAAGAAATGGTGATAAAATAAAATACTAAAATCAACATAGAGTCTGAATTGATCGAGACTCTCAAAGCAAGTGAGAACAAGCTCCGATTTCATCATTCTCATAGGCGTTGGAAAGCTATTGGGGAACTGAGCTGATAGGACTTCTAGTTTTTGTGATTTGGAGGATTTTACATACGTGCACACATAGGATCACATGCGCCGAAAATATTGAGCCCAAAAAGGGTCGTCTGGTCCTTCAAAAATGGCCTGCAGGATTGGAAAAAACGAAAGTTATCGCAATTACAGCCCAAATTTCGATGAGCCGACACATCCCTTTGGTGTTCAGGTCCTGGGAGCCCCACCCATGTATGGATACAATAGGGTGTTAGGCCAACTCCCGCAAAGAAACGATGATCAAACAAAATACAAAAATCAACCTAGAGTCTGAATTGACCGAGACTCTCAAAGCAAGTGAGAACAAGCTCCGATTTCATCGTGTTCATAGGCGTTGGAAAGCTATTGGGGAATTGAGCTGATAGGACTTCTAGTTTTTGCGATCTGGAGAATTTTACATACATGCACACACAGGATCACATGCGCGGAAAATATCGAGCCCAAAAAGGGCATTCTGGGCCCTCAAAAAGGGCCTGCAGGATTGGAAATTACAGCTCAAATTTTGATGAGCCGGCACATCCCTTTGGTGTTCAGGACCCGGGCGCCCCACCCATGTATGGATACAATAGGGTCTTAGGTCAACACTCGCAAAGAAATGGTGATAAAAGAAAATACTAAAATCAACACAGAGTCTGAATTGATCGAGACTCTCAAAGCAAGTGAGAACAAGCTCCGATTTCATCGTTCTCATAGGCGTTCGAAAGCTATTGCGGAATTGAGCTGATAGGACTTCTAGTTTTTTGTGATTTGGAGGATTTTACATACGTGCACACCTAGGATCACATGCGCCGAAATTATTGAGCCCAAAAAGGGTCGTCTGGTCCTTCAAAAATGGCCTGCAGGATTGGAAAAAACGAAAGTTATCGCAATTACAGCCCAAATTTCGATGAGCCGGCACATCCCTTTGGTGTTCAGCTCCTGGGAGCCCCACCCATGTATGGATACAATAGGTTGTTAGGCCAACTCCCGCAAACAAATGATGATCAAACAAAATACAAAAATCAACCTAGAGTCTGAATTGACCGAGACTCTCAAAGCAAGTGAGAACAAGCTCCGATTTCATCGTGTTCATAGGCGTTGGAAAGCTATTGCGGAATTGAGCTGATAGGACTTCTAGTTTTTGCGATCTGGAGGATTTTACATACATGCACACACAAGATCACATGCGCGGAAAATATCGAGCCCAAAA
>LR738716.1:151651653-151676098 GCA_902687465.1 Secale cereale | reverse complement strand
ATGATCAAACAAAATACAAAAATCAACCTAGAGTCTGAATTGACCGAGACTCTCAAATCAAGTGAGAACAAGCTCCGATTTCATCGTGTTCATAGGCGTTGGAAAGCTATTGGGGAATTGAGCTGATAGGACTTCTAGTTTTTGCGATCTGGAGGATTTTACATACATGCACACACAGGATCACATGCGCGAAAAATATCGAGCCCAAAAAGGGCATTCTGGGCCCTCAAAAAGGGCCTGCAGGATTGGAAATTACAGCTCAAATTTCGATGAGCCGGCACATCCCTTTGGTGTTCAGGACCCGGGCGCCCCACCCATGTATGGATACAATAGGGTCTTAGGTCAACCCTCGCAAAGAAATGGTGATAAAAGAAAATACTAAAATCAACACAGAGTCTGAATTGATCGAGACTCTCAAAGCAAGTGAGAACAAGCTCCGATTTCATCGTTCTCATAGGCGTTGGAAAGCTATTGGGGAATTGAGCTGATAGGACTTCTAGTTTTTGTGATTTGGAGGATTTTACATACGTGCACACATAGGATCACATGCGCCGAAATTATTGAGCCCAAAAAGGGTCGTCTGGTCCTTCAAAAATGGCCTGCAGGATTGGAAAAAACGAAATTTATCGCAATTACAGCCCAAATTTTGATGAGCCGGCACATCCCTTTGGTGTTCAGGTCCTGGGAGCCCCACCCATGTATGGATACAATAGGGTGTTAGGCCAACTCCCACAAAGAAACGATGATCAAACAAAATACAAAAATCAACCTAGAGTCTGAATTGACCGAGACTCTCAAAGCAAGTGAGAACAAGCTCCGATTTCATCGTGTTCATAGGCGTTGGAAAGCTATTGGGGAATTGAGCTGATAGGACTTCTAGTTTTTGCGATCTGGAGGATTTTACATACATGCACACACAGGATCACATGCGCGGAAAATATCGAGCCCAAAAAGGGCATTCCGGGCCCTCAAAAAGGGCCTGCAGGATTGGAAATTATAGCTCAAATTTCGATGAGCCGGCACATCCCTTTGGTGTTCAGGATCCGGGCGCCCCACCCATGTATGGATACAATAGGGTCTTAGGTCAACCCTCGCAAAGAAATGGTGATAAAAGAAAATACTAAAATCAACACAGAGTCTGAATTGATCGAGACTCTCAAAGCAAGTGAGAACAAGCTCCGATTTCATCGTTCTCATAGGCGTTGGAAAGCTATTGGGGAATTGAGCTGATAGGACTTCTAGTTTTTGTGATTTGGAGGATTTTACATACGTGCACACATAGGATCACATGCGCCGAAATTATTGAGCCCAAAAAGGGTCGTCTGGTCCTTCAAAAATGGCCTGCAGGATTGGAAAAAACGAAAGTTATCGCAATTACAGCCCAAATTTTGATGAGCCGGCACATCCCTTTGGTGTTCAGGTCCTGGGAGCCCCACCCATGTATGGATACAATAGGGTGTTAGGCCAACTCCCGCAAAGAAATGATGATCAAACAAAATACAAAAATCAACCTAGAGTCTGAATTGACCGAGACTCTCAATGCAAGTGAGAACAAGCTCCGATTTCATCGTGTTCATAGGCGTTGGAAAGCTATTGGGGAATTGAGCTGATAGGACTTCTAGTTTTTGCGATCTGGAGGATTTTACATACATGCACACATAGGATCACATGCGCGGAAAATATCGAGCCCAAAAAGGGCATTCTGGGCCCTCAAAAAGGGCCTGCAGGATTGGAAATTACAGCTCAAATTTCGATGAGCCGGCACATCCCTTTGGTGTTCAGGACCCGGGCGCCCCACCCATGTATGGATACAATAGGGTCTTAGGTCAACCCTCGCAAAGAAATGGTGATAAAAGAAAATACTAAAATCAACACAGAGTCTGAATTGATCGAGACTCTCAAAGCAAGTGAGAACAAGCTCCGATTTCATCGTTCTCATAGGCGTTGGAAAGCTATTGGGGAATTCAGCTGATAGGACTTCTAGTTTTTGTGATTTGGAGGATTTTACATAAGTGCACACATAGGATCACATGCGCCGAAATTATTGAGCCCAAAAAGGGTCGTCTGGTCCTTCAAAAATGGCCTGCAGGATTGGAAAAAACGAAAGTTATCGCAATTACAGCCCAAATTTTGATGAGCCGGCACATCCCTTTGGTGTTCAGGTCCTGGGAGCCCCACCCATGTATGGATACAATAGGGTGTTAGGCCAACTCCCGCAAAGAAATGATGATCAAACAAAATACAAAAATCAACCTAGAGTCTGAATTGACCGAGACTCTCAATGCAAGTGAGAACAAGCTCCGATTTCATCGTGTTCATAGGCGTTGGAAAGCTATTGGGGAATTGAGCTGATAGGACTTCTAGTTTTTGCGATCTGGAGGATTTTACATACATGCACACATAGGATCACATGCGCGGAAAATATCGAGCCCAAAAAGGGCATTCTGGGCCCTCAAAAAGGGCCTGCAGGATTGGAAATTACAGCTCAAATTTCGATGAGCCGACACATCCCTTTGGTGTTCAGGACCCGGGCGCCCCACCCATGTATGGATACAATAGGGTCTTAGGTCAACCCTCGCAAAGAAATGGTGATAAAAGAAAATACTAAAATCAACACAGAGTCTGAATTGATCGAGACTCTCAAAGCAAGTGAGAACAAGCTCCGATTTCATCGTTCTCATAGGCGTTGGAAAGCTATTGGGGAATTCAGCTGATAGGACTTCTAGTTTTTGTGATTTGGAGGATTTTACATAAGTGCACACATAGGATCACATGCGCCGAAATTATTGAGCCCAAAAATGGTCGTCTGGTCCTTCAAAAATGGCCTGCAGGATTGGAAAAAACGAAAGTTATCGCAATTACAGCCCAAATTTCGATGAGCCGGCACATCCCTTTGGTGTTCAGGTCCTGGGAGCCCCACCCATGTATGGATACAATAGGGTGTTAGGCCAACTCCCGCAAAGAAACGATGATCAATCAAAATACAAAAATCAACCTAGAGTCTGAATTGACCGAGACTCTCAAAGCAAGTGAGAACAAGCTCCGATTTCATCGTGTTCATAGGCGTTGGAAAGCTATTGGGGAATTGAGCTGATAGGACTTCTAGTTTTTGCGATCTAGAGGATTTTACATACGTGCACACACATGATCACATGCGCGGAAAATATCGAGCCCAAAAAGGGCCATCTGGGCCCTCAAAAAGGGCCTGCAGGATTGGAAAAAACAAAAGTTATTGCAATTACAGCTCAAATTTCGATGAGCCGGCACATCCCTTTGGTGTTCAGGACCCGGGCGCCCCACCCATGTATGGATACAATAGGGTCTTAGGTCAACCCTCGCAAAGAAATGGTGATAAAAGAAAATACTAAAATCAACATAGAGTCTGAATTGATCGAGACTCTCAAACCAAGTGAGAACAAGCTCCGATTTCATCATTCTCATAGGCGTTGGAAAGCTATTGGGGAATTGAGCTGATAGGACTTCTAGTTTTTGTGATTTGGAGGATTTTACATACGTGCACACATAGGATCACATGCGCCGAAAATATTGAGACCAAAAAGGGTCGTCTGGTCCTTCAAAAATGGCCTGCAGGATTGGAAAAAACGAAAGTTATCGCAATTACAGCCAAAATTTTGATGAGCCGGCACATCCCTTTGGTGTTTAGGTCCTGGGAGCCCCACCCATGTATGGATACAATAGGGTGTTAGGCCAACTCCCGCAAAGAAATGGTGATAAAAGAAAATACTAAAATCAACACAGAGTCTGAATTGATCGAGACTCTCAAAGCACGTGAGAACAAGCTCCGATTTCGTCGTTCTCATAGGCGTTGGAAAGCTATTGGGGAATTGAGCTGATAGGACTTCTAGTTTTTGTGATTTGGAGGATTTTACATACATGCACACATAGGATCACATGCGCCGAAAATATTGAGCCCAAAAAGGGTCGTCTGGTCCTTCAAAAATGGCCTGCAGGATTGGAAAAAACGAAAGTTATCGCAATTACAGCCCAAATTTCGATGAGCCGGCACATCCCTTTGGTGTTCAGGTCCTGGGAGCCCCACCCATGTATGGATACAATAGGGTGTTAGGCCAACTCCCGCAAAGAAACGATGATCAAACAAAATACGAAAATCAACCTAGAGTCTGAATTGACCGAGACTCTCAAATCAAGTGAGAACAAGCTCCGATTTCATCGTGTTCATAGGCGTTGGAAAGCTATTGGGGAATTGAGCTGATAGGACTTCTAGTTTTTGCGATCTGGAGGATTTTACATACATGCACACACAGGATCACATGCGCGGAAAATATCGAGCCCAAAAAGGGCATTCTGGGCCCTCAAAAAGGGCCTGCAGGATTGGAAATTACAGCTCAAATTTCGATGAGCCGGCACATCCCTTTGGTGTTCAGGACCCGGGCGCCCCACCCATGTATGGATACAATAGGGTCTTAGGTCAACCCTCGCAAAGAAATGGTGATAAAAGAAAATACTAAAATCAACACAGAGTCTGAATTGATCGAGACTCTCAAAGCAAATGAGAACAAGCTCCGATTTCATCGTTCTCATAGGCGTTGGAAAGCTATTGGGGAATTGAGCTGATAGGACTTCTAGTTTTTGTGATTTGGAGGATTTTACATACGTGCACACATAGGATCACATGCGCCGAAATTATTGAGTCCAAAAAGGGTCGTCTGGTCCTTCAAAAATGGCCTGCAGGATTGGAAAAAACGAAAGTTATCGCAATTACAGCCCAAATTTTGATGAGCCGGCACATCCCTTTGGTGTTCAGGTCCTGGGAGCCCCACCCATGTATGGATACAATAGGGTGTTAGGCCAACTCCCACAAAGAAACGATGATCAAACAAAATACAAAAATCAACCTAGAGTCTGAATTGACCGAGACTCTCAAAGCAAGTGAGAACAAGCTCCGATTTCATCGTGTTCATAGGCGTTGGAAAGCTATTGGGGAACTGAGCTGATAGGACTTCTAGTTTTTGCGATCTGGAGGATTTTACATACATGCACACACAGGATCACATGCGCGGAAAATATCGAGCCCAAAAAGGGCATTCTGGGCCCTCAAAAAGGGCCTGCAGGATTGGAAATTATAGCTCAAATTTCGATGAGCCGGCACATCCCTTTGGTGTTCAGGACCCGGGCGCCCCACCCATGTATGGATACAATAGGGTCTTAGGTCAACCCTCGCAAAGAAATGGTGATAAAAGAGAATACTAAAATCAACACAGAGTCTGAATTGATCGAGACTCTCAAAGCAAGTGAGAACAAGCTCCGATTTCATCGTTCTCATAGGCGTTGGAAAGCTATTGGGGAATTGAGCTGATAGGACTTCTAGTTTTTGTGATTTGGAGGATTTTACATACGTGCACACATAGGATCACATGCGCCGAAATTATTGAGCCCAAAAAGGGTCGTCTGGTCCTTCATAAATGGCCTGCAGGATTGGAAAAAACGAAAGTTATCGCAATTACAGCCCAAATTTTGATGAGCCGGCACATCCCTTTGGTGTTCAGGTCCTGGGAGCCCCACCCATGTATAGATACAATAGGGTGTTAGGCCAACTCCCGCAAAGAAACGATGATCAAACAAAATACAAAAATCAACCTAGAGTCTGAATTGACCGAGACTCTTAAAGCAAGTGAGAACAAGCTCCGATTTCATCGTGTTCATAGGCGTTGGAAAGCTATTGGGGAATTGAGCTGATAGGACTTCTAGTTTTTGCGATCTGGAGGATTTTACATAGATGCACACACAGGATCACATGCGCAGAAAATATCGAGCCCAAAAAGGGCATTCTGGGCCCTCAAAAAGGGCCTGCAGGATTGGAAATTACAGCTCAAATTTCGATGAGCCGGCACATCCCTTTGGTGTTCAGGACCCCGGCGCCCCACCCTTGTATGGATACAATAGGGTCTTAGGTCAACTCTTGCAAAGAAACAGTGATAAAAGAAAATACAAAAATCAACATAGAGACCAAATTGATCGAGACTCTCAAAGCTAGTGAGAACAAGCTCCGATTTCATCGTTTTCATAGGCGTTGGAAAGCTATTGGGGAATTGAGCTGATAGGACTTCTAGTTTTTGTGATTCGGAGGATTTTACATACGTGCACACATAGGATCATGTGTGCCGAAAATATTGAGCCCAAAAAGGGTCGTCTGGTCCTTCAAAAATGGCCTGCATGATTGGAAAAAACGAAAGTTATCGCAATTACAGCCCAAATTTCGTTGAGCCGGCACATCCCTTTGGTGTTCAGGTCCTGGGCGCCCCACCCATGTATGGATACAATAGGGTGTTAGGCCAACTCTCGCAAAGAAACAGTGATCAAATAAAATACAAAAATCAACCTAGATTCCGAATTGACCGAGACTCTCAAAGCAAGTGAGAACAAGCTCCGATTTCATCGTTTTCATAGGCGTTGGAAAGCTATTGGGGAATTGAGCTGATAGGACTTCTAGTTTTTGTGATCAGGAGGATTTTACATACATGCACACACAGGATCATGTGCGCGGAAAATATCGAGCCCAAAAAGGGCCATCTGGGCCCTCAAAAAGGGCCTGCAGGATTGGAAAAAATGAAAGTTATCGCAAATACAGCTCAAATTTCGATGAGCCGGCACATCCCTTTGGTGTTCAGGAACATGGCACCCCACCCATGTATGGATACAATAGGGTCTTAGGTCAACTCTTGCAAAGAAACGGTGATCAAATAAAATAAAAAAATCAACCTAGAGACCAAATTGATCGAGACTCTCAAAGCAAGTGAGAACAAGCTCCGATTTCATTGTTTTCATAGGCGTTGGAAAGCTATTGGGGAATTGAGCTGATAGGACTTCTAGTTTTTGTGATTTGGAGGATTTTTCATACGTGCACACATAGGATCATGTGCACCGAAAATATTGAGCCCAAAAAGGGTCGTCTGGTCCTTCAAAAATGGCCTGCAGGATTGGAAAAAACGAAAGTTATCGCAATTACAGCCCAAATTTCGATGAGCCGGCACATCCCTTTGGTGTTCAGGTCCTGGGCGCCCCACCCATGTATGGATAAAATAGGGTGTTAGGCCAACTCTCGCAAAGAAACGGTGATCAAACAAAATACAAAAATCAACCTAGATTCTGAATTGACCGAGACTCTCAAAGCAAGTGAGAACAAGCTCCGATTTCATCGTTTTCATAGGCGTTGGAAAGCTATTGGGGAATTGAGCTGATAGGACTTCTAGTTTTTATGATCTGGAGGATTTTACATACGTGCACACATAGGATCACATGCGCGGAAAATATCGAGCCCAAAAAGGGCCATCTGGGCCCTCAAAAAGGGCCTGCAGGATTGGAAAAAATGAAAGTTATTGCAATTACAGCTCAAATTTCGATGAGCCGGCACATCCCTTTGGTGTTCAGGACCCTGGCGCCCCACCCATGTATGGATACAATAGGGTCTTAGGTCAACTCTCGCAAAGAAATGGTGATAAAAGAAAATACTAAAATCAACATAGAGTCTGAATTGATCGAGACTCTCAAAGCAAGTGAGAACAAGCTCCGATTTTATCGTTTTCATAGGCGTTGGAAAGCTATTGGGGAGTTAAGCTGATATGACTTCTAGTTTTTGTGATTTGGAGGATTTTACATACGTGCACCCGTAGGATCACGTGTGCCGAAAATATTGAGCCCAAAAATGGTCGTCTGGGCCCTCAATAATGGCCTGCAGGATTGGAAAAACGAAAGTTATCACAATTACAGCCCAAATTTCGATGAAAGCAAGTGAGGACAAGCTCCGATTTCATCGTTTTCATAGGCGTTGGAAAGCTATTGGGGAATTAAGCTGATAGGACTTCTAGTTTTTGTGACTTGGATGATTTTACATACGTGCACACGTAGGATCACGTGTGCCGAAAATATTGAGCCCAAAAAGGGTCGTCTGGGCCCTCAAAAATGGCCTGCAGGATTGGAAAAACTAAAGTTATCACAATTACAGCCCAAATTTCGATGAGCCGGCACATCCCATTGGTGTTCAGGCCCTGGGAGCCCCACCCATGTATGGATACAAGTGTTAGGCCAACTCTCGCAAGGAAACGGTGAGCAAAGAAAATACAAAAATCAACCTAGATTCCGAATTGACCGAGACTCTCAAAGCAAGTGAGAACAAGCTCCGATTTCGTCGTGTTCATAGGCGTTGGAAAGCTATTGGGGAATTGAGCTGATAGGACTTCTAGATTTTGCGATCTGGAGGATTTTACATACGTGCACACACAGGATCACATGCGCGGAAAATATCGAGCCCAAAAAGGGCCATCTGGGCCCTCAAAAAGGGCCTGCAGGATTAGAAAAAACAAAAGTTATTGCAATTACAGCTCAAATTTCGATGAGCCGGCACATCCCTTTGGTGTTCAGGACCCGGGCGCCCCACCTATGTATGGATACAATAGGGTCTTAGGTCAACTCTCGCAAAGAAACGGTGATAAAAGAAAATACTAAAATCAACATAGAGTCTCAATTGATGGAGACTCTCAAAGCAAGTGAGAACAAGCTCCGATTTCATCGTTTTCATAGGCTTTGGAAAGCTATTGGGAAGATAAGCTGATAGGACTTCTAGTTTTTGTGATTTGGAGGATTTTACATACGTGCACACGTAGGATCACGTGTGCCGAAAATATTGAGCCCAAAAAGGGTCGTCTGGGCCCTCAAAAATGGCCTGCAGGATTGGAAAAACGAAAGTTATCACAATTACATCCCAAATTTCGATGATCCGGCACATCCCTTTGGTGTTCAGGCCCTGGGCGCCCCACCCATGTATGGATACAATAGGGTGTTAGGCCAACTCTCGCAAGGAAACGATGAGCAAAGAAAATACAAAAATCAACCTAGATTCTGAATTGACCGAGACTCTCAAAGCAAGTGAGAACAAGCTCCGATTTCATCGTGTTCATAGGCGTTGGAAAGCTATTGGGGAATTGAGCTGATAGGACTTCTAGTTTTTGCGATCTGGAGGATTTTACATACGTGCACACATAGGATCACATGCGCGGAAAATATCGAGCCCAAAAAAGGCCATCTGGGCCCGCAAAAAGGGCCTGCAGGATTGGAAAAAACGAAAGTTATTGCAATTACAGCTCAAATTTCGATGAGCCGGCACATCCCTTTGGTGTTCTGGAACCGGGCGCCCCACCTATGTATGGATACAATAGGGTCTTAGGTCAACTCTCGCAAAGAAACGGTGATAAAATAAAAATACTAAAATCAACATAGAGTCTGAATTGATGGAGACTCTCAAAGCAAGTGAGAACAAGCTCCGATTTCATCGTTTTCATAGGCGTTGGAAAGCTATTGGGGAGTTAAGCTGATAGGACTTCTAGTTTTTGTGATTTGGAGGATTTTACATACGTGCACACGTAGGATCACGTGTGCCAAAAATATTGAGCCCAAAAAGGGTCGTCTGGGCCCTCAATAATGGCCTTCAGGATTGGAAAAACGAAAGTTATCACAATTACAGCCCAAATTTCGATGAGCCGGCACATCCCTTTAGTGTTCAGGCCCTGGGCGCCCCACCCATGTATGGATACAATAGGGTGTTAGGCCAACTCTCGCAAGGAAACGGTGATCAAAGAAAATACAAAAATCAACCTAGATTCCGAATTGACCAAGACTCTCAAAGCAAGTGAGAACAAGCTCCGATTTCGTCGTGTTCACAGGCGTTGGAAAGCTATTGGGGAATTGAGCTGATAGGACTTCTAGTTTTTGCGATCTGGAGGATTTTACATACGTGCACGCACAGGATCACATGCGCAGAAAATATCTAGCCCAAAAAGGGCCATCTGGGCCCTCAAAAAGGGCCTGCAGGATTGGAAAAAATGAAAGTTATTGCAATTACAGCTCAAATTTCGATGAGCCGGCACATCCCTTTGGTGTTCAGGACTCGGGCGCCCCACCCATGTATGGATACAATAGGGTCTTAGGTCAACTCTCGCAAAGAAACGGTGATAAAAGAAAATACAAAAATCAACATAGAGTCTGAATTGATGGAGACTCTCAAAGCAAGTGAGAACAAGCTCCGATTTCATCGTTTTCATAGGCGTTGGAAAGCTATTGGGGAGTTAAGCTGATAGGACTTCTAGTTTTTGTGATTTGGAGGATTTTACATACGTGCACACGTAGGATCACATGTGCCGAAAATATTGAGCCCAAAAAGGGTCGTCTGGGCCCTCAATAATGGCCTGCAGGATTGGAAAAACGAAAGTTATCACAATTACAGCCCAAATTTCGATGAGCCGGCACATCCCTTTAGTGTTCAGGCCCTGGGCGCCCCACCCATGTATGGATACAATAGGGTGTTAGGCCAACTCTCGCAAGGAAACGGTGAGCAAAGAAAATACAAAAATCAACCTAGATTCCGAATTGACCCAGACTCTCAAAGCAAGTGAGAACAAGCTCCGATTTCGTCGTGTTCACAGGCGTTGGAAAGCTATTGGGGAATTGAGCTTATAGGACTTCTAGTTTTTGCGATCTGGAGGATTTTACATACGTGCACGCACAGGATCACATGCGCGGAAAATATCTAGCCCAAAAAGGGCCATCTGGGCCCTCAAAAAGGGCCTGCAGTATTGGAAAAAATGAAAGTTATTGCAATTACAGCTCAAATTTCGATGAGCCGGCACATCCCTTTGGTGTTCAGGACTCGGGCGCCCCACCCATGTATGGATACAATAGGGTCTTAGGTCAACTCTCGCAAAGAAACGGTGATAAAAGAAAATACAAAAATCAACATAGAGTCTGAATTGATGGAGACTCTCAAAGCAAGTGAGAACAAGCTCCGATTTCATCGTTTTCATAGGCGTTGGAAAGCTATTGGGGAGTTAAGCTGATAGGACTTCTAGTTTTTGTGATTTGGAGGATTTTACATACGTGCACACGTAGGATCACGTGTGCCGAAAATATTGAGCCCAAAAAGGGTCGTCTGGGCCCTCAATAATGGCCTGCAGGATTGGAAAACCGAAAGTTATCACAATTACAGCCCAAATTTCGATGAGCCGGCACATCCCTTTAGTGTTCAGGCCCTGGGCGCCCCACCCATGTTTGGATACAATAGGGTGTTAGGCCAACTCTCGCAAGGAAACGGTGAGCAAAGAAAATACAAAAATCACCCTATATTCCGAATTGACCGAGACTCTCAAAGCAAGTGAGAACAAGCTCCGATTTCGTCGTGTTCATAGGCGTTGGAAAGCTATTGGGGAATTGAGCTGATAGGACTTCTAGTTTTTGCGATCTGGAGGATTTTACATACGTGCACACACAGGATCACATGCGCGGAAAATATCGAGCCCAAAAAGGGCCATCTGGGCCCTCAAAAAGGGCCTGCAGTATTGGAAAAAACGAAAGTTATTGCAATTACAGCTCAAATTTCGATGAGCCGGCACATTCCTTTGGTGTTCAGGACCCGGGCGCCCCACCTATGTATGGATACAATAGGGTCTTAGGTCAACTCTCGCAAAGAAACGGTGATAAAAGAAAATACTAAAATCAACATAGAGTCTGAATTGATGGAGACTCTCAAAGCAAGTGAGAACAAGCTCCGATTTCATCGTTTTCATAGGCGTTGGAAAGCTATTGGGGAGTTAAGCTGATAGGACTTCTAGTTTTTGTGATTTGGAGGATTTTACATATGTGCACACGTAGGATCACGTGTGCCGAAAATATTGAGCCCAAAAAGGGTCGTCTGGGCCCTCAATAATGGCCTGCAGGATTGGAAAAACGAAAGTTATCACAATTACAGCCCAAATTTCGATGAGCCGGCACATCCCTTTAGTGTTCAGGCCCTGGGCGCCCCACCCATGTATGGATACAATAGGGTGTTAGGCCAACTCTCGCAAGGAAACGGTGAGCAAAGAAAATACAAAAATCAACCTAGATTCCGAATTGACCCAGACTCTCAAAGCAAGTGAGAACAAGCTCCGATTTCGTCGTGTTCACAGGCGTTGGAAA
Organism: Secale cereale; assembly: GCA_902687465.1. NCBI lineage: Eukaryota > Viridiplantae > Streptophyta > Magnoliopsida > Poales > Poaceae > Secale > Secale cereale. The sequence goes on along the minus strand of LR738716.1, from coordinate 151,664,113 downwards.
GCTATTGGGGAATTGAGCTTATAGGACTTCTAGTTTTTGCGATCTGGAGGATTTTACATACGTGCACACACAGGATCACGTGCTCGGAAAATTTCGAGCCCAAAAAGGGCCATCTGGGCCCTCAAAAAGGGCCTGCAGGATTGGAAAAAACGAAAGTTATTGCAATTACAGCTCAAATTTCGATGAGCCGGCACATCCCTTTGGTGTTCAGGACCCGGGCGCCCCACCCATGTATGGATACAATAGGATCTTAGGTCAACTCTCACAAAGAAACGGTGATAAAAGAAAATACAAAAATCAATATAGAGTCTGAATTGATCGAGACTCTCAAAGCAAGTGAGAACAAGCTCCAATTTCATCGTTTTCATAGGCGTTGGAAAGCTATTGGGGAATTAAGCTGATAGGACTTCTAGTTTTTGTGATTTGGAGGATTTTACATACGTGCACACGTAGGATCACGTGTGCCGAAAATATTGAGCCCAAAAAGGGTCGTCTGGGCCCTCAAAAATGGCCTGCAGGATTGGAAAAACGAAAGTTATCACAATTACAGCCCAAATTTCGATGAGCCGGCACATCCCATTGGTGTTCAGGCCCTGGGAGCCCCACCCATGTATGGATACAATAGGGTGTTAGGCAAACTCTCGCAAGGAAACGGTGAGCAAAGAAAATACAAAAATCAACCTAGATTCCGAATTGACCCAGACTCTCAAAGCAAGTGAGAACAAGCTCCGATTTCGTCGTGTTCACAGGCGTTGGAAAGCTATTGGGGAATTGAGCTGATAGGACTTCTAGTTTTTGCGACCTGGAGAATTTTACATACGTGCACACACAGGATCACATGCGTGGAAAATATCGAGCCCAAAAAGGGCAATCTGGGCCCTCAAAAAGGGCCTGCAGGATTGGAAAAAACGAAAGTTATTGCAATTACAGCTCAAATTTCGATGAGCCGGCACATCCCTTTGGTGTTCAGGACCCGGGCGCCCCACCCATGTATGGATACAATAGGATCTTAGGTCAACTCTCGCAAAGAAACGGTGATAAAAGAAAATACAAAAATCAATATAGAGTCTGAATTGATCGAGACTCTCAAAGCAAGTGAGAACAAGCTCCGATTTCATCGTTTTCATAGGCGTTGGAAAGCTATTGGGGAATTAAGCTGATAGGACTTCTAGTTTTTGTGATTTGGAGGATTTTACATACGTGCACACGTAGGATCACGTGTGCCGAAAATATTGAGCCCAAAAAGGGTCGTCTGGGCCCTCAAAAATGGCCTGCAGGATTGGAAAAACGAAAGTTATCACAATTACAGCCCAAATTTCGATGAGCCGGCACATCCCATTGGTGTTCAGGCCCTGGGAGCCCCACCCATGTATGGATACAATAGGGTGTTAGGCAAACTCTCGCAAGGAAACGGTGAGCAAAGAAAATACAAAAATCAACATAGATTCCGAATTGACCGAGACTCTCAAAGCAAGTGAGAACAAGCTCCGATTTCGTCGTGTTCATAGGCGTTGGAAAGCTATTGGGGAATTGAGCTGATAGGACTTCTAGTTTTTGCGACCTGGAGAATTTTACATACGTGCACACACAGGATCACATGCGTGGAAAATATCGAGCCCAAAAAGGGCAATCTGGGCCCTCAAAAAGGGCCTGCAGGATTGGAAAAAACGAAAGTTATTGCAATTACAGCTCAAATTTCGATGAGCCGGCACATCCCTTTGGTGTTCAGGACCCGGGCGCCCCACCTATGTATGGATACAATAGGGTCTTAGGTCAACTCTCTCAAAGAAACGGTGATAAAAGAAAATACTAAAATCAACATAGAGTCTGAATTGATCGAGACTCTCAAAGCAAGTGAGAACAAGCTCCGATTTCATCGTTTTCATAGGCGTTGGAAAGCTATTGGGGAATTAAGCTGATAGGACTTCTAGTTTTTGTGATTTGGAGGATTTTACATACGTGCACACGTAGGATCACGTGTGCCGAAAATATTGAGCCCAAAAAGGGTCGTCTGGGCCCTCAAAAATGGCCTGCAGGATTGGAAAAACGAAAGTTATCACAATTACAGCCCAAATTTCGATGAGCCGGCACATCCCATTGGTGTTCAGGCCCTGGGAGCCCCACCCTTGTATGGATACAATAGGGTGTTAGGCAAACTCTCGCAAGGAAACGGTGAGCAAAGAAAATACAAAAATCAACCTAGATTCCGAATTGACCGAGACTCTCAAAGCAAGTGAGAACAAGCTCCGATTTCGTCGTGTTCATAGGCGTTGGAAAGCTATTGGGGAATTGAGCTGATAGGACTTCTAGTTTTTGCGACCTGGAGAATTTTACATACGTGCACACACAGGATCACATGCGTGGAAAATATCGAGCCCAAAAAGGGCCATCTGGGCCCTCAAAAAGGGCCTGCAGGATTGGAAAAAACGAAAGTTATTGCAATTACAGCTCAAATTTCGATGAGCCGGCACATCCCTTTGGTGTTCAGGACCCGGGCGCCCCACCCATGTATGGATACAAATAGGATCTTAGGTCAACTCTCGCAAAGAAACGGTGATAAAAGAAAATACAAAAATCAATATAGAGTCTGAATTGATCGAGACTCTCAAAGCAAGTGAGAACAAGCTCCGATTTCATCGTTTTCATAGGCGTTGGAAAGCTATTGGGGAATTAAGCTGATAGGACTTCTAGTTTTTGTGATTTGGAGGATTTTACATACGTGCACACGTAGGATCACGTGTGCCGAAAATATTGATCCCAAAAAGGGTCGTCTGGGCCCTCAAAAATGGCCTGCAGGATTGGAAAAACGAAAGTTATCACAATTACAGCCCAAATTTCGATGAGCCGGCACATCCCATTGGTGTTCAGGCCCTGGGAGCCCCACCCATGTATGGATACAATAGGGTGTTAGGCAAACTCTCGCAAGGAAACGGTGAGCAAAGAAAATACAAAAATCAACCTAGATTCCGAATTGACCCAGACTCTCAAAGCAAGTGAGAACAAGCTCCGATTTCGTCGTGTTCACAGGCGTTGGAAAGCTATTGGGGAATTGAGCTGATAGGACTTCTAGTTTTTGCGACCTGGAGAATTTTACATACGTGCACACACAGGATCACATGCGTGGAAAATATCGAGCCCAAAAAGGGCAATCTGGGCCCTCAAAAAGGGCCTGCAGGATTGGAAAAAACGAAAGTTATTGCAATTACAGCTCAAATTTCGATGAGCCGGCACATCCCTTTGGTGTTCAGGACCCGGGCGCCCCACCCATGTATGGATACAATAGGATCTTAGGTCAACTCTCGCAAAGAAACGGTGATAAAAGAAAATACAAAAATCAATATAGAGTCTGAATTGATCGAGACTCTCAAAGCAAGTGAGAACAAGCTCCGATTTCATCGTTTTCATAGGCGTTGGAAAGCTATTGGGGAATTAAGCTGATAGGACTTCTAGTTTTTGTGATTTGGAGGATTTTACATACGTGCACACGTAGGATCACGTGTGCCGAAAATATTGAGCCCAAAAAGGGTCGTCTGGGCCCTCAAAAATGGCCTGCAGGATTGGAAAAACGAAAGTTATCACAATTACAGCCCAAATTTCGATGAGCCGGCACATCCCATTGGTGTTCAGGCCCTGGGAGCCCCACCCATGTATGGATACAATAGGGTGTTAGGCAAACTCTCGCAAGGAAACGGTGAGCAAAGAAAATACAAAAATCAACCTAGATTCCGAATTGACCGAGACTCTCAAAGCAAGTGAGAACAAGCTCCGATTTCGTCGTGTTCATAGGCGTTGGAAAGCTATTGGGGAATTGAGCTGATAGGACTTCTAGTTTTTGCGACCTGGAGAATTTTACATACGTGCACACACAGGATCACATGCGTGGAAAATATCGAGCCCAAAAAGGGCAATCTGGGCCCTCAAAAAGGGCCTGCAGGATTGGAAAAAACGAAAGTTATTGCAATTACAGCTCAAATTTCGATGAGCCGGCACATCCCTTTGGTGTTCAGGACCCGGGCGCCCCACCTATGTATGGATACAATAGGGTCTTAGGTCAACTCTCGCAAAGAAACGGTGATAAAAGAAAATACTAAAATCAACATAGAGTCTGAATTGATCGAGACTCTCAAAGCAAGTGAGAACAAGCTCCGATTTCATCGTTTTCATAGGCGTTGGAAAGCTATTGGGGAGTTAAGCTGATAGGACTTCTAGTTTTTGTGATTTGGAGGATTTTACATACGTGCACACGTAGGATCACGTGTGCCGAAAATATTGAGCCTAAAAAGGGTCGTCTGGGCCCTCAAAAATGGCCTGCAGGATTGGAAAAACGAAAGTTATCACAATTACAGCCCAAATTTCGATGAGCCGGCACATCCCTTTAGTGTTCAGGCCCTGGGAGCCCCACCCATGTATGGATACAATAGGGTGTTAGGCAAACTCTCGCAAGGAAACGGTGAGCAAAGAAAATACAAAAATCAACCTAGATTCCGAATTGACCCAGACTCTCAAAGCAAGTGAGAACAAGCTCCGATTTCGTCGTGTTCACAGGCGTTGGAAAGCTATTGGGGAATTGAGCTTATAGGACTTCTAGTTTTTGCGATCTGGAGGATTTTACATACGTGCACACATAGGATCACATGCGCGGAAAATATCGAGCCCAAAAAGGGCCATCTGGGCCCTCAAAAAGGGCCTGCAGGATTGGAAATAACGAAAGTTATTGCAGTTACAGCTCAAATTTCGATGAGCCGGCACATCCCTTTGGTGTTCCGGACCCGGGCGCCCCACCCATGTATGGATACAATAGGATCTTAGGTCAACTCTCGCAAAGAAACGGTGATAAAAGAAAATACAAAAATCAATATAGAGTCTGAATTGATCGAGACTCTCAAAGCAAGTGAGAACAAGCTCCGATTTCATCGTTTTCATAGGCGTTGGAAAGCTATTGGGGAATTAAGCTGATAGGACTTCTAGTTTTTGTGATTTGGAGGATTTTACATACGTGCACACGTAGGATCATGTGTGCCGAAAATATTGAGCCCAAAAAGGGTCGTCTGGGCCCTCAAAAATGGCCTGCAGGATTGGAAAAACGAAAGTTATCACAATTACAGCCCAAATTTTGATGAGCCGGCACATCCCATTGGTGTTCAGGCCCTGGGAGCCCCACCCATGTATGGATACAATAGGGTGTTAGGCAAACTCTCGCAAGGAAACGGTGAGCAAAGAAAATACAAAAATCAACCTAGATTCCGAATTGACCGAGACTCTCAAAGCAAGTGAGAACAAGCTCCGATTTCGTCGTGTTCATAGGCGTTGGAAAGCTATTGGGGAATTGAGCTGATAGGACTTCTAGTTTTTGCGACCTGGAGAATTTTACATACGTGCACACACAGGATCACATGCGTGGAAAATATCGAGCCCAAAAAGGGCCATCTGGGCCCTCAAAAAGGGCCTGCAGGATTGGAAATAACGAAAGTTATTGCAATTACAGCTCAAATTTCGATGAGCCGGCACATCCCTTTGGTGTTCAGGACCCGGGCGCCCCACCCATGTATGGATACAATAGGATCTTAGGTCAACTCTCGCAAAGAAACGGTGATAAAAGAAAATACAAAAATCAATATAGAGTCTGAATTGATCGAGACTCTCAAAGCAAGTGAGAACAAGCTCCGATTTCATCGTTTTCATAGGCGTTGGAAAGCTATTGGGGAATTAAGCTGATAGGACTTCTAGTTTTTGTGATTTGGAGGATTTTACATACGTGCACACATAGGATCACGTGTGCCGAAAATATTGAGCCCAAAAAGGGTCGTCTGGGCCCTCAAAAATGGCCTGCAGGATTGGAAAAACGAAAGTTATCACAATTACAGCCCAAATTTCGATGAGCCGGCACATCCCATTGGTGTTCAGGCCCTGGGCGCCCCACCCATGTATGGATACAATAGGGTGTTAGGCGAACTCTCGCAAGGAAATGGTGAGCAAAGAAAATACAAAAATCAACCTAGATTCCGAATTGACCAAGACTCTCAAAGCAAGTGAGAACAAGCTCCGATTTCGTCGTGTTCATAGGCGTTGGAAAGCTATTGGGAAATTGAGCTGATAGGACTTCTAGTTTTTGCGATCTGGAGGATTTTACATACGTGCACACACAGGATCACATGCGCCGAAAATATCGAGCCCAAAAAGGGCCATCTGGGCCCTTAAAAAGGGCCTGCGGGATTGGAAAAAACGAAAGTTATTGCAATTACAGCTCAAATTTCGATGAGCCGGCACATCCCTTTGGTGTTCAGGACCCGGGCGCCCCACCCATGTATGGATACAATAGGGTCTTAGGTCAACTCTCGCAAAGAAACGGTGATAAAAGAAAATACAAAAATCAATATAGAGTCTGAATTGATCGAGACTCTCAAAGCAAGTGAGAACAAGCTCCGATTTCATCCTTTTCTTAGGCGTTGGAAAGCTATTGGGGAATTAAGCTGATAGGACTTCTAGTTTTTGTGATTTGGAGGATTTTACATACGTGCACACGTAGGATCACGTGTGCCGAAAATATTGAGCCCAAAAAGGGTCGTCTGGGCCCTCAAAAATGGCCTGCAGGATTGGAAAAACGAAAGTTATCACAATTACAGCCCAAATTTCGATGAGCCGGCACATCCCATTGGTGTTCAGGCCCTGGGAGCCCCACCCATGTATGGATACAATAGGGTGTTAGGCAAACTCTCGCAAGGAAACGGTGAGCAAAGAAAATACAAAAATCAACCTAGATTCCGAATTGACCGAGACTCTCAAAGCAAGTGAGAACAAGCTCCGATTTCGTCGTGTTCATAGGCGTTGGAAAGCTATTGGGGAATTGAGCTGATAGGACTTCTAGTTTTTGCGACCTGGAGAATTTTACATACGTGCACACACAGGATCACATGCGTGGAAAATATCGAGCCCAAAAAGGGCAATCTGGGCCCTCAAAAAGGGCCTGCAGGATTGGAAAAAACGAAAGTTATTGCAATTACAGCTCAAATTTCGATGAGCCGGCACATCCCTTTGGTGTTCAGGACCCGGGCGCCCCACCTATGTATGGATACAATAGGGTCTTAGGTCAACTCTCGCAAAGAAACGGTGATAAAAGAAAATACTAAAATCAACATAGAGTCTGAATTGATCGAGACTCTCAAAGCAAGTGAGAACAAGCTCCGATTTCATCGTTTTCATAGGCGTTGGAAAGCTATTGGGGAGTTAAGCTGATAGGACTTCTAGTTTTTGTGATTTGGAGGATTTTACATACGTGCACACGTAGGATCACGTGTGCCGAAAATATTGAGCCTAAAAAGGGTCGTCTGGGCCCTCAAAAATGGCCTGCAGGATTGGAAAAACGAAAGTTATCACAATTACAGCCCAAATTTCGATGAGCCGGCACATCCCTTTAGTGTTCAGGCCCTGGGAGCCCCACCCATGTATGGATACAATAGGGTGTTAGGCAAACTCTCGCAAGGAAACGGTGAGCAAAGAAAATACAAAAATCAACCTAGATTCCGAATTGACCCAGACTCTCAAAGCAAGTGAGAACAAGCTCCGATTTCGTCGTGTTCACAGGCGTTGGAAAGCTATTGGGGAATTGAGCTTATAGGACTTCTAGTTTTTGCGATCTGGAGGATTTTACATACGTGCACACATAGGATCACATGCGCGGAAAATATCGAGCCCAAAAAGGGCCATCTGGGCCCTCAAAAAGGGCCTGCAGGATTGGAAATAACGAAAGTTATTGCAATTACAGCTCAAATTTCGATGAGCCGGCACATCCCTTTGGTGTTCCGGACCCGGGCGCCCCACCCATGTATGGATACAATAGGATCTTAGGTCAACTCTCGCAAAGAAACGGTGATAAAAGAAAATACAAAAATCAATATAGAGTCTGAATTGATCGAGACTCTCAAAGCAAGTGAGAACAAGCTCCGATTTCATCGTTTTCATAGGCGTTGGAAAGCTATTGGGGAATTAAGCTGATAGGACTTCTAGTTTTTGTGATTTGGAGGATTTTACATACGTGCACACGTAGGATCATGTGTGCCGAAAATATTGAGCCCAAAAAGGGTCGTCTGGGCCCTCAAAAATGGCCTGCAGGATTGGAAAAACGAAAGTTATCACAATTACAGCCCAAATTTTGATGAGCCGGCACATCCCATTGGTGTTCAGGCCCTGGGAGCCCCACCCATGTATGGATACAATAGGGTGTTAGGCAAACTCTCGCAAGGAAACGGTGAGCAAAGAAAATACAAAAACCAACCTAGATTCCGAATTGACCGAGACTCTCAAAGCAAGTGAGAACAAGCTCCGATTTCGTCGTGTTCATAGGCGTTGGAAAGCTATTGGGGAATTGAGCTGATAGGACTTCTAGTTTTTGCGACCTGGAGAATTTTACATACGTGCACACACAGGATCACATGCGTGGAAAATATCGAGCCCAAAAAGGGCCATCTGGGCCCTCAAAAAAGGCCTGCAGGATTGGAAAAAACGAAAGTTATTGCAATTACAGCTCAAATTTCGATGAGCCGGCACATCCCTTTGGTGTTCAGGACCCGGGCGCCCCACCTATGTATGGATACAATAGGGTCTTAGGTCAACTCTCGCAAAGAAACGGTGATAAAAGAAAATACTAAAATCAACATAGAGTCTGAATTGATGGAGACTCTCAAAGCAAGTGAGAACAAGCTCCGATTTCATCGTTTTCATAGGCGTTGGAAAGCTATTGGGGAGTTAAGCTGATAGGACTTCTAGTTTTTGTGATTTGGAGGATTTTACATACATGCACACGTAGGATCACGTGTGCCGAAAATATTGAGCCCAAAAAGGGTCGTCTGGGCCCTCAAAAATGGCCTGCAGGATTGGAAAAACGAAAGTTATCACAATTACAGCCCAAATTTCGATGAGCCGGCACATCCCTTTAGTGTTCAGGCCCTGGGCGCCCCACCCATATATGGATACAATAGGGTGTTAGGCCAACTCTCGCAAGGAAATGGTGAGAAAAGAAAATACAAAAATCAACCTAGATTCCGAATTGACCCAGACTCTCAAAGCAAGTGAGAACAAGCTCCGATTTCGTCGTGTTCACAGGCGTTGGAAAGCTATTGGGGAATTGAGCTTATAGGACTTCTAGTTTTTGCGATCTGGAGTATTTTACATACGTGCACACACAGGATCACATGCGCGGAAAATATCGAGCCCAAAAAGGGCCATCTGGGCCCTCAAAAAGGGCCTGCAGGATTGGAAAACACGAAAGTTATTGCAATTACAGCTCAAATTTCGATGAGCCGGCACATCCCTTTGGTGTTCAGGACCCAGGCGCCCCACCCATGTATGGATACAATAGGATCTTAGGTCAACTCTCGCAAAGAAATGGTGATAAAAGAAAATACAAAAATCAATATAGAGTCTGAATTGATCGAGACTCTCAAAGCAAGTGAGAACAAGCTCCGATTTCATCGTTTTCATAGGCGTTGGAAAGCTATTGGGGAATTAAGCTGATAGGACTTCTAGTTTTTGTGATTTGGAGGATTTTACATACATGCACATGTAGGATCACGTGTGCCGAAAATATTGAGCCCAAAAAGGGTCGTCTGGGCCCTCAAAAATGGCCTGCAGGATTGGAAAAACGAAAGTTATCACAATTACAGCCCAAATTTCGATGAGCCGGCACATCCCATTGGTGTTCAGGCCCTGGGAGCCCCACCCATGTATGGATACAATAGGGTGTTAGGCAAACTCTCGCAAGGAAACGGTGATCAAAGAAAATACAAAAATCAACCTAGATTCCGAATTGACCGAGACTCTCAAAGCAAGTGAGAACAAGCTCCGATTTCGTCGTGTTCATAGGCGTTGGAAAGCTATTGGGGAATTGAGCTGATAGGACTTCTAGTTTTTGCGATCTAGAGGATTTTACATACGTGCACACACAGGATCACATGCGCGGAAAATATCGAGCCCAAAAAGGGCCTGCAGGATTGGAAAAAACAAAAGTTATTGCAATAACAGCTCAAATTTCGATGAGCCGGCACATCCCTTTGGTGTTCAGGACCCGGGCGCCCCAACTATGAATGGATACAATAGGGTCTTAGGTCAACTCTCGCAAAGAAACGGTGATAAAAGAAAATACTAAAATCAACATAGAGTCTGAATTGATGGAGACTCTCAAAGCAAGTGAGAACAAGCTCCGATTTCATGGTTTTCATAGGCGTTGGAAAGCTATTGGGGAGTTAAGCTGATAGGACTTCTAGTTTTTGTGATTTGGAGGATTTTACATACGTGCACACGTACGATCACGTGTGCCAAAAATATTGAGCCCAAAAAGGGTCGTCTGGGCCCTCAATAATGGACTGCAGGATTGGAAAAATGAAAGTTATCACAATTACAGCCCAAATTTCGATGAGCCGGCACATCCCTTTAGTGTTCAGGCCCTGGGCGCCCCACCCATGTATGGATACAATAGGGTGTTAGGCCAACTCTCGCAAGGAAACGGTGAGCAAAGAAAATACAAAAATCAACCAAGATTCCGAATTGACCAAGACTCTCAAAGCAAGTGAGAACAAGCTCCGATTTCGTCGTGTTCATAGGCGTTGGAAAGCTATTGGGAAATTGAGCTGATAGGACTTCTAGTTTTTGCGATCTGGAGGATTTTACATACGTGCACGCACAGGATAACATGCGCGGAAAATATCTAGCCCAAAAAGGGCCATCTGGGCCCTCAAAAAGGGCCTGCAGGATTGGAAAAAACGAAAGTTATTGCAATTACAGCTCAAATTTCGATGAGCCGGCACATCCCTTTGGTGTTCAGGACTCGGGCGCCCCACCCATGTATGGATACAATAGGGTCTTAGGTCAACTCTCGCAAAGAAACGGTGATAAAAGAAAATACAAAAATCAACATAGAGTCTGAATTGATGGAGACTCTCAAAGCAAGTGAGAACAAGCTCCGATTTCATCGTTTTCATAGGCGTTGGAAAGCTATTGGGGAATTAAGCTGATAGGACTTCTAGTTTTTATGATTTGGAGGATTTTACATACATGCACACGTAGGATCACATGTGCCGAAAATATTGAGCCCAAAAAGGGTCGTCTGGGCCCTCAAAAATGGCCTGCAGGATTGGAAAAACGAAAGTTATCACAATTACAGCCCAAATTTCGATGAGCCGGCACATCCCTTTGGTGTACAGGACCTGGGCGCCCCACCCATGTATGGATACAATAGGGTGTTAGGCCAACTCTCGCAAGGAAACGGTTATCAAAGAAAATACAAAAATCAACCTAGATTCCGAATTGGCCGAGACTCTCAAAGCAAGTGAGAACAAGCTCCGATTTCATCGTGTTCATAGGCGTTGGAAAGCTATTGGGGAATTGTGCTAATAGGACTTCTAGTTTTTGCGACCTGGAGAATTTTACATACGTGCACACACAGGATCACATGCGTGGAAAATATCGAGCCCAAAAAGGGCCATCTGGGCCCTCAAAAAGGGCCTGCAGGATTGGAAAAAACGAAAGTTATTGCAATTACAGCTCAAATTTCGATGAGCCGGCACATCCCTTTGGTGTTCAGGACCCGGGCGCCCCACCTATGTATGGATACAATAGGGTCTTAGGTCAACTCTCGCAAAGAAACGGTGATAAAAGAAAATACTAAAATCAACATAGAGTCTGAATTGATGGAGACTCTCAAAGCAAGTGAGAACAAGCTCCGATTTCATCGTTTTCATAGGCGTTGGAAAGCTATTGGGGAGTTAAGCTGATAGGACTTCTAGTTTTTGTGATTTGGAGGATTTTACATACGTGCACACGTAGGATCACGTGTGCCGAAAATATTAAGCCCAAAAAGGGTCGTCTGGGCCCTCAAAAATGGCCTGCAGGATTGGAAAAACGAAAGTTATCACAATTACAGCCCAAATTTCGATGAGCCGGCACATCCCATTGGTGTTCAGGCCCTGGGAGCCCCACCCATATATGGATACAAGTGTTAGGCCAACTCTCGCAAGGAAACGGTGAGCAAAGAAAATACAAAAATCAACCTAGATTCCGAATTGACCGAGACTCTCAAAGCAAGTGAGAACAAGCTCCGATTTCGTCGTGTTCATAGGCGTTGGAAAGCTATTGGGGAATTGAGCTGATAGGACTTCTAGATTTTGCGATCTGGAGGATTTTACATACATGCACACACAGGATCACATGCGTGGAAAATATCAAGCCCAAAAAGGGCCATCTGGGCCCTCAAAAAGGACCTGCAGGATTGGAAAAAACGAAAGTTATTGCAATTACAGTTCAAATTTCGATGAGCCGGCACATCCCTTTGGTGTTCAGGACCCGGGCGCCCCACCTATGTATGGATACAATAGGGTCTTAGGTCAACTCTCGCAAAGAAACGGTGATAAAAGAAAATACTAAAATCAACATAGAGTCTGAATTGATGGAGACTCTCAAAGCAAGTGAG